>CM024753.1:202682702-203282702 GCA_014218235.1 Colocasia esculenta
TGATTCTATCATGGTCGTGGCGGATAGATTCTCTAATGGCCCACTTTCTTGCCTGTGCCAAAACTTCTGATGCGTCTAGAATCGCTCGTCTTTTCTTAGGTGAGGTCGTCTGTCTGCATGGCCTTCCTAAGACTATTGTCTAGGATAGGGATGTCCGTTTTGTGAGCTATTTTTGGAAGACCCTTTGGCATCTCTTGGGGACTAAACTCAAGTTTTCAACAACTTATCATCCCCAAACTGATGGTCAAATGGAGGTTCTCAATAAGAGCTTGGGAAATTTGCTGCGTTGTCTGGTGGGAGATCATGCGCAGAATTGGGATCTGCTTCTACCTCTGGCTGAATTTGCGTACAATACTCGGTCTACAGGTATGAGTCCCGTTGAGATAGTTTAGGTTATAGACCTAGGCAACCCATAGACCTTGCTTCCCTGCCCCCACACACCAGAGTTTCTGAGTCAGTTGAGGTCGTGGCCGAGCACATTAGGAGTCTGCACGAGCACATCCGTCAACAAATTGAACTGAATAATGAAAAATACAAGAATGCATCAATTTACATCGTCGCTTCCATGAGTTTCAGGAGGGTGATTACGTTATGGTGCAGGTTACCCGAGCGGTTTCCTTCGGGAGTCGTCAAAAAGCTACAGGCTCGGGGAGCTGGACCCTTTAAAGTGCTCAGACGTGTTGGGTCCAACGCCTATGTGATTGAACTTCCAGATGATTATGGCATTAGTTCCACATTTAATGTATCTGATCTGGTTGCTTATCGAGAACCGACAGTGATTCCCAGTGAGCCTTTCGAGCCTGATTCCACCATTGTGAGTGAGCCACCCCCCGAGCGTCCACCTACAGCCTTCAATGCAAAATGGCATGAGAAAATAGACCAGATACTGGACGAGTAGGTCATTACCTCCCAGAGCGGCGACTATCAGCGCTACCTGGTTCGTTGGAAAGGCAAGCCTCCTTCTGAGGACACGTGGATCACATGCGAGGAGCTGCAGCGGGTCGATCCAGATCTCTTGGAGCGACGTCTGAGTGCCCTGGACCCTTACTCGACGGGGTCGAGTTCCTCTCGGGCGGGGAGGATTGGTGAGGACACCCAAGCTCGTGTTCGTTTCGACCCGGCACACGTTTATCGTCGGAGGAGACATCCAGATTCGACAGCGGCATCTATTTGGCTTGAGGATTGAGGATTATCTTGTGGATGTATTTTATTTTATTTGGGCAGTCCTATTATGAGTGTTGGCCCATTAGGGCCCAACATGGTCCTTTGTTATTTTCCTGTTATTTATTATTGCAAATTTCGTTTAATTTAGGTCCAAGGATATGTTGGTCATTATTAAGTCTTTGAGAGTCTTAGGGTTTAATCCCTATATATAAATGTCTTGTAGGCAACAAAAGAATTATTGATGTTAATGAGAAAAGAAACCCTTTGAGCCGCCACCTCCTTTCCCTCTCTTTCTCTCTCTCTACGCCTCTCTCCCTGCGTTTCTCTCTCCCTCTCTCTGCTTCTCCCTCTTCCCCAGCGAGATCCCCAGCTTTCTTCCCTCTTCTTTCTTCCTTTTTCCCCACGGTTCCACACCAAAAAGTCTTTATTTTTTGGAGTTTTCAGAATGCTGCAACTTACAATCATGTTTTCTGTTTCATTTTCTGAGGACAACAGAATGCATGAGCAAACATCCAAGAGAAACATGAACATATTCTCCAAGAAATGTTTTACCTGTGTAAGTATATGGATATGAATGTGTGGATGTGGTGTGTGAATGTATGGACCTTTTTTTTTTCTTTTTTGCCCGTTTAAGACTTTTGTTAGGATATATGTTTTTTACCGTCTTTTGATGGTAATGACATATATCGAGCATAAAGTCTTGAATTGTCCTATTGGATAGTCTGTGGATATTTTGATCATATGATGTTCTCCATTATATGTGCTTATGATTGTCTTAAAATTTCAACTGCACCTCCCTACTCTTCTCCAATATACCTGCTAATTTTAACTACTCAACTTTTCACTTGTAGTTTATACGAGTGATATTTTGAGCAAAGTTAAATTTAGTAAATAATAGTGGTATATTAGAGAAGTGTGGGGAGATGCTATCGAATTTTAAGACAATCATAAGCACATATAATGGAGAACATCAGATGATCAACATATCCATGGATGGGCAGATTTGATGTAGGTACCCATTTTATTTGACAATGTATGTATACAGGTGGATGTACACATGTGGATTTGCTCTTGATACAAGGGAGGTGTTGCCGAATTTTTTACTGAATTCTTTGTTATGGTTATAGGCTATATAGAAATGGCTGGACCTAATAAGACTTGGATGGAACTTGTTAACAATCGAGGAGATCCTATATATCTGAAGGGGGTAGAGTCTTTTTTGAGTATGCTTTTTGTAACGCCCCGACGCGGAATATCGGAGCGGGATTACAGTTATAGTACAGAGCGAGAAAATAAATACAAACCATTACACACCTGGAATACTAAAAGAACTTCAATTTCATTAATAATCCACCAAACTTCATTACAATCACTAATAGACTAACTATTACATAAACGTATCAGAGCCAAACTAGGGCCCAGAGTACTTTATTGAAAATCAACTAATGCATCAGGACTAACTGACTCATTCTATGCTAACTAACTACTAAGCAAATGGTTGCTGAAATGGTCACTCCTGAGCATCATCCTCAGTCCCATCCTCGTGAGTGGGTCATCATCAGACTCACCTGAACACATAAAAAAAATGCAGGATGAGCGAATAACGCCTAGTAGGACTTAATATCTCATGATTACAAGCATGGTTAAATAATTAATGTCTTAACGGCAGGTTACTAGAGAGATAGTCATGTAGATCAAGAAATGATAACGAGATAACAATAGCATCTGGCACAGGGAAAATAGTTCAACGAGAATGATAATAGAATGGCCATGTAACGATATATCATGTATTACACAACGTGCTCTAGTAACGATAACAAGTGTACTGGTATATATAGTACTTTGATTGTCATAGATTTATCTTGATAGTATGCTGGCACTGATGCATGCTGTAACACATCCTTGATCATTGTAACTCCTATGGGCACTGGCACTTTTCACGCTCTCCTCCCAGGACCTGATCAGTCCCCACTGCGCTGGCATTAGTTATTTCTTTATCTTAGACAATCACAAGAATAGCCAATAGAGTACCAGGAAGAGATAAGAGAGTACTAGATGAGATAGATGAGTGTAGTGAGAACGTGAACATATGAGAGGATATAGAGAGCAGATGAGATAGGGTATTATCATAAAATCACGTTAAACATCGATAGTAACGTTGCACGGCACACCATTGCAGGCCGGCAGTCTGATAGAAGTCACCACCGCCCACTAGCCATGTTGTGTACACAGGCTAGATGGTCCAGCGTGATCAAAAGATAAGGAAGAACACACTAAGGCCATGGATCATACTGATCCCTAAAGTGTAACGGTTTTTAGGGTACAACCAGCTCATCGACATTGGCGTACGCCAAAGCCAGAAGACTTATGAAGGCCTTAACAAGGAGTCCCTGGCCCAGTCGAGAGTATTCCCGATGGAGAGGTGGCCCAAGTCAAGAGGAAGTGTATAGAAAACGGATCCGTCGTGCCTCGAGTGCTCGAAGTCGAGGGAAAATGGTAAGTATTCAAACCTCGCGAATAAAATGAAGACATATAGTTAATTAAATAGGGAATTTAGTCATTTATTACGCTAATTTACCATATATTATTGAATAACTTATTAGGGTCAAATGACAATTAATACGATATGTGTGTGCAAGTGTAAATGAATCATGAGGGATGATAAATCGTGTTAAAAGCTTTTAAATGATGAGAATTTAATTATTGACCAATAATGTTGTTCAAGTTACTATTAATCTTAATAGTGCAAGGCTTAGCTTAAACAAGGGTTAAATGGTAAATAGAATAGGTGTATGTGCGCAATTATGAGTTCTAGTGCAAATCTTTAAAATGCGACGGGGGCGCCCGTCGCGACTTACGTCGCGACCGGTCAGGCGGGCGCATTAGGCGAATCGGCGGCCTAGCCCAGTTCGACCCTGGGAACGTGACGACGTAGGCTGTCGCGATCAGATCGCGATGGTTGGCTGATCGCGACCCCTCTGAGGTCGCGACGGGTTGGGCCGTCGCGACTTCAGTGGGCGGCCTAAACGCAAAAAAAGGTGTTTTGCCCTTTTCTAATTTTGGTCCTTCCCTCCATGCATGAAACTTGTCACTTTAAAAATCGATAAAATTATACCATGCTCTAAAATCACGAATTAAACTTTAAATGAAACTAGACTTATAGATCTATCACAAGCGTGAGTAATTAGAAAACGGACAAGGTTTATGCATGCTTTAACAAGGTTTAAAGTTCAGTGACCTAAACATGCATAGTCAAGGTTCAACGATTTAATTAGAGATGAATACATGATGAAAATTAGGCAAACTAGGGGCGTTGAAAGCTAACATGATGTAGTATTTATGAGAATTTTCTCATGGCTTGGGATCAAGTAGCACGAGGTTTGAAAGCAAGCATGAAGGGTGGGTACATGGAACTGACATGGATTCAAAGAATTATACTCCTCATGGGAGATCGAAATGGAGCAAAATCAGAGGGCTTTTGCTCGGGAACATGAAGTCTTTCTAGGGTAATTTTTACATGGATTTGGCTTGAGAGATTGCCTACCTTTTTCGTGGAGTAAGAAATCCCTAGTTTGGTGACAAAGCAGAGCAATTCCCCCTTTGATCCAAGCCTTCTCTCCTTGCTTCCTTCATCCTCCAACCTTTGCCTTCATCTCCCAGAACTCCAGAAGCGAACTATGGGGGTGATAGGGTCGAATTGGTGTGTGTATGGCTTGCTACAGAGTCCTCCATTCTAAAAACTCTTCCTTTCCTAATAAATCTGAATTTTCCATAATTATCACCTTTCCTCCTCGCAATTATCTCCTTCTTTGGATGGGGGAGAGGTTAATTTCGTGGTAATGAGTTATGGTAAGGTTAGGACTCCTCTTTAGATATATATGACCTATTTAACTTATTTCACCTCTTTTCTAATTTACTATTATTTAAAATGCGAATTTCACTTAATTAAATCCCATCCCATGATGGGCTCCACTATATTAGGCCCATTATTTTGTAATTAAACCATTTACACAACCCATTAGGTTTTAACTTAATGGACTTGCTTAATTCCTTTTTATTTCACTTATTTCTCATTTAATCTATTGTCCTCATTTTTAAAAAAAAAATTTTATTTTATTTAGGTTTTAAAAATCAGGGTACTACATCCTCCCCCTCTTAAAAAGAATTTGGTCCCAAATTCATATGGTCATAAGAGGAAGAATGACTTACTGAATAACTCCGAGTAATTCCGTCACATTAATGCTTCGGGTTCCCACGTTTCTTCTTCAACTTTGTGATTTCTCCACCATATCTTGACCATGTATAGATCGATTCCGAAGCTGTTGCATCTTCTTGCCCAAATCTTCACTAGCCTTTCTTCATAGGTCATATCCTTATTCTGAATAATGTCATCATAGATGATTACGTGTGACAGATCATACACCTACTTCCTCGCATGGACACATAGAACACATTGCGCACTGTTGAAAACTGGGGAGGTAGTGCTAGTCGGTACGCCACCTCGCCAACTCTATCCACACTTCGAATGGACCTATGAATCTTGGTCTCAACTTGCCTTTCATCCCAAGCCTTTGAAATCCTTTTGTCGGGAATACTTTCAGCATTACATGATCTCCATTTGAAATTCTAAGTCTCTTCTTCTTTTGTCTGCATAGCTCTTCTGTCTGGACTGAGCTATCTTAATCCTGTCTCGGATAATCTGGATATCCCTACTAGTGCTCTGCACCATGTCTGGTCCCAGCCATTGCTGTTCACCTACTTCATTCCAGCATACTGGCGATCTGCAGCTCCTACCATACAGTGCTTCAAATGGTGCCATCGTGATGCTGGCCTGATAGCTATTGTTGTAGGAAAAATCTATTAGAGACAGCTGCTCATTCCAGTATCCTTCAAAATCTATAGTGCAAGCACGCAACATGTCTTCCACAATCTGATTTATCCTTTCCCGTCTGTCCATCCGTCTGAGGGTAGAAGCAGTGCTGAAGTTGAGTTTCGTGCCCACACTGTCTGAAGTCCCTTCCAAAACCTAGAAGTGAATCTGGGATCATGGTCTGAGACATTGGATACAGAGACTCCATGCAATCTTACTATCTCTTTTACATAAAGTGCTGCAAGTACATCCACACTCCATGTACTCTTAATTGCAAGGAAATGTGCGGACTTAGTCAAACGGTCCGCAATGACCCAGATAGCATTGAGTTCACCACAAGTTCGGGGTAAACCCATGATGAAATCCATTCTGATGCTTTTCCATTTCCATTCTGTTATGTCTAGGGGTCTAAGTACTCCCGCAGGACAACGGTGTTCAGCTTTTACCTGTTGACATGTGAGGCAGTGTGCGGCATGCTCAGCCACCTCACGCTTCATGTTTGGCCACCAAAAGGACCTTTTCATGTCTTGGTACATCTTGGTTGCGCCTGGGTGGATGGTATACTTGGTCTTGTGGGCTTCATCCATCAACTTTCTTTTCAATTCCTCATTGTCAGGCACACAAGTCCTGGCGTGGAATAATATTCTTCCATCTTCAGTGATGGAGAAGTCTGGCTTGTCAGCTATGGTCTCCCTGATTCTGACTAGGAACGGATCATTTGCCTGCTGCTCTCTGATCTCGACAAAGATGTCGGGTTGAGCTCTAATATTAGCCACCAACATCTTATCATTTCTTTCCTCAATATTCAGATTCAAACTGGCGAATTGCTCAAGAAATTGCATCTCGCCCATGACTAAACAAGATAATGAAGCTACTGGCTTCCTACTGAGTGCATCAGCTACTGCATTACCTTTACCTGGGTGGTATTGGATATTAAAATCAAAGTCTTTCAAGTACTCCAGCCATCTCCGTTGTCGCATATTGAGCTCCTTCTGAGAAAATAAGTATTTCAAACTCTTGTGGTCAGAGTAGATAATAAATTGCTCCCCATATAGGTAATGTCTCCAAATCTTAAGTGCAAATACCACCGCAGCCATTCTAAGTAATGGACTGGATAGTTGACTTCATGTGGCTTCAACTGCCTTGAGGAATATGCTATCACATTCTCGTTCTGCATGAGCACGCAGCCTAGACCTATTCCAGAAGCATCAGTGTAGACTGAGAATCTTGCGCCCTCAACTGGTAATGCTAGGACAGGTGCAGATGTAAGCAATTGCTTCAGTGTCTGGAAGCTCTTCTCACATTCCTTGCTCTAGACATAGGGTTCTCTTTCTGCGTAAGATGTTTAAGAGGTACAGCTATCTTGGAGAAGTCTTTTATGAACCGTCTGTAATAACCAGCCAGTCCAAGAAAGCTTTTTATCTCTGTGACATTGGTCGGCCTTTCCCAGTTGAGTACGGCTTCTACCTTGGAAGGATCAACAACGATACCCTCTTTGGAAATAACGTGGCATAGAAATGACACCTCCTCGAGCCAAAATTCACACTTGCTCAATTTGGCGTAGAGATGGTTGTCCCGCATAATCTACAGAGCGATCCTCAGATGCTCCTCATGTTCTTCCTTGGTCTTGGAATATATGAGAATATCATCAATAAAAACCACGACGAACTTGTCGAGGAAGGGCTGATAGATGTTGTTCATCAGTTTCATAAAAGCGCAAGAGCATTGGTTAGTCTAAAAGGCATGACTACAAATTCGTAATGACCGTAGCTGCTCCTGAAAGCTGTCTTGTAAATGTCTGCATCTTTAATCCTCATCTGATGATATCCCGATCTAAGGTCAATCTTAGAAAAATACTTTGCTCCTGATATCTGATCAAATAATTCATCAACACGAGGCAGATGGTACTTGTTCTTGATAGTGAGATTATTCAGCTGCCTGTAGTCAATACACAATCTCATAGATCCGTCCTTCTTCTTGACGAACAACACTGGTGCTCCCCAAAGAGTACTTGGCCTGATAAATCCCTTTTCTAGAAGTTCCATCAATTCCTCCTTCAACTCTTTCAATTCAGCAGGGGACATCCTGTAGGGTTGGCGTGATACCAGTGCAGCTCTAGGTACGAGGTCAATTGAGAAATTCACATCTCTCTCGGGTGGAATGCCTGGTAGCTCATTGGGAAACACGTCTGGATATTCTTGTACTATATGAATGTCTGATATTTTTGATGCTTTCTTTTCAACCACAATTGCGGCAATAAATGCCACACAACCTTTTCTTATCATGTTTTGAGCCTTTATAGCAGAGACGAGAGACAAGTGTCTCTTGTGTCTACGTCCCGTGAAGGTCAGCTTAGGGAATTTACTAAAAGTAATCTTCCCTCTTCTACAATCAACACAAGCCCCATCAATAGATAGCCAATCGGCTCCCAGAATAACATCGTAGCCCTCCATGGGCATACAAATCAGGTCAGCTGTAAGGTTAAGTTCACCAACCTTAACATCATCTAATGGAAAGTATTTGTTGAGTTGAGCCTTTTCTCCCAATGGTGTAGTAACAGGCAATTCAAATTACATAGATGCACTTTTTCATTTAATGTATCAGTAAATGCTTGTGATATGAACGAATGTGTTGCACCAGTATCAAACAAACAATGTTGATTGAGAAAAGATTGGTAGTGTACCTTCCACCACTCCACCTTCCTCGGTGGTGTCCACTTTCTTGCAGGACCTGCAGTCGGCTTGGCTTCTTCTGTCCCATTGTGGACACCAAAAAAATAGGGATGCAAAGGGCATGCATCCAGCAGCCCAACCCATCCGAAACAGCCCTAAAAGACCACTAGGAAACCATTTAAAAAGGCCCAAGAGAAGCCCATTACCTAGTGGCCCATCTACCCCATGTTAGGAGGTCATCCTAGGCAACTCCTCACCCTCCACTACCCAGACAAAACCTGCCAAGCATCAGCAGGAGCAGGCGGCCAGTAGGTTTCCTCTCCAGGAAACTGGGCTGCAAAGAGGAGTGGGGAGTGGTGGCCTCCTGCTGGTTCCCTTTGGAAAAGGGGATAGAAGCTTGCACTCCAAGCAACGGGCTGGGGCTTCCTTCTTCTGTGGGTGAGAAAAGGTAGAAGGGGAGGAGAAGAGAAGAGAGGCTTCTTCCAGAGGGGTCTTCATCGGGTCTTCTTCCTCAGCAGAGAAGGGAGGAGAGGCGGCCAGGAAGCTTGCTCCTGGGTTGCCCACGGAAGAGGCTTGAAGAAGGAGTGCAAAGGATCTCCTCCTTCCTCTCCCCTAGTGCTACCTGCTAGCAGGGAAGGGAGGGCTGCGGGTCCCTTGCATGCAAGAAGAGAAGAAATAGAAGGGGCAAGGCTTGTGTGGTTGTGTTGCTTGAGGAGCTTGAGAGAAATCAGATAAGGTAAGATTTGCAGCAGAAAAGAGGCCCTCCTCAGGTCACTTGCACCTGCTTCTGTTCAAGAGAAAGAGAGGGAAAAGAAGCTAGAGAGAAGAGCTTGAGTAGAGGAAAAGAAGGAGGCCAAGGGGGACTGCTACGACAGTCCCCATTTTTTTTTTGTCTTCTTTTGTTTGTTCTCTTCTCCCTCTCCCTTTCTATGTAAAACTTTTTCCCTAGCAGTGAAAGAGTTCTTTTCTTTCCATCATCCCTTTCTTGCATGGCATCAGCTATGTGATGCTTTTAACTAAGCAGAAAATGGTGCAGATGCTTCCTATGTTCTTTGTTATTTTTTTTTTATTATTTATTTTATTTTATGCTTGTTTATGATTAGCATGAAACCGATGTGCTTGGATGAAGCTTTGTTTCCCTTTTATAACATATGCATTCCTTGCCCTCTTTCCTGACATGAGCTCCACTGTACCATTCCGTTGATGTAGTGGAAAAGGCAACCGGGTGCTCCTCAGCTCATTAGGAGCATTCCATGCGGAGTTACTCATTGTCATGTTTATATTTTTTTAATGTTCCTTTATTTTGAGTTTGTGCTTTAACTGTGGCATTTGGAGAGCCCAATACAAAGAGGGCATGTAAGGCCATACATGCATCTCCTGTGATGGGTCTAAGCGCAGATAAATCACTGCCAAAACCCCCCTTGTCACTGTTCATGTCTCACTGTCCCAATCCTGCCGATTCGTTTTCTTATGAGACTTTGAACATCAAGGGTTAGGTGGCTAACACCTGGGTCATGTTCAGGCTTATGAGGGGCGACATTATATGCCAAATGATCTGTGTTTCCGACGGGATGCCTAAACTCCGCACGTGTTGTGAGAACCGTGTCCCCGAAGTGCTGCCAAATCACTTTTCCGGGTGACTTTGAACATGAAGGGTTCGGTATCTAATACCCATGCCCGGTTCAGGCCCATGGATAGATTCTACATATGTTGAATAGCCCTTCAGCCCGACTGGACACTCAGATCATCTCTGGATTTTGAGAACCGTGCCTCCGAAGTGCTGCCGAATCGCTTTTTCGGGTCGTTTTGAACATGAAGGGTTCGGTATCTGATACCCATGCCCGGTTCAGGACCATGGATGGATTCTTCATATGTTGAATAGCCCGTCATCCCGACCGGACACTCAGGTCATCTCTGAATTTCGAGAACCGTGTCCCCGAAGTGCTGCCGAATCACTTTTCCGAGTGACTTTGAACATGAAGGGTTCGGTATCAGTTACCCATGCCCGGTTCAGGCCCATGGATGTATTCTCCATATGTTGAATAGCCCGTCAGCCCGACCGGACACTCAGGTCATCTCTGAATTTTGAGAACCGTGTTTCCGAAGTGCTGCCGAATCACTTTTCCAAATGGTTTTGAACATGAAGGGTTCGGTATCCAGTACCCATGCCCGGTTCTGGCCCATGGATATATTATCCATATGTTGAATAGCCAGTCAGCCTGACCGGACACTCAGGTCATCTCCGAATTTTGAGAACCGTGTCCCCGAAGTGCTGCCGAATCACTTTTCCGGGTGGTTTTGAACATGAAGGGTTCGGTATCCAGTACCCATGCCTGGTTTAGGCCCATGGATGGATTCTCCATATGTTGAATAGCTCGTCAGCCCGACCGGACACTCAGGTCATCTCTGAATTTTGAGAACCGTGTCCCCGAAGTGCTGCCGAATCACTTTTCCAGGTGGTTTTGAACATGAAGGGTTCGGTATCCAGTACCCATGCCCGGTTCAAGCCCATGGATGGATTCTCCATATGTTGAATAGCTCGTCAGCCTGACCGGACACTTAGATCATCTCCGGATTTTGAGAACCGTGTCTCTGAAGTGCTGCCGAATCACTTTTTCAGCTAGCTTTAAACATGAATGGTCGGATAGTCCGTCCCCGTACCCGATCCGAGCTCATAGATGGCGTCCATACGTATTGTGGGTGCTGCCATCCCGTCTGTCAGTTCTGGTTCCTCACGAATTTCAAGAACCGTGCACAAATAGGACCGCAGAATCACTGCGATTTGATATTTTGGACAAAAGGGCCGGATAACCTGATTCCCACGCCCCGTCCGGAATTGAACAGAGCCCTTTCATGGTTTGGGTGCCATTCCCTCCTGACCCGGTCTTCGGATCCTCCGTTTCCCACGCGTTTTGTACGTTGCAAGGGCTGCCGAATCATTTTGGTCTGTGAACAGTGCTGCCGATTCGCCCCTGCCGAATCACCTCTGCTGAATGGCCTGGCTGCCGATTCGCTCCTGCTGATTCACCTTTGCTGAATGGCCTGGCTGCCGATTCGCTCTTGCTGATTCACCTCTGCTGAATGGCCTGGCTGCCGATTCGCTCCTGTTGATTCACCTTTGCTGAATGGCCTGGCCGCCGATTCGCCCTTGCCGAATCGCTCCTGCGCAATGGTTTTAGCCGCCGAATCGTTTTGCTTGCCGAATCAAATGGATTGTGCATGACGATGTTTGGGCATATAAGGATCAAATGAGATTGAACCATGAAAAGAACAATGACAATCAAAGCACGTCGAAATCTCTTGCATTACCAAATAAAAGATTTTTTTTGCACAATAGACAAAAGAACAAATAAATGAACAAGTATGCAAATTGACCTTAAAAGATGAATGGCACACACGCACATCAAAAATCTCTTGCAAATTTGACTGCAATCTTGTAGTTTTATTTTGCGCCTTTTATCGGATGTCCCGACTTAGGCCATAAGACCTTCTATTCTGGCGATTAATCAAGGGTTTTCTCTTTCTAAAAGAGATGTAATTAACGTCGTTGCGTTCAGGCAACGGCGGGATCTTGGTCCAGGACCCGACACTCACTTTCGTTTGACGAAGTCAAACTGTGCGCACAACAGACCTAAATCCCTCCGACTCTCGGAGGCAGACCATTTATTGTCACCTCGGTGGCTGGCACGCCCGCGCTGTGCGAATTGCCGATTCATCTCACGTCGTCATTGCTCGCGTAACATTCGATGGGATTTGGATTAGCAATACGCATCCATGAGAACATGAGAAAACATGATAAAAAGAACTAAGAGATTTTAATCTTAAAAAAAATCCATTTCCACAGCGTGGCACGCCCGGTGGGACCAAACTTCCCTTCATCTCTTCGCCAGAATAGAAAGCCTTGTGGTCTTACTACTCAATACTAACTGTCATTTTTCTTAACTTGCAGGTACTAACGGACCAATGGCAGGAGTACGCTTCGGACCCCTGGTCGTCCAGGATCATGCAAGGTACGGCTATCTCGCCGTGCCAACTCGCTTCGGAAGCTTTCCACCAGTCGTGGAGTTCCCCAACTTCTTGGGGTTGCATTCGTCAACATACTACACCCAGAAGCCAAAAAGGAAGCTGAAGCTGAAGCTGCACATGGAGCTGAAGCCAAAAAGATCATTGAGAAGCTGAGTTGCCACGTCCATCACGTGGGGCATGGCAACCAAAACAAGAGCCAGAGAAAAAGAACCAACAAACATTTTCAACAGGAAAAAGAGCATGAGAACATTGTCACTCGCCGTGCGCGAGTCTCCGATTCAGGGAAGAGTGTGCGGATCGGTGACATGAGAATTTATTTGCAAGCCAAAAGAATTGAGGCTATACCAGAACGGGTTACCACCACAGTACCCGTAAAGAACCCCTTTCAAGCCTTAGCAGGCAAGAAGAAGATGTACAACACCTTCAAGGGCAAGTTGTCCCCTAGGTCAGTCAAATTCAAACAAGTTTGGAGGCCTAAGAAGATACAAAAGAACAAGATGGAAGAGGCTATACTAAGAGAAGAGATGCCAAAAGAAACAAGTGTTGTGGAAGTCCCCAACTATCGGAGACCACCTCGTGGCTTCAGGGCCAAAGTTCGACAGGGAGAGGCTTGTGCTTATGCCCGCTTCCATAACAAGAAGGCAGAGCTTCGAAAGTCTGCCTATATTTCCCCTATTCGGGAAAGGTCTCCCGTGCCGGCGCTCTCAGCCACATATGATCGGCAGGGGGCAACACAGGTCGTGTGCGACCATATCCCCCATCTCGCAAATGCCCCGCTGCGGCGGGCGAGAAGGCAAAGAGACAAAGGAGCTCCTCAAGCGGAAGCTAAGAGTAGTACTGATGAGAATGATGTTCCGTGTGAACATGCCCATGAGCAGTCCGGGAAAGTCAAACCCCGGATATCGGTCTTCAAGAGGTTGTCCTTTCCCTCCCGAAGGGTCGAAAGGGACATGAGCGAGAACATTAAAATCTTTGCATGTCACATGGCTGGCATAGGAAGCCGTCATAGAGCCTTGCCGACCGATGATGAAGAGCTAGCGGAATTGGCTGAGAGGCCCGGTGCTGTTACAAGAAGAAGAGCATCTGCGGCAGCTCTAACAGTAGCATACGGAGGAGTTGGCACCTCCCTAACCCAAATGACGACAATTACTGCCAATGTGATTACCACCTAAGGCAGTGGGGGCAATAGTGAAATTCCCCCGCCACCACCATCAGAAATGACTTCTGGGGGCATAGCGCAAGAGATTCCTCTTGTTGCACCCCTAGATCCAACCGTCTTGGAGCTGCTACAACAATATCGAGTTGAAATCGAAGCGCTTAAGCGAAAAATAAAAGGTAAAGAGACTGAGGGACATGCACCCCGAGAAGCTGAGGGCTCAGGGGAGACTCCTAAAGGGACCTCAGGGTCAATCGAGGCCTCGGCTCAGCGCATTGTCATGCGACCAGTAAATGAACAACCACAACAGACGTCTTTGGCTATGGCTCAGCAGCCGCGTCCACAAACTCAATACCAACTCCTGCAGCCACGGTTCTTCCAACAGCAGCAGCAGCCATATCAGTCACTGCAAGGCTATCCCGTGCAGCAACAGTCATTGTCTGCTCATGCTCCTGAGCAGCAACTTGAAAACCAAGAGCCGCCCCCGCTGCCGCCAGTGGCTATCATCAACACTCTAAACAGTAAGCCGGCCCATCTCCATCCAGATCTTGCAGATCCAACACTAATATGTGGCTTGATGGAGCTGGCAGAAAAGGGCAACAACTCTGCTACCTTACCTAATGCTCATCAGACTCCATACTCTCCATGTCATGATATGCATTACATCGATGCAATGGGAAGCTTGACTCTTGATGCGCCATGCTGGTCAAAGTCTCCTGGGTCCTCATCGATGGGGTATACATGTTCATATCCCCCCACCATATCCATGATAGACCAACCGGATAGGCGGTCGATGTCTAAAGTAGACCCCTATGTAGTTGAGGAGGAAGTCCCAATAGAAAAGTTCTTTGCAATTGCCCAAGAGCATGATGAATCAGCTCATAATTATATTCAAAGGTGGAGGAACCTTACTAGAAGGTACAAACAACTACCATGTGAAGAAGATGTTGTCCGCATGTGCAAGCACAATCTGCGGGAGGAAATCTTTGAAAGAACGGTCGGAATTGATATCAAAACCTTCAGCTGACTGAGCAATGTTGCATCTGATATCGAGGCATTCCTCACCAAGTATTCTTCTGCCAATGAGGCAAACCAGGAGAAGAGACAGCCCAAGGGTTTAACAATTGCTAAAGGGGTGGCCAGCTCCCCACCTGCCAAGTTGTCAAAGCCAAGAAAGCAAATTCTGCTACAAGAGAAACTGCAAAAGCTTTATTCCTTCCCAAGGAACAAAACAAGGGTCCTCTTTGAGCTGGCCCGCGAACACAAAAAGCTTGTCTTGCCAAGTCCTAAAAGGCCGGAGGACTCCAAAAGGAGAGGTGATCCGCTCTTTTGCCTTTACCATCAAGTGGTGGGCCATGTCATAGAAGATTGCTATGTATTCAAAGACGTGGCCCAATCATTGATCAACAAAGGAGAGCTGCAACTAGGTGGGTGCAAGGTGGATCCGCCACGCCCGCATGAAGTCCCAGCCCGACAGGAAGCTCGGCAAAAAGGGGTAAATGTAATTTCTCTATATCAGCAGCTACCTCAGAAGATGCCAGAGGATGGGTCTGAAAGGATGCAGACACCCAGGGACGAGGTAGAATGCAAAGAAGCCAAAAGAACAGACAAAGCTCTGCAGACATACACATGTTGTATGACTGGTGTGGTCAGTCAACATGGGGATACGCCCCCCGAACAAGATGAATTGACAAGGCTCAATGAAGGGCCGAATCCTCCTGTCAGGAGGGAAGAAGCTAAGGGCAAAGCCCCAATAGTCTTAGTGGCCCAAGAAGAGGCTACAAATATAATAGCAGCTGATAATATCAGCAACCTGCCACCTACCCCTCTGGGAGGAGCTCCAATTGAAGTGATATCTGATGTCCCTAGCACTCATACATATGATCCTGCTGTGGCAGCATTGATACAAAGATATCAACATGAAATTGAAATGCTGAAGAAACAAATTGAAGAAAGAGACGCCCAGGCTCTTGCACCAAGAGAAGCAGGGGGCATAGTGGGGGCACCACAAGTTGACATCAACCTGCCCCACACCATATTACAACCAACAATGCCCCACTCAGTATCAGGCCTTACTGGGGGCACCTCAAGCCTAATAGCTCCAGAGCAGTCTATAGCCTGCCAAGCAGCACATCAAGGGCCCGCCGCCATGGCTCAGATGCAGTCGGCTCCTCGTCATCTAGACATGGTCCGGACGCCGATTATGAATAGACAAATGCTGGAACAGATCATAGAAGAAAAGCTATCTGGAAGGGACAAGTCTGATCAAGCCCCTTTTGAAATGTACCGGGTACCATACCCTGTGTGCCATGCTGCAAAGAGGTTACCTCCTGGCATCAGCAGACCACCCAAATTTGAAAAGTTCAATGGGCAAGGATCGCCAAAAGAACACATTGCACACTATGGCAACGCCATGGGGGATTTGGCCGCGGATGAGTCATATTTACTCAAATTCTTCGAGTCTTCCCTGACTGGACTGGCTTTCGAATGGTATTCAAATTTACCAGTCGGGTCCATTATAGACTGGCCAGATATGCAAAGGAAGTTCATAGAAAGATTCTATGTTGCTGAAAGAGAAATCACACTGGTCGAGCTATATGCGACCAAACAACGAGAAGATGAGTCAGCTCTGGACTATGTCAAAAGGTGGAGAGATCTCAGCATGAGATGCAGACGACCACTACATCCAGAGGATGCCGTTCAAATTTGCAAGCAAAACCTGAGCAGGCATGTCCTAGAAAAGATGATCGGCATTGAGATCAAGACCTTCGACCGGCTAAATAAAGTTGTGGCCGAGATCGAACAATTCCTTTCCAAATATCCTCCTGCCAATGCATCAAGTCAGGAAAACAGATTGCTTGGGAAAAGGCCAATACCTACAGATGTTCACACTGTGAACCTCAAAGCCTTTACACGACAAAAGAGTGAAGATGGCTCTTCTATTGTCAAACAGACGAAGCGAAATAAAAGGGGTTCATTGCAAGAGAAGATGCAAAAGCCATACTCCTTTCCAAAAGATAAGACACAGACCCTCTTTGAATGGGTACGTCGACATAACAAAATCGTCTCACCCGAGCCTAGAAGGATAGAGGACATCAAGAAGAAAGACGATCCTCGATTCTGTTTATATCATCAACTGCAAGGGCATGTTACCGAGGACTGCTATGTCCTCAAAGATAAAATTGAAGCACTGATAAGAAAAGAAGAGCTACAAGTGGGCGAGTACAAAGTGGACCCGCCGCGCCCTCATGGGGCTCCAACGCAATAGAAGAAAGCATACTGCAGCTTGCGCTGGCCAACATGGGGTGTAGATGCAAGCTAAAAATATATATATATAAGTGAATCAAGATGCTCGGTGCACAGATGAAGCTCATGCCCCCCGGGGGAACTTCAAGATCTTCAGCCAGCAAATAGAGAAGAGCCAGCTCATCAAGATTGAGTGATTCTGGGGGCAGATGCATATCAAATATGTAATGTCCATACATGTAAATACTCATTCAAAAAAAATGATGACAAAAAAAGAGCAAAAAAAAAAGAAAAAAAATAGCCTGTTGAGGTAGTCACACCGACTACCCAGCATGAGACTCGATCATCGATGCGGTCTCAATTGGCTCTTTTAGGGCCACCTGAGGTAATATTGTCGATGACGAGCAGCAAAAAATAAATAGGCCAACCATACTGCTAGCCGGACTATGGTTCTGAGACAAATAATACCTCAACAAAATTGCACATTTTTTTTTTTTGCAGGGCGATGATATGAGCCCGCATGATCATGTCGCACCGGGCTTTCACCGCTTATGTTCATATTCATACATGGGTTTTCTTACCGGATTTTGAGTGCATATTCTTTTTCCGGATCCCTAATAAAATGGACAAAGGATTTATCCTTATCCAACTTCAAAAAAAAGACTGGCAAATTGTCAATCATGTTTCCAAAACTCATGTTTTGAAATTGACAAACTTGCCGCCCATAATTTTAAAAGAACTCATATTTCAAAAAATGGCGACTCGCTAATCATGTTTTTAAAAGATTCATATTTCAAAATTGGCAAGTATGCCATTCATGATTTCAAAAGAACTCATATTTTTAAAAGAAGTGGCGTATCGCCAATCATGTTTTCAAAAGTCATATTTTAAAAATTGGCAAACTTGCCATTCATGATTTCAAAAGAGCTCATATTATAAAAAGTGGCATCTCGCCAACCATCTTTTCAAAAGTCATATTTTAAAATTGACAAGCTTGCCATTCATGATTTCAAAAGAGCTCATATTTTAAAAAAAGTGGCGTCTCGCCAACCATCTTTTCAAAAGTCATATTTTAAAATTGGCAAGTTTGCCACTCATGATTTCAAAAGAACTCATATTTCAAAAGTGGTTATTTGCCGATCATATTTCAAAAGACATATTTCAAAACTGGCAATTTGCCGATCATATTTCAAAAGACATATTTCAAAATTGGCAATTTGTCAATCATGTTTCAAAAAGACAGATTTCGAAATTGGTAACTTGTCAATCATATTTCAAAAGACATATTTCAAAAGCGGTAATTTGCCGATCATGTCTCAAAAGACATATTCCAAAATTGACAGTTTGTCAATCGTATTTCAAAAGATATATTTCAAAAGCGGCAATTTGTCGATCATATTTCAAAAGACATTTTAAAACTGGCCATTTGCCGATCATATTTCAAAAGACATATTTCAAAAGTGACAATTTGTCAATCATATTTCAAAAGACATATTTCAAAAGTGGCAATTTGCCAATCATATTTCAAAAGACATAAGTGGCAATTTGCCAATCATATTTCAAAAGACATATTTCAAAAGTGGCAATTTGCCAATCATATTTCAAAAGACATATTTTAAAATCGGCAATTTCTCAATCATATTTTAAAAGACATATTTCAAAACTGGCAATTTGTCAATCATGTTTCAAAAGACATATTTCAAAAGTGGCAATTTGCCAATCATGTTTCAAAAGTCATATTTCAAAAGTGACAATTTGCCAGCCAAATTACAAAATCGGCGTTTTTGAAATAACGATGTGTCAATCATATTTGAAAATTCATGTTTCAAAACTCAAAATCATGTTTTTCAAACGGGACCTTAGCGCCCGCATATCTAATAAAAAGATCGGACTTTCACGTCCTCCAAATTTCAAAAGCGGGCTTCTTCGCCCTCTTGTTTTCAAACTTGGACCTTAGCGCCCACATGTTTAATAAAAGATCGTGGCCTTTAAGCCCTCATAAATTTCAAAATCGGGCTTCCACGCCCTCATGATTTCAAAATCGGGTCTCTGTGCCCAATGTTTTCAAAACTGACTAAAAAGACATTTAAAACAAAAGAACTTTAAGATCAAATTAATCTCAAAGGAGCTGCAACTGCGGGATAAGTTTCGTAGTCCATCCTCAATTTGGGGAACATTTTCCACATCTGGGGTCTCCAGGGATAAAAGATAAATTAATCTCAAAGGAGCTGCAACTGCGGGATAAGTTCCGTAGTCCATCCTCAATTTGTGGAACATTTTCCACATCTGGGGTCTCCTGGGATAAAAGATAAATTGACCTCAAAGGAGCAACAACTGCGAGATAAACATCGCAGTCCATCCTCAGTTGTGGAATATTTCCCACATCTGGGGTCTCTAAAGATATAAATCAAAATTGACCCCCTATAAATAGACACTGTGGGACGAGTACCATAATCCAGCCTCCTTTTGTGGAATACTTACCACATTTGAGGTCTCTAAAAGACATACATTAAAAAGAAAAGAAAAGAAAGAAACAGACAAAATGAATAGAAAATAATAAAATGATCAATGGAAAAAATGAAGTGATTAAAAAGAGAGGATGAAATGAAATTTCGTTCAAAAAAAAAAGGGAAAAAAGAAATAAAAAGACAAAAGAAAAGAAAAGAAAAGAAAAGAAAAAAGGAAAAAAAAAAGAAGAAAAGAAAAGAGAAAATTAATCATGAAAATGAACAAAACAAAAGAAATACACCAAAAGAAAATAGAACATTTGATTTAAGAAGTCGAGTCTCTCTGCCCACGTGTTGGGCTCCCATATTTGAATTCTTAATCAATCTACCAGGAGCTGCAACTGCGGGATAAATACCATAGTCCAGCCTCAGTTCGTGGAATTATTTCCGCGTCTGAGGTCTCCAAGGATATGAGAATCCATCTTTAAGGAGCTGCAACTACGGGATAAACACCATAGTCCAGCCTCAGTTCATGGGATTAGTTCCGCGTCTGAGGTCTCCAAGGATATAAGAATCTATCTCCAAGGAGCTACAACTACGGGATAAATACCATAGTCCATTCTCAGTTTGTGGAATATCTCTCACATCTGGGGTCTCCAAGGATATAAGAATCCATCCCCGAGGAGCTGCAACTACGGGATAAATACCGTAGTCCAGCCTTAGTTCGTGGGATTAGTCCCGCATCTGAGGTCTCCAAGGGTATAAACACCCATCTCCGAGGAGCTGCAACTACAAGAAAAGCATTGTAGTTTGATCTCAGCCCGTGGGACAATTGCCACGTGAGATCTCCGAGGATATAAGAGTTAAAATTGGGTTGCCAGGTCTAATGTTTATATAACTAGATCATTTTGTAGGAATCGTACATTATCTCATCCTTTTTTTTGCGGCGGTCCGGGGGATTTAACATTGAGCTTTGCCATTCCATGCCCAAAGATCCCCCAAGTCAATATGGTGGAGCCACCTTCACAATGGTCGATGGTTCGAGATGGCGTCATTATGCTTCAACGTCAGAAGGATCCAACAACTCATGAAGCTAAATTCGACATTGCCTCGAAGACATACACCCTCTAGTCTTTCATGTTCAAGAACTCTGAGGGTACACTATTGAATGTATGCTTGTGGTGCATATCCTGCGACATTTCTATATTAAAGAAAAGAATGAAATGATAAAAAAAATGATGAACAAAACAAAAGGGCTAAAAATAGAGATGCCCGTCGGACCTACTCTAGTTTCACTGCCAAGTAGGGGTAAAAAGGACAAGAAAAACCCAGCCACGGTGAAAACCTGAAAGGGCGTCGTGGGCAAAATTGGGAACCCTGCTACGTGAAAACCCGAAAGGGTGCGTAGGCAAAAGCAAGAAGGGGCTGACTCTGGTGAAAACCCGAAAGGACGCTTGGGTCAGTAATGTGATAAAAAAAAGGAAAATGAATGAAGTCAAAATGTCAAAATAGCAAGAAGGGGGAGTTTCATCCCTGCTCTTTCATGAAATCCCCTTTTTGCTATACATTCTCTGAATCCAGCTATGCACTCTCTAGTCAATACAAAACCTTAAAACTTAGACAAGCTGTCTCTTGCCATCTATGCCTCACCCTTATATGTGCTTGCTCTCACCAAGTAGGACCCTAGGTTTAGATAGTCTTTGTCTTTTCAAAACTCCAAATAAGCTCAACCTTGACTTCTTGCCTTGGCTGACCAGTAGATGTTACCTTTAAAACACCTGTTGAAGCTAGCACATAGGTTTTTCTAGGTTACCATTTTGCAGTCTGCCCAAATAACCTCACACCATCTACCAACATCATGGTATGATGGGTGGTTGAGTTCTATTCCACTCATGAATCTCTCTTTATAATATATATATTTTAAAAAAAGGAGGCTTAAAATAGAGGTGCCTCGCTGGACTTGTCTAGGTTTCCTCTGGACAAGGGTAAAAAGAGCTAGAACCCGGTCATGGCGAAAACCCAAAAGGGCGCCATGGGCAAAATTGGGTACCCCGCTACGTGAAAACCTGAAAGGGCGCGTAGGCAAAAGCAAGAGGGGGTCGGATTGGGTGAAAACTCGAAAGGGCGCTCAATTCGATAATGTGAAAATAAAAAAGGGATCCAAAGATAGCTACCAAAGACAAGCAGACTTCAAGTCTCTAGAAAGGAAATCCTGATAGAAGTGGTACTCGACAGTCAAGGCTCATCTTCATGTCAGTGCCAGCCAAGCTCATCTTCATGTCAGTGCCAACCGAAGCTAGTCATCATCACCAGCCGAGGCTCGTCTTCATGTCAATGCTATCCGAAGCTCGTCTTCATGCCGGTTGAAGTTTATCTTCACGACAGTCAAAGCTCATCTTCATATCAATGCCAGCCGAGGCTCATTTTCATGTCGGTGCTAGCCGAGGCTCCTCTTCATATGCATGCCAGCCAAAGCTCATTTTCGTGCTAGTTGAAATCTGTCTTCATCAGATTTCTATCTCATATGGGACAAAGGGAAACTTTGCTATATACGAAGTGGATTCTAACAAATTTCAAGTCTTTGGAGGGAAATTTCTGATAGAGTTGGTCGACAACCAATGAAGCATATGTCAACAGATGATGCGTCCTAATAGTTTTCAAGTTTCTGGGTGGAGAATGTTGAAGAAATTTATCGATACCCAAACACAACAAAAGTCAAAAGAGGAAGACAATAGCACATTGATCTAGCTATGAGCAAAGCGACATTGATGAAGGTGACAAGATCTCCAAAGCGGCAGTCTGGTTATCACAGTCGGTAACAACGACGTGGAAGCAGTTTACTTCCTCCTACTAAGACCTCAACGCTACTGCATGCTCAGATTGTTGTGCATCCAAGGCGACCAATTGGCAAGATGGTTCAAAGGAAAGGAAGCGACAAGGCCACTTACTGAGTCTAGAAAGAGCTACCAGCTCACAAATCAAGCCAGCATGCCCCATCGGCTCATACAATAGGCCAACATAACCCAATGGACGATTCACCCGTGAAGGCCACCGGCTCACATGGCCTTGCCAATTGAAGAAGGCCATTGATTTAGGACTCCCGTTGGTTCAAGGAAACCGCCAATTCAAGGAGGCTACTGATTCAAAATTCATGTCTTCAAGACATCCCATGGGGTAGAAAATCTCAGCAATTCGAAGGAGCTACCAGTCTAGGGCTTCCACCGAGTCAAGAAGGCTATCAGTGCAGTGCTCCCACCAGCTCAAGATTGTCACTAGTTCAATACTTCCAACAGTCGAAAAAGCTTCCAGCCTAGCAATCTTCACCAACTTATAAGCTGTTAATTCAGTGAACTCACCAACTTAGCAAGATGTGGTCACAGTGGTTCTCGTTGACCGCCAATCCTGAGACCACAATGTCAACTAAAAGAAAAAACCAGAGGTCACCGGCACCGTCATTGGAACCATCCCGACTAGGGGAGGCACCCGAGGTTCGGGTTCCAAGCTAAAAGAAGTAGCTGCTTGGGCGTCATCACCGGGCTCTATCCAACAGAGCATTAAAGTAAATGAACAGCCAATAGAATAGAAAGCAAGAGATGAGAGAATAGCCACCTAAGGCCGCACTGTCAACCTGCAAATTGACAAACTCTTCAAATGATGAGATCACCAAGTCGGCAACAAGTCAGGCATTGTCCGCATTGATGGGATTAATATGTACCCGGCTGCAACGTCAAAGGTCCATTAAGTTGCACCCGCAGGTGCTGCTCACTTCCTCTCGCACCACCTGCGGGTGGGGGGCATTTGTGGACACCAAAAAAATAGGGATGCAAAGGGCATGCATCCAGCAGCCCAACCCATCCGAAACAGCCCTAAAAGACCACTAGGAAACCATTTAAAAAGGCCCAAGAGAAGCCCATTACCTAGTGGCCCATCTACCCCATGTTAGGAGGTCATCCTAGGCAACTCCTCACCCTCCACTACCCAGACAAAACCTACCAAGCATCAGCAGGAGCAGGCGGCCAGTAGGTTTCCTCTCCAGGAAACTGGGCTGCAAAGAGGAGTGGGGAGTGGTGGCCTCCTGCTGGTTCCCTTTAGAAAAGGGGATAGAAGCTTGCACTCCAAGCAACGGGCTGGGGCTTCCTTCTTCTGTGGGTGAGAAAAGGTAGAAGGGGAGGAGAAGAGAAGAGAGGCTTCTTCCAGAGGGGTCTTCATCGGGTCTTCTTCCTCAGCAGAGAAGGGAGGAGAGGCGGCCAGGAAGCTTGCTCCTGGGTTGCCCACGGAAGAGGCTTGAAGAAGGAGTGCAAAGGATCTCCTCCTTCCTCTCCCCTAGTGCTACCTGCTAGCAGGGAAGGGAGGGGCTGCGGGTCCCTTGCATGCAAGAAGAGAAGAAATAGAAGGGGCAAGGCTTGTGTGGTTGTGTTGCTTGAGGAGCTTGAGAGAAATCAGATAAGGTAAGATTTGCAGCAGAAAAGAGGCCCTCCTCAGGTCACTTGCACCTGCTTCTGTTCAAGAGAAAGAGAGGGAAAAGAAGCTAGAGAGAAGAGCTTGAGCAGAGGAAAAGAAGGAGGCCAAGGGGGACTGCTACGGCAGTCCCCATTTTTTTTTTGTCTTCTTTTGTTTGTTCTCTTCTCCCTCTCCCTTTCTATGTAAAACTTTTTCCCTAGCAGTGAAAGAGTTCTTTTCTTTCCATCATCCCTTTCTTGCATGGCATCAGCTATGTGATGCTTTTAACTAAGCAGAAAATGGTGCAGATGCTTCCTATGTTCTTTGTTGTTTTATTATTATTATTTATTTTATTTATGCTTGTTTATGATTAGCATGAAACCGATGTGCTTGGATGAAGCTTTGTTTCCCTTTTATAACATATGCATTCCTTGCCCTCTTTCCTGACATGAGCTCCACTGTACCATTCCGTTGATGTAGTGGAAAAGGCAACCGGGTGCTCCTCAGCTCATTAGGAGCATTCCATGCGGAGTTACTCATTGTCATGTTTATATTTTTTTAATGTTCCTTTATTTTGAGTTTGTGCTTTAACTGTGGCATTTGGAGAGCCCAATACAAAGAGGGCATGTAAGGCCATACATGCATCTCCTGTGATGGGTCTAAGAGCAGATAAATCACTGCCAAAACCCCCCTTGTCACTGTTCATGTCTCACTGTCCCAATCCTGCCGATTCGTTTTCTTATGAGACTTTGAACATCAAGGGTTAGGTGGCTAACACCTGGGTCATGTTCAGGCTTATGAGGGGCGACATTATATGCCAAATGATCTGTGTTTCCGACGGGATGCCTAAACTCCGCACGTGTTGTGAGAACCGTGTCCCCGAAGTGCTGCCGAATCACTTTTCCGGGTGACTTTGAACATGAAGGGTTCGGTATCTAATACCCATGCCCGGTTCAGGCCCATGGATAGATTCTACATATGTTGAATAGCCCTTCAGCCAGACTGGACACTCAGATCATCTCTGGATTTTGAGAACCGTGCCTCCGAAGTGCTGCCGAATCGCTTTTTTCGGGTCGTTTTGAACATGAAGGGTTCGGTATCTAATACCCATGCCCGGTTCAGGACCATGGATGGATTCTTCATATGTTGAATAGCCCGTCATCCCGACCGGACACTCAGGTCATCTCTGAATTTCGAGAACCGTGTCCCCGAAGTGCTGCCGAATCACTTTTCCGGGTGACTTTGAACATGAAGGGTTCGGTATCAGTTACCCATGCCCGGTTCAGGCCCATGGATGTATTCTCCATATGTTGAATAGCTCGTCAGCCCGACCGGACACTCAGGTCATCTCTGAATTTTGAGAACCGTGTTTCCGAAGTGCTGCCGAATCACTTTTCCAGGTGGTTTTGAACATGAAGGGTTCGGTATCCAGTACCCATGCCCGGTTCAGGCCCATGGATATATTATCCATATGTTGAATAGCCCATCAGCCTGACCGGACACTCAGGTCATCTCCGAATTTTGAGAACCGTGTCCCCGAAGTGCTGCCGAATCACTTTTTCGGGTGGTTTTGAACATGAAGGGTTCGGTATCCAGTACCCATGCCTGGTTTAGGCCCATGGATGGATTCTCCATATGTTGAATAGCTCGTCAGCCCGACCGGACACTCAGGTCATCTCTGAATTTGAGAACCGTGTCCCCGAAGTGCTGCCGAATCACTTTTCCGGGTGGTTTTGAACATGAAGGGTTCGGTATCCAGTACCCATGCCCGGTTCAAGCCCATGGATGGATTCTCCATATGTTGAATAGCTCGTCAGCCTGACCGGACACTTAGATCATCTCCGGATTTTGAGAACCGTGTCTCTGAAGTGCTGCCGAATCACTTTTTCAGCTAGCTTTGAACTGAATGGTCGGATAGTCCGTCCCCGTGCCCGATCCGAGCTCATAGATGGCGTCCATACGTATTGTGGGTGCTGCCATCCCGTCTGTCAGTTCTGGTTCCTCACGAATTTCAAGAACCGTGCACAAATAGGACCGCAGAATCACTGCGATTTGATATTTTGGACAAAAGGGCCGGATAACCTGATTCCCACGCCCCGTCCGGAATTGAACAGAGCCCTTTCATGGTTTGGGTGCCATTCCCTCCTGACCCGGTCTTCGGATCCTCCGTTTCCCACGCGTTTTGTACATTGCAAGGGCTGCCGAATCATTTTGGTCTGTGAACAATGCTGCCGATTCACCCCTGCCGAATCACCTCTGCTGAATGGCCTGGCTGCCGATTCGCTCCTGCTGATTCACCTTTGCTGAATGGCCTGGCTGCCGATTCGCTCTTGCTGATTCACCTCTGCTGAATGGCCTGGCTGCCGATTCGCTCCTGCTGATTCACCTTTGCTGAATGGCCTGGCCGCCGATTCGCCCTTGCCGAATCGCTCCCGCGGAATGGTTTTAGCCGCCGAATCGTTTTGCTTGCCGAATCAAATGGATTGTGCATGACGATGTTTGGGCATATAAGGATCAAATGAGATTGAACCATGAAAAGAACAATGACAATCAAAGCACGTCGAAATCTCTTGCATTACCAAATAAAAGATTTTTTTGCACAATAGACAAAAGAACAAATAAATGAACAAGTATGCAAATTGACCTTAAAAGATGAATGGCACACACGCACATCAAAAATCTCTTACAAATTTGACTGCAATCTTGTAGTTTTATTTTGCGCCTTTTATCGGATGTCCCGACTTAGGCCATAAGACCTTCTATTCTGGCGATTAATCAAGGGTTTTCTCTTTCTAAAAGAGATGTAATTAACGTCGTTGCGTTCAGGACCTGACACTCACTTTCGTTTGACGAAGTCAAACTGTGCGCACAACAGACCTAAATCCCTCCGACTCTCGGAGGCAGACCATTTATTGTCACCTCGGTGGCTGGCACGCCCACGCTGTGCGAATTGCCGATTCATCTCACGTCGTCATTGCTCGCGTAGCATTCGATGGGATTTGGATTAGCAATACGCATCCATGAGAACATGAGAAAACATGATAAAAAGAACTAAGAGATTTTAATCTTAAAAAAAATCCATTTCCACACCCATAGGACGCTTTTCATTTTCTATCAATAATGGGCATTCAGAAATCCGATGATCTCAGCTTCCGCAATGAAGGCATGCACCTACCTTTCTCCAGCACTCTTCTGTAGTATGACCAGGCTTGTCACAGTGCTTGCATCTCGGTTTGTTATTTAGGGCAGTAAGAATGGGGACTTTAGGTTTCCTCTCATGGCTTGTTCCATCAGTGATACTTAACGGCCTTTTCTTGTCGTTAGTAGGCTTGCTTAGCACTCCTAAAGTCTGCTCCTTCATGAACATTCTTCCCTTGATGCGCTCGGTGAGTTCAGTCGCATCCTCCAGGCACTGTGCTCTCCTGACCATCTCCGGATAGGTCTGAATATCAAATGGTGCCCGTTGTGTGATATAAGAGCCCGTTAAGAAAGTGCTTGGCTTTCATTCTCTCTGTGTTAACCAGATGATTGGCGTAGCGAGCCAATCGAGAGAATTGTGCCTCATATTCTGCAATAGTCAGGTTCCTCTGTTTCAGAGCGGCAAACTCGGCAGCTTTCCTTTCCTGAAATCTTTCTGAAAAATATTTGGAGTTGAAATGCTCCTTGAATTCATTCCTTGTGAATTGCGCATCAGCCCTGGTGGCCTCGATGGATTCCCACCACGCACGGGCATCCCTTTCAAGCTGGAATGTAGCAAGTAAAAGCTTATCTCCATCCCGGTATTGCATAACGCGGAAGATACGCTCAGTCTCTTTGAGCCAGTTTTCTGCCTCATCGGGGTCGGTGGTACCGCTGAATCGGGGTGGATTCAGGTTGCAGAAATTTCGGTGCAATTCACCAGCTCCTCGGTTGTTATTATTGTTGTAGTACCCCGAAAAATTCCGTAATTTAAAAATATAGATAAATTGAAATTTTATCTATTAATAAATTCAGGTAGTTAAAAATGTACGCATCATTATTGCATGTGTATAAACCCCTATAAAAATTTTATAAAAATAATAGTTATACTTTAAATAATGCTCTCTAATGACCCATCATGAAATTTGGGCACAAAAAAATCATTTAGACCAAGTTTAAAAATTTACGAGATTTATTATCGTAATTAGGGAATAAGTCGGAGAACCCATTATTTTATGAATCAAAGTGGATTATAAATTAAAATAAACATGTGGGTAGACTTTAAATAATATGGGTCGATAGCCCATTATGATATATGGACCAACGGACAATCTTGGCCCAAGAATTAATTCTCTAATAAAAGGATAATTAAAAATCCATTAAGTAAAGTAAGTACATGGGTTGTACAATCACTACTAGAAAAATAGGCTATACCTACAACCAAAATCCGTAGGTGTAGGCGAAAAATAGTAGGTAATTGTCTTTACCTACAACCATTCCTACGACTTGGCTCGTAGGTATAAACACCGTAGGTAAAATGTATACCTACGAAGTTAAAGTCGTAGGTGTAGACTTTGCCTTTACCTACCATGTATATATTATGTAGGTGTAGACTATGACTTTACCTACCACATATATGTTGTGTAGGTTATTTAAGTACATACACCAAATAGGTACACCTACCAAATAATAGTTGTAGGAAAACATATACCTACCAAATTACAATTGTACATAATTTTAGAAATGTGACCTCTAGGGTCACCCATTACAAACATTCTTACATGTTCACATCCGCAACTAACATTTCATACCATTCACATCAACAACCAACACTTCATGTACACATCCATTCACACATCCATCCAACACATCCCATTCACAAACATTCACAATTTCTCACAATTTAAATAACACCAAAAATAAAGGTGAAATATACATCTAAGAAAGTTTCATCACTAAGATTAAAGTTATACACATGACAAGTAGTTTCCATAATTGTTCATCAAATGGATAAGACGTGTGTGCCTGAATAAGTGGAACATCACATATAACTAAGATGCTAATCTTGATCACCAACTTGTCTCTTAAAATCCAATTGCACTTAAATTGTCAAAAAAAAAAAAAAAACAAAGAAAGACAAAACAAAGTTAGGATAAATTTTATGTTAACATGACAAACATTTAAAGTATAAACAAGTGGAACACATACATATTCTAGAAACCATAGGATGTGGCTTTCAATAGCATCCTTCATTATCTTCCTGTTATAGTCCTTGATAAATAGTGGAGAGTCAGGTTTGTTTGCCAATAAGACAGCAACTTCACAAAACTCTTGGCCAATAGGCCTACCCATCACTATTTTTGTTGGATCTGTGCTCATGACAATACCGATGGCCACTTGACTTCCATACATATCTAACAATTTAACTCGTTTTGATGTCAACTACAAGTAAAAAAGTTGAGAATGATTAATTTGACAAGTGTTGAAATAGAAAGATAACACATGTTAAAAGAATTGGTACTGATGTCCACATAAAAACATCAAGGCAGCATGTAATGGAAAAAGGAAATATCATGCCTTGTCTTGTGCCCTTCCTTCATATCTAGAAAACAATAAAATTGTCATCCCCTTGAGAAGAGGAGGGATCTTACTAGCTCCCCAATAACAAAAAGAGAGGAGAGCTATGAATCCCCACCCTGCAGGACTCTTTAGCCCAAAAACCACTCTAAGATTGACTGCTTATATAACATTCATACTCTCTACATTAATGAAGTTAGATGAGTTGCTTCTATAACTGTTATGATTTCTAAACAAATGCTTTTGTCATAACAGTAGCCATATCTCTCTATTGAAAAACATGATCTATATATTATGTTATCCTCCAAATATTGTGGAATACTTTTTTGTTTGTTGCCTAGTCTCAGCATGCTTCTTGATCATCTGGTTGCCAAATGCCTAGAAGTACACTTCTTGCCTAGAATTCTTGTTCCTATGGCTGTTCAAGTGCCCCAGAGAAATACAGAATTCAGGAATGCTGGACATGCTGGATAGAACATGAAGACATGCAGGCAGTAACTACTGGCATATGTGTTAACCAAGGGACATGAAGAAAACAAACAATTATTGTACAAATTAAGAGAAATGTCACCACCAATTGCCCCAGAAACAATATGTAACAAGACTTGGATGGGAAACATGTCACCTAATTACCCAGGAAAAAAATGTCAACACCAATCCTGCTTCCAAATGTGAAAATGATGCAGCAGTTAAGATATCAAAAATGCTACTAAAAACTCACGGAATGTGCATCCTGTTTAGTCACACTTGCACTTTCTTTTGTTGCCACTCCACCATCCACACTATCATTTTCCTCCTACATGTAAAATAATAAGTGGATCAGATAATAATATTATGTAAACTATAGTTATTCCAAAAAACTTTAGTTAAATCACCTGAAATTTTGAGTCTATTCTCTCCAACTTGGCAATCCTCTCCTCAAGATCCTTAACACGGTCACCCAACTTCTTATTTTCATCCTTCAAAATATATGTACTCCTTCCCCATAAAGTTGCAGGTGTCGGTCTGGTACCTAAACCACGTACACGACTAGGTTTGTCTTCACCAAGCACTTGAGAATATATATCATATTTAGATGCCACCGTCTGAGAAGAGCTTGCTGAAGATTGTGATTGTTTTAGGGCCTGGATTTTCTCCTATTTGAAAACATAGCTTGGAGGTCAAAAATAAAACATCTTGACACATAGGTATAAATAAAAAACATTCACACTTACAATGGCAACTGCACATTCGCTATTTACTGGAATGCCATCTTTTCTAGTATGGGTGACGATGAACAATTCAGAACGATCCATGTCTTGTCCACTTTTTTGTAACTAAGACATTAATACACAAGTATAGTTAATACATACAATAAAAAGAATTAAAAAATACATGTTAATTTATTTACTTTACCTAGTTTTACGGATGTCTGCAAATGTTTGAGTTCCTACACAATGAAATATTTTCTGAACACCCTTATTCTTGCAATTAACTTCACTCGTTCGCTGCAAAATATGTAACAGAACAAACAAATGTTACAGAACAAGCATTTGTTCCATCATGGCATATAGCCAATGGAGAATGTTATGGAAAAAAAACATTAAACAAGATTCAAATGCGTCCAACCCAGTCCGATGGCTCACGTTCATCTCCCCACACCGGGTGTCCCCAACGCCGCCATCCTCTCTCTCTCTCTCTCTCTCTCTCTCCTAGTTTTTCTCTCTCTACCAGTGAGAGCAGTTCCTCCGGCAACCCCCCTCCCCCCTCCCCCCGGGCATTCCCACCGGCTGTGCATCTCTATTGTCCGGAGCAGGACACCCCCTGCCCCATCCCACCCCCTGTGCCCCCCCTCTCTTTCTTTCTCCCAGTCTATCGCTGTCGGAGGGGTTTCCCTCTACTTACCCCCCCCACACCCCCAGGCGCCCATCCCCCTCGTGCCGGCATTATTCTGGGGATCAAAAGTAGGAGGGGAGGAGGACGATGAAGAAGAGGAAAGAGATCATCTCACCGTGCCAGGGATGTCGCCGCCGCGTACGACGTCACCGCCGCAAGCCACGCGCAGTCGCAGTCCGCAAGCCACGCACTGTCACCGACAAGCCAAGGTAGCTTCGGAGTGAGAACCAACGAAACCCTTTCTCACGGCACACAATAGGAGGAAGTTGTTTCCCCGCCGCCGTGCTCGGGGATCAAGCTGGGCAGCCGGGTAGCGCCAGGAGTTCCGGTGTCAAGCTCCCAGGCCACCGACTGCAAAGGGAGGGGCTCGTTCTGCCCTTTCTCCTGCTGCTCTCCCCTGTGTTGCCTCCCCAAACCAGTAAGGTTGTTTGCAAAGAAGCCAACGAAATGGGAATGGAGTATAGGGTTTACGGATTGGGTGAGGTAAAAAATATATTTATTAATATAATATTTATCAAATATTGTAGGTATAGAAGTCTATATACTTACCACATATTAACGTGTAGTACACCAGAAAATTTCGTAATTTAAAAATATAGATAAATTGAAAATTTATCTATTAATAAATTCTGGTAGTTAAAAAAGTACGCATCATTATTGCATGTGTATAAAACCCTATAAAATTTCGTAAAAATAATAGTTATACTTTAAATAATATTCTCTAATGACCCATCATGAAATTTGGGCACAGAAAAATCGTTTAGACCAAGTTTAAAAATTTACGCGATTTTATCGTAATTAAGGAATAAGTCGGAGAACCCATTATTTTATTAGCCAAAGTGGATTATAAATTAAAATAAACATGTGGGTAGACTTTAAATAATATGGGTCGATAGCCCATTATGATATATGGACCAACGGACAATCTGGCCCATGAATTAATTCTCTAATAAAAGGATAATTAAAAATCCATTAAGTAAAGTAAGTACATGAATTGTACAATTAAGCTCACACGAGTTATTGGGCCAAGAGTAAGAACCCAAATGATGAAGGTTAGAAATATTGGCATGAATACTATTTAATCAAATTAAAAATATGAAGTTACTTGAATAAGTGTGATAAATATATTTAAATAAGAACAAAGGGTGAATAAATAAAACTAAACCAATACTCATTAAGTTAAATTAGTAATAGGTTTTGCTAATGGACCTAACATGGATTGTTGGGCCCAATTATGAAGAGCCCATCACGAGATGAGAGTTGATTTAGTGAAAGTCGGATTAAATATAGTAATAAATAGAAAAAGGGTTAAGATAAATAATAAATGAGTCCTAGACTTACTCTAACCTATTACCCATGAAATTAGATCTCTCCCCAAGCCAATTAGTGGATAAATGTTAGAATAGGGGGAGATAAATGTGGAAATTCGGATTTAATTAATAAATGAATTAAATAAGGGTATGATAATTACTAAAAGGGTTATAAATATCTTTAAAAGAGTCCTAAGCTTACCCTAACCCCTTGGCCATGAAATTGACTCTCTTCCCAACCTTAATTAGGGGATAAATGAGAGAAATTAGGTGATAATTATGAAAATTCATAATTAAATGGAAATGAAGAGTTTTAGAAGGAGTAGGACTCTTAAACCAAGCCATACACACCCCATTTCGGCCCTATCACCCTCTAGATCGTTGTTGGAGCTTTGGGAGACGAAGGGGAAGGCTGGAGAATGAGGGAGCATGGAGAAGGAAGCTTGGACAAAGGAGTTTCATCTCATTTTCGTCTCCAAACTAGGGATTTTCTTACTCCATGAAAAAGGTAGGCAATCTCTCAGGCCAAATTTGTGTAAAAATTACTCTAGGAAGAATTCATGTTCCCGAGCAAAAGTCCTTTGGTTTTGCTTTATTTTGATCTCCCATGAGAGAGAATGAATTCGTTGAAACTCTGTCTGATCTATGTACCCGACCCTTCATGTTTACTCTTAAACCGCGAGCATACATAACTCCATGTCATGAGAAAATTCTCATAAATACTACATCATGTTAGCTTTCAAATGCCCCTGGTTTGCCTAATTTTCATTATGTATCCATCTCTAATTAATTCCTTGAACCCTTTCTGCATATGTTTAGGTCATTGAAATGTCACTTGATCAAAACATGCCTAAACCTTATCTATTTTCAAATTAATCAAATGTCGATAGATCTATGTATCTACTTTCGTTTAAAGCTGGGTTCGTGATTTTTGGATGATCGTGTGATTTTATATGGAATTTACAAGTACCATATATCAAACAGGAACCGCCCTAGAAAAAGGGAAAAGGGCCGGACCCTTCTGATATCGCGACGGCGCGACCCGCCGCAATATCAGCCAGGGCGCGCCCCACTGTCACGTCGTGTTAAGAATGCGGCGGCCTAAGTCGCCGTGATTTCCACCCCGAACCAGGCCAGACCGTCCGGTTCACCAGACGCGCCCGGCCGCCCCGTCGGGACCTGAATCGCAACGGGTTCCCCCGCCGCGATTTCCAGATTTCGGCCAGAACATGATAATTGAGTTTATACCCCTGTTCTATTTACCATTTAACCCTTGTTTAAGCTAAACCATACACTGTTAAGACTATCCTTTACCTGAATGATATTAATTGTCTTTAATTAAATAATCCTCATTAATTAAAAGCCATTTGCACGATTTATCATATTCTCATGATTTTCTTTACACTTACACACACATAACATTAGTGTTTGTCTTTTGACCCTATTAAATTACTCAATAATGTATCTGGTAATTAAGTGAAATTAATTACCTAATTTCCCTATTATTTAAATGACACTTGTCTTCATTTTATTTGCGTGATTTGTACACCGTTACCATTATTCCTCGGCCTTCGAGCACTCGAGGCACGACGGACCAGTTTCTACACACTTTCTCTTGACTTGGACCACCTCTCCATCAGGAATACTCTCGACTGGGCCAAGGACTCCTTGTCAAGGCCTCCGTAAGTCTCCTTGGCTTTGGCGCACATCCTTAGCCGACGAGCTGGTTGTACCCTTTAAATCCCGTTACACTCTTAGGGATCAGTATGATCCAAACGGCCTTAGTGAGATCTCCCTTATCTTGCGATCACGCCAGACCACCTGGCTCGTGTACATAGCACGGCTAGTGGGCGGTGGTGACTTCTTCTACCAGACTGCCAGCAACCGACCTGGTGCTGTGCAACTGTTACTATCATGGTTTATCGTTGTTTTATGATTATACCCCTATCTCATCTACTATCCTTGTACTCTCATCTATTCACGTTCACTCTGCTATATTGTCTATTCATCTGGTACTCTCTTAAGACTCTCGAGCTGTTGTGGCTCCTATTGCTTGTACTATACATGACTATCTAGCGCCATAATATGGGTCCGGTGACCTACTGACTTGAATGCATACTGTGTGGGGCACGGAGAGTGTCCGAGGGGCTCCAATCTAGTCCTGGGGGCAGAGAGCCACCCGAAAATACATGCAGGGGCTGAGCCACCCGAAAATACATGCAGGGGCTAATGACGGTGTTCTGCATTGCACCAGTTCTGACTATACTATTTTGGCTAGACATCTAACTGTTATACTATTAGTCTAAGGAGTTCAGACGTACTGTATCATTTCAGAGCTATTACTGTGCTAGCACTGACTGTTATAGCATTAGTCTGAGGAGTTCAGACGTACTGCACTATCATGAAACAACTACTGTTCTAAAGTGACTATTGCCGTACTCGTCTAGTGCACTGTGGTGCAACCATACACATAATCTCTTTACACGTTATCTCATTTCGTGCTATCTCGTTAGATGGTCATTTCTCTATCAACCTAGTTTTGTCATACTCTTGTAAAATGTATTATCGTTCATATGTTATCGCATGCTATCATTCTTTTGTTATAGTATGTCATCAACCTCTTGTTATCTTGCGCTATTACTCTCTTGACTATACTTGATCGTTCTCTCTAGTTAACTTATGTTACAAGACATTAATCACTTAAAGTATGCTTGTTTACACGAGATATTAAGTCTTACTGAGCGTTATCACTCACCCTTCGTTATTTGATATTGTGTTTTCAGGTAAGTCAGGTGATGACCTTACACACATCAACGGGAATGGTCTGGAGTGATGAGCGTCCTGGAGTCATAGCGATGGATTGTCCCCAGTACTCTAGAGTTAGTTTAGTTAGTTGCTTAGTTATCATTTCCAGATGTAATGATGCTATTGAGCACTATGTTTTGGCTATGAATTAGTGGTTGTAATAGTTTAGATGAATTATCAATAAAATGATGAGTTTTATTGCAATTATTATTCATTAGTTGCTCTGATATTTGCGAATGTATGCGTAATTTATGTTACCATACATGTTGTTCATACCTCCCTGATTTATTCCACTACTAAATTGGCGGGGCATGACAGTTGTTATTGTTTGCTCTAGCCGCTTGAAGTAAGGCTTGAGTAAGCTGTTGAATAGTCTGCTGCATATCGCGGAGTTGTGCACGCTCCGCTGCCATTGTTGTGTTTTAAGTTCCTTCAAAAAGAATGTACCTATAAGAAAATGAGTTTGCACTAAGGTTGTGCGTGTGTGAGTTCATTTTATCTTATTACCCAAGGTTCTACCCATCTCACATAGGTATGGAACTTAGACTCTAAGTCAAGGCATGTTAAACCTAGATCATCATATACTTAAGAATAACCTAGGCTCTGATACCACAAAACTGTAATGCTCTGACGCGGAATATCAGAGCGGGATTACAGTTATAATACAGAGCGAGAAAATAAATACAAACCATTACACACCTGGAATAATACTAAATGAACTTCAATTTCATTAATAATCCACCAAACTTCATTAGAATCACTAATAAATCATCAACTTCATAGACTAACTATTACATCAACGTATCAGAGCCAAAACTAGGGCCCATAGTACTTTATTGAAAATCAAACTAATACATCAGGACTAACTGACTCATTCTATGCTAACTAACTACTAAGCAAATGGTTGTTGAAATGGTCACTCCTGAGCATCATCCTCAGTCCCATCCTCATAAGTGTGGTCATCATCAGACTCACCTGAAACACAATAAATAAAAATGCTGGATGAGCGAATAATGCCCAGTAGGACTTAATATCTCATGATTACAAGTATGGTTTAAATAATTAATGTTTTAATGGCATGTTAACTAGAGAGAATAGTCATGTAGATCAAGCAATGATAACGAGATAACAATAGCATCTGGTACAGGGAAAATAGTTCAACGAGAATGATAATAGAATGGCCATGTAACGATATATCATGTAAATTGCACAACGTGCTCTAGTAACGATAACAAGTGTACTGGTATAGATAGTACTTTGATTGTCATAGATTTATCTTGATAATATGCTGGCATTGGATGCATGTCATAACACATCCTTGATCATTTTAACTCTCATGGGCACTGGCACTTTTCGGACGCTCCTCCCAGGACCTGATCAGGCCCCATTGCGCTGGCATTAGTCATTTCTTTATCTTAGACAATGACAAGAATGGCCAATAGAGTACCAAGAAGAGATAAGAGAGTACTAGACGAGATAGATGAGAGTATAGAGAGAAGGTGAACAGATGAGAGGATATAGAGAGCAGATGCGATAGGGTATTATCATAAAATCACGTTAAACATCGATAGTGACGGTTGCACAGCACACCATCGCGGGCCTACAGTCTGGTAGAAGTCACCACCGCCCACTAGCCATGCTGTGTACATAGGCTAGATGGTCCGGCGTGATCAAAAGATAAGGAAAGAACACACTAAGGCCATGGATTGTACTGATCCCTAAGGTGTAACGGGTTTTAGGGTACAACCAGCTCGTCGGCATTAGACGTACGCCAAAGCCAAGAAGACTTACGGAGGCCTTGACAAGAAGTCCCTGGCCCAATCTAGAGTATTCCCGATGGAGAGGTGGTCCAAGTCAAAAGGAAGTGTATAGAAAATGGGTCCATCGTGCCTCGAGTGCTCGAAGGCCGAGGGAAAATGGTAACAGTATTCAAAACTCGCGAATAAAACGAAGACAATTGTAGTTAATTAAATAGGGAAATTTAGTCATTTATTTTGCTAATTTATCAGATATATTATTGAATAACTTATTAGGGTCAAATGACAATTAATAACGATATGTGTGTGCAAGCGTAAAGGAATCATGAGTGTATGATAAATGGTGTTCAAAGCTTTTAAATGATGAGAATTATTTAATTATTGACCAATAATGTTGTTCAGGTTACTATTAATCTTAATAGTGCAAGGCTTAGCTTAAACAAGGGTTAAATGGTAAATAGAACAGGGGTATGAGCGCAATTATGAGTTCTGGCGCAAATCTTGAAAATGCGATGGGGGCGCCCGTCGCGACTCACATCGCGACGGGTCAGGCGGGCGCGTTAGGCGAACCGGCCGGCCTGGCTCGGTTCGACCCTGGGAACGCGACGGTGCAGGCCGTCGTGATCAGATCGCGATGGTCTGGCTGATCGCGACCCCTCTGAGGTCACGACGGGTCGAGCCGTCGCGACTTCAGGGGGCGACCCAAATGTAGAAAAATGTGTTTTGCCCTTTTCTGATTTGGTTCTTCCCTCCATGCATGACACATGTCACTTTAAAAATCGATATAAAATCATACCATGCTCTAAAAATCACGAATTAAACTTTTAATGAAACTAGACTTATAGATCTATCCACAAGCTTGAGTAATTAGAAAACAGACAAGGTTTATGCATGCTTTAACAAGGTTAAATTTCAGTGACCTAAACATGTGCAATCAAGGTTCAACAATTTAATTAGAGATGAATACATGATGAAAATTAGGCAAACCTAGGGGCATTTGAAAGCTAACATGATGTAGTATTTATGAGAATTTTCTCATGGCCTGATATCAAGTATGCACGAGGTTTGAAAGCAAATATGAAGGGTCGGGTACATAGAATGGACATGGATTCAAAGAATTAATTCTCCCTCTTGGGAGATCGAAATGGAGCGAAGCCAGAGGGCTTTTGGTCAGGAACATGAAGTCTTCCTAGGGTAATTTTTACATAGATTTGGCTTGAGAGATTGCCTACCTTTTTCGTAGAGTAAGAAATCCCTAAGTTTGGTGACGAAGAAGAGCAATTCCCCCTTTGATCCAAGCCTTCTCTCCTTGCTCCTTCATCCTCCAGCCTTTGCCTTCGTCTCCCAGAACTCCAGAAGCGAACTATGGGGTGATAGGGTCGAATTGGGGTGTGTATGGCTTGCTACAAGAGTGCTCCATTCTAAAAACTCTTCCTTTCCTATTAAATCCGAATTTTCCATAATTATCACCTTCCCTCCTTACAATTATCTCCTTTTTTGGATGGGGGAGAGGTTAATTTCGTGGGTAATGAGTTATGGTAAGGTTAGGACTCCTCTTTTAGATATATATGACCTATTTAATACTTATTTCTCCTCTTTTCTAATTTACTATTATTTAAAAATGTGAATTTCACTTAATTAAATCTCATCCCATGATGGGCTCCACTATATTAGGCCCATTATTTTGTAATTAAACCATTTACACAACCCATTAGGGTTTTAACTTAATGGGCTTGCTTAATTCCCTTTTTATTGCACTTATTTCTCATTTAATCTATTGTCCTCATTTATTAAAAATAAAATTTTATTTTATTTGGGTTTTAAAAATCAAGGGTACTACACTTTTCATGCAGATCGAACAAGATGCAGGCATGGTCAATATAGTGAGCTGATACAGTGTCCATGTCAGAATTGTCGTAATAGAGTAAAGTTGACTCGAACAGAAGTTGAAACTCATCTTATAGTAGATGGAGTCTGGACACACTATAACAATTGGGTATGTCATGGAGAGACACCATTTGACATCCTTTATGTGGAGGTAATAGGGCACCAAGCAAAAATAAGACAGACAGATATCTCCTCTGTACAGATGAGTGACCAGTAGCTAGATATCGATTCTATACATATGTTGCATGAGTTTCAACAAGCTAAATTTGCCATTTCAGTGGAGGAGCATGAGCCAAATTCCAAAGCAAGTGACTTTTATAGATTATTACAAGATGTTGAAATGCCATTATATGATGGGTGTCAGAAGGTTTCAAAGTTGTCATTTCTTTTGAATTTGCTGCATATTAAGACAATGAATCAAGTGACCGGGAGATGCATAAATATGTTGTTGGAATTTATTAAAGAAATATTACTACAAGAAGCTAATGTACCCCAAACATGGTATGAAGCCAAAAAGATCATTAAAGATTTGGGGTTGGGTTATGAGAAGATAGATGCATGTAAAAATGATTGTATATTATTTTAGAAGGAACACAAAGATAAAGATCGATGCCTGCAGTGTGATGCATCTCGATATAAGGAAAGAGTGCAAGACGTAGATAATCAAGTTGATAATGGGAAGGTGAAACCTGGCAAACAAATACCCAACAAGGTCTTGCGCTATTTTTCGTTAAAAGATAGATTGCAAAGGTTATTCATGTCATCTAAAATAGCCAAGTGGATGACATGGCACTCTGATGGTCGGACTCGTCAACAGAATGGGGAGATGCGACATCCAGCTAATTCTGAGGTATGGATGCATTTGATAGTCAGTATCCAGATTTGCTGCAGAGACTCGCAATGTGAGACTGGGTTTAGCAAGTGATGGGTTCAATCCATTTGGGAATTTGAGTAGTAGCTATAGTATATGGCCTGTGATGGTACTAGCTTATAACTTGCCGCCATGGATGTGCATGAAGCAGACGTTTATGATGATGTCATTATTAATTCCTGGTCCTAGAGATCCGGGAAATGATATTGATGTATACTTTCAACCACTTATTGAAGAGTTGAAAGAGTTGTGGGATGTTGGTGTTGAAACGTATGATGTTTCGAGAAAACAAAATTTCAATATGCGAGCTGCTCTTCATTGGACGTTGAATGACTTTCCTGTATATGCCAATTTATCTGGATGGAGCACTAAAGGAATAGTTGCATGTCCATTATGTAATTATAATACTCATTCAAGATGGCTGCATAATTATCGAAAATTTTGTTATTTAGGACACAGACGGTTCTTACCAATACATCATAGATTGAGGAAAGATAATTACAAACAGAAATTTGATGGTCGAAAGGAACTTAGTAAGCCACCAAAAAATTTGACAGGATTAGAATTGTGAAGGCAATAGCAGAATCTGAGTCTTGTTAGATTTGGAAAGACATTCAAAAAGGATATCAAAGACTTGCAAGGATGGAAGAAGAAAAGTATATTTTATAAAGAGCTGTCATACTAGTCGAGTCTACTTATCAGGCACAATATAGACGCAATGCACACGGAGAAGAGTGTCTGTAAAAATTTGTTGGGCATATTGATGCTGCTTGGTGGTGAAAAAAATAAAGACAACCATCAAGCTAGACTGGATATTGAAGATTGGGGAATACGACCAGAATTACATATGCCAAAAGACCCTCAGTCAAGAAGCAAGTTACCTACAACACTGTACACACAAAATAGAGCAGAGACATCAACTGTGTGTGAATTCTTGCATAACATTAAGGTCCCAGATGGATATTCATCTAACCTATCAAGATGTGTAGATATTACTGGTCGAAAGCTTACTGGATTGAAAAACCATGATTGTCATGTCTACATGCAAGTTTTGTTGCCTTTGGCAATCTGTGGCATTGCACATGAAGATGTGATTGATCCAATTACTGAATTGAGTATGTACTTTAAGGAAATCTATTCTAAAGTTCTTCTACCTGAACGTCTATTGAAATTGGAAAAAGACATTGCAGTGACATTATGTAAAACGGAACAGATTTTCCACCATCTTTTTTGATATCATGATTCACTTGGTAATACATTTGGCATATGAAGCACAAATTGCTGGTCCAGTATAATATCGATGGATGTATCCTATAGAAAGATTTTAAAGAAATTGAAAGATTTTGTTCTTAATAAGGCACGTCCTGAAGGTTCAATCGCAGAAGGGTATCTTATTGAAGAAACGAGTTCATTTTGTTAACATTGACACTCGTTTTAATCGCAAAGAAAGGAATTATGATGGTCCTTCAGTCCAGAGTGAAGATGAAAGCTGTTCGATTTTTAATTTTTATGGACGTTTTCTAGCAGGAAAAGTTGAACCTCGTACACTATCTGAAGAAGAAGTTCATTTGACACATATTTATATTTTGAGACAGATTGAACATATGGATCAATTTTTTGAAATATACAGACAATTGTTCGAAAACTCAAATGGGGGCAGGAAGATTTTCTGAAATGGTTTCGAAGATATATTGAAGAATTGAAAGCTGCAAATGATCCTCGTTGCACTGATGACATCGAAGTGTTATCACTAACTCGTTCGAGACTTGCATACTCACATTCGGGTTACATAATAAATGGATTCAGGTTTCGTACTAATACTGTAGATGAGATAAAATTGACTCAATTGTCCGGTATTATTGTGGTTGCAGAACTTGAATCCGGATGTGATAGATATTATGGACATCTGAATGATATTCTTGAAATATATTTTACTCATCAAAAATGAGTTGTATTGTTTGAGTGTGATTGGTGGGATGTCTATAGAAAAGATAGAGGATTCAAGATCGATAAGTATAGAATTGTCAGTCTCAATACCCATCTTAAACTCAACACAAATGAACCATTGCTCTCACTAGTTAGGTGGAACATGTGTTCTATGTAAATGACAATAAAACACCAGAGTGGATTATTCCTATAAGAGCACAACCTCGGGATTATTATAATATGCAAATTCCAACAAGTGAAGATGATATAGGTGATTTTGAAGAAACATATCAAGAAACCCTTATTGATATTAACGTAAAAGTCGATGAATACATTGATGCTTAGGTGATTACAACTTCCAAATCTCTTTAGTTATATATATATATATATATATATATATATATATATATTTCCAAGTTTGACTTGTAAGTTTAATATGATATGTTTGAATATATGGCTTCAGATGGTGGTTTGTACAGTGGTTTGAGGCCACGGAGACAGCGTACTACCGTGCAGCAGACTTTCCCCACACATTCCGCCTCGGAGGGATCTGTAGCTGCATCCTCGACGGTTGGCTCTACAACTTCTGTAGCAGATATGTAGTTTAATTTCAAATTTTTGATTAATTAATATTATTTTGATTATAATTTGATATCAATGTCTCTGTTGTGTATGTTTAAGCAGGGCCAATTTCTACATAGACTTGGGGTCGAGGACATGGACGTCGGGGCCCCTCCAGAGGTTTGACAGAAAGGAGATTGGAGTCGGGCCAACGATGGAATGTGAAGATGATCGATGGGACTGGGATTGGAGAGTCGGGAGTCCAGTTCATTAGTCACATAGGCATTGTATCAAAACTTCACTGTAAAATATGGCAAAATTTTTTTGTCAAACTTCCTGCAGATATAATTTTTAGAGATCTTGAGGTAATAGTCTGTAAATTTAATATTATATCTATCAAATTTTTTATCATGACTCATGTTAGCTCTAATTTGTAGTTGATCTTTCGGTGGGATCGAACATCCAATACTGATAAAGAAATGCTAATGCACATGTCCTCTATGCATCGTACTTGGCGTGGAGTTTTGAAGAAACGGGTAAGTTAATATTTTTCCTTATATGCACATGTCAATTCTTTAATTCTTTAATTCTTTATACTATATCTAATATTTGATGGCTGCAAATATTCTGACCCTCTCTCTCAGTAAATGGTAATGTGGTGCATTTGCTAGTTTAGTTCATGCATATAGATTACAGTGCTATTGCAACATCTGAATTACAAAAAAAAAAAACTACTAATAATTCACAACGGCGGTTCCATGAACCTTAGATGGGATGGTTTCCATCTGGTTCCACTGACAAATCTTCTGAAACAAAAGGAATTATGGAACGTGTAAGTGTATAGAAATGGAAATCGAGTTAGTGACTTGGTTTTTACAATTTGTTGGACCACAGTTCTCAGGAACATCATTCAGTCAATACCGATGACCCCATTTCCATTATGTGGCTTAGAGATTGATTCTATCATAGCACATTTTATCAGATGTCTCCGAAGAGACTCTATCATAGCACTTTTGCTTACCTCTTCTGGAGAATTCTATTATGCAGGTTAAAGACCAATCTGTTGTGGGCTTCCTTTGGGGTATACCTTGGTGGTCACCTAATATTTTACCAATAAGAAGTGTCTCATCCTGTCCACCTAAAGAGGACAATGAAATTTGCAGTGAATACAATTTGGTATTCCAGAAGAAATTATACCTCAGCTTGCCTGCCAGCATGCAGTCTAATCCCAGAAGCATCATACATAACCTGTATATATAGTTGTGCATCCAAAGAGTAATTTTAGTTCACAAGTAAACAAAATTAAATACAAAATAGACTCAGATGGATTTTTAATCAATCCTTGTTTTCTCTTCGGAGAAAAGGAGTGCTCATAATTCATCAAGATACAATTATTGATCTGAGCTACGAACACCAGATTCTAACATTCTTTCAATGTGACAGTTTTTAAACTTTTCCATATATGAATGCGACTTCATTCTGAAAAAAGGAAGATAACTAAAGGACTTCAAAGGATGAAGAGAGAGCAGATATCAAACTATGAATGTTGAGTGCAAGTACAGCATATGATAGTGAAACAGACAGATGGGATCATAAAAGATATCTCTGCAGAGCATCCATTAACATATCAGAATCTGACTTTTCTGCAGTAAAACAAGATAATAATATGAAAGACACTGCATCACAACCCCATAAAACTCTATGAAAAAATCTCCTTGTTCTTGAAATCTCTCATTCTTGCATATCAATAAAGCATAGTCCAGAATTTCTCTTTGACCCTCTTCAACCATCTTTCTTTTCTCACATGGTAAGTTTGGTGTAGGGCTGCCAACAGATCTCCGTTTTCTGTATAGTTGATTCATTTTCGCATTTTTATAGTTGATTCATTTTCCTGTGCAGATAGCCAACCAAAATCTGCATTGTTGTAAACCTCATTGCTTGCCCTGCTGTGTTAAAACGGGTCGGCTGTCATTTGTGTAGATTTAGGCGAAACTTTCTTTTCCTCAGAGGGCAAGCAGGTGCTCAGAGATGCGAGATCTGATCAGCTGCTGAGGCGTGTAGATTTAGGCGAAACTGCGATTTAAACCAACGAAAAAAGAAGAACGGCCAGGGAGAAAATAAAACAAAGATACTGCTAGTCTGCTACGGATCACTGGTGGATGGGGTGGGCCATCATGGCACTTTGGGTTCATGTGGGCTTCGCTGGATGATCATATAGCAGAGAGAGAGAGAGCGGGCCGGGGGTGGATGGATGTGGGTCCTTGAAATTAATGATGCAGACAGCGAAATCAATCTTCCAGTCTGGAATTCTGTAGTCTGCCACTACAGGGAAATAGTACACAAACAAAATATATAGTTAGACACTTGCTCTCCTCTAAACCTTTTTTATGTCTTATTTACAAATACATTTATTTTCACTACTTTTAATGTGAAACTAAAAAAATTATGTCTCTATACAGCATTATACAGACAAGTTTTTTGATGATGCCATTGCCTCAATTCTAGCTGGTGTTAATCCGCAAGATTGACAGATAATGTGTGTAAAATGGAACACTTCGGATGAGCAGGTAATAATAAAATTTTATAGTACATCTTCATTTTTTATTTTAACATTTAAAATATTTGTTGGCAGAATATCGCTGATCCTAATAAAGCAAATCGATCTCATCAATCTATGCCATATAGAAAGGGCAGAAAGAGTCATTATCAATTGAAGGATGATTTTGTAAGTTAAATATTTAGTTAAATTTTGCTGTCAATTTAATATTTACTTAATTCTTACTCTCTTTAACAAATGTGAATAGCGCCTTGCTCATGATCGTGAACCTAATCGTGTGGAGATCTTTAAAATTGGCAAATGCAAGGAATTACCTGATATGAGCAGTGGGTAGATGACGAGAGTAGGAGTCGATATGTAAGTGTATTTTAAATTTATAATTAATGTTTATGTGATATTTTTTATGATAAATAATAACATTTTTTTCTGAATTTTTTATGTAGGAGAGGATGATTCAGCTATCTACTCCTTCACTAGATAGTGAGAGTGGGAGTACCCCATTTCTGCTGAGGAGGCTTTTTGTTTCAGTTATGGGGAAGAACCGATCTGGTCGCATTCGTTGCGGAGGCAGTCGGGAGACACGTCGCACATGGTATGGGACAGGAGAAGGGTCGAGCTCTACTATAACGTCGCGCATTTTTTCGGATCATCGTGGGTCCGTGTTTAGCAGGTTTGGTGGCCGATGTGTGGCCCATGCGGTTTTATAGTGTACACAACTTTTCTAGATATTGAGGTAATACTCTTGTTTCTGTGGAGGTCTTATGGATTGACCTGCCACCTGTTGTATTTTATCCATTTTAAGTAAGTCTCCATTTATGGTTTATTGTGAGATAGATTGGCTTGTGGTTGCCAATCCTGTTACCCTTTGTGGGTAATTTGCCGATGAGGCTTGTGGCCTAGGCGTACTGTGGTTTGGTGGAGCTGTGCTTCATGGAGGTCGTGTGATGGGACCTTCCACTTGTGATGTTTCACCTTTCTTTAGGTAAGCTTTCGATTATGGTTTTAGTATGTGATGGATTGGCCCGCTGTAGCCGATCATGTTACCTGGTGTGTGTAGCTTCTGATATATCGTGGTTTGGGGTTTAATGAACCAGCACTTGGTTGACTGTCCTATTACCACGAGGTTGAGGTTCGCCTGGGAAGCTTGAAGCCTAGGCAGTGACTTGCCTGTGTGGCTTAAAGCGTAGGCGACCAGTTGTTGTTATGGTTTGCCGTAAGGCTTAAGGCTTAGGCGTTTCAGTTGTTGTGTGGACTAGCGATGCGAAACTAGTCCTGTTGTTTCTTCTTACCTTCTGAGGTTATGTTTGATTAAGGTACTTATATCTAATTATAGTTTAAATTCAATTGTTATGAGCATGAAATGGTTTGGCTATTGGTGTTACCAATGAGACCCTCTAGGGTTGAGGTGTCTGTAGTTTTGTTGTTGTTTCGGGTAGCCCCTACTGAGCCTGTGACTTGTTGAGGCTCACTTCCCTACAGTTCTTTTCAGGCTTACCGTTGGTTCGGCTTGTGGAGACGTTGTGTCAGACTTGTACCACCAGCAGCTGAGTCGAGTTAGTAGTGTTTTGTGAGCTTGTGCTCCCTCGAGGTATGCCCCAGGTAGTTGTACTTTTTAATTGGACACGTAATAATGTAATGGGACAGTTGTAAATTATTATATACAGGTATGAGCAGATGTACTTACTTGTGTCTTATATTATGTGGTTGTCTTTTATATTCTTACTGGACACGTGTGTGAGATATCCCTTGTGAGACTTCGGTCCGTTCGCGGGAGGCAGATCTAGATATGGAGCCTTATTGGGCATAAATACCCTGGTCCGTTACATCTACTAACTATCAGCAACAGATTAGCAACATAGAAAACACTCTCAGAATGGAGGTTGAGGAGTTGCACACAGAGGTGCTGTGGACATCAAAAAAGAACAAACAGAACAAAATGTGAGCCCAATTGCACAGACCCATTTATTGGCCCAAGATAGGCCCAAGTAGAGCACCCCGTGCAAGGGGTCATCCTAAGGGACCTCTAACCTCCCCAATACAAAAAGGACCCCCTGTAAAAAGCTAAAAAAGGGGGAGGGTGCGAACCAGACTTTTTTTGGGGGACTGGATGGCTTTTGCTTGGGGAAGAGGGCAGAACAAAAAGGAGGGGCGGCCAGAAAGGGGGCTGGGATTCTTGGGGTCTGGCTGCGCAGCAAACAGAGGAAGAGAGGAAGAGACAAAGAAGAAAGGGGGCTGGTGAGCTCTCCCAGGGGACAGTTGCAGCAAGCAACAGGCAAATAGAAGAGAAAGAAGCAAGAAGGAAGAGCTCTCCCTCCAAAGGTGTGCGGTGGCAGAAGCTTAGAAGAGAGGAAGAGGGTGAGGAAGCCAAGAGAAGGAGAGAGAGAGAGAGAGTTCCCTCCTATCCCATCCGCCGCATCCTGTCCTCTCCTTCCCCCTTTCATGTATGTTGGTCATTTAAGACCTTTTTAAAGTGCCATGTAATTTTTTTATATGGAATAGAATGCATGTATTTGATTTAATAGTTGTTTCTTGCCGGAATCCTGTGCCTCTTCAATGTTTTTTTACTGTTTCACTTTTGATTAACAGTTAAACCTCACTCCACTTGGGGGATGGATACCTTTGATATCCAGTCTCCTATTGTGAGGAAAAGATGAGAAGTCCTCTACCCAGTCATGGGGGATTGTTTTCCCTTTGTTTCTGCCTTGCTTTTACCCCCTGTTCTGCCATTTAGAACCCCCCTTTGTGCTGCGTCTCTGTTTAATTCCTGTTGAATGAGGGCTGCCAACTCACATGCATTTGAATCCTTGGGCATTCAAGAATGAGTAAATCGATACCCATGTCTTGTTCAAGCCTTAGATTGGGATTGACAACCCTCCTCCATCATGGGGGTGCTGCAAACCCCCTGCATAACAAGGATTTCCCTCCATTCCATCTGATTTGTGCTTGAATATAGCCTACCGAATCACTACATTTCGAGATCCAGGCACAAAGGGTTGGGTAATATGATACCCATGCCCCGCTTAGGACTTAAATGAGATGTATTTGGCCCCAACATCACGTCCGCATCGCACTTGGCCCATTTTCTGGGGTCAAAACCACGTAAGTAAAGAGATCTTTGTTGAAGGTTTGTTGTCGACTCACCTGGGCAGTGAGTTTTCGGCATTTTGGGATCGATTAGTGTGGCGTTTCACCCATATAAAAGGCTGAAATCGACCAAAATACACCTCAGTCCTCCCCATAAAAATTTCATGCCATCCCAACGTGATTTGAGTGGCCGTCCTATTGCAAATGGACAGTACTGCCTGGCCGCCGACTCACCTGGGCAGCGCATGTGGTTTCAGCGGTTTGAGACCAATCGGCACGAATTTTCGCTCATGTAAAAGGCTGAAATTGACCGGGGCAAGCGTCAGTCCCTCCCATAAAAATTTTGCGTTGTTCCAACATGATTTGAGTGTCGTCCCTTTGCAAATGGACGTTGCTGACTCAGCACTGCTTGGCTGTCGACTCACCTGGGCAGTATGTTTTCAGCAGCTTGAGACTGATCGGCATGGCTTTCCACCCATGTAAAAGACTAAAATCAATCAAAATACACCTCAGTCCCTTCCATAAAAATTTCGCACCGTTCTGATGTGAGTTGAATGTCGTTCTTTTGCAAATGAGGGCTGCCGACTCACGTAGGCAGAACTACTGGCTGCCGACACACAGAGGCAGAACAGTTTCCTGTCGACTCACACAGAAATGAGACTCTATGAGGCCTCGGGTTAGATAATACGATATCTATGACCGAGTTCTTAGACTCAAACATCGTTGGATCATCCACCGGACTGCTATTTTCGGTCTCGGTACTCATCGGTTCCCTCGTAGCCACGCCTTGGGAACCGATACCGTGTGTCGTTTGGGTAGCGTCATATACGGCCAATACCCCATTTTGGTACCTTGTGGTGGATGGATATCGCGAACTCCCCCACATTTCATGAGCCTGGGGGAGATGCTGCCGAATTTTTCCCGTGAGTTTTGTACCGTTAAGTGCTTCTGGCTGGTGAGTTGGCAAGGACTCAGCAGGCTGCCGACTCACTGAATCAGTGAAGAGACTTGAACTAGTGAGTCGGCAGACCTCACATGATGAGTCGGCAAGCCTTGGTTTATGAGAATCTTATTTTCGGTCCCGGTACTCATTGGTTCCCTCGTAGGTAAGCCTCGGGAATTGATACTGTGTACCATTTGGGTGACGCCGTATGCGGCTAACACCTCGTTTTGGTGCCGTCTCCATCATGGTGGACGAGTACCATGCCCTCCCCTTTCACTATGAGTAAGGGGAGGTGCTGCCGAATTTTCTCGCTCATTCTCATGAGATTAAAAGACTTTATATGATTAAAAGACTTCAAAAAATCATGTTGGCTAGGTGATTCGGCAGCAATACAGCAGCCTGCCGACTCACTGGTTCAGCAGGACCCTGCCGACTCATGGTTTCAACTGGATCTTCCAACTCACTTGACTTAGCAGTCTGTCGACTCAGCAGTCTGCCGACTCACTGGTTCAGCTGGACCCTGCTGACTCAGTAGTCTTCCGACTCATGGTTGCAGCAAGGTTCTGCCAACTCACTTGACTTAGCAGTCTGCCGACTTAGCAGTCTGCCGACTCAGCAGTCTGCTGACTCAGGGTTGTAGCTGGATCTGCCAACTCACTTGACTTAGCAATCTGCTGACTCAGGACCCTGCCGACTCAGCAGCCTGCGATTCAGTAGTCTGCTGACTCACCAGCATAACTATAACTATCTGTGGAAATGGATTTTGTGGATCCATCACAATTATTTATTATTTATCATGTTCTCATGTATATGGATGCATATTGCGAATTCAAGTCCCGTCGGGTGCTACTTGAGCGATAGTGACGAGAGATGAACCCACAATCGCATAGCACAGGTGTGCCAGTCACCGAAGTGACAACATGTTCTACCTCCGAGAGTCGAAGGACTTTAAGTCTATTTGCGCAACGTTTGACTTCGTCAAACGAAAGTGGGGATCGGGTCTGGACCAAGATCCCGCCGTTGCATAAGCGCAACGACTTTAATTACATCCCTCTAAGAGGGAAAACCCTTGATTAATTGCCAGAATAGAGAGTCTCATGGCTTTTAACAGAAACATCCGATAAAAGATGTGCGTAAAGATGTAAATTTAATCGCGCCTAACGCGAGACGACCAAAATACATCACTCGACGTATTTTCTTGGGATTGTTTTTGAATTATTAAAAGGGGTTGGATTGATTTTAACATTATTTGATTTGATTTGTTTCTTTCTTTACAAGTTTGTTTTTTTTTATTAAATTATCTTTTTATCTATTGGTCTTTTGATTTAATTTAATTTTTGATTGTTTGATCTGATGTGGGATTTTATTTGATTTCAAATACTCTTTCATTCATTTCTCTTGATTTACTTGAGTTTGGAGTTTATTTGAATTTTATTCCAAGTTAGAAACATAACCCAGAATTATTATTTTTTATTTCTCTTGCTTAGGATCATTTTATTTTATTTTATTTTTAACTTTGGGTTTATTTTGAAGTTATTATTTTTGTTGTATTTTTATGTTAGATTTGATTTAAAATTATTCATGTTTCTTTTGTTATTTGATTTGAAATTTCACTTGTTTTTGATATGAAGTTATCATGTCGTATTTCTTTTAAACTTGATTTGAAGTTGTGACGATTAGATTTATTTTTAGATGATTTGATTTATTAATATAAATTGTTGTTTGTCCCCTTATTTTTTGATATTACTCATCATTTCGTTAATCTCATTTCCCCCTTTTTTTACTTATTTTTTGTTGATTTAAATGGGAGGGGAGCGCTGGGAGCACATGTGTAAGTGTGTGTGCATGTTGAGGGATTTTTTTTAATGGGATTTGAAAGCCACCGTTCAGCTCAATGAGAGGTGAGCATGTGCATGGGTTGAACAGTGGGTATGCCTGGGAGTTTGTGCATGTGTGCACAGGGAAAAGCTGGACGGTGGTCATTGTGTGTAGGTAGGGGTGTAAACGGAACCCGATATTCCGATATTCTGACTCGATTCCAATAAAAATTATCAGTTTCGGAATCAGAATATGATACCAATAGCTTATCGGATATCGGATATTCCGATAAGTTATCAGAATCGGAATCGGAATTGAAAAAATAATCAGAATCGGTATCGGTATCGGTTATTCCGATAAATTATCATAAACTCAAGGTAAAATTATGGTAAACACCTTACTTTATCAGAATTTCGGTTCCGGTAATGTTATCGGAATCGGAACTAACCATTCTTATCGGAATCGGAATCATATTTCGGTTATCAGAATCGGAATCGGAATCTGTGTTTCCAATTCCGAACCCGACCCGTTTGCAGCCCTATGTGTAGGTGTATAAGGGGCTGAACGGTGGCCTTTACTGTTTGGGTGTGTATGCAGGCGCGCTCAACGGTGGCGACTGTGTGCATGCGTATAAGAAGGGGCTGAACGGTGGTGAACTGTGTATGTGCGCATGTGTGTTGGGTTGAGTGTGAATACAAATCATTTTCCCTCATATTTTGATGATGACAAGCTATGATTTTAATGCATAACAATTGGAACATGTGAAATACATCACACCTGAAATACCTATATTCAAAAAGCATGTTTCCAAGCACATTTATCATTTATATTCATGATAATACATTTAACTAATGATTTATGTGTTTATTTCTCAGGGGCAAACACTTATTGCAAGGGTGGTGTCGACACACCTCACACTGGTGTCGACACAATGCTCCAAGCCTAAGGCAAAAGATGGAGAAATGGTCAACCAGTGTCGACACTAGACTAGGGCAGGTCGACAGTAGTGACAGGTCCCAGAGAAACAAGTCAACAGACTACTCCATCTCAGGTCGACACTAGATGGCTCTCCCAGGGAGCTGTTTTGCCCAGTCTCGGACAGTGTGTCGACACACCCTATGGGCAGGTCGACACACTCCGGAAATCTTTTGACTTAAAGTTCCTCCTAGACACGTGGCACCCTAGGGAGATGATGGATCAACCTTGGATCGTGTGCCCACGTACCCCAAGGGTATCTTTGGACTATTTAGGGTATAAATACCCTCCTATTGGCCATCCATCACATCAGAACCCTTTTCAGAGCCTCCCAGAACTCTTGTTGGCGGCAAGAAGAGTTCTCCTCCCTGCTCCTGCTCTCCTGGTGATTTCTCAAGCCAATTCTCATCTGTCCAAGCATGAGAAGTGGAGTTTGATCATTGAAGATGCAATTGGATCACTTCAAGGAAGCAGATTAAGTGGAAGCAATCGATTGAGAAGACCTCAAGGAAGATCTCAAAGTTCAGAGTGTAGAGCATCGGCCTGGGATTTCAAGAACTCAAGTCTCTTCCCAATTCGATCTTCTACAAGGGAGTATAATTGAAGAGCAAGGATTTCTTTATACAATTCTTCATGTACCTTTGTTCTTCTGAGTCATTGTGAGATTGTGCAAGAGTTGCTGCATAAGTCTCATGAATGATCTCTTGTTAGACTAGATCTGTTGCTAGAGGATCTATGTAACGTCGCTTATTTTCGGATCCTATTGGATCGTGTGTGTTGTGGTTGTGATGGCCGTTGTGAGGCCAGTGTGGTGTAGACGCGTGGTGTGTGCAGGTGTGGTGCAGGTTAGGTCCCGAAATGAAATAGGACCTGCTGCAGTTGAGTTGGAGTTGGCGGCCAGGTGTGGCCGTTGACTTGTTGGCGTCCAGGTAAGATGTCGTTGACTTCATGAACTTGGCGACATAAGATGTGGACGTTTATGGTGGCGGTTGCCCTAAACGGCAGAGGGGTTGACACCAACCTGTGAAATCTACAGGTTATAGGGTCACCCGAGGGCAGGTTTTCCACCCTGTTCTCTCTTTCCCTTGCCCCAGCTTCACGCCCCTGTATCCCTAAAGCTTCCAACAGGTACAGGAGAGTGGTTGGAGGATCGTAAGACATGTGGCATTGCCGAATCGGACGAGGAAACGCCGTGGCGTGGTGCAATTGTTGTGGGAGCTCACAGAGGGTTCGGTGTGAACCGGGAGAATTCGGAAGGTTAAGCGTGTTCTGAGGTAGGGAACGAACCCTGTTAGCTCCGTAGGATCATTAAAACATGACTTAACCACCTGAATCAGCATGTTTAATGTATTATCGGGTTAAGTTGCACCATGTGGGAACAATGGGTGGTTTGATGAATTTAAGTAGTAAAGCATGCTGTTATAGTTTAATTATAGTGTATGGATGTTAGAGGAACTATTTCTGTATGTTTTTCCGTTGTTTTAACGATTGTAAAACATGTAGAATCGGTTTAGGGTTTCTGCAGGAATAGAGGCTGAAGATCTTGGCGTCAACATCAATTGATGCCAGGTTCATCAGCCGGGATACAGACGGCTAGATCCATTGCCGTCTACTTCCTATAAGCGGCAGTCGATGTTGCCGCTAACTTGTGTATAAGCAAAAATGACTATTTATGGTATTTATCGATAATGAGTGGTGTGTAGGCACCTGTGGTGCACTGAGTGCACGTGGTTTTTGTGTTTAGCATACAAGGTATGCAGTTAGTTACTCACTTTCGAGGTTGCGTGTTGTTCACGCGAGTACAGTTGGGTTCACGTGTAGTGGACCGTTGTTACCTGAGGTTTACGTGATGTTTCACGTGGTTTGTGTGTGACGTGCACGTGGTTTTGTGTACGTGGCAAGTAGTACGACGCCTATAGTGGTTACCTCTCCAGTTGGGTGCCCCAGGTTCTTTGTGAGCCAGGCTGTTAGCTAGGGGCTTTGTCCCGGTACTTGTGTTGTACCGTCGAGGTCTGTGTCGTCTGACCTAGACACCCTCACTCCTGTGTTTGAGTTGTACGTCCGACTGAGGGAAAGACGACAGTGGGACAGTGACACTTGCGTTTGTTTTTAGTCACTTGTAGCGCGCTCGTAGTTGGGGGTACGGACACCAGTAGACGTACTGGACCCCAACTAGTCCTTTTCCAGTGCCTCACTCTAGAGAGTTCCGGGCCAGGATCTCTAGAGGTGTCAGGCATGGGCCTGCGACCGTGTGGTCCGCAGGTGGTGGTGTTTAGTTGGTCTCCACAGTTGCTTGACCTTTTCACGTGGAGCGGCAGCTGGACCGTTCGTCCGTGGCTGCGAGACTGAGAGGTAGACCTGTGTTAGCTTGTCCGAGTCAGTTTCTGGTATCGCGAACCAGTTCACGTGACTCGTGTGTGGCGGTCTCTACTGTAGCTCGTACACCTGTTTGGGTTTGCCGTTTAATTATTCCAGTTGTCTTTCGTAGTCGGCAGACGGTGAGTACTTTTACAGCTTTTATATCCTGCTTAGCTGTTCTATAAATTGTTGGTACTGTTTACTGCTTTCGTACCTGTGGTTTTGGTTTGCTCGGTGTTGGGGGAGTTCCCTACTGAGTCAGTGACTAGCGAGGCTCACCCCTACCCCCACAGGTGAGAGCGAGGAGGACGTTTCACGACCGTCGTCCAGTTCAGAGCCGCGTCGTAGCGGTGCAGGGTCGGTACCTCCAGCTGTGTAGCAGCAGCTCCAGCAGTGTAGTGTAGTTAGTTGTTTATTTTCTTCAGTTGTACCTCGGGGTATGCCCCAGGCTCTTGTACTTCTTTTTAGTTTTTTGTGGAAATATGGCTATGTAACTTGTGAAATATTTATAAAATGTGGTGTGTTTCTTGTGTTTACACGGACTGTGGTTTGGTATCCCTTGCGAGGCTTCGGCCCGTTCGCGGGAGGCGGACTCGAATCAAGTATGTTATCGGTTTAACAGTCATGGCCGAGGCATTTCCGCCACAATCTAAGTCTTGTGTGTTTTTCTAGCAAGTTGTTTGTGAGCCGTTGTGCTCAGTAGTTTGTGAGTCGTTGCACTCACTGTGTAGTTTGAGCAGTCGTGCTCAATTTGGAGTCGTCGTACTCCGGTTGTTGTTTTGAGCCATCGTGCTCAATTTGGAGTCGTCGTGCTCCAAGTGTTTCTTGAGTCTTCGTGCTCAAGGGTGTTTGGAGTCGTCGTGCTCTTGTGTGAGTTGTACTCAAGGTTTTTGAGTAGTGTGGCCTCACTGTGTGAGGGGTGGACGTAGGAGTCACATGGGTGATTTCCGAACCACCTAAAAATCCTCTGTGCAATGGTTTGAATTGTGGTTTGTCTTTGTATCTCGCTAGATGCATGCATAGGAATTTCGCTCACACTACTAATTGATTTGCTCACACACACTAATCTCACTTCAGATCAGTAAATTGTTTGGGTGATTTGATCTCTGATTCAAAGTAATTTTTAATTGCTTAAGCTTCTGCGTTAATTGGTGTTAGATCTATTCAACCCCCCCCCCTTCTAGATCTGATCCATCCACCCATCCGATCCTAACAATTGGTATCAGAGCGGGTTTATTGTTCATCAGTTGTGTTTTTGGATGATCTGTCTCTGTGTGATTAATCGCTATGATTCCTAACAATTGGTATCAGAGTGGTTAACCACTCTAATTGTTAGATCTAATTCCTTGCTACATTGTTTTTCTATGATTAGATCTAATAGTCCTTTGAGTTTTGGTACAATGGATAATTGTCTTGATCTACATGAATTTCCTGTTATAATCTCAGAGAAATCCCCAAGCTCATTTTCATTGGATTTCTCAAAGGACTCACAAAGACAAAGAGCAAAAGAAATTCACAAGTACTTAATGGCGAAGAAGAGCCTTAATGAATCTAGAAAATCAACAATTCAAAAGACTTTGGCTCTAACAGCACATTCCAAGAGCTAAGAGCGTTCTGCATCCTCTCCAGAAAACAAGAGTTCAAATGGGTCTATAAGATCAGGTAAATCATTTCCAGATCCATTTATGAATTCTAATTCTGACTCTGATGCAGATGAAGACATGTCTTATGCTGAATTGGTTGAGTTCTGTGAGAAGATACAAAATCTTAATGCAAAGCTGAACAATAAGAATAAAGATTTGAAAAAGACTTTAAAACATTGCCATAAAGAAATTGAAAATTTGACAAATACACTTGAATTGCTCCAGAACAATGATAAAGATTTTTCAGAAGAAAATGAGAATTTGAAAAATGAAGTTGAAAAATTAAAATCTGAGAAAGAGAATTTGGAAGATGAAGTCCAAATTTGTGAAACTAAACTGAATGGATTGAAAGAAAATCATGAGCTATTGAAAACAAAAGTCATTGATCTGGAAGAGGAAAATAGAAAATTAATTGATCTCAATGAAAACTTCCAATTTGATAATAATCAATTGAACAAACAAATTTCTAACATGGCTCATGATCATCAAATAAATGAAAGATACAAACAACTGGTTGAAGAAAATCATCATCTAAAAAGAAAGATTGAAGGCTTGATGAATGACAAACCATTGGGCAATGAATGTAGCAATTTAAGGAATAAACTTGCTAATTTGGAAAAACAAATTGAACAATTTGAAAATGAAAAGAACAAGATGAAAAATGGTTTGGATGTCATGCTGAACAAGCTTCAAACTTCAGAAAAAGAAGTTGTTGCATTAAAAGATGAAAAACAGAAGCTTCAACATGAATTGAAAAACACTACAAACTCAATAACATTTGTTAAATCTGCTGCGAACAAGAACTTTTCTAATTCTAATGAAAAGCTAGTGAAAGTTCTTGTTCAGAAACAGACAGGGAAAGAGAGGAATGCTAATGTCAAGAGAACTCATCTACTTCCTCCATCAAACCAAAAAGCTCCAAGGCAAATTCCAAATTCACATCAAGCCAAGAGCTATAAAAAGGTACCTCCTTCTCCTCATGGTAAGCCTCCTCACATGAAAAGGAGATTCCAGCAAATGCACATATACCAAGGTAAGTACCAGGTAAAAAATGCTCTCATGTGCTTTAATTGTAATAAACCTGGTCATCTTGTCAAACATTGTTGGAATAGAAATCAAAATTTCAATAAACATGCCAAATCAGTCCAATGCTTTCATTGTCATAAAATTGGTCATATTTCTAGGGACTGCTGGTACAGAAATGATTTTGTTGTGCATGCTCAGAAATTCCAGTCTAATGCACATGCTCATACACATAGGAATAAACATCATGTTCATACTGAAAATGTTCAGAAGTTCCATGTGTATAGGCATAGAAATGTTGCACAAAATCATTTTGGTTTTGCTCATATTAAAAATCCAAAAAATAGAAAACTTCATGAAAACATAGATGCATTGATCAAGGCAAAAAGAAAATATGGAACTAATTTTGCTCATAGTTCTATCAATGATAGAAATACATCTATACAAAAATTAAAAGCATTTTGGATTCAGAAATCTTTGTTGCAATCTAACATTGATTTCATTGCAGGACCCAAACAAGTGTGGGCCCCAAAATCAGCTTGATCAGCAAGCTGAGAAGTCTTGCAGCCATACTCTGTAAATGGATTCAAGATATTGGCTGTGCAAGGCTAGAAATGATTGGAGAACACAGGTAAAATCTTTGAAAAAGAAATGAAGACCATTCAGGTAAAACTTCTTTATTATCTCAATTTTGAATTGCCTGAATTGAAACGAATGTTTAATTTCTATCTGAAAAATGAGAAATGTGTTTCAATGCTACTCCCAACAATGAACTTTGTGTCATAACAATTGGAATCATGTTTGTGTTATCATGCATGCTTAACTGTTCCCATGAGTCTGTGTGCATACTAACTGCTTTGACTTCTTGGTATATCAAATGATGACATGTGGAAAAATAAGTTATGCTTGTTTGGAAACTATCATTATGCGTGAGTAAAATACTCCGCCACGTACCAAAAGTCATGTTATGCTTAAAGCTAATTGTGCTCATAATCATGTGTGAATTGTTTGCTAACGTTTTCATTCCATGCACATATTAAGGGGGAGTAAATTTGAAAAAGTGCAAAAATATTTTTCAATAAATTGCCTGTTAATGCATGCTTGATCATGTTCATATTCTTTCGGTGCAAACTACTTTGAATGAACATATCTGAATTGCTTATATGATCATTTTATGTCATGCATATCTTATGGGAAGTGAGCCAAAAGAATCTTTGAGTGAAATGCTGGAGAAATATTCCTTCATGTCTGATTTATCATTTCTTGAGAGATGAGCTAGCAAAGAAATCCTTTGAACTCCATTTCATAGAAACTGAAAAACAAATTGCTGACATCTTCACCAAACCCCTTCCTGACAGTAGATTCTCATCTTTAAGGAGAGAATTTGGTCTTTGTAAATGTCTATTTTCTTGATCTCTCTCATTGGGATTGGGTTGAGTGTTAGACATCTTCTGAGGGGGAGTTCTTTGCATCATCATTATCATTTGCTTCCTTGATTCATACTGATCATATCTCTCTCCATTTCACTTTCATGTCTTTTTAACAATGGATTCTTCAACTCACATTGAAACGTCTCGGGTTTTTACCGGATCCTTATCGGGTCTTCTTCTGGGTCTGTGTTTGTTGGCGTTCAGAGGTGCTGACGTTGACAGTGGGGTGACGTCCAGGTGGCTGGCGTCGGCTTTGTGTTGGCGGCAAGGGTGTTGCCGTCGGCAAGTCTTTGGCGTCCATCGATCTTGCCGTTAGCTGTTAGTTCCTGAGTTTTGCGGAGCTAGAACTTGGCGGCATGCGATGTGGACGTCAAGTGTTGGCGGTTCAGTTGGCGGCAATGGGGGTTGACGTCAACTGATCCGGCCTGTGTTTTTAGGGGCAACCCGAGGGCTATTTTCCCTCATCCTCTCTTCTCTTTTTTCCCTCCTCTTTCACCTATGTTCTTCTCCAGCACTTCCGATTGCTGACAGGAGCACGTGGGAAGGTCGTGATGTGCGTGGCGGTGGCGGATCGGGCGGGAAATGACGGATCGGACTGCGGTTCTTGCGAGAAGCTCCTCGGGGTTCGGCGCGAATCGAGGTTTATGTGGAGTTTTTAAGCGTTTCTGAGGTAGGGACGTAAACCCTTAGCTTACTTGTGTGCTATTCTATGCATGTGTGCGTGTGATTTGCGTAGAATTGAGCTTTGGGAAGGGTTTTTCTCCATGCCGGGTTTTAGGGCGTTTTGTCCGATCCATGTGTTGGATCGTGTTTTACCGGCATTGTGGTAGTGTAGTGTGATGTAGGGGAGTGTTTCCCTACATCAGATTGTGGTTTGTAGGGCGGATTGCCCTGTGTGGGAATCAGTTGGAGACTGGTTCAGCTGCTGGAGGCTGAAGAAGTCAACGTCAAGGGATGTTGACGTTGATCTCTTCAGGGAAGAGGTAAACGGCGTGATCCCTTGCCGTTAAGCTCTTCAGGGGAGAACTAGACGGTGAGATCTGTGCCGTCGGGTTCTTCAGGTAGGATATAAACGGCATGATCCTTGCCGCCGAGTTTAGGTAAACGGCCAACCTGTGACCGTCTACCTTTTGTTAGCGGCAGTCGATGTTGCCGTCTACTGTTTGCTTGGCGACATGTGATGTTGTCGTTTACTTCCTGGTTGGCGGCGGTCGATGCTGCCATCTACCTGCAGATGCGTTCCCAACATGCTGTGTGTTTCCCTTTCCGTGGTTTGAGGTGTTGACATGCGGTGTCCGCCTGTTAGCACAGTCTGCCAGGTGTAGAGAGTGTCTCTGCCTGTGCTCGAGTTGTGTTTGGCTGTGTTGTGACGTTGACACGTGGTGTCTGTCCGTTGCGCAGTACTTCAGACGTTGAGAGTGTTTCCGTCTGTACTTGTCTTGGGGGTTACCGCGTGCCCGTTTCTGTTGTGTTTCCTAGGCGTGGGTGCGACTCCGTCTAGATGACTAGCGTGTGGTTATCCTCCGCTAGTGAGCCAGGACGCCGAGTGCGACTCTGTCCTGTGCATACTCCTTGTGGTGGTTTCGAGCCGCTCTCTGTGGAGCCCCTTCTCTACCGCTAGGGTCAGGCGTAGGGGAAAAACCGGTCGTGGACCAGACGCGAGAGAGAGCGTCTGTAGTGTGCACACGTGGTTAGGGTTGAGAGACTCTGTGGTGCCGGGACGCCGAGCACACAGACCCTACTAGTCCTACTTTGTGAGAGTGTGTGTGAGCTCTTGCTTGTGAGCTTGTTGTGTTTGCTGTGCTTGTAGTGCTGTCGAGCCTGCGAGGTTCCAGTTTTCTCAGTGTGCTCCTGAGGGAGTTGCGTACTACGCCACCGGTTCCTGTGTGTTGTACAGGCTATGAGTGTTTGCTTACTGAGCTTTCTTTCCTGCTTAGTAGTTTTATTACTGGTGGGGGTTAGTTGCCCTACTGGGTCTCTTTCCTGAGACTCACTCCCTTTTCCCCAGGTGTTCGTGTGCGGCTTTCGTGGCTGTGGAGCCTTGTCTCTTCGTCAGTGCTGGTCTTGCTTGGCTACTGTGAGTGGTACTTTTCTTTGTACCCACTGTACTCTTGCATTTAGCTTTGACTCTGAGTTGTTCTTGTGTTAATTGTTTTAATTTGTAGCGTGTACAATTACTTATATGTTGTCCTCAGACATTCTTTTCTTACCCTTTCGAGTTTCGGCTCGTGGGTTAGCGGGTCAGGAATCGGGTTACTGGTCGGGTACCGGTAATGCGGATTTTGGGTCGTTACAGTTGGTATCAGAGCCTGGTCTATCGAGACATATAAGGAAATTTTCCGAATAACTCAGAGTGTGAAGAGTACAGTAGCAGCAAGCGAACCGAAGTCGTTTTGCATTTTGTGCGTGTGCTTGTCCTGTGTAGATTAATTTCCTTTGTTCCTAGGCGATGTCGTGTTTGGGAGGTGGCTGTGTAAGCACCTTAGCAGGAGGCTAGAGATGCCCCGCCACCACAGTAGACTCGGCCTGAACCATAGGACGTACGCTGTAGTTTTCGTGTCCCCTTGGGCAGTGTAGAGTTTCGACTAGACAATGTTTTTTTTCTTGTGTCGATAGCTCAGTATGTTGCTCTGCGCTGTAGCGTTCTGGTACCTTGAAGAGGTTCCGGGAGGATGTAGAGTTGTTGAGCTGTCGTTGCCGGTTGGACTGTGTATGTTACAGTCTGCCGCAGTGTTCCGGTCAATGTGTGTGTGCCCTTAGTGGTGCATCTGGCTGTTGCGTGGCCAGGTTGCTTTGCGGTTGTTTTTCTGAGTGTCTCGGTTGCGCCGGTGGGACTTTATGTGTCCCCGTAGCTCGGATGGATTGTGTTGTTTCCTGTGCCCGACGTTTTTCTCCCAGATGGTGGTCTGGTGAGTGTGATGATTGTATTCTTGGCTGTGCTTCTTGTGGAAGCGACAGTCTTGCATTATGATTTTCCGTTTTGCGTTTGAAAGAGACTCGTTGTGGCGGAACGCCTCGGCCAAACCCGTTAAACCAATAACGCACTTGATCCGAGTCCGCCTCCCGCGAACGGGCCGTAGCCTCGCAAGGGAAACCAAACCACAGTCCGTGTAAACATAAAGGAACACACCACATTTCATATATAATTTTTTTCACAATTTACATAGCCATATTCCATTAAAACTGTAAAGGTGTACAAAAGCCTGGGGCATACCCCGAGGTACAACAAAAGAAAGTAAACAGCTACAAACTACAAGGCTACACTGCTGAGTACTACTCCGCTGGAGGTACAGACCCTGCTCCGCTACGACGCGGCCCAGAACTGGACGTCGGACGGGAAACGTCCTCCTCGCCCTCACCTGTGGGGGTAGGGGTGAGCCTCTCTAGTCACTGGCTCAGTAGGGAACTCCCCCAAAGCCGAACAAACCACAAACCACAGGTACAAAACAGTAAACAGTACCAACAACATATAAAACAGCTAAGCAGGTAAGTAAAGCTGTAAAAGTACTCACCGTCTGTCGACTACGAGAAACAACTGTAGTAACTAAACGGCAAACCCAAACAGGTGTACAAGCCAAAGTAGAGACAGCCAACACGAGCCACGTAAACTGGTTCGCGACACCAGAAACTGACTCGGACAACTAACACAGGTCCACCTCTCAGTCTCGCAGCCACGGACGAAAGGTCCAGCTGCCGCTCCACGTAAAAAGGTCAAACAACTGTGGAGACCAACTAAAACACCACAACCTGCAGACCACACGGTCACAGGCCCATGCCTGGCACCTCCAGAGACCCTGGCCTGGGCTCGCTAGAGTGAGGCACTGGTAAAGGACTAGCTGGGGTCCAGTACGTCTACTGGTGTCCGTACCCCCAACTACGAGCGCGCTACAAGTGACTAAAAACAACCACAACTGTCACTGTCCCACTGTCGTCTTTCCCTCAGCCGGACGTACAACTCTAACACAAGAGTGAGGGTGTCCAGGTCAGACGACACAGACCTCGACGGTACAACACAAGTACCGGGACAAAGCCCCGAGCTAACAGCCTGGCTCACAAAGAACCTGGGGCACCCAACTGGAGAGGTAACCACGGTAGGCGTCGTACTACTCGCCACGTACACAAAACCACGTGCACGTCACACACACAAACCACGTGAAACTTAACGTAAACCACAAATGACCACTGGTCCACTACACGTGAACCTAACTGCCTCGCGTACACAACGCGCAGTCACCGAAGTAAACACTTAACAGCATATCTTGTATGCTAAACACGAGAACCATGTGCACTTAGTGCACCTCGTATGATACCACGCATGCATTATCGATAAAACACCATAAATAGCCATTTCTGTTCATATAGGAGTAGGCGGCCACATCGATTGCCGCTTACAGGAAGTAGACGGCAAGGTCCCTGGCCGTCAACCTCCTGGCTGAAGATCTTGGCGGCAAACGATGTTGACGCCAAGTTCCCCGGCCTTAAACCCTGCAGAAACCCTAATTCGGTCCTGCGAGTTTTCTAGCTGTTCTAATTACTGGAAAACATACAAATGCATACCCTCTAGCATGACAGAACCCAATGCAACCCGTATAAACATAATTTGAACAATAAACTACTCAAACCACCCATTATCCCATATGGTGTAACTCTATCCAAACATGGATTATCATGCTGGTTCAAGTAGTTATGATGTGTTTTAATGTTTCTACGGAGCTACCAGGGTTCGTCCCCTACCTCAGAACGCGTTAGAATCTCCCGCAACTCCCCGGTTTACGCCGAGCCCTCCGCGAGCTCCCACGCGAATTGCACCACGCCGCGACGTTTCCTCGCGCAATTCGGCGACGCCGCGCGTCCCACGATCGACCAGCCACTCCTCGATACCTGTTAGAACCTTCAAAGACTCGGGGGCAGCAAGCTGGGGCAAGAGGGAGAGAGGGTGAGCTGAGAGAGCTGCCCTCGGGTGAACATATAACCTGCTGAACTGACAGGTTGGCGTCAACCCCCTTGTCGCCCACATGCACCGCCAGACTAAACGTCCACAAGGCTGCCGCCAAGTTCAAGAAGTCAACGTCCATAAACCTGGACGCCAACAGTCAACGACCACCCTTGGCCGCCAACTCAGACAGAACAGCAGCAGGTCCCATTCCAATTCAGGACCTACCCTGCTCTTCACCTGCTCAAGCCACGCAATCACACCATACATTCCACACACCCAACTCACACTGGCCTCACAACGGCCGCCACAACCACAATGCACATGATCCGCATGGATCCGAAAAGCACGCGACGTTACATTACTATCATCTAAAAAGAAAATTTCGACCTCGAAATTCATAACACAACACAAAGTCAAACGATTTAAACATACACAACTTTACAAGCACTATCATCTAAAAAGAAAATACACAAACTTATACAAACAGATAGGGATACCCTTTAGCCATTTCAGCGGCCAACTCCCAGGTATCCTCACCACCCAACCTATTTTCCCATCTCACTTTAACCAACTCAATTTCTTTATTTCTTAGCTTCTTCATCTTTCGATCTGTGATCTGCACCGGATATTCTGGCATGGTCATATCCGGCCTCAGGTCACCACCTTGATATCTAATTATCTGAGCTGGATCTTCAATGCATTTCCTTAACATGGAGACATGGAAAATATCATGCACATCTGCAAAATCAGCTGGCAAATCCAGCCTATAAGCCACTTCCCCAATTCTTTCAATTACCTGGAAAGGTCCCACATACCTTGGACTCAGCTTTCCAGATTTACCGAACCTCATTATACCTTTACTTGGGGAAACTCTCAGAAAAACAAAATCTCCCACCTCAAACTGAAGTGGTCTCCTCCGCACATCTGCATAACTTTTCTGCCTACTTTGAGCTGCCTGCAATTTTTCTTTAATAAGCTTTACTACTTCAGTGGTTTGCTGAATTAATTCAGGACCCACTAATTGCCTTTCTCCCACTTCATGCCAGTTCAACGGAGTTCTACATGGCCTTCCATATAAAGCTTCATACGGTGCCATCCCAAGACTGGTATGATAACTATTATTGTAGGCAAACTCAACCATTCCCAAATGATGTTCCCAACTGCCTCCCCAAACCAAACAACAAGCTCGCAACATATCTTCAATTGTCTGAATGGTTCTTTCTGTCTGACCATTTGTCTGGGGATGATAAGCGGAGCTATATCTTAATTCAGAACCAATCACCTTTTGCAAACTTCTCCAAAAACCAGAAGTAAATCTTGGATCTCTATCCGATACAATAGTCTTCGGAATACCATGCAGTGGAACAATTCTTTCAACATAAACATTTGCCAATCTGTCCACTGTCCAAGACATACTTACTGCCACTAATCTGCAAACTTTGGTCAATCTGTCAACAAACACCCATATTCCATTATGCCCAGAACTTGTCCTTGGTAAACCTGCCACAAAATCCATTGCAATATCATCCCACTTCCACTGTGGAATGGGTAACGGTTGCAACAGACCTCCCGGTTTTTGGTGCTCTGCTTTAATCTGTTGACAGATAGCACATCTTGCCACAAATTCTGCTATTTCTTTCTTCATATGAGGCCACCAAAAATGCTTTCTTAAATCATGGTACATTTTAGTACTACCCGGATGAATAGTGTACCTTGATTTATGAGCCTCTTCTAGAACACGCTGCTTCACTTCTCTTTCTGCAGGAACAAACAACCTGCCCCTAAGCCTGACCACACAATTATCATCAATTGAGACTCCTTCCATTTTCACAATTTCAGGTAAACCTGCATCTGCTCTTTGAGCCTCAATAATCTGCCAATATAAAGACGGCTCTACAGCACTAGCAGCTAGAATTGCCCGACGCTGACTGCTGGGCACATACAAAGAATTCTCTGCTACCTCTTCATACAACTTCCATTCTTTAATCATCATCAAATTCACATAAGCCTTTCTGCTTAAGGCATCGGCCACAACATTGGCCTTACCCGGATGGTAAGCCAAACTGAAATCATAATCCTTCAGATACTCAACCCATCTGCGCTGGCGAAGATTCAAATCTTTCTGCGAGAAGATATACTTCAAGCTTTTATGATCTGTAAAAATCTCAAATCTTTCGCCATACAGATAATGCCTCCACATTTTTAAAGCAAATACAACTGCAGCTAATTCCAAATCATGAGTGGGGTAATTCTCCTCTGCTGGCTTCAATTGCCTAGACGCATAGGCTATCACTTTACCATGCTGCATAAGCACTGCTCCAAGACCTCTCCTTGAAGCATCAGTATACAGCACAAAACCACCACTCCCTGCCGGCAATGTCAATATAGGTGCTGATGTAAGTCTTTTCTTCAATTCCATAAAACTTCTTTGACATTCACCGGACCACACAAAAGGCACACCCTTTCTGGTCAGCTTAGTCATAGGTGCTGCAATTTTAGAAAAATCTTGAATAAAGCGCCTATAATAACCTGCCAACCCCAGAAAACTTCTAATCTCGGTTATTGACTTAGGCACTTCCCACCTCGACACAGCTTCCACTTTACTTGGGTCTACAGCTACTCCTTTAGCAGAAATAACATGACCCAAAAACTGAATTTCCTTCAACCAGAATTCACACTTACTGAATTTAGCAAACAACTGGTTATCTCTTAACAACTGCAAAGTAAACCTCAAATGAGCTGCATGCTCCTCTTCAGATGCTGAATAAATTAAAATATCATCAATAAAGACCACAATAAATTGATCTAAATATGGATGAAATATTCTATTCATCAGATCCATAAAACCTGCAGGAGCATTAGTCAACCCAAAAGGCATTACCACAAACTCATAGTGACCATATCTGGTTCTGAATGCTGTCTTGTCTATATCCTCCTCTTTAATTCTCAACTGATGGTACCCGGACCTCAAATCAATTTTGGAAAACACTTTTGCTGATTGCAACTGATCAAATAAATCATCTATTCTTGGCAACGGGTACTTATTCTTGATGGTCACATCATTCAACTTTCTATAATCTATACACATCCGAAACTTCCATCTTTCTTTTTCACAAATAAAACCGGCGCTCCCCACGGGGAATGACTCGGTCTAATAAACCCTTTTTGCAACAATTCTTCTAATTGCTTTTTCAACTCCTTGAGTTCTGCTGGTGCCATCCGATATGGGGCTTTAGAGATCGGCATAGTACCCGGCAGCAACTCAATAGTAAAATCCACCTCTCTATGTGGAGCTACACCAGGCAAATCTTCCGGAAAGACATCAGCAAATTCCCTAACCACGGGAACTGCTTCCATTGGCTGACTGGCTTCTACCAAACTTACTGAGGCTAAATAGGCCACACACCCATCATTTATCAACTTTCTAGCTTTAATTGCAGAAATTAGAAACTTTGAGGTATAAAAAGGCATACCTTGATATTCAAACTCTGCACCATTAGGATGATAAAACCTGATCCTTTTCTTTCTGCAATCTAGCATTGCTCCATACATCTCTAGCCAGTCCATACCCAGAATAATATCATAATCTGACAATTGCAGGGCATACAACCGACCCGGCATCTGGTTCCCTTCAATCATAACAGGAGCTTCATCTATGTAGCTCGAAGTGAGTAAAACTCACCTGAAGGAACCTCTACCACTAACTCACAAGACTTCTCTTCTAATGGATGAGCTATGCAATCCAGAAATTCTTCGGAAATAAAAGAATGAGAGGCACCCGAATCAAATAAGACTCTTGCTGAATATTCATAAAGAGGTAAAGTACCTTCTATCATATTTGATGCCTCTGCCTGGGCTCGGGTGATAGCCATAACCCGGCCTCTCCCCTGCTGCTGCGGTGCTCCTCTGCCACGACCTGCCTGTGGCTGCTGAAACTGCTGAGGCTGCTGCTGCTGCACACCTCTGCCATACCCATACTCTCTTGCATACGGACAATTGCGGATCAAATGTCCCGGCTGATTACAATTATAACATCTGTATCCTGGAGGAACTATAGGCTGCCTGGCTGTACTCTGCTGCGACTCCTCCACCTCAGGCCTACCACGGCCTTGCTGATACTGCGGACGACCTCCCCATCCTTTTCCTTTTCCTTTAAGTGCTTGCTTTAATTTTGTCCCCACTTCCCAAAGCCTGATGAAGAAGGTCCTGCTGGTGCCTTGCCCTTGCTTGCACCCGCTGACTGCTGCGGTAACCGGAAACTACCAGAACCTGACTCACCTGCCTGACGAGTCCGGATAGACCTCTCTAAAATAGCTGCCCTTTGCGCTGCCTCTTCCACTGTCTTGCACATGAGAGGAACTATCGCATTCTGCAATTCCACTCTCAATCCTCTGATAAAATACTCAACCATCATGTTATTATTAGAAACAACATAAGGTGCATAACGGCTGAGTGCCATGAATCTCATCTGATACTCTAGAACCGAAGAGTTACCTTGCTGAAGAGTCCGGAATTGCTCTCTTTTTACCTGCTGTACTTGGATCGGAAAGAATGTATCATTAAATACCTCGAGAAACTCCGACCAAGTGATAGCTTCTTCTCTTCTACCTGCAAAGTGGTCTGCATCTTCAATCGCCACCATTCTAAAGCAAAACCTCTCAACTGATAAGCAGCCAATACAACTCTGTCTGCTTCAGGACACCGCATAGTCGCAAAAACCCTCTCAATTTCATGAATCCAGTGCTCAGCTGTATCTGGATTCGGCCCTCCTGAATAAGTAGACGGCTGCAATCTCAGAAATTTCTCCACCTGTATCACTGGTTCTTCAACTAACTGCACTGGCGGTGGTGGTAGCACAGGTGCTACAAAAGGTACCTCCACCCTCGGCAGAACTGGAGCAACAGGTACTGCCTCTCCTTCCCCAGGTGGCACTGCAACTGGTGGTATAGGCGCCTGCTGATCCATTCTCGCTCGAATATCCGTGAGGCTCTCCCAGATTCTCTCAATCATACGCTGGGTGTTTTCCTCCGGATCATCTCCTCCACCACCCCAATCTCTCCTATCAGCCATTTCAGAAATTCTACATACACAAAACACCAGGCAAAAATCAAAACCACAAATTATCGAAAATCAGGGTCTCTACCAGCAGTGTATAATGACCGAATAAGGCTATGTATTCTTCCAGTTCCCTTATATTAACACAGACCTTGCTCTGATACCAACTGTGGCGGAACGCCTCGGCCAAGCCCGTTAAACCAATAACGCACTTGATCCGAGTCCGCCTCCCGCGAACGGGCCGTAGCCTCGCAAGGGAAACCAAACCACAGTCCGTGTAAACATAAAGGAACACACCACATTTCATATATAATTTTTTTCACAATTTACATAGCCATATTCCATTAAAACTGTAAAGGTGTACAAAAGCCTGGGGCATACCCCGAGGTACAACAAAAGAAAGTAAACAACTACAAACTACAAGGCTACACTGCTGAGTACTACTCCGCTGGAGGTACTGACCCTGCTCCGCTACGACGCGGCCCAGAACTGGACGTCGGACGGGAAACGTCCTCCTCGCCCTCACCTGTGGGGGTAGGGGTGAGCCTCTCTAGTCACTGGCTCAGTAGGGAACTCCCCCAAAGCCGAACAAACCACAAACCACAGGTACAAAACAGTAAACAGTACCAACAACATATAAAACAGCTAAGCAGGTAAGTAAAGCTGTAAAAGTACTCACCGTCTGTCGACTACGAGAAACAACTGTAGTAACTAAACGGCAAACCCAAACAGGTGTACAAGCCAAAGTAGAGACAGCCAACACGAGCCACGTAAACTGGTTCGCGACACCAGAAACTGACTCGGACAACTAACACAGGTCCACCTCTCAGTCTCGCAGCCACGGACGAAAGGTCCAGCTGCCGCTCCACGTAAAAAGGTCAAACAACTGTGGAGACCAACTAAAACACCACAACCTGCAGACCACACGGTCACAGGCCCATGCCTGGCACCTCCAGAGACCCTGGCCTGGGCTCGCTAGAGTGAGGCACTGGTAAAGGACTAGCTGGGGTCCAGTACGTCTACTGGTGTCCGTACCCCCAACTACGAGCGCGCTACAAGTGACTAAAAACAACCACAACTGTCACTGTCCCACTGTCGTCTTTCCCTCAGCCGGACGTACAACTCTAACACAAGAGTGAGGGTGTCCAGGTCAGACGACACAGACCTCGACGGTACAACACAAGTACCGGGACAAAGCCCCGAGCTAACAGCCTGGCTCACAAAGAACCTGGGGCACCCAACTGGAGAGGTAACCACGGTAGGCGTCGTACTACTCGCCACGTACACAAAACCACGTGCACGTCACACACAAACCACGTGCACGTCACACACAAACCACGTGAATCCTCACGTAAACCACAAATAACCACTGGTCCACTACATGTGAACCCAACTGACTCGCGTACACAACGCGCAGTCACCGAAGTAAACACTTAACAGCATATCTTGTATGCTAAACACGAGAACCATGTGCACTTAGTGCACCTCGTATGATACCACGCATGCATTATCGATAAAACACCATAAATAGCCATTTCTGTTCATATAGGAGTAGGCGGCCACATCGATTGCCGCTTACAGGAAGTAGACGCAAGGTCCCTGGCCGTCAACCTCCTGGCTGAAGATCTTGGCGGCAAACGATGTTGACGCCAAGTTCCCCGGCCTTAAACCCTGCAGAAACCCTAATCGGTCCTGCGAGTTTTCTAGCTGTTCTAATTACTGGAAAACATACAAATGCATACCCTCTAGCATGACAGAACCCAATGCAACCCGTATAAACATGATTCGAACAATAAACTACTCAAACCACCCATTATCCCATATGGTGCAACTCTATCCAAACATGGATTATCATGCTGGTTCAAGTAGTTATGATGTGTTTTAATGTTTCTACGGAGCTACCAGGGTTCGTCCCCTACCTCAGAACGCGTTAGAATCTCCCGCAACTCCCCGGTTTACGCCGAGCCCTCCGCGAGCTCCCACGCGAATTGCACCACGCCGCGACGTTTCCTCGCGCAATTCGGCGACGCCGCGCGTCCCACGATCGACCAGCCACTCCTCGATACCTGTTAGAACCTTCAAAGACTCGGGGGCAGCAAGCTGGGGCAAGAGGGAGAGAGGGTGAGCTGAGAGAGCTGCCCTCGGGTGAACATATAACCTGCTGAACTGACAGGTTGGCGTCAACCCCCTTGTCGCCCACATGCACCGCCAGACTAAACGTCCACAAGGCTGCCGCCAAGTTCAAGAAGTCAACGTCCATAAACCTGGACGCCAACAGTCAACGACCACCACTTGGCCGCCAACTCAGACAGAACAGCAGCAGGTCCCATTCCAATTCAGGACCTACCCTGCTCTTCACCTGCTCAAGCCACGCAATCACACCATACATTCCACACACCCAACTCACACTGGCCTCACAACGGCCGCCACAACCACAATGCACATGATCCGCATGGATCCGAAAAGCACGCGACGTTACACTCGTTGCGTTACGTGTCTCCTTCCTCCGCTTTCGGTTGGTTTGATGCTCCACGTGATGTTGTGCTGCTAGGGTGCGCGTTGTGGCGACCCTTGGTGGAGTTATCTTCCCTTGAGTTGTTTTGAGGTTGAGCTGGTTGCTCTCCTCGTGTCGTTGTTTTCTGTGCCACCCTTAGGTCGACTGACATGTTCGTGCTGTGTGTCGTTGTGATAGTTCTAGGCGGCCAGTGACGGCGGCTTAGTGGATGTTGTTGTCGTGACAACGCCCTTACGCGACGCTTTTAAGTACGGCTTGATGCCCGAGCTGACACGGCGATTGTGTCCTTGCTGTGTTTAGTCTCTGTGGGTATTGTTGATCTGGCTTGGTGTGGACCCAAGTTTATGGTGGTCTCCGCTACGGTGTTTTCTTGGTTTCGTAGTTTTGTGCCTGGGTGCTAGTTTGTGGTGAGATGTTGTTCTCGCCTGGTTGCGTGCGATCTCGGCGGGTGTGCCGAGGGTTGCCGCCGTGTTGTGGTCGACTCCGTTGGTTTTGTGGGAGTCGTGCGTGTGTGTGTCACGACCTTGGTGGGAGGTTGTGGCGTTGCAGTGTTTGGTTTCGCCGTGTGTTTCTTGCTGGGTGTGCCGAGCAAGGATTATTTGGTGTGCGCCTCGGCTTGTGCCTTGAAGGTCTTTTGCATGCCATTCCTTCCGGTGTTGACCTCTTTATCGTTTGCGATGAAGATGGTTTATCCTACTCTTGTGAGCCATGGAGTTATTGTGGTTTTCACTCCCCGTGTGGCAGAGTTGGTATTTCATATTTTTGCGTGCCTTTCTAGAGCCGACGTAGTGGTCGTTGTGCTATAAATGTCGTCGGTTTTCCGTACGCTTTTCTTGTGGGTCTTTGGTGAAGAGTCCCCTTCTGTGGGCACTATGTTGTGTTGGCCCTGGGTGCAGTTGTGTGTGCTGCACTTTGAGCATCTTTGGATGCTCTGTGTTTCGTGCCTTAAGGGTTGGGGCCGGTGTGGCCTATTGTGCCCTTTTAGCTTGTGGTTCTTTTGTGCGTGGCGTGGTGAGTCTTGCAGCCAGTGGCGGAGTCTCCTGTCGTTCGTTTGGTGACAGTGAGGTCAATTGGCTTGCTAGTACTCGACCACGTATTGTTGACGTTGTGAGGTGCCAAGTGCTGGCTTGACTCCAAACGTCTTCTGTGTTTTGTCGCGGCTTATTGTGCCGTGGAGTGAGTGGTTTTGGAGTTGTGTGGCTCCATGTGCGTTGGTGTCCTTGTTGGACCACGAGGATGGTCTGGTGAGACCTAGTGGTGATAGTGGATATCGTTTTGCGTATTGAGATTTTCTCCGCGTTTGTCTGTTGTCCTTGTCGGACCGCGAGGAAGGTCTGTGTGAGACCTAGTGGCGACAATGGACATTGTTCCGTATGTTGCGGACTGTCCGCGAGTGCGATGTGACTTGGGTTTTCGTCGCCGCGTGACTTTTCGATTTTTGCTGATGACCGGTGCTAGCTGTGGCTAGTAGCGTAAGGCTGTTCCCCTGAGTGTGGTGGTTGACCCTCAGGTGTTTTTCCGAGTTGTTGTCAGGCAACCGTGCACTTTGTTGGGCTTTGTTGCCGACGGTGCGAGTTGCTGACAGGTATTTTCTCACGTTGTTATCGGCATTTGCGCTCTCTGTCAGGTTGTGTTTTACGACAGAGTGGGTTGCTAATCTGTGGGTCCCAACGACGAGGTCGGTTGGTGACCGCAGTGTGTGACTTCTGGCTAGCGTGTTTTTGCCTTCTGCATGGTTGGTGCAATGTGAGTAGAGCTTCGTAGAGTTAAAGTGACTGCTTGCGTCAGTTCCAGTCCTGGTGTTGCGATTGGGTTCGGAGAGTTCCGAAATTCTGTGCCGATGTTTTCGATATTTGTCTTGGGAGCTGTTCTGATGCAGCGCGACAGAGTGGTGACTTGTGTGTCGCGTCAGTTGATGCCCCACAGGGAGAGTTACCGACCTACGGCTTGGAGTGTACAGCTGCGTGTGTTAGCAGTCGTTAGTAGCTCCTGCTTGCGTGTGTCAGGTGATTGGGCCCTGTATGGACGACCATGTCGTTTTCCTCTCGTTGGTTTTGAGGTGGATGAGCGAGTCGTCACTGGACCAGGGTAGTCCAGTGGGTTGTTGGGTATTTTGGCTCCTAAGTTTGAGGCTTTAGTTTCCGCCAGTGTAGGCTGTCGACCGTGGTGCGTTCCATGCGTTGCCGTTTTGGGAGGTGCCTTTCTTGTTGCTGCGTCGCGTGTTCTCCCGGGTGTGGTGTGTCAGTGATGACACTGGGTTGATTGTACCAGAGTTCTGCCGTTTCTTGTGGATTGCTAAGTTCCGAGGTTGTGGAACAAGGTAGTCTGGCTGGTTAGCGTTGTCCAGCAGCGGTACTCGGGTGGTGTGTCGACCTAGTATCAAGAGAATGTGATGCGCGTGTAGTTTTTGTACCTCTACGTTTCTTTTGGCTTCCCCTTGCGTTGTGTGAATTTCGAGGACGAAATTCCTTAAGGGGGGAGGGCTGTAACGTCTCGGGTTTTTACCGGATCCTTATCGGGTCTTCTTCCGGGTCTGTGTTTGTTGGCGTTCAGAGGTGCTGACGTCGACAGTGGGGTGACGTCCAGGTGGCTGGAGTCGGCTTTGTGTTGGCGGCAAGGGTGTTGCCGTCGGCAGGTCTTTGGCGTCCATCGATCTTGCCGTTAGCTGTTAGTTCCTGAGTTTTGCGGAGCTAGAACTTGGCGGCATGCGATGTGGACGTCAAGTGTTGGCGGTTCAGTTGGCGGCAATGGGGGTTGACGTCAACTGATCCGGCCTGTGTTTTTAGGGGCAACCCGAGGGTTGTTTTCCCTCATCCTCTCTTCTCTTTTTTCCCTCCTCTTTCACCTATGTTCTTCTCCAGCACTTCCGATTGCTGACGGGAGCACGTGGGAAGGTCGTGATGCGCGTGGCGGTGGCGGATCGGGCGGGAAATGATGGATCGGACGGCAGTTCTTGCAAGAAGCTCCTGGGGGTTTAGCGCGAATCGAGGTTTATGTGGAGTTTTTAAGCGTTTCTGAGGTAGGGACGTAAACCCTTAGCTTACTTGTGTGCTATTCTATGCATGTGTGCGTGTGATTTGCGTAGAATCGAGCTTTGGGAAGGGTTTTTCTCCATGCCGGGTTTTAGGGCGTTTTGGCCGATTCATGTGTTGGATCGTGTTTTACCGGCATTGTGGTAGTGTAGTGTGATGTAGGGGAGTGTTTCCCTACATCAGATTGTGGTTTGTGGGGCGGATTGCCCTGTGTGGGAATCAGTTTGAGACTGGTTCAGCTGCTGGAGGCTAAAGAAGTCAACGTCAAGGGATGTTGACGTTGATCTCTTCAGGGAAGAGGTAAACGACGTGATCCCTTGCCGTTAAGCTCTTCAGGGGAGAACTAGACGGTGAGATCTGTGCCGTCGGGTTCTTCAGGTAGGATATAAACGGCATGATCCTTGCCGCCGAGTTTGGGTAAACGGCCAACCTATGACCGTCTACCTTTTGTTAGCGGCAGTCGATGCTGCCGTCTACTGTTTGCTTGGCGACATGTGATGTTGTCGTTTACTTCCTAGTTGGCGGCGGTCGATGCTGCCGTCTACATGCAGATGTGTTCCCAGCATGCTGTGTGTTTCCCTTTCCGTGGTTTGAGGTGTTGACATGCGGTGTCCGCCTGTTAGCACAGTCTGCCAGGTGTAGAGAGTGTCTCTGCCTGTGCTCGCGTTGTGTTTGGCTGTGTTGTGACGTTGACACGTGGTGTCTGTCCGTTGCGCGGTACTTCAGACGTTGAGAGTGTTTCCGTCTGTACTTGTGTTGGGGGTTACCACGTGCCCATTTCTGTTGTGTTTCCTAGGCGTGGGTGCGACTCCGTCTAGATGACTAGCGTGTGGTTATCCTCCGCTAGTGAGCCAGGACGCCGAGTGCGACTCTGTCCTGTGCGTACTCCTTGTGGTGGTTTCGAGCCGGTCTCCATGGAGCCCCTTCTCTACCTCTAGGGTCAGGCGTAGGGGAAAAACCGGTCGTGGACCAGACGCAAGAGAGAGCGTCTGTAGTGTGCACACGTGGTTAGGGTTGAGAGACTCTGTGGTGCCGGGTCGCCGAGCACACAGACCCTACTAGTCCTACTTTGTGAGAGTGTGTGTGAGCTCTTGCTTGTGAGCTTGTTGTGTTTGCTGTGCTTGTAGTGCTGTCGAGCCTGCAAGGTTCCAGTTTTCTCAGTGCGCTCCTGAGGGAGTTGCGTACTACGCCACCGGTTCCTGTGTGTTGTACAGGCTGTGAGTGTTTACTTACTGAGCTTTCTTTCCTGCTTAGTAGTTTTGTTACCGGTGGGGGTTAGTTGCCCTACTGGGTCTCTTTCCTGAGACTCACTCCCTTTTCCCCAGGTGTTCGTGTGCGGCTTTCGTGGCTGTGGAGCCTTGTCTCTCCAGTGCTGGTCTTGCTTGGCTACTGTGAGTGGTACTTTTCTTTGTACCCACTGTACTCTTGCGTTTATCTTTGACTCTGAGTTGTTCTTGTGTTAATTGTTTTAATTTGTAGCGTGTACATTTACTTATATGTTCTCCTTAGACATTCCTTTCTTACCCTTTCGAGTTTCGGCTCGTGGGTTAGCGGGTCAGGATTCGGGTTACTGGTCGGGTACCGGTAATACGGATCTTGGGTCGTTACACACATTGTGTTGAATTTCTTGGTATATCAAATGATAACTTGGAAAAGGACAAGTTATGCTTGTCTGGACACTTTCACTATGCGAGAGTATATGTCTCCGCCAAGTACCAAGAAATGAAAATGCAATTGTTGAGGGGGAGCTTTTATTGTTCAAAGAGACTTATTTCTGATTTCAAAAACTTGCATATCTTTATTCTGATGAAAAGTGGTTGGAATCCTCATCTCAGAGGGAGTTGGAGAATTCAAGTCATGTCTTTTGCAAAATTCAAAACCTTTCTTGCATTACATCAATTTTCTTGCATGATGTCCTCATTCATGTGTCTAAAGTCTCAAAATGATCCTTTGAGTAATCTACTATATTCATTTGTCAACTCTCATCTATATTCTTTAAATCTATAGAAATTCAGATTTCTTTCAAAGACTGAAGGATACTGTGTGTCTTGAATTTAAACATGTTTTTGTTTGCAACTGATGTTGGATATAACTGATTTCTTTTTTCAAAAAACTCTCCAAAATTTGATAATTCAACAGAGCAATGACCCATGTGCTGAAAAACTGCACACCTTCACAATGAATGAAGTGCCATGTATGTCATGAGGCACTAATGCTATCTCTGTTCAAAGGGGTTCAAAATCAAAAATATATGCAAAGCAAAATAAATATGCCCTATTCCTTTTTGATGATGACTGAGTAACTGGAAATATTGGCGTCTAAACAACGTATATTTTCATGTCAAAAGGTCATCATTTACCCCTTTGAGACTTGATAATGAATAAATCGTTAGTATCCAGGGACTATGGTGTGTAAAAAGCATTAGTTCTTGAGTGAACAAGATTTATCACATTTGATAGTTTGATTCAAAAACAAAATGTCTATCAAAGGAGAATTGGTTAAAAAGAATCATCTCTATCCATCATCAAGTTATTTTTAAGAAATTGTTTACCTTCAACACACTTGTTTTCAGTCTAGAAGATGTTTTTATTTCTTTGGAGTTGAAGAATATGGTAGTTTGTAGTTGATTATTAGATGTATTATATCCCTCAAATCATCATTTTATTGACTCAAGTCACTGAATGCTCATATCCTGTTGGATGTTGTGTAAAACTTGAATTGTGTTGAATTTCTGCAAAATATAACAAATGAATTTTTTAGCCTCTTAAAAATCCTTGAAATTATTATTCCACCCATTGATTATCATTATAAAGATGTCCCAAAGCTCACAAAATTTTTCCATACTCAAATTTCAATTTTTCATCAGGCCAGGTCGACACTACTTACATCTAGTGTCGACACAGGTTAGCTTAGGTCGACACTAATCTCTTCTAGTTTTGACACTGACCCCCTGCTAGAGTCATATACGCCGTGGGCGCCGGTTAAGGGTTTGGTTGTTCCTGCGGGGTAGTGTACCTTGCAAACCCCTTTTTCTTCTGCAGGTCGACCTGACAGCCGTCTTCTACCTTTGAATCCGGCAGGCTTTCCACCTCTTCCCTCCTCCATTCCATCCCTGTCCTTCTTCTCTCATTCCTCACTCTCCATCCTCTCCTATTCCACTCCATCTTGCTCCCATGGCACACAACCAGGCCCCTCACCGTGGAGCAAGGTCCAGAGCTACGGCAAGGCCCATTCCGGCGGATGATGCTCCTCCCACTGAAAGGAGAAGCAAGAGGCACCATGACCCTGCGGAGCAGCCAGGGTCTTCCTCTGCATCCCTGTCGTCTGCTAAGAGAGGTAGAACTTCATCTTCTGGTCGAGGTAGAGGGTCTGCATACCCTAGGAGGAAGATTCTGGGTTCATCTTCTGAAGTCTCTGAGCAGTCATCCTCTTCATCCTCTGAGTCTTCCCAGCCTTCTGAGGCAACTCATTCCAAGTCAGTTCGTGAAGGAAAGATCATTTTGAAACCCAGGGTAGTGGACTTAGAGGACAGTGAATTGAATGCTGCTTTTCCTGAAGTCATCAACTTCTTCAAGTTTCAGTCTTGGCAATCCTTCATCTCTGAGTTTCGCATAATATACCCTAGACTTGTCCAGGAATTCTATATGCATTTGGAATGCATTGATGAGGGCTACAAGTCAAAGGTTAAAGGCATTGAGATTGATTTGCCTACAGACCTAGCAGCCACTCTTTTTAAAATTCCAGATGAAGGAGCTGACTACCATAATTTTGAATTTGACCTTCATGAAGCCTATACAATCTTAACTGGGTTGCAAGCAGATGAGTCTGATCCCAAGCAAACACATGTTACTAAATTCAACACAAATACTTTTCCACCTGTGTTGAGACTTACCCATCATATTCTCACCACTATCATAACACCCCAAGGTGGTGGGAGGGATAGACTCACAGACATTCAAAGATTTGTGATATACTGCATGAACAAGGACATAAAGATCAATCTTCATGTCATAATGTACCAGATCATATCTGAGACAACTAGGACAGATTTACATAGATCACTTCCTTATGTAGCCCATTTGACTCAAGTCTTTAAGCACTTTGGTGTCTCACTTGAGAATGAGAAGTCCCAGAAAATTCCTAAGTCCAACATTTATTGTTTCAAGCATGTTCAAAAGTTTATGGGCTTTAGGATTGTGGGTGATCAGGTTAGGAGAGGGCCAGCTGCAGTAGAGGCCCCTGTGTTTCAAGAGGATCAGCCTCAAGTGCAAGAGGATCAGCCTCCAATTCAAGAGGGACAGCCTCCAGTAAATGAGGACCAGCCTCCAGTGAATGAGGATCAGCCTCATGTTGCAGATGAAGTTGATGTACCCCTTAATGCCCCACTTTCACCTCAACTTCAGCCCTCCTCCTCCCTGAACCCTGACATAGAAATTCCATCTTTTTCTCCACAACCTCAAGTTCAAGCATCCACATCCTTTGGTGGACCTTCTGTTCCACCAGAGTTGTACACATTTCTAAATGACAAATTTGATGCTTTGAACACCTCCATTCAGACAATGACATAAAATTTTGAGTTAAAGGTACAGAGGTTGGAGAACACTATGTCTGCCAAATTTATTGAGCAAAAAGCAGCCTCTGACCATGCAGTGCAAAGATTCAACAGGCTGATTGGCACATTGGCAGATGCTTCAGTTGAGCTCAAAGAACATCAAGAACAGTTGGAAATAGTCCTTAAGGGAATTTTGGCAAATTCCCAAGCTGATGTCTTCAACACCAAAGAAACACTCTCTCAGATAACTAAGACAAGACTGTCTTTTGCACATCTGGTAGATGATTTAGAGAGCATGAAGAACTTATCTGCTCATATTGATGAAGAGATGTCTGAATTGAAAAATGAATTCAAAACCTTGGATAGCTATGGTTGGTCAACTGGTTCTTCTTCATCTTTACAGCCAAAGTCAACTGATTTCAGTGCCCTTCAAGCTACCATGTCAGAGAATTCAGAGAGAATGGAACATCTTTTACATACAAGACTCTCAACTATCCAAGCACAAATGAAGTTCAGTTTGACTTCAATGGACAAGAGATTGTCGGATATTGAGACCATCTTGATCCCCATTCCTCCTCCTCCTCCTTCCACCTAATGTTATTTCTTTTGCTGATGTGAAAGGGGGAGAAGATAGAAGATAGCAAGAAGAAAAAAAGTTTGTAATGTCTTTTTGAAGATTGTAATGTTCATATTCTTGAATGAAATGAATAGAAACTTTTGTGTCTTCAATGTGATTGAAAACTCTTTGATAATGAATGTGAATGTATGATTGCTTGTCAAGCTGCTTGACCTTTTTGTGTAAATTGCTCATTTCTAGTAACATTGTGTCTTTCATGTGTGTGATCTTCAAATGTTACTAAAAATGTTCAAAGGTCTTTGACAAGTATGAATAAAAAGAAATGAAACATCACTCAGTGACAATCAATGCTTTTCTAACTGAGTGTTAAATAACCAAAGTGCTTAAAATCACATTTCATCAAAACTTCACTTCTATATGGTTTTAATGTTGCCATCATCAAAAAGGGGGAGATTGTTGGGTTGAGTGTGAATACAAATCATTTCCCCTCATATTTTGATGATTACAAGCTGTGATTTTAATACATAACAATTGGAACATGTGAAATACATCACACCTGAAATATCTATATTCAAAAAGTATGTTTTCAAGCACATTTATCATTTATATTCATGATAATAAATTTAACTAATGATTTATGTGTTTATTTCTCAGGGACAAACACTTATTGCAAGGGTGGTGTCGACACACCTCACACTGGTGTCGACACAATGCTCCAAGCCCTAAGGCAAAAGATGGAGAAATGGTCAACTAGTGTCGACACTAGACCAAGGCAGGTCGACACTAGTGACAGGTCCCAAAGAGCAGACTGCTACAGCAGGTCGACACAAGATGGAATCAGGTCGACACTAGAGAACCTTCCCAGAAGGCCTGTTCTTCATGGCTACAGCAGGTCGACACTACTCCATCTCAGGTCGACACTAGATGGCTCTCCCAGGGAACTGTTTTGCCCAGTCTGGGACAGTGTGTCGACACACCCTATGGGCAGGTCGACACACTCCGGAAATCTTTTGACTTAAGGTTCCTCCTAGACACGTGGTGTTGCCCAGCTAGCTAGCCCAGAGGGGGGGGGGTGAATGGGTTAATAAAACTTCGATCTTTGATTAAAACCTGTTTACTGAAAAGATTGCACAACTTAATAACAAGGTTAGAGTTAGAACAAACAAGATAACAATCACACAAAAACACATCCACAAGACACAAGGATTTTATCCTGGTTCGGAACTCCTCTCCACAGGAGACCTACGTCCAGTCCCTGAGCAATACCTCAGGATTTTACTATCAAGGGTACAATCCCCCTTAAGGATCCTTACACCCAGCCTCAACTGGTCTTCCTTCAGCCTGAAGGGAACAACAACCACCCTGGATACCACCAGGTCTTCCTTCGTCCAGAAGGGAACAACAACCACCCTGGATACCACCAGGTCTTCCTTCGTCCAGAAGGGAACAACAACCCCCTGGATACCACCAGGTCTTCCTTCGTCCAGAAGGGAACACAAACTAATCAGAAAAGGGTTGTGAAAACAGGCTTCAGATTCTAGCTTGACCAGCTACAACCTGAAGCTCCTAGCCCCCGAGAGAGAAAGAGATTTAACAAGGTTTTTCTCTCCAAGGACCACACAGGCTCTTACAAATGAGAAGATTCCTTTTGAGCACAGAGAGCTAAGAGCTTAGAACAGGTTTGGAGTGGAGGCTTCGCTCTTCTTCAAAGTTCTAAAGATTGTGAGAGATGGATTTCTTTCTTCTTCTGAAATCAAGCGATGTTGCACTATCGCACTGTCTTCTTTTCCGTCTTGAGTCTTCTATTTAAACTGCTGATTCAAATTCGAACGTTGAAGTGTCCGTTGTCTCTTATCCTTGTGTACGTTAGACTGGTTACTGAGGAAGCTTCTGATCGTCAGTCTTTTATCCTGGTGTACACGCCAAAGAGATGTCATAGAACTTTGTATCTTGTGTCCAACGTTGTCCAGATGAGTCTTGTCAGATATCTGTAAGCATATCATCAATAAATAGAAGACAGCTAGGACTGCTGTCTATTGTTAGTTGAGATGGAACAGATATTGCAGTATATAGCAAAGCTCCTTTCTGTCCAAGAAAAGTACGTAGACAGAGTAGCATAGAAATGGAAGATATTGTCTGCATGCATGGGAGATACGATCGGAGAGCATTTAATGCATAGCAGTCAACGGACAAGATATGACTTTGACTTTTCAACGCTATTAAAAAGCATTATACTGATGCATCAAGAAATTCGATAAAAAGAATCTTGCTGACTTCATAACTTATGAAATCGTTATGAATTATAGCAAGTCGTTATGAACTGTAAAGAAATCGTTGTGATAACTTATGAAGCCGTTACAACAGGCAAGTCGTTGCGAGTTCTAAAGAAATCGTTGCAAGAAATCGTTATGACTAATAAAGAAGTCGTTACGCGAAATCGTTATGACTAATAAAGAAGTCGTTACGCGAAATCGTTATGACTAATAAAGAAGTCGTTGCGCGAAATCGTTATGACTAATAAAGAAGTCGTTACGAAATCGTTATGACTATTGAGTTGTAAGAAATCGTTATGACTAATAAAGAAGTCGTTACGCGAAATCGTTATGACTAATAAAGAAGTCGTTACGCGAAATCGTTATGACTAATAAAGAAGTCGTTGCGCGAAATCGTTATGACTAATAAAGAAGTCGTTATACGAAATCGTTATGACTATTGAGTTGTAAGGAAATCGTTATGACTATCAAGTTGTAAAGAAATCGTTACACGAAATCGTTACGATCTAAAGAAATCGTTACGGCTAGAGAGTCGTTGCGAGTTCTAAAGAAATCGTTACGAGGTCTAAAGAAGTCGTTACGGCTAGAGAGTCGTTGCGAGTTCTAAAGAAATCGTTACGAGGTCTAAAGAAGTCGTTACGGCTAGAGAGTCGTTGCGAGTTCTAAAGAAATCGTTACGAGGTCTAAAGAAGTCGTTACGGCTAGAGAGTCGTTGCGAGTTCTAAAGAAATCGTTACGAGGTCTAAAGAAGTCGTTACGGCTAGAGAGTCGTTGCGAGTTCTAAAGAAATCGTTACGGTAACGATTTGAGTGTTCCGGTCAAAGAGGAAGTCGTTCTGCTTATCAAAGAAGTCGTTACAGGGACTTGGATAGAAATGATGGGACTTACCAGATTGTCTTGATCTTTCATTTTTCTTTTGCTTCCTGTTCTCAAGGCTCAAGAAATCCATTAGTGTTATTTTGTTAATCATCAAAATTAATATATAAATAAATGGAAATATTTATTATGGGGACAGTTTGGTCATCAATCTCCCCCTTTTTGATGATGACAAAATATACTAAACATCAGACAAAGAATGAAATATGTTTTTCAGATTTACGTTAGTTGTCTCCCCCATTTTGTCATTAGGCAAAAAGATAAGCTGTGAGACAAAGAAGAGAGAAAGATTTTTATTAAGAGGGAGAAAGATAATACAAAGGAGATAACAAGGAGGCATGCTGTGAGATAACAGCCCATGCCTTGATCTCAAGATCCTCAAAAATTGCAGAAACACGCCAAAGGTAACTGAGAAGGAGGGTCCCATGGAAGGGATGTTCCTCTGAATGTAGAGTTGCCTTTGCTGCTCTATGAACTCTCCATACTGAGTTTTGTCCAAAATGAATCTGAAGTAAGTACTCTTGCCAAAACTGGCCCTATGGAGAAATCTGTCCAAGGAAATTGGATAGTGAAGTTGTTGATTTAACAGATCCTGCTTTAAGGCATAGAAGGCAGAATATCTAGCTGCCCATACAGCATAGAGCTCTGGTATGGGTGCGATGGAATTGAGATCCATAAAGGCTTCTGCAGAAAGAGCAGGCTTCCTCTGACTGACCAGATCTTGATTGATAGCTTCCAATTGCTGATAAGAGGCCCGATAGAGAAGCTCCCATTCTGATGAGGTGAGTCGTTCACACTCAGAAATGAGTGGAGCTAAGGTCAAGAAGAGATGCGGCCAGAGTGATATTCTCTGAAGATGAACCGCAAGAAGGAGGGAGATCGGCCCTGCTTGGCTGACATCCGGCCCAGCTGCCTTGCAAACATATCTAGAGCGAGAGATCCAGCATCTGAATTAAACACTAACGAGTGCAGCTTCGGCAGAAGAACTGGAAACTCAACCTTGAAGGAGACAAAGTCTACTGTAAGAGGAAGGTTGAGAGGGGTCTCTGATTGCAGCACAGTAATCTGCGAGTTGAACTGGCAAAACTGAACTTCTGGAATTTTGTTCAAGTAACAGAAGTCACTGTACAGCTGAAAGGCTCTGGCAACTCGAATTTCCTTCAAAATGAAGGATCCCCAAGAGTTCTTGTGCTGGAAGATAAACCACTCAGAGAAGGTGAGTGGGTGAGCTCTGAGAGAGAGAGATTCGGCCCTTGCAGTCAGGTATTTTGAGTACTGAGCCTTGTTCCCTTTGATAGCTGCCCACTGATCTTCAGTCTTGAACTCAGTGCCCTCAAAGATTTTGGATTTGAAAGCTTGAGATATCTGAGTAAAAGGAAGAACAATGGCCAGGTGTTCGGAGAGGTTGAGAAAAGGAATACCATAAATGGTAGAAAGAATGCATTTCTGGAGGTATTCTCTGTAGATAGGTCTTCTCTTAGGATCAAGGGTAAGAGAGTACCATAAAGGAGGGTAGAGAGAAGCAGAAGGAGTGCTTAGAGAGGAAGAGGTTTTTCTCTTTTTCAAGACAGGACTAGGAGGGTCAGTCCTGTGAATGTGAGAGGCTGTGGAAAGAATGGTGAGGAGAGTGTTCCTTTCAAAATGGTCTGGAACATTGGTGTCAAAAATACCAAGAGGCAGAGGTTTCACTGGAGGAAAGGTAACAGAATTAGGAGGAGTAGGAGGATAGAAAAAGTGTTTAGGATTAAAGGAAGAGGTTGGTTGAGGATGAGATGTTTGGGTTTTAATAGGTGAAGGTTGAGGAGTTAATGAGGATGAAGCTGAGATGAGAGCTGGAGTAGGTGAGAAGGAGGGTTGAGAGGAAGTAGAGGATGAGGAAGGTTGGGTGCGAGGCATGGGATGTTTTATGGTTGGTGGAGCAGGAGGTGCAGTAGGAGGAGATGAAGGGTGGAGAGGGTTGGAGTGGCAAGAGATGAAGTATCAGGGGCCTTGGAGACTGACACTGGCTCTTTTCCTTGGCCTGACTTTCTCTGACTGCAGGAGAGGGTCCTGAAGACCCTGAGGCTGCCACTGGTCCGGGTGACCCTACAACTGATGGCCCTGATGGCCCTGACCCTTGAACTGGCGGCCCTGTTGGCCCTGAGACTTCTGCTGGAGGCCCTGGTGGCCTAGGAACTTCAGCTGGAGGCCCTGGTGGCCTAGGAACTTCAGCTGGACTGCTCTGAGTAGGTGCAGGAGGGACACCACTAGACTTTGAAAGATGAGCCAGCAAATTCTTCATATCAGACATTTCTTTATTGAAATACCTCATTGCATTTCTTATTGAGGATACGTCTGAGGAGGTTGAAACTTGATTTGAAACAATTTCTTGTATACCAGACTGAACTGATGCCAAGATCTCTCCTTGGGCTTTTAACAAGGCCATAACATGCTTCAATTTTACTTTCCTATGGCCCTTCCTTGACCTCCTGTGAACAACTCTTTTCTGCTTACTTGGCTGAGAGACAGGCTCCTCAAGATTTATAGTTGCACTTGGGCCTTCACTAACATCAACCAAGGCTGGAGCTGGAGTTTCCTGAGTAGGTGCAGCTTTCTCAGAAAAGGCTTCATTCTCTGTCTTTTCACTCTCAGCATGCTCCCCCTGAATGGGAGCAGGGACTTCAATACTTTCTTGCTCCCCCTGAGCAGGAGCTTCTTCCAAGACAACATCTTCATCAGGTTCACCAGCTGCACCCTCTTCCAATTGAGCTTCGGATTGGCATCCCACAGCTGACTCAACTGGTTCTTGCTCTGCTGGACTTGCTGCTGCTTGCTCTACTTCTACTGCTTCTGGAATATCTGCAATAACTGCTTCTCCTTCAGCCACAGAGGATTTCGACCAAACTCCTTCTTGCACTGAAAAGCCACTTTTCTTCAGGTTTCTGGACCTTATAGACTGGCCCATCTTTTCAGCTACCGCACCTGACAGATCTACTCCAAAGTGCTTGAAAATCTTGGTCAGAAGATGGGCATATGGAAGGGAAACATTCAACTTGCTCTTTGTTTCCCATAACTGAGCATGTGCAAACATCATTCGCTCAATCATCACTGCGGCCAGGTTTATCTCTTTGTTCTGGATTGCCCAGAACATTATGTCCGAATCTGCCCTAGTGCATGAGGAAAAGGTAGCACTACGGGGAACTAAGATTTGGCAGACTATGAAGTGAAGCAATCGGTTGAACGCGGACATCTGATTAATATCAAGCTTCCCATCCTTCAACTTAAATCCTGGACCGATAATCCCGAGACCTTTGACTTCATCATTCACAGAGTGAATGCCACTAAATCCCGAGGTCTTTACTCCAAACAGATCACGCAACAGCTCATGGGTTATTCTGATTTGGATACCCTTGACAGAGGAAACAAGGGATCCATCTGCTTCTGACTTCAGACAGATGTAGAAGGCTTTTACCAAGTCCGGGTAGCTTACCTCACTGAAGGTGACCACATCCATCCACTGCGATCTTCTTAGAGTATCAACTAGCCTGGCCATGCCACTCTTCTCAAGATTCTGAACATCCACTGCCTTATTTCCGCAAATCTTTGTCTTCACAAAAGTAAATCTTTCTTGCTCCCTTGGGGATAAATACTCAGCACTGTAGCCCCCAACACTTCCGGAGATCAACGGAGCGGCCATGGGTGCAGAGAAGAAAGATTCTGGAAGGGAGGATGATGGAAGGGACGGAAGTTCTCGAAGGAGTTCTTCGCGGGAAGAGAAGAAGGCTTCGAAAGTTGCAGAGAGTCGATCCCAAAATCGTTAGGGCATCAGCTTTGGGTGAACAGATAGAGAATAAAAAGGGTAAAGGTGGAAGACGAATCGATCTCAAAGCGATTTGGGTAAAATAATATTACTTTAATGACAGGAGGAGCGCCAAAAGGCGGCAAAGGTAGAAAGCGACAAAAAGGTTTGACAAGTCAAACAACTTTCTACACAGAAGCGGTCAAAGCATATAGATAACTGAGTTTTGTTTAACTTTAACGGAGAGAGAACTTTTCATTTAATCTGAAAAATTTATATGTCAATAAAATCACAGAAATTCTTTCACAAATTGCACATCCCTAGTTCCCTTCTAAGAGATGTAAATCTCTCTTCAGGTAGGGCTTTTGTGAAGATATCTGCCAATTGACCATTTGTATCTATAAACGAAATTTCTAAATTACCACTAGCTACATGGTCTCGAATAAAATGATATCTTACCTCAATGTGTTTCGTCCTTGAGTGTTGAACTGGATTTTTGGTGAGGTTGATGGCACTAGTATTATCACACAATAGAGGAATTGATTTGATGTGAATGCCGAAATCTTCAAGTTGTTGCTTTATCCAAAGAAGTTGTGTACAGCAACTTCCAGCAGCAACATATTCCGCCTCAGCTGTTGATAGAGCTACTGAATTTTGTTTCTTGGATGTCCATGATATTAAGCATCCTGCAAGAAACTGACAACATCCACTGGTGCTCTTTCTATCTACTTTGCAACCAGCATAATCAGCATCTGAATATCCTATTAGATTTATCTCACAAGATCTAGGATACCAGAGACCTAAATCATGAGTTCTAGCTAAATATCTAAATATTCTTTTTACAGAGATTAAGTGAGACTCTCTAGGGTCTGCCTGATATCTAGCACACATGCATACACTGAACAAAATGTCTGGTCTACTGGCAGTTAAGTAAAGTAATGATCCTATCATACCTCGATAATTCTTTTGATCTACCCTTTTACCTTTTTGATCACTGTCCATTCTGGTTGATGTGCTCATTGGAGTTGATAATGGCTTTGCATCTTCAAATCCAAATTTCTTCAACAGCTCTTTGGTGTACTTTGCTTGACAGATATGAGTGCCATCCTTCCCTTGCTTGATTTGCAATCCAAGGAAGTAGCTTAACTCCCCCATCAAGCTCATTTCGAATTCTCCCTGCATAAGCTTTTCAAAGTACTTGCAAAGAGATTCATCAGTAGATCCAAAAATAATATCATCCACATAGATTTGTACAAGAAGTATATGTTTAACCTTAGATTTTATAAATAATGTACTATCTACTTTACCTCTAGTGAAACCATGATTTAATAAGAAATTACTGAGCCTTTCATACCAGGCTCTAGGAGCTTGCTTTAGACCATATAAAGCCTTATGTAGTTTAAATACATGATTTGGAAATTCAGAGTCGTCAAAACCTGGAGGTTGTTCAACATAAACTTCCTCCTTGATGAAACCATTTAAAAAGGCTGATTTGACATCCATTTGAAAAAGTTTTAAATCAAGTGCGGATGCATAAGCAAGTAAAATCCTAATGGCCTCAAGTCTAGCTACAGGTGCATAAGTTTCATCGAAATCTATGCCTTCCTCTTGGGAGTAGCCTTGAGCCACCAATCTGGCTTTGTTCCTTAAGATTATTCCAGACTCATCCAGTTTATTTCTGAACACCCATTTGGTGCCAATAACTGAATGATTGGATGGTCTAGGAACAAGTGACCATACTTGGTTTCTCTTGAACTGATTTAGTTCATCTTGCATGGCTAGTATCCAAGATTCATCAGATAAAGCTTCATTGACTGTCTTAGGTTCTACTTGAGAGACAAATGCTAAATAGTCGCATGGAATTACATTACCTCTAGTTCTTACCCCTACAGATGGATCACCAATGATGTTTTCAGGAGGGTGATCTTTCTGATGTCTCCATTCCTTTGGAAGATCTTTATGTTGGATTTCTGTTTGCTGCAGTTCTTCCAGAGTTGGATCCTCTTTGTCCTTAATTGAAGTTTTCTTTAATTTTTCGGACAGGACATCTGCATCATCAATGTCACTAATTTCTTCCTTTTTCAAGGAAGGGTTAGATTCATCAAAAATAACATGTACTGATTGTTCAATTAATAAGGAACGTTTATTGAAAACTCTATAACCTTTAGGTTTAGAGGAATACCCCATGAAAATGCCTTCATCTGATTTGGCATCCAACTTACCAATGTCCCTTTTTCCATTGTTATGGATGAAGCAAGGACATCCAAATATTCTGAAATGGCTAATCTTTGGCTTCTTTTCTTTGTAGAGTTCATAAGCAGTCTTTTTCAGAATTGGCCTGATCATCACTCTATTTATGATATAACATGCAGTGTTGATAGCTTCGGCCCAGAAATATCTTGGCAGATCATATTCTGATAACATTGATCTTGCCATATCCAAAAGAGTTCTGTTTTTCCTCTCAGCAATTCCATTCTGTTGAGGTGTCCTTGGAGCTGAGAAGTTGTGCTCAATTCCTTGATCATCACAGAACTTCGTAAACTTTTCATTCTGAAACTCACCACCATGATCTGATCGAATAGAGACAATTGAGAATTTCTGATCTTTCTGAACTTTCTTACTGAAGCTGACAAAATTCTCAAATGTGTCATCTTTGTGCTCTAAAAAGGATACCCAAGTGAATCTTGAATAATCATCAACTATTACAAATCCAAAATTCTTTCCTCCCAAACTGGTAGTCCTCATTGGCCCAAATAAATCCATGTGAAGTAGTTCTAAGGGCTTTGAGGTGGTTACTACAGTCTTTGATTTGAAGGAGCTCTTGGTGTGCTTTCCTCTTGCACAAGGTCTGCAAATGCTATCCAATCTGAAATTTACCTTTGGCAGTCCTTCAACTAGTTTTCTTTTTCTGAGCTTGTTCAGCCCATCCAAGCTGCAGTGGCCCAATCTTCTGTGCCACAACTCAGTTGATTTATCTTTGCTAGCTGCCAAACACACATCTTGATCCTTGAGTTCATCGAGATATAGAACATACAAATTTCTTTCTCTGTAGGCTTCAAATATGACTGCACCATCCTTTAAGATACTGCATTTTGATTCTTGAAACTGAATTTGATGGCCTTTGTCACACAACTGGCTGATGCTGATGAGATTGTGCTTTAACCCTTTGACCAGCATTACATCCTTTATGACTGATTTTCCTTTGATGTTCACAGACCCGCTTCCTATCACAGTCCCTTTTCCATTATCTCCATAGGTGACTGTACCTTCTTCAGCTTGGAGATCAACAAATATCTTCTTGTTGCCTGACATATGCCTTGAGCACCCACTATCCAAATACCATTTGGATGCTCGAGGGTTAACCTGAAATGAGAACATCAAGCTTTAGGTACCCAAATTCTTTTTGGGTCCTGATTGGTTAGTATCATCAACTTTACCTTTTAATATCCATTTTTTATGTCTTGTTGGGCATGTCATTTTAATATGTCCTAACTTGTTGCAGTGACTGCAGCAGGATAACTTAGTTACTTTTTCTATGTATTTGAAATCAGCTTTGTATGCTACATCTTGTTCGGTACAAATTTTGGTGTTGGATATGTTTTAGGGTATATTATGGTTTCTTCATTATCTGGGGGTGTATATCCTAATCCATTTTTCTTTTTACCCGATCTCCTAGCACCTTTTAATATTAAAGAGTTTTTACCATTGGTAAATTTTTCTAGGGTGCTTGCTAGTGTATTGTTTTCTTCATTTAATTCATTTACAGTTTTTCTTAAATCATCTGAGTTTTCCTGTTTTTCTAGGTCAGTGATTTTTCTGTTCTTGTCTTTTAAATTTTCACATAATAGTTCATTTCTTCTCTTAAGCTCAACTATTTGTTTTTCTAGTTCTTCGTTTTCAGATTTTAAATCTGAGTTGGTATTTTCGAGACATGTGATATTTTCTTGCTTAGCTTAAGTAGTTTACACACTTCTTTATACTTATTGTAGAGTTCATTAAATGCACTTTCCAAATTATCCGAATCTGAGTCATTACAGGAATCGAAAGAAGAATCAGATGTTACCTTATCCTCGGTATTCGCCATGAGAGCCAAGTTGGCTTCTTCACCTTCACTGCTCGAGCTTGACTCACTATCTGAGTCGCTGCTGTTGTCCCATGCAGCTGCCATGGCTTTCTTTTTGAATCTTCTGAACTTCTTGGAGCTGTCCTTCTTCTTGTGATCATTTTTCTTTAACATTGGACAGTCTGCCTTGATATGTCCAGGTTTCTTGCATTCATAGCAAAGTGGCTCATTCCTCTTCTGATCTTTTCCATCTGGTCTCTTGAGATCTTTGTTTTTCTTGAAGTACCTCCTACCAGACTGGAACTTCTTTTCTTTGCCAAGATTCTCTGCAATCTTCTTGAGAGCATGGCTTCTTCATCATCACTATCTTTGCTATCTTCACTGTTATCTAAGGATTCTTCTGATGAGTCCCCATTAGCTTTAAGCGCATTTGACTGCTTCTTTCTACTGGAGGATTCTCCTAGTCTTTCCATGTTTATTTCATGGGCCATGAGAGACCCAATGAGTTTTTCTACTGACATTCTCTTAAGATCATTAGCTTCTTCGATAGCTGTGACCTTTGCCGTCCATGAAGATGGCAGGGATCTGAGAATCTTCCTTACCATATCTGCATTTTCATATGACTTTCCTAGACTTGCTAGGCCATTAGTAATGTCAGTAAATCTACTAAACATTTGGGTAATAGACTCACCTGTTTGCATTTGAAATCTTTCATACTGAGTGACAAGAATGTCAATTCTTGTCTCCTTTACTTTGTCTGTACCTTCATATGTGATCTTTAACTTTTCCCACATTTCCATGGAGGATTTGCATGCTGAAACTCTGTTGAACTCTTTCTTGCTTAGAGCACAACATAGAATGCTCTTAGCTTTACAGTTCAAGGAGATTTTCTTTCTATCTTCATCTGTCCATTGTGCTTTCTCATTTGTGACGACCAGATCACCTTCTTCCACTATTGACCAGATTTGATAATCGTGGCCTTGTAGAAAGTATTCCATCCTGGTCTTCCAATACGTATAATCTTCACCATCGAACAAAGGAGGTCTGTTGACAGACTGACCTTCGAAGTGACTTTGGGCTGCCATTGATCTTTGCTCTTCAGATCGTTGGATCTTCTTCTTTGTCGAAGAGACGGGCTCTGATACCACTTGTTGCCCAGCTAGCTAGCCCAGAGGGGGGGTGAATGGGTTAATAAAACTTCGATCTTTGATTAAAACCTGTTTACTGAAAAGATTGCACAACTTAATAACAAGGTTAGAGTTAGAGCAAACAAGATAACAATCACACAAAACACATCCACAAGACACAAGGATTTTATCCTGGTTCGGAACTCCTCTCCACAGGAGACCTACGTCCAGTCCCTGAGCAATACCTCAGGATTTTACTATCAAGGGTACAATCCCCCTTAAGGATCCTTACACCCAGCCTCAACTGGTCTTCCTTCAGCCTGAAGGGAACAACAACCACCCTGGATACCACCAGGTCTTCCTTCGTCCAGAAGGGAACAACAACCCTGGATACCACCAGGTCTTCCTTCGTCCAGAAGGGAACAACAACCACCCTGGATACCACCAGGTCTTCCTTCGTCCAGAAGGGAACACAAACTAATCAGAAAAGGTTGTGAAAACAGGCTTCAGATTCTAGCTTGACCAGCTACAACCTGAAGCTCCTAAGCCCCCGAGAGAGAAAGAGATTTAACAAGGTTTTTCTCTCCAAGGACCACACAGGCTCTTACAAATGAGAAGATTCCTTTTGAGCACAGAGAGCTAAGAGCTTAGAACCAGGTTTGGAGTGGAGGCTTCGCTCTTCTTCAAAGTTCTAAAGATTGTGAGAGATGGATTTCTTTCTTCTTCTGAAATCAAGCGATGTTGCTCTATCGCACTGTCTTCTTTTCGTCTTGAGTCTTCTATTTAAACTGCTGATTCAAATTCGAACGTTGAAGTGTCCGTTGTCTCTTATCCTTGTGTACGTTAGACTGGTTACTGAGGAAGCTTCTGATCGTCAGTCTTTTATCCTGGTGTACACGCCAAAGAGATGTCATAGAACTTTGTATCTTGTGTCCAACGTTGTCCAGATGAGTCTTGTCAGATATCTGTAAGCATATCATCAATAAATAGAAGACAGCTAGGACTGCTGTCTATTGTTAGTTGAGATGGAACAGATATTGCAGTATATAGCAAAGCTCCTTTCTGTCCAAGAAAAAGTACGTAGACAGAGTAGCATAGAAATGGAAGATATTGTCTGCATGCATGGGAGATACGATCGGAGAGCATTTAATGCATAGCAGTCAACGGACAAGATATGACTTTGACTTTTCAACGCTATTAAAAAGCATTATACTGATGCATCAAGAAATTCGATAAAAAGAATCTTGCTGACTTCATAACTTATGAAATCGTTATGAATTATAGCAAGTCGTTATGAACTGTAAAGAAATCGTTGTGATAACTTATGAAGCCGTTACAACAGGCAAGTCGTTGCGAGTTCTAAAGAAATCGTTGCAAGAAATCGTTATGACTAATAAAGAAGTCGTTACGCGAAATCGTTATGACTAATAAAGAAGTCGTTACGCGAAATCGTTATGACTAATAAAGAAGTCGTTGCGCGAAATCGTTATGACTAATAAAGAAGTCGTTATACGAAATCGTTATGACTATTGAGTTGTAAGGAAATCGTTATGACTAATAAAGAAGTCGTTACGCGAAATCGTTATGACTAATAAAGAAGTCGTTACGCGAAATCGTTATGACTAATAAAGAAGTCGTTGCGCGAAATCGTTATGACTAATAAAGAAGTCGTTATACGAAATCGTTATGACTATTGAGTTGTAAGGAAATCGTTATGACTATCAAGTTGTAAAGAAATCGTTACACGAAATCGTTACGATCTAAAGAATCGTTACGGCTAGAGAGTCGTTGCGAGTTCTAAAGAAATCGTTACGAGGTCTAAAGAAGTCGTTACGGCTAGAGAGTCGTTGCGAGTTCTAAAGAAATCGTTACGAGGTCTAAAGAAGTCGTTACGGCTAGAGAGTCGTTGCGAGTTCTAAAGAAATCGTTACGAGGTCTAAAGAAGTCGTTACGGCTAGAGAGTCGTTGCGAGTTCTAAAGAAATCGTTACGAGGTCTAAAGAAGTCGTTACGGCTAGAGAGTCGTTGCGAGTTCTAAAGAAATCGTTACGGTAACGATTTGAGTGTTCCGGTCAAAGAGGAAGTCGTTCTGCTTATCAAAGAAGTCGTTACAGGGACTTGGATAGAAATGATGGGACTTACCAGATTGTCTTGATCTTTCATTTTTCTTTTGCTTCCTGTTCTCAAGGCTCAAGAAATCCATTAGTGTTATTTTGTTAATCATCAAAATTAATATATAAATAAATGGAAATATTTATTATGGGACAGTTTGGTCATCACGTGGCACCCTAGGGAGATGATGGATCAACCTTGGATCGTGTGCCCACATACCCCAAGGGTATCTTTGGACTATTTAGGCTATAAATACCCTCCTATTGGCCATCCATCACATCAGAGCCTCCAGAAACCTGTTTTGGCGGCAAGAAGAGTTCACCTCCCTGCTCCTGCTCTCCTGGTGTTTCCTGAAGCCAATTCTCATCTATCCAACGATGAGAAGTGGTGTTTGATCATTGAAGAAGCAGTTGGATCACTTCAAGGAAGCAGATCAAGTGGAAGCAATCGATTGAGAAGACCTCAAGGAAGATCCCAAAGTTCAGAGTACAGAGCATCAGCCTGGGACTTCAAGAACTCGAGTCTCTTCCCAATTCGATCTTCTACAAGGGAGTATAATTGAAGAGCAAGGATTTCTTTATACAATTCTTCATGTACCTTTGTTCTTCTGAGTTGTTCTGAGACTTTACAAGAGTTGCTGCATAAGTCTCATAAATGATCTCTTGTTAGACTAGATCTGTGGCTAGAGGATCTAAGTCTTGTGTGTTTTTCTAGCAAGTTGTTTGTGAGCCATTGTGCTCAGTGGTTTTGAGTCGTGTACTCAAGGTGTTGTTGAGCAGTCTTGCTCAGGGCTCTAGAGTAGTCTTGCTCTAAAGGTTGTGTGAGTTGTAAACTCAGGTTGTTGGAGTTGTCTGGCTCCAGTGGGTGTAGTGTACCCAGGTTGATTAGTGGATCCTCACTGTGTGTGAGGGGTGGATGTGGAAGTCACATGGGTGATTTCCGAACCACCTAAAAATCTCTGTGCATTGATCTAATTGTGGTTTGGATTTATCCTTCGTTAGATACTTGCATAGGATCGTTTAAATTCATCTAATCACTTTGTTCACACACTCCGACTCACATCTCACTTAATCTCTTTTCAGATCTGTGAAATATGTTTCTAATTTGACTCTGATTCAAGTATTTTTCAAGATTGACTAAGCTTCCGCTAAAATTGGCATAGATCTATTCAACCCCCCCCTTCTAGATCTTGTCCACATCTTTTCTCGATCCTTCAATGTGCACTGGGAAAAGCTGAACGGTGGCCTTGTGTGTGCATGCAGGTGCACAGGGAAGGGCTCAATGGTGGCAATTGGGTGTGTGCATGCGCACAGGAAAATGCTGAACGGTGGCCTTGGTGGGCAGCTCCCCACTTATTTTTATTCCATCCATGATTTATTCGATAATCTGGATAGTTCTTTTTACCATTTTCTTTTATTATCTTTGTTCCATTTACCATTTTTTTGTTGTTGGCTTTTCTTTTAATTATTATCATTGTCCTGTTTGTTGTTGTTCTTTTCTCTTTGTTATGTTAATGTCAGTCAATTATTACTATTATTATCCATTTATCATTGCTATTATTACATCGCTATTTAGCTCATTTATTTGTTCTCGTGTTTGACTCGTTGATCTCGGATGACGTACGTAGCACCTGCGTTTATTTGTCGCTTTCATACACATGACAAAAAAAAAAAAAGCAATCCGATGAAATGCACACAAAATACAAGATAAGCTGATGAAACTGCGGCATGAAGGAATAAAATTGGGTCATTGAATATAACCCGACATGATGGTAATCACCCCTGCCCACCATATATTGGGATGACACCTTAGTACGTCCACCTATCAACCCGAGGTGGTGCACGCAGGACGATGTTCACCGTGCGGTGGCAACACGATGTTTGCCAATGGTACCGGGTCACAACATAAGTTACCCAGTGTATATATCAACACAAACATATTTGGAAATCATCACGGAAAAATTCGGCAGCACCTCCCCTTATTTTGCATGTTTGGGGGGTTTTACATGACACCCGTCTACCATGATAGAGACGGTGCCAACAACGGTGTTGATGCCGAGGGCAATGAAAACACGGTACAAGGCACTGGTTCCCGAGTCATACTCGAGAAGACCGGTATATACTAAGACCAGAATTTCTGCTTAACCTCCTCCAACATATGCTTATAGATTGGCGACTTCGGGGATCACCGGATCGCATACGTACAGAGAGAATGACGCAGCAGCTGAAACGGTGGCCTTTGAGCAAATGCACAAGGGGAAGAAGGGCAAACAGTGGCTGGGAAGAGGCCACCATTCAAGGATTTTCTTTAGGTGAACGCAGGCTGATGGCTCAACGGTGGCCTTGGAGAGGCCACCGTTCAAGGGTTTCTGTTAGGTGAGAGGCTTGATAGCTCAACGGTGGGAAAGAAGAGGCCACTGTTCAAGGTTTTCTTTTTAGTAAAGCGCAAGGCTGATGGTTAAAGGGGGTAGACCAACATGGAGAAGGAGGGTGAATGGTGGCACTGCACAGGAGTAGGGCCACCGTTCAACGACTCCAACATCCAAACAGCAAATATGGGGAAAGCTTACAAAGTTGATGGCCCGTTTCATGCAGAAACATTTGTTTACTGATTATATTCCTTGGGACAAAGAGTAATCCTATGGCACTGCACAATCAACATGCAGAGCCACCAGGTTAGGTCCCGAAGAATAACAATACGTAAACTGGGGAGGCAGAGAAATGCAAACAGGATAACTGAAGCAACGGAGGACCGGATGACGGTTGGACCGCTTTAATCCCAGCACATAAGGTACGGGTATTAGATTACCCAACCTAAGAACATTTGGGATTTCAACTGTGATAGAAAGACGATGTGTATAAACAATGGGAGGGGAAATTATGTTCGGCTACCAACTGATTCACCTGGCGAAAACCGAAATGTAGTTCCCTGCGAAATTTTCTCACCCTCAAACAGTAATAGGCAGCGCTCATAAGAAAGGCAATAGCGATCAATCAACAATGTGAAAATCCAAAAGGAAAAAAAAAGAGAAAGAAATGGCATCTACCACCTCTCCTGTCACTCAGAACCGATGAAGCAAAGCAACCAAAAGCTACACAAACCGCTACAGACAAGGGAATTGAGGAATCAAACATAAACGTGCAAAAAGGAGAGATTATCTATTGCTATTGCATAAGCACCAAGGCCCCGTACATATCCCTTCTCAAGCTGTAAACCCCATCAGGGACACATTCTTGAGAACCAGGCTTCATCACGCCACATGGAAAGGTAGAAGATTCTAAGGGGGAAGAATGCAAAGAAAAAAAAAACGGATGATCTGCTGCCTCCTGCTTTGCCCTCACCTTCTCCCACTCTCTCACTGAGCACAGTGCACACACGCTCCCAAATAACCCAGCGTAGGACCTCCTCTTTCCTTCCCCTTGGTGCCTCCTTCCCCAAGGAAGAGCTGCCACTGCCTGGGAGCCTCCCTTCTGCTACTGCTCTTCTCCTTTTGCTCCTTTTCTGGTTGCTGCCGCTTCTGATGCGATGATCCTTTGATGCATAGGAAAAGGGGGTTTTATAGCCCACCTTTTGAGGGCTGAGGTGGCAAAGGCACCCATCCTAGAATAGCCATGCTCTTCTCAGATATTACACTACATGCCATTTTTTTATGTTGCACCGTTGCTACCCATCTCTTTTGGGCCGCTGGCCTATTTGTGGCTCGATGGTCACAAAAGTGGGTGCAAACACTATCATGCTTCAAATGAAACCAAGAGAACACAATTGACATTAATTGACAAATATCAAATGAATAAATGAACAAAAGCCTCCAACAATCGTACAAAAGATGATAATAATCACAATAAGCCAAATGTTTTTTAATAGACAATTCTCTTGTTGCTATACCAGCTTCACTTCAGCATGCACTTTACACCTTTATCGGATGTTTCCGTTTTAAGACCATGAAACTTTCTAATCTAGCGATTAATCAAGGGTTCTCTCTCTCAGAGAGTTGTAATTAACGTCGTTGCGTTTAGGCAACGGCGGGATCTTGGTCCCGACCCAATCTCTACTTTCGTTTGGCGAAGTCAAACAGTGCGCAAATAGATCTAAAGTCCTTCGACTCTCGGAGGCAGAACACTTGTTGCCACTTCGGTGGCTGGCACGCTTGCGCTATATGATTACCGATTCATCTCTCGTCCCCATCGCTCGAGTAGCACTCGACGAGACTTGGATTTACAATATGCATCCATGAGAACATAAAAAACATGATAAATAGATAAATTTTAAAACAAATTAAAATATCCATTTTCACATGTGCGCAGACGGAACTCAGAGATGGATGAAATGCGGAGGGAGTTGGAGCAGCTGCGTAAACGAGAGTCTGAGATGGATGACATACGTAGACAGATGATGTAGATGAGCACATTTATGACTCAGTTTCAGACTAGTCAGAGATTTGCTGCATCAGCTCCACCGAGGGCACCAGAGGACGACCACGTAGATACTGATGCGGAGGGAGATGGCTACGATGATGATGATGATTGATAGATTGATATTTTGATGACATTAATTTAGAGATTTTGATGTTGTATAAATTGAGTATTTAGAGACTTTGATGTTGTATGAATTGAGTATTTAGAGACTTTGATCTTATATGCATTGAGTATGATGTGGATTTAGTATGCTTGTTTTTTTGTTGTGTATTTTGTATAAACTGGAAATTAGATTTTTTAAAAGAATTTATATAAAAAAATTATACAAACATCTGTCAGCAGCTGAAATCTGCTTACAAAAGATAAAATTAATATTTGTCAGCAGCTACAAACGCCGCTGACATAAATTATTTTTGTCAGTAATTTTTGGCCGCTGACATAAAACAATTTTTGTCAGCGACTTTAAGTCGTTGACATAAAAAAATTTTGTTAGCGAGTTATAGTCGCTGACATAAAGGTTTTTTGTGCCCATTTTTCGGTTGACATATGATAAGTCGACGACCAAGATGTCGACGACTTTGTCTACGGACTGTAGCCGTTGACATATGTCTTTGTCAACATATTTTTTACTTTTGTCAACGATCTTTAGTTGTTGACATATGTCTTTTGTCTTCTAGTGATGGTATATATACAAAACTCTCACGAATAAATCAGTGCCTAAATCCGACGAGCTTTTGCAGTCCATTAATAATAATAATAATAATAAACACAGCCTGGATTTTTTGAGCAGGAGCTTTCAAGTTGACAACGTCCTTGTGTTTATCGAGATAGGACTCGATTCGCTCTGCCATGTTCTCAGTTGCTCCATCGCCCCTGCAAAGGCCCCAAGAGAGAGAGAGAGAGAGAGAGATAGAGAGTTGGTGCCGAACAGCTGGGGACGCTTGCAGGCTAGCTGTGGAGGTGAAGGTGCTGCACATGAACGGAGGGGAGGGGGAGACCAGCTACGCCAAGAACTCCTCCATTCAGGTATGCAGCAGCGCGGATGCTTGCCTGCCAAAAGGGCCGCCTGCTGATCAAGTGAAAACTGATAAATTTTCCTTTTTTGATTAACTCGTTTTTTTCTTGTCTGTCGTAGAAGAGGATACTACAGATGGCGAGGTCGGCCGTGGAGGAGGCCGTGCTGGAGCTCTGCTCCGCCGTCTCCTTCCCCGCAAAGCTCAGTGTTGCCGACCTCGGCTGCTCCTCCGGGCCGAACGTCCTGTCGGTAGTGAGCGGCGTCGTCGACACTGTGGAGGAGAGGTGCCGGCAGCTCGGCCTGAGACCGCCCGAGTTCCAGCTGTTCCTGAACGACCTGCCTGGGAACGATTTCAACTCCGTGTTCCGCTCGCTCCAGGCATTACACGAGAGACGTGTGGCATCGGCGGGCTTGGGGAAGGAACTGGGGCAGTGCTTCGTCGCGGGAGTTCCTGGGTCGTTCCACGGGCGGCTGTTCCAGAGCAGGAGCATCCATTTCATCCACTCCGCCTCCAGCCTCCACTGGCTCTCTCAGGTTTACTCTTTGTTCTCAGGTTTACTCTTTGGCCACTCGATCGTCAAATCAAATCCTTCCAAATTTCTCCTATGCTTTTAATGGCCATGCATGCTCAACCATATATATTAATCGATTCGTTTTTGGTTTGAGTTGAGAGTCTATTTTAATTTAATTGAGTTTGAGAAAAAAAAAACTCCCGAACTGTGTTCACATCTATCAATCATAAATATATATGCGGTTGCTTCTCCACTGTGCGCATCGCACAGAGTGGACATTCACGAAAACGAGTCCGGTTCCTCACAGTACACGGGAGGATCGGATTCCATAAATCACCAATAAAATGAGGGGGGTTTGGGTGAAGTTACCTGTATTTTACGAAAAAAAAATCAAACAGAAACGTTATAAAATTTTAGATTTTAAATTTTTTTATAAAACTCCCTCTAATACTAATGGAGTCCGATTCCTCTCTCCGTGTCAAAATTTCGAAAAGATCGCTGTCGCGTCCAAAACGTTTCGTCGTTGCTTAGGTTCTCTTTCTCCTCTCCTAATAGTTCCCGTATTGTCGATCTCGTCGATCTCCAGTTGTTACCAGCATGGGTCCTCCCCTCCACACATATCTCCAACGAAAGAACTGTATTAAGCTGTCACCTTTGCAGATCAGCCTACTCTGTCCCCTTTAACAGCCAAAATTGTCGTCCCTAGCTACGTACGTACACATGATTCCATTATGGTTTTTACATGCATGGGAACTTTTGTGTGCAGGTCCCGCTGCAGCTTCAACTACATCAAGGGCTGGTAAACAAAGGAAACATATGCATCTCTAAACAAAGTCCTCCCCCCGTGGTGAATGCCTACTCCATGCAATTCCAAAATGACTTCTCGGACTTCCTAAAGTTTCGATCGGAAGAGATGGTCATTGGAGGCCACATGGTATTGATCCTGGTGGGCCGCAAGACCGTGGATCCCACAAGTGAGATGGCTACTTTCCAATGGAATCTACTAACACAGGTGCTTATGGGTATGGTCCACGAGGTCCGTACTTTTACTCTAGAACTTGTGTTCTTTATTATTATTTTTTGGTAAGTTGAGATATTAACTTTGTTACGAAAAGTGATCGGGACATACATCAGAAAAGCAGATATCGTCCCTCATCTAAAAGGAACAAAGACACTTACAAAGGAAATCAAAACAGAAACAACAAAAAACTGAAATTGTTCACATAATCTTAGGTATTTAGCTTTCATTTCTCGGCGAGAGGTTCCGGTTAGCAACTTGGTCCAGGGAGTTTGCCGGCCCAGCACCCGGATCCTGGATTTTAATTAGTAACCTGTTCTTTAAATTGTTAAGACCATCCTCATAAGAAATGTTATTATTAGAATTAATCATATCCTTTGAGCTCCAATCGTAAAGATACATATTTCATTATTAATTTTGATCATGTGAAGAGATTAAACTTAAAGTAGGCTAGTCCTTTTTTCCCCTATCTTAATTAACCTAAAAGCTGTGTTAAACAGACATCAGATAACCTTAAACATAGCTAGAGTAGAACAACATAGAACATATATATGGGAATATATATAACTATCTCTAAAATGTTGTCCAATATGCATGGTCCTCTCTCCGTTCCTTGTAGGGTCACATTGCAGAGGAGAAAGTGGACTCCTTCAATGCGCCATACTATTCACCTTGTGCGTTGGAGGTAGAGAACGAAATGCGAAAAGAAGGATCATTTTCCTTGAAACGCCTCATAATGTTTGAAATGGATTGGGATGCAGAACAAGTTCTTGCCAACCATATTGACCAGAACGACTTCATCCCACAGAAGACGACCAGAGGGCAAAGCATGGCAAATTGTGTTCGGGCAGTGTTGGAGCCCATGCTTACCACCCATTTTGGGGGAGATATGATTGAAGACATCTTTGTGAGATACAGTGAAATCCTTAAAGACTATCTAGAAAGAAAGAGACCCAAACTGACGAACATCGTTGTATCATTAGTGAGGAAGTCTTGAGGCATGCAGCTCCAAGCCTCCTTCCCATTTTTTTTTTTAAATTGAAAGGCTTGAATCCGCTACCTTTATTAATGAAATAAGGATAAAAGAGGTAGGCAAACGTTCATACACAAACGGGAGGCAATAGCCAAACGAGAAAATCATAGAATCAAAACTAGCACTTTTGACCTTAGATTTGATGCTCTATCGTAGATGACCAGCCTCAGGAGAATGTGCGCCGAGGACGAAGGGTGTGTTTGATTACACTTAATAAATATCTATTATTTAAAATACTTAATTTTTAAGATTTCAAATTGTTTAATAAAATATTTAAAATTATGTCTTAATTAATCACTTGAATTTGAAATGCCACTTAATTTTTAAGGTAAGAACAATCATTTTTTTTTCAGATCTTGCGAATTCCGACGCCGGCGACTTGACGGCGATTGCCGGCCACTGTTGGGGAAATCCAGTGTCTGGCCGCCGAAATCCGGTGATCTCAATTAAAAAAAACCTTTTTTTCCCTATTCTGGGTTTTGAACCCAAGACCTCTATATAAAAAGTATAGTATCTTAACTACTACACTACAATTCAGATGCTATATAAATTAATTATCAAACACCTCTTATATTATATCTGATAATTATTAAGTTCTTTTTAAATTTCAGATTTAGAGTATAGATGACAAATAAGATTTAAGACTTAAGTGTTAAGTTTTATCAAACACCACCGAAGACTCGGGCGTCGTGAGCAGCGTTCAAAACCATTATCCTCTGTATCTTAATCAGACGCCTCTGAAAGTAAATTTGCTCCAAGCATCAATATATTTTCAACTTTTATTAGTTCTGCAAGTGAGGTCCGCTTAGTTTCAATATTTTCTAGCAAAAACGTGTTTTAAATTTTTGGCGACCCGAAGGTGAACTGATGACATCCATACCAGTCGTATTAGTGGAAGACGATGGACTAATTAATTCCTAATCTCTATCAAAAGATGAAAGTCATCCAATCACATTGCGAAACTTTTCACAAATTGACTTTTCCCTAGTTAATGCATAACAATTAATATGGCAAAAATCTATGAAGGTTAACACCATAATTGGCATTAAGGTGCTAATGTATATTTAGATATATATATATATACACTAAGACGTAACAAGTATTAAACATATGATTGACACCTACTTAATTAATTATATTTCAAGTATTAACATGTACTAATTAACATGGGTTAACTAGTTGACACATCATGTTAACACCTTGGAATAATATAGAAAATAAATCACTTAAGTGCCAACGCCACGGCATCCCTGTGCTAGGTAATAGCATGCAGATGATGATCAACAAGGTATAGGAAGTCCTATATTCTTGTCTTCCTGCTCTCTAAATTAAGCTGCATTTGAGTGATCCGTTATTGATTAGATATTTAAAAAATCGAAGAAATATATAAAGATGCAGGGTTTATATTCTTACAGTATGAAATGGACAGAAGGGACAAGGATATACAATCTTTACTTTTTTATTGTGTTTCGACAATCTAATTTGTCGATAAAATTATCTCCCATAAGTATGAGATTTAGAAATTGAAGGGAAAAAGCCTCTTCTTAAAGTAAGAAAGACCTTTAAGTATTGCCAAATCACATAGAGACAGAATCTTATCTTGGGCCCATGTAATTTAGCATCGGATATGGAACACTGCATGTGACAACTTAGAAGACCAGAAAGATTATATATATTTGCATACATATCTATGATAAAGTTGAAATTGTGCAAAAAAAATCTTTCTAAATTCATATTTCTATGTCTATCTTTTATACCAAAATTGTCAAATATATCCTTCCCTCTATTTTTAATATAGATAAATTAAGAAGAGTAAAGAAAACTCTTTGAACACTGACAAAAATTTATCCTACATATAGAATACTAAAATCGTGTATGAGTGCTATCGATTATCTCATAATTTCGTTTTCAACCCTAGATCATATTAAGGTAAAGAACTTTTTTGCTTATAATATTCTTCTAAAGCGGAAATTAACAAAGAACTTATCTTTGCTTCGTATTTACATGTGTATCTTTCATACATGAATTAATCATCACCTATGACCTCTGTGATGGGAAAGATTGGGTCGGCCCGTGAGAGTCCATTCATCTAGTTCACTGACCCATAGGAGTGAGACAACACAACCCTCTACCAGTAGCTTACATGAGTAGGGGTGGGATTGGACCCAGCGCTCCAAGTCTCTTCTTTTTATTTTAGTTAGAGGGTGTGATCGAATCTGCCCGTTTTATTAATAAATAAAATTAAAAATAGGAGGCAGCAGCTTTGTACAATTAGGTGGCCTAAGCCGAGCATGATGGCCATCACAAAAATGGTAAAACTAAGACCAAAGACCCATTCACAAAAAACATATCTCCAAGTCTCATCTCTTTAGACCGGCCATCTATTGAATGCCCCATAATTAGGGCTGTCAATGGATCCACAAGATCCAAAAACCCGGTCCAAGTCCAAAATTTAAGTCGGATTCGGATCAGACGTTTTGACCCGAAATTGGCCTTTTCTCCTGATCCGGGTCACACATTTCTGGTCCGAAATGGTTGATTCCGGGTCAAAATATCGGGGCGCCAGTGTCCTGATCCGAAGAGGTAAAGACTAGGGGCTACGGCTGGCGACTAGTCCACGAACTCCTCATCTGCCTGGTTGCTCGGGGGCTCGGCGGAGGTGGGGGAGATGATGCGGAGGTCTCGTGCTGGGCTCTGGGGCCACGGCCTCTACAGGGGGCGACGTGACGGCTCGTCGACCCCGGGGTCATCCCCCCGGGCTCCAAGAACAAGCCGAAGCCACCGACGATCATCACAAGGGAGAGCGCCAACACGCAGCGCTTGTGAGGAATTAGTCGGAGGGGAGAGAGATGATGAGTCCGGCCAAGGTCTCGTGCTGGGCTCCAGGGCCACGGTCTCTGCAGGGGGCGACGTGACGGCCCGTCGACCCCGGGGTCGTCTCCCGGGCTCCAAGAACAAGCCGAAGTCGTCGGTGATCATCACAAGGGGTTTTCATCCCCAAGGCAGGGCTCTCTCTCTCTCTCTCTCTCTCTCTCTCTCTCTCTCTCTCTCTCTCTCTCTCTCTCACCCCCCTTTGTTTTGTAAGTTCCGCCCCCTGCTTCGCCATTAGTTATTCAATTTCTTTTTTCGACTTCTCTTCTGTCGATAACCATCAAAACCTAAGAAAAGTACTCCACTTTCTGCGTCACTTCCCACTCTGTTCTTCTCTCTTCAAGCCCCTGGAGGACAGACGACAGTACTACTTCCTCTTTTTTCTAATCTCTTATCATCAGTAATTTATAATCCTCCACCTCCTGGCTTCCCATTCCTTTCTAGATATTCTTCTGTTTGATGTGAGCATGGCGGGCCTAGACCTTGGCACCCGCTCTGGGTTTTTGCACCAAATCCACCTTCCTGATCTCCACCTACAACACCACAACCCCGAAGCTAACGACCACGTCAACGGCAGCGACAACCACGCCAAGGGGACGGCCAACGCTAGTAGAGCCGATGGCGGCATTAATTAATAATAGTTGCAGCACTTGTGGGGAATTAGCCGGAGGGGAGAGAGATGATGAGTTCGGCCAAGGTCTCGTGCTGGGCTCAGGCGCCCTCGCTGCGCCCAGGCGCGTCTACCGACGAGAACTGCGGGGTGGAAGGAGAGGATCCAACCCGGATCCAAAAATTGATTTTGGATCTTAATCCGAATCCGAATCTGAAAATAGACATAAATTCGGATCCGGATCTTCTGGATTCAGATTCGGATTCGGATCTCCAAAGATCCGACCCATTTACACTGCTACCCATAATCCACTAATACCAAGTCTTCCTCCTTAGGAGGCCACGTCATTACCTATCTCTATATGGCGCATCACGCTCCCCTCTCACTACTTAATACATCCCTAACATGCCAAGACATAACATGATAGTCATACGGTGTGCACTACAGAAGCAACACATGCCGATCATCAATTGGAATGAACAACTCCTCCGTACTGCTCTAGTTTCTCTATTCCCCTACAACTCATCTATATAGTCAAGAAAAAGGGGGATGCACCTAGGGTACCTTATCAAAGATGTGGTCTCCCTCAAAGATGTGATGCTTAGTCTTGAGCACTTGTAATAATAAATCAAGTTAGATCGATATCTACACTTATTTGCAATTACGATCGCACACCCTAAAGATCAAGCTATCTTTAACGATATAAAGGCCCACCAACAATATCTTAAGATCCAAACGCAAAACCCTCTTAAAAGCAAAAATATGAAGATCCAAAGGTATATATAAATCTTCTTCAAAATATGCCTAAAAGGGCCTTTGTCGATCGATAAGAGAAATGCTGTTGTCGTAGATGTAGACGCGAGATTTGGCCCATCTCCCGCAAGGCTCTTTGGCCCATTAAGTCTCGTTTGACCGTTTGTTGACTTGCCTCGGATGCCATGTAGACGGCAGCATCGATGGCCGCCAACTACTGGTTGACGTCAAGCAGTCTTGACGTTGACCCATCTAGACGTCCACATCCATGGATGTCTGCATGCGGTTGGCGGCAGTATCGTTGGACGTTAACCTGGTTTACCTGGTCTGTGCAACAACCCCGAGAATATAGCCCACTTGCGCCTTTCTCTCACCCATGCACCGCATGGGGCCGTTCCCAACGGGTAAATGGGCCACCTTTGCACCCCCTTGACTCAGTAAAAAGCCTACTTGGCCTCTCCCCATTGGTTGGAGCCTTTATATTTGGATTGCCATGTGTACAAGTGTGTTTCTTCACACTTAGCATTCTAGGCATTCTAACCCCGAGCTCCACTGTCTATATAACATTCCCTTAAGCCCTCTGAGCCAAGGGGGAGAGGCTGGACGTCCACATGCTGAAGCTTTGAGAGAGGAGAGAGAAATTGCACCCAACCTCCACAACTCCAACTCTTCTTCCTCTCACACATTGGGACATCTAGGAGGCTTCTTCTTGAGCTGGAGGAGCCCTACAAGGAGCTGCAACGCCATCAAACGAGGATCTACACCTCCCTCCCTCTCTCTTTCCTTATTTGCTCTTTAGTTATTTGCATGCCACACACACTTTCCCATTCACTCTAGGCACGTAGGGCATCTTCCTATACACCTAGAAAGGGGTTTCCCAACCAAAAACGGAGGGAAGAAGGGTGGTCATAACACTTGGCCACCCCTCTTCTCAAGTCCGCAACCGATACGGGACTCGCCTTTTGGGCTTTTCTCTTTTCGTTTTGAACATTTACTACACTGTATTTGAGTCTAATAGAGCTTTGTATGTGGCAGGAACACTGTGAAGAAGACCGTGGAGCTCTCTTCTTTTGGCCGGCCGAAGGACGAGAAGTCGAGGCTCCCAATCTCCATCCGCCACGTGAGGCAACTTCACCGACGCGACCGTCATACTTCCTTGGGCACAGGTAAGGCACTGGCGATCACATCTCTCCACTTTCTTTGCTGGTTTTCTTTGTTCTCTCCCTAGTCAACTCAGTCAACAAAAGGGGTCAACGAAGTCAACCTTCATCCCTTCATCGCCACCGAGGGATCGGCTACGTTCATCAGCCTCCAGAGCATATCCCCGACAGTCACCGGAGTGTCGAGGGGGGAATGGATCGTCCACAGTCTCTCTTCTGGCGATCACGGTGGGACAAGTGTGCTGCCACGGTTTCACTCTTCATTCAGGTAAATGACACTCGATTCTGTCGTCGACCCAGATAAGCGTCCAGATTTCCTGCCGTTTAGTTCCTATCAGCGTCCACATAGGTAATCGTTTACATTTCTTAGCGTCCGTCGATCATGCCGTCAATCTATTTCTGATGAACTGAGCGTCCATCTTCATGTCGTTTACTTCACAGAAACTTCTGTTTTCGCTGTTTGGATCTGATTTTTCTTTCTGTTTGCTTCATGTTTGTTTCTAACAGTCCTCAGTCACGGGGGGTTCCTTCCTCTCATCTGTCCTAGCCTCCCCTCACATTTTAGGACAGCCCTTCTTTGGTCTACAACCTTTTACTCGGGGATTCCCTCTCGGGTAAATCGAGTTGGTTCCAAAGAAAACTCTGTAAGTCCCTAAATTCCGTGGATTCCCTCACAGTATGGGGCAGGAGGACCTTACACCTTCCTGTTTAGTTCACCTACTCATCCAGGTTTGAGTAAGATTTGAGAGAACCGGCCAAGTCCAGTCAAGTTAACACACAACCTTAATCTTTAAAACTTTGGGGACGTTGTTTGATAACATTACTTGGTAGAAATCTACTTTCTCCTCATAACAGTGTAATTGATCAGCTAAACCACTTTAAAATCAGTAGGTTCTGTTTGCTAATGGACTCTTGGTTGGACCTTGTCAACATGTCCAATAAACCGGCATTTGAATATGATGATAACATCAATGACGAAATTGTCGGTATGATTAACACTGATATTCAACCCGAAGAGTCGGCTCAATCTTCTTCTCAAGCTGACAATGAGGATAGTGTGAGTTTGAGGGCCAACCCCACCTATGCCCAAAATACTCAAGAAGACCCCGAATTCTCCAAACTCCTCTCCCGTTATTCACCCGAAGACATCATTTCTATGCTTTCTAAGCATACCATCAGGGCAGCAACCTCCCCTTCCCCTCCATCCCCTTCTCCTTTCCATGCTTCCTCATCTAGGCCTGCTCCTAGGCCTCTCACCCCTTCCCAGATTCCTGTCTCCCCTATCCCTATCTCCGCTCATATTCCTCCCACTCCTTTACCTATTTCTACCCCAACTCCTCCATCCATCCACCCGTCCCATGTTCAAACTACTCCTCTCACTCAATCTGAATCCATCCCTCGGTCTGAGGTGGTAGGTCTTGTTAGAAGACTCTTGGCTGAGTCTTTATCCCTCTCCAAGCCTCATTCCCTCCAGAGCTACTGCAAGCTCCCTAATGCTTACTTTCCTCCGGATTTCAAGGCTCCGAAATACCGCAAGTATGACGGGACCTCTGACCCTCAATTCCACCTTGCTGGCTTTACCATGGATTCCCATCGGTGGCTATACGATCGGGTCCTCTTAGTTCACCTCTTCCAATAGTCGTTAGAAGGGGAAGCTTTGAGGTGGTTCACCTCCTTATCCGCATCAGATCTCGCTAATTTTGACATTATCTCCGAGCGATTCATCTCACATTTCTCATACATGGCCACTCAAGTCCCTACACTCCCCGACTTGGTGGCAGAGAAGATGAAGCCAGACGAAGACTTTGTTACTTATGCTAACTGATGGAGATCTATGGCTTCAAGAGCCGATATACCCATCTCGGAGTCCCAAGCCATAACCATGTTAGTTACCAATACCACCCCTTTGCTTCGATCTATCCTTATGCTCAGCGAGTTCCCTTCCTTCGCACATCTTTACAATCGGGCAAGGGTGGTTCAGAATCAAATCAAGGACTCCTCTCTCCCACATTTCTTCGAAGGGAAGCCCAAGGGACGTAAGGCTCCCGCAGCACCTACCACTGAGGGGGTGACCGTCAACGAGTCCGTCAGCGCTTGCAGTCAGCCTTTGAGGCCTCCGAACAAGCCCTCTAATCCTTCGTCCACTCCTTCCAACCCCCATCAGTTCCCATCACACCCTTCCAAAACCTACTCTGCAGTTCCCCCTCCTACTAGCTACACCCGGCTTGGTCCTAAGAGGTTCCATTATCCTCCTCTCCCTGAGACCCTTGAGGACATCTTCTTTGCCTTCATGTCATGTGATGCCATCCAGCTTCCCCCACAAAGGGAAAACACCAATCCGAGGGTCGATACCTCCAGATATTGCCCTTATCATCGGAACCATGGTCACGACATCACCAATTGCTTTACCTTTCGTGACTGGGTCTATGACATGAACGACCAAGGTAGGGTCAATTGGGATGATGTTAAGGTAGCCATAGCCAAGTCTAGGTACATCAAAAAGGACCTTGGTATTTTCACTAATCCTCTCCCCAACCACCAAAGCAGCAATCCCTCCTCCTCCAAAACCCAAGAGAATGTGCATACCATGATACATTTAGGGCCCCGGGTTGTGAGGAGAGAGCAACAGTGGGGGGTAGAAGGCTTTGAGGAATGGTACCCATGCCCTGTTGCAGAGTCTCAGGAGCCCTCCATGTCAGTAGATACCATTCTAGAGGAGAAACTGTTAGTGCTCATTCGACCTCCTCAGGATGCCTACCCCACTATCCTCACCCAATCTGTCTGTGAGTCATCTGCCAAACCCCTCCAGCTCATCCTCCCTAAGTCCCAGGAAACCGTTCATGTCACACTCAGGAACCGAATTGTTCCTCCACCTCCGCGGCCATCCTAAGATGAGGAGGATAATGGACCTCCACCATCGGCCAGCACCGAATATGATATTCTGCAGCATCTGGATAAGACACCCGCGAGGGTGTCTATTTTAGAATTGATTCGGAGGTCGCCGTCTCATCAATCCACCCTCCTCCATTTTCTCCAAAAGATCATGGTCAATGATGACCTCCCTCCTAGCGGGGTCACCAACGCCATTCTCTCCCTCACCCAAGGACCCTCAATCTCTTTCTTGGACAAAGATCTTGCCACCCCCGAGTGTCGTTCGCTTCCTCTCTGTCTCACCGTTAATCTCAACGGGGTTTTGGTAGACTCCACCCTCATCGACACCGGAGCATCTATTAATGTCTATCCGATGAAGACCCTTAAGAAGTTGGGTTTAGGGGAGGGGGATCTAGAAAAGAACTGCTCCACCATCGCTGCCTATGACAACTCCAAGAGGGTTGCCAAAGGCAAAATTTCTCTCAAGCTGGGAATCGGACCCGTCACCATGTCCTCTGAGTTTCTAGTTCTTGACGTCGATCCGGCCTATAAGGCCATCCTCGGTCGTCCCTGGCTAGAGCAGACTCTAGGGGTCCCTTCCACCGCCCACCAATGCTTCAAATTCCCTTTTAATGGGTGGGTCATCAAAATCAAGAGCATTCCCACCTTGGAGACCCTTAATGCTATCGCCATGGAGCAGATGCCGCATCCCTTCATTCCAGATAAGGGGAAGAAACCAGTCATGTCTCTCTTTGACTTCCCCTTACCCTGTGACCTTAGCCAACCTCCCCAGTCAGTTGAAGAACCCCATGTCCCATGTTCCCCAGGAAAGGGTTGGGAAGTGATGGCTAATATCGGCTATGTTCATGGCCTTGGGTTAGGTAAGGACAAGCAAGGAGAGATCCATAGTGTCCAGGCAATTAGGAGGTTGTTAGTCAAGGCCGGTCTAGGTTTCCGCCCAGACCCTGTCCATCCAAATCCATTCATACCCTATCAACCTCTTACCTGGACTCTGAAGGAGCACTATGTTCAAGGGCCAACCCAGCTGGGAACCAGGGAGCCTTTAATAGAAGAACTGTCTTGCTCTGAGAGTGAGGATGAAGAAGAAGAAGAAGAAGAAGAGGATGCCCAAATAGAGGACCTTTCTGAAGACTTTGGCCTTCTCTCGCTCTTCGGTTCTGACTTTCCATCTCCACCATCTCCACCTTCTTCATCATCTCTATTCCCCTCACAACCTGCCTTGATCACCTCCTCTTCTCTTCTTTCTCCCCCAGTCCTCTCTCCATCCCTCACCTGGCCGGTCGAGGCTACCTTGAGTCAGCAACTCATGGTTCTTGGCCTTGATTCCCAAAAAAAATGCCAATTTTGAAAATTGGAAATGCGAGGTCTCCATTGAGCACCCTTCCTCTGTGGAACCTCTTCCGCTCGGCCAGGGGCCGACGCTCTCCGGCCTAAACTCCTTTTCTTGCCCTTCTAGGGGCACCTCCCCTGTATATAGTTTTGTACATAGCAGCCTTGTAAATAATAGTGGTCTAGATTTTGGATTAGAATCGGGTCTAGAGTCTAGTCTAGAGTCAGGTTTAGGATTAGAGGAGTTCAGTCCCTCTCAGCCATGTGTGCATAAAGAGAAGGGTAGGCAAGTTTCTGTCCGTTATGTCATGGCCTTGGCTGAGAGGTGTGCCAAGTTAAGTCTTGTCCCAGAGTTTCTTGAGGAGCCAGCCCTTATTGAATCAGATTTTGAAGAAGGTGACTCTTTAGACGATGGTTTAGGAGTTTATCTGCTACATTTTGATGAGAAGGGTGAGCTGGGAGATCCTGGGTTGGAAGAAGAGGACCCAGTGAGCTCCTATGTGGATGGCACAAAGAGGTTCGACGAGCCACCCATGGCTGCTGACGATCCCACCAAAGAGGTCAATCTTGGCACTGAAGAATCCCCGAAGATAGTGTTAATTAGTGCCAACTTGAGTGTTGAAGAAGAAGAAGCTTTGGTAGCTATTCTTAAAGAACTCTCTGACGGCTTTGCTTGGTCCTACGAAGATATGCCGGAACTTGACACCTCTTTGGTCGAGCACCGGTTAGTCTTAAAAGCCGACGCGCAAGCCGTCAAACAAAAATTGAGAAGACTACATCCTAAGCTTGCACTCAAGATCAAAGAGGAGATTGACAAGTTGCATAAAGCCAAATTCATCAGGGTTGTGCTATATCCACAATGGGTATCTAATATCGTCCATGTGATGAAGAAGGACGGTAAGGTTAGGATCTGTATAGATTTCTGTGACCTTAATCGTGCTTGCCCAAAGGAAAATTTCCCTCTCCCACACATAGATGTCCTAGTGGACAACACTGCCAGTTTTGAGTTGTTGTCGTTTATGGATGGTTTCTCTGGGTATAACCAGATCCGTCTGGCGGAGGAAGACCAGGAGAAAACTTATTTCACAACGCCTTGGGGGACTTACTGTTATGTCGTCATGCCCTTCGTATTAAAGAATGCGGGAGCAACTTATCAAAGGGCTATGATGGTAATTTTTCATGACATGATGCATGTGCACATGGAGGTCTATGTGGACGATGTCTTGGTTAAATCAAAGACTCGACATGGCCATGCTGAGGTCCTCCAGGCAGTTCTCCAGCGGTCTAGAGAACATAAGCTCAAAATGAACCCCAAGAAGTGTGTCTTTGGTGTTTCCTCGGGGAAGTTGCTGGGGTTCATAGTAAGCAAGTGAGGAATTGAAATTAATCCTAACAAGGCCAAAGCAATAATCAATATGCCTCCTCCTAGGAATATCAGAGAAGTCAGATGGCTAATTGGTAGACTTCAGTTCATTAGGAGATTTATCTCCCAGCATTCAATCCGTTGCAAGCCCTTCTATGAGATGCTTAAGGGAGAGGCTAAGTTTGATTGGAACGATAAATGTCAAAAGGCCTTTGATGAGTTGAAGAGTTATCTGTTCAATCCCCCTGTTCTCGCTCCTCCGGTTCCGGGTCAGCCTTTATTGCTCTATGTGTCAACCACAGAAGACTCAACTGGAGCAGTTTTGGCCCAATACGACGATGAGAAGAAGGAGAGAGCGGTGTACTATTTATCCAAGTTATTCAATGAATCTGAAAAGAAGTACACCGCCATGGAAAGAACGTGTGCGGCCGTCGTCTGGGTTGCCCAGAAGTTAAAGCACGATTTCCTTGCTCATGAAGTGAAACTTCTGGCGCGCATGGACCCAATTCGGTACTTGCTTGAGAAGCCCATCCTGACTGATCGGTTGATGAGGTGGCAAAGCATCCTCAATCAATTTGATATCACCTACGTCAACCAAAAGTCAATCAAGGGGCATGCTATAGCTGAGCATTTGGCCCACCACCCCTTACCTTCATGCTCTCCCGTCGATGAAAGTTTTCCCGATGAAGAGTTAGGAGCCATTATTGATGGTGAACCTTCTTGGGTGCTTTACTTCGATGGGGCCCTCAATTCCAAAGGGTGTGGAATAGGGGCAGTCCTCCTCTCACCGGAAGGGGTAGTCATTCCGCACGCCTACCAATTAACCTTCCGAGCCACGAACAATGTGGCCGAGTATGAGGCACTCTTAGTTGGGTTGAAAATGGCATTATTGCTCTGAGTTAAGGAATTAAGGATAATTGGTGATTCGCAGTTGATACTCCGGCAATCCCTCAGCAAGTACCAGACCCGGGACCCCAAGTTGAAACCATACCAAGAGTTGGTAGGAAAGGTAGTCCGGTAGTTTAGGAAGCTCACACTAGTGCACACACCTAAGGCTCAGAACATACTAGCAGATTTGCTTGCTTTCCTAGCTTCTTCCATTCCTATTCCTTTGGGAAGATCTTCTGAAACTGTCTCTGTCCAGAGATTAAGAGTCCCCTCCCATGTCGATCCTTGGTTTTCTCAACTCACGTCTCCTTCTCCATCCCTTCGGGTTCATGCGCTCTCAAAAGAGCTGGAAATTGACCTCGAAGATGGCCATCCTTGGTATTTTGACATTGAAAACTTTCTCAAAGATGGATCCTTCCCTGATTATGCCACCTCTGCCGATAGACGGGCCATTCGCCGCGTCTCAGAGCGTTACAAGATCATAGATGGCATTCTATATAAGAAATCTCTCAGTGGAGTCTATCTTCGTTGCCTCGATGAATTCGAGTCTCAAAATGTCGTTGAAGCCGCTCACTCTAGTGAATGTGGTGGCCATGTTAATGGTAGAGTAATTGCCCAAGAGTTGTTAAGACACTATTATTGGCCTACCATGGAAGAAGACTATCGCCATTTTGTTCGTCACTGTGCTAAGTGCCAATTACACGGTGACAAAATTCATGCTCCTTCTTCTTCTCTTCACCCTCTCATCGCTCCATGGCCTTTCGCCATGTGGGCGTTCGACGTGGTCGGTCCTCTCGCGGACAGAACCAGAGAAATTTGTAAGAAGTCCTTCATCCTGACCGCCACGGAATACTTCACAAAGTGGGCTGAAGCAGAAGCATTCATTGAGGTCAAAGCTTCAACAGTGGTCAAATTCATCAAGCGCAACATCCTTGCAAGGTTTAGCGTGCCTCGGGACATCGTCACCGACAATGGACCTCAATTCACTTCACAGGAGCTTCGCGACATGTGTGGTAAATATGGCATTAACTTGCATCATTCATCTCCATATTATCCACAAGGTAATGGACAAGCAGAAGCTACTAATAAAACTCTCATCAAAATTATAAAGAAAACATGTAAATCTCACAACAATGCTGACTGGCCAGACCGCTTAGTTGAAGCTCTTTGGGCTTATCGCACCTCGGTCCGAACTCCTACGGGGCAAACCCCCTATGCTTTGACATACGGATCGGATGCCATACTCCCATATGAGATCTTCGTCCCTTCACTAGGAGTTCAATTGGACGCCGAACTTGACCCCGATCAACGTCGGGAGGCCTTGTTGGCACAACTTGAACTCTTAGATGAAATGCGAATGATAGCGGCTGACCACGCTCAAGTCTACCATCAGAGAATTGCACGTTTTTACGCTAAAAGAGTTCTTGAGAGGAAATTTGAAGTGGGAGAGATGGTCCTAAACCGCAAAATCATAAAGCAAATTGCAAGAAAATTAAGAAGGTCCGTTCGTTGTCAAAGAAGTATATTCAGGGAACGCTTATAGGTTGGTAGATGCCGAGGGAGTGGAGTTGTCATATCCATGGAACGCAGTCTACCTCAAGAAATTCTACCCTTAGTCAGTCAGTCAGTCCGTCAAGTCGGTCCTTCATCACTTGTTAAGGTGTGGGTCTAAATCTCTACTTTTCCAATTGGTCATTAGTAAGGAAGGGTTTATTCACACACCACACGATGTCAAGATATTACCCTCTAGCTGGAAAATCACAAGTACACTCAGATAGTCTAATCCAGTCAGTATGTTTTCCCCTATTCTTCTCCCACTCGGTCGTGTCTGGAAGTGGAGCAAACTACGAGTAGGGGACCATTCACTCCCATCTAAAAGGCAAGGTCACCATAAATAGGGGCAATCAAGAAAAGCAAAAAGGGGCAGAATCAAATCCAGCCTAAAAGGGGAAAAGAAAAGCCAAAAAGGTCAAAAAATGGTAGCAAAAAGTACGTACCCAGAAAAAGGCTGACCAAGTTAAGGGGGTAGCAAAAAGTACGTGCCTCCACCCCTGAAATCAAATAAAAAGAAAAATTCCCCTGCAAATAATTGTTGACTAAGTCTTTAGTATGAGGTGTTGGTTTGGGAATAGAAAGTAGTCTGAACCAAATCCTTGCATGGCTTCCTACTTATTTCTTCCAAATTCCTCCCTCTAGGGGCAAATTTGATTGTATAAGACATTCCGTGGTGGAAAACATCAAGAAGGCTAGGGGCAATTTCCAACATTAAGGAATTCATGCATAATCCTCCTTATTAATGACCTCTGTGGTTAAGAAGATCACATAGGTCCTATGCTTTGACATGTGATGAGTATGTATTTTAGAGTAAAAAAAAAAAGTCTCTCGATGTATATATTTTCACCATGTATATATTTTTACTCTTATTTTTACTTATTTTCAAAAGCCAAAAAATCATAAAATTCAAAAAACCAAAAAAATTAGTGGTAACATGTATATATACTAACATTCTCCCTATTTTCTTATCTAAATCAAAAACAACCAAAAAAATCAAGAAAATGAAAAAAAAACAACAAAAAAATGCATGTACATATTTCCCTTTGTTTATTTTTCCTTATGTTTTATCTTTGATTAGAAATTAGTCCCTTGACCAGATCTCAAGAAAGGTACATCTTTTAGGCAAGGGGCTAAAGACAGATCTACACTAACCCTTTTCTTCTAAGTGTTGTGGATGCAGGAATCAAAGAACACAAGCAAACCATTCAAGTGCACAAATGACAAAAGTCCACAAATTCCACTATAATTATCAAGTCCTTTACATATCATAACAGGGGCATACCCCTGGTGGTACAAAAGGTCACTCCTCTCTCCTCTCACCCTCGCTAGGCCTCGGCCTATGCGAGCTGCTGACCTCCTCCTCCTCCCTCTCCCGACACCTGTCTGGGATGGGAGGTCTCGTCGCAGTGGAGGCCTCTGGACGTGCTCCCACTCCTCGTCCGACGGACGGGTCTCCCAATGACACGATGTCATCAAGAGACCCAAACACGGACCCCATCCTCCCGGCCGCCTCCTGCTGAGTCTGTCGCTACTGCTCCCAGCGCTTCTTCAGCACCCGGTTCTTCAAGAATTCCAGATCTGCGACAGCCTGCACCCAGGCCTCGATGGCCCGTATCTTCTCTGCCTCCGCATCCCTCGCGTTGTCCCGAAACGCGGTCATGCGACCCTCCATCCTCGATAGATCCAACCGCAGGGCCTCCACCTGCGCCTGGAGGGTCGCTATTCCTCCTGCCTATCGCTGCACACAAAAAAACAAACACGTCAAATCAAATCAAATCACAAGTGTTCAGGTTCGGTTCAGTGTCTTACCTCGGCCTCGAGCTCCTGAATCCGCTCATTCGCCCTATCCAGGGCCTCCTGCAGGCGGACCGCCAGGTCCCCTCTGGTTGGCTGGGCAGACGAGCTCGCCCCCGCATCGCGGCTCGCCTGCACCCTTGATTGCTCTGCCCTCTGCATTCACATATTATGGTCAGTAATCAAATCAAATCAATTCCAATTCAGATCAAATTCAAACTAAGAAATGTTACTTACCAGTGTCCGCACCTCCGTGCGGAGTCTCTCTAACTCCACCTCCTGCTCTGCTAACCGCCCCTCCAGGAGGCGGATCGCCTGCGACTCCGGCAACTGTCATTCACACATCAAGGTTAGAATCAAATCAAATTCAAAATCAAGTGACAAGGCTTAGAGATAGAAGTTCACTTACCACTCGCCGGTCAAGCTGGAGTCGTCCGGGGTAGCGTGTTCGGTAATCCTCCATGTAGGCCGAGCTGTCGAGGAGGCCCGCCTGCTGGACCACCTGGTCCCCTCCGGCCCGCCAGTAGGCGACCGTGCTCCCATGCTCCGTGCTCCAGTTCCGGTCCTCGGCGAAGAACCGGCGACGGGAGTGCCCCTCTCTGCCCAGGGACAGCACCTCCATGGCCGGCTGGTGCCAGCCTAGAGTCCGCACCACGAGCTCTAAGTAGAGGACCTCGCAGGTCCCCAGGCAGACCTCTCCCGCGTAGGGAGTCCACACTACCTGAGAAAAGAAAAGAACACTGGTTAGTCACATTAATCAAAAGCAATATTTGAAAGAATGCAAGAGTTAGTTGAGAGTTTCATACCTGATCATGTGGGTAGTGGTCTAGTGCGGCGCGCACGTCCTCCGCGCGCCGGTCGGTGACTCTGGGGTCGGGGGCCACGTCCCACCTCGCCATGAGGGGCACCAAGGCCTGGCTCCCCTCTCTCAGTGTCCCGTGCCCCATGGGGAAGCGGGTGTACCCCCAGATCTGCAAGGCAACCAAAAGAATGTCAGTCAAGCAATTTAATCGATTGAATCAATGATGAGTATTAAATAAAATTTACGTACCTGAAGAAAGGGGGTGAAACCCCCGGTGCTCTAAGAACGCCGCGAGCTGCTGGGAAGAAGAGAGAACAGATGCCCCAACATCGCGGCGCCCCATGCATATCGTCCCACCTGCGCCAGGTCCCTCAGTAACAGCACGAACTTGCAGTTCATCTGCGATGACTGCGTCGCGAACAAGAGCCGCCCGAAGAGGTAGGCGACGAAAATCCGGACCGAGCGCTCCTCGCTCCGGTCCCCTAAGTCTAGTGCCCCTCAAACTCCGGTGTAGAACTCCTCCAAAGTCTCCAGAGGCCCTTTCCTCCTGCCCCTCAGGCCTACGACCTCTGAAAGTGATCCGAGCAAGATGCTCCGGATCGGCCTCCTCCTCCCTGCTACAAACTCCGGCCCCAGCAACTCAACAATCTCATCATAATAATCACTCCGCTCCTATCCCACTACCGGCTCTCCCTGAACCGATAGTCCAGTCAGATACGGCACGTCCTCCAACGTGGGTATCATGTGACCCCAAGGCATGATGAATGCCTTGCAGTCCTCCTCCCATATCTCCCTAAGGGCCTCTAGATACGGTACGTCCATGTGGAATGGACGCACCGACAAGAGGTGCCCAAACCCCATCCTGGCGATCCGGGTCTGCTGGGCCTCCGGAAGCGCCCTATACCACGCCCAGCATAGGTCCCAGGTGACCCTGCTCCTCATTCGGCCCTTGCCCTGCAGAAAACACAGAAAATTTGGCGTCAGCATCGATGGCCGTTAACCTCAAATTGGCGGCAAGGTTCTTGCCGTTAACTCATAGTTGTTAGTTATGGATGTCCTCAAGTCAATCATAACTTGTACAATCTTGTTCTTTGATAATAATAATAAGGCTTTTATATTCATTATGTGTAATTCGTTTATCGTTTCATTATGAAGTCCATGAATATGCGCAATGGATATTAATTATGATGAGATCATAACAATGAGATTAATATCCTTTAAACGTATATTCTTGATTGTTCCTAGTCGGAGGATATCAGAGAAGGACATCGGATATCCGGTTAGGCTAGTACAGGTTGCACCTGCTCATATGATGAGGGTGGCTGGTCTCATAGTCACTTGTGTGGGGACACTAAGGTGAATCTGTAGGTGCTCATTAGAGAATGAGTTCACTGAACTGATCTGTTTTGAATCGCTGGATGGTAATGTTACCTAACTGTCAACCAGCTAGATTCATTGTCACAGTGGCGTGATTGGTCCTTAGACCTGAGACACCAAGGACACCTTGTTGGTGGACTTCTGGGTTTTGACCTTGACTTATAGATCTCTAGCCATGAGGTCTTAATCAGTTAAGTGTTCGGATCTAGCGAAATACCTTCGAAGGTGATTGTGTGGTCAATATGGGATCGCTCGCTCTCGGTAATAGGAGAGTGAATGCTCTACGGAAGGATGTCTGATAGTCCCTGGCCAGGGCAAGACTACTTATCAGAAAAGGAGTTTTCTGATATAGTTATGCGGCATCTAAACCGAGTGAGTGTGCAATTAAGGGTTTGACAGTTGACCATACCCTAAGTGCACTCGGGAGCATTGTACGAGTGAAGGATTATAGTCACGTGGTAACTGATGATACAAAAGGTTCCTTGAATGGGTTGCTGAACCCCAATGCTTTCCAGGATCAAGTGGTGTTGCTTGGCACCCAACTTGATTGGAAGCCCGATCAATTATCGTGAGACGATAATTGATTGTGTAATTAATTAATATGAGATGTTAATTAATTACCATAAGTCAATAAAGAGTTATTGAGCTTAATGGGCTGAAAACTGGACTAGCAGTTGGGCCTAGAGGGTCACACGCATAAGAGTTCCGAGCAGACTGGGCAAGGTGTTCTTTATAGACAATGACTGGGTTTTTATGAAAAACTGCAGTGTCTATAAATATACACTGAGAGTTAAACCCTGGGCCAAGCTCCAGGCTTAACCCTGGTCGCCCCCCTCCTCTCTCTCTCCCAGGGCGGCCCCACCCTCTCTCTCCTCTCTCCGGCACATGGTGGAGCTGAGATCCGGGAGACGCGTGGAGAAAGAGGAGATCTCGTCTGCGTCCGGAGCTCGCGTGGATATGTCTAGAGGCCGGACACTTGAACGGCTTGAAGCACCGGCGCCTCCTGCCCCACCTCCTCCCCGGATACGGGAGTTACGCAACCCCGCAAAGGTAAAGATGAGATCTGCCTGTGCGAGGTTTACCGGTTTTCGTTCGATCCGACCGCCGGCAACGATATCTATCTGTGAAAATCGCGTTTCCGCTGCGCCCCGATCGTTTCCTTACAATAGTCAGCGTCGAGGGTGTGGCCATCTAGTTCCTCTGTCGACGTCCACCCAGTTGCCGTCAAGTTCATGTCAATGGCAAGTGCTTGGCCGTTGATAGGAACTCGACGTCCACCGATGTGGACGTCAAGTTCCTGTCAAAACCGACAGAACCTCTCCTGTTTTCCCTCTTTTTCACAAATTACAAACATACACCCCGAGAGTTTTTAAGGGTTCTAGGGACCTACCTTCAGCCGTCGGGGCACGTCCGCCTCCGTCTCGTTTCCTCCTTCGTCATCCCCGGCATTGTCCCCCTCCGATTCACTTTCTCCATCGACGCCGGCCACCGCCGGTCCGGCTTCTTCCTCCTCCGCCATCATCTCCTCCTCCTCCTCCTCCTCCTCCGGTTGGCGGCGAGACCGGAGGACAGTACGTTTCCCCCTTGTCCTCATCAGAAGCAGTGTCAAGAGAGTTTGGGGGCTTAAAAGAAACAAAGAAGTAGAAGGTCGAAGAAGAGTGAGAATTGAGAGGGTAGGGAAAGATGAGAGAAAGGAGATCAAAGGGCTCCGGTGCTTGGGAAATTGAAATGGCACCGGGAGAAGGCGTCGGTTAAAAAAAAAGGCAATTTTCTGGTTTAACGTCAAGGTCTGGCCGTTTACCGTTTCCTGGCATCAAGCCTTGGCCGCTGACGTACCCTTAACGGCCAGGGTGTGGACGCCAATGTCTCTTCAGTGTCAGACCTCGAAGTAAGCTTAACGGCCATGTCCGGACGTCAGGTTTGAAATAGACGGCCACCGACCTGGACGTCTACTGGGTTTGGCGTCCATCGATGTGGACACCAATACTTCCACACTCAGTCCTCACAGCACATTCCTTTGAACATCTTTGAAGCCCATTGATACTCCATTGCTCAATTCCACACAATTCAAGCCATCAAACACAAATGCAAACAACTTTTTTATTCACCTAATTTTATGTTACACTTATTGAATTGGAAAACACATCATTTTGCCCTGCGGGCCATATAAAAATCACAAGAAATGGGACGAATGGTATCGTTGAATTCTTCATATTTCCAGATGTCTTCCCATTTCTCCTGAACTGCCATTCCCACCTTCTTGCTCATTGTGTGTCTTGCCCAAGTCTTCATGACCTTCTTCATTAGCTTCTCGTTCCTCTCGGTGACAATCATGTCCGTGCAGTTGGATGAGGCGGGAATTCCCCGTGGGATTCCAAGCTGACAATGGCACCGATGTGGCTGGTAAACCACCATTCTATCAGCCCCAATCAACTACAAATCTTTGTCTTCCCTGGTTCGAACTTTGAATTCAATACTCCTCATAAAAAGCGGCCTCACAATGAAGTCCTCCATCACCAGGTAGGCCAAATGATCGCGCCAAGCATCTCTGCCCTTCAAATGCGTTGTCACGCACTTGATCTCATTCTCTGGCTCATACCACGCCCTGCTGCAGTACACCGAGCTCCGAAGGAAGACTCTAGAGGGAGTAGGTTGTGTAATCACAGGGATTGGACTCCCCTCGACATAGACATGGATACTAAAACTAGTAGCATGAAAACATGGATGTGATCGCCACCTAGAAAGTCGCCTAAGAATAAAAATGAGATAATGGCTGACTTAGACTAGGAAAAGGAAAGAGAACAAAAAAACGGACCTGGGGTCGCGGTCGCCATGGGCGCCGCGATAGACTGATGTCGCGTCAATACACACTGACGCGTCTCAGGTCGCGTCACCTTCCTCCGTCGCGTTCTCTGAATGTGGGAGACAATGGGTATGGACCTTCTTCTCGTCCTCCAGCCGGCTAGAGAACCAGAGCTTCTTATGGATTTCACTTGTTTGCCTACCAACCAAAGAAAATCACAAAGAAAAACACCCTATTAGAATATGTTAAGCATAGTATCTATTCTAAAGATGAAAGAAAGTGGAGAATCATGGTGGGAACGCACCTAGGGTAGTTTTAAACCCCTATGGGTGTGGGAAAACGTGGGTGGATAGTGAATGTGCTCTTTCTATGAATAACATAAAAATGCATGTAGAAATAGGAGGAAGGAAGGAAGAAGAAGATGAGCCCCATTGGGGGCGACTCCCTAGCGTGGGTGCAGCTCCAAAGATGTGCAAATGCTCTAGGAGATTATTGGGGTCACCCTCTTCACGTTCCGTGCTCCATTGATGGTGAAAAGAGTGGCTTTGTGGAGTGGAATGTGAAGGGAAATGGCAAAAGTGAGCGGCTGCGATGCTAAGTATAGGTGAGAGGGAATTTCGGCAGCCCTTCGGGGTGGTAATGAGGCTCTCCTCGTCCTTGAGGAGGGGCCTTGTTTATATAGAGCTTGGAATGAGAATAAGTGACATTATCTCATAAAAAAGGTTCAGAAATTAAAAATGGGAGATAAAGCTTCATCAAAATCGGATATAGAGTCCTTAGCAACCCTTAGGAGAGTCCCTAGGGCTGGAATCCCGCCCCAAGGGGCAGAGATAATCCCTAGGATTAAGTCAAATTCATAGGAGGATAAATAGGGGGTAGTTATAGAGGCCAGAGGGTTCGGCCATTGTCGCGACGTATCGTAGGACCGCGAATAAGACGCGACGGGGCGGGTTGACGCGATAGCATTACCCACATGCATGGATAATGCATGGGCTGTCGCGGCTGCCAGAACTATCGCGACTAGAGATGCGGCGCCACGAGGCGTCGCGACAATAAATCCGAATTATTTGAGAATTATCAACCAACCACATGATAAGATAAGAGTTATTATGCCCCAAGGACTCTCTCAAGGTGATAATGTGCGGGATTTCAAGACATTTTAATGGTTTAATGGGCTCAAAACAAGGCTAATGATGGGCTCAAGGTGAGTGACCAAATAGGGGCCCACTAAGATAACAAGAAATGTGGTTCAACCCATTAGCCAGAATCGGGTGTCTACAGATTGCCCCTCCTTGGCTTCCACTTTGCAGGGGAGCGAAGCGGAACTAGAGCGGAGGTGTCATGAAGTGACAGCGGAACGGAGATGACGCGGAGTGGATTGAAAAGTGGGGAGCCAAGGTAAAGAGACACCCGACTTAACTAACAGGCAATTGGAATCTTCGTGAAAGCCCCGAGTTGGTTGTTTGAGCAGAATGCAAAGAAAGAGCACAAGTCTGGACGAGAGGGAGAAAAGAGGAGGATGATCAACCCCTCGATTGAGAGGTAGCCTAGCCGATTGGCCTGCAGGTTTCGTTTTGGAAGGACATGTGCGTGCCAGGCAGGTAACTCATGACTCTGTCCTGGGAGCGGTTCGCAACCAAAACGGATCAAAGGAGTAGGATGAATAATTGGATAGGGAATCTAGACAGAGAAATTCTTGTCAATCTGACGGGAACAACTCACTCGGAGGCAACCCTTCCGATTCGGAGTGGAATTGAGATTTCTTATTTTGAAACATGAAAATGATTGGGCACTCAACAAGAGCTCATCAATGGTCTCGAATGAGTCAGGAAAGCTTAAAGTCCTACATGATGCATGCTGGGTTAAAATAAAAGAAATCATCAAAACAAATGCAAATAAAATGAGAAAATATAAAATATATCAAGGATAATATTGCTAAGCCAAATACGAACGGGTCAAGAGACTACCCACAACCGCAGTGCAGACCTGAATCTATCGTTCCCGTACTTAACCAACTCAACGGCCTATCCAACGATTAACAATGTGCACCTAGATTATCATCGTTTTTGGTAAAGGGGAACTCAAATCCCAGAACACATTGAGAACCAGCTGGTCCTTGAAACGATATAATAAGTAGGATATCATATAGTAATGCGAGGAACAGGGGAAGAAATACCATACCTGACTTACTTGTGACGACATCTCTTCTCTTTTTTTGTTTTTTTTTTTGGATTTTCTGACCCCTTTTTTTTATTTTTGAGAATTCATCCATAGGAAACAAGCATGATAATCACAAAATGACAAATGGATTCAATAAATACAAACAAAGAAACATATATACAAAGCACATACAAGGGAATAAACATTCGGGTAGAAACGCGACACTCCTGAAAACTGCGACCTTGTCGCGTCACAGCGCTCTGTCGCGACATAGTCGCGTTAGATCGCGACGTCGCGACTTGGACAGAGTTCTGAAAACGCAGGAATCCGGGACTTAGACTTATCCTAAGACACCTAGACTAACACTAGGACTCCTAAACCTTTCCTAGTCTTATCCTAACACCTAGATGCGGGATTAGAGTAGGTTTCTAACTATCTAGACTCTATAAACAAGGGGTTGGGGGTGCTAATCCCACAGCTAATTCCCTGGCATCCTCTGCTCCTTAACTTCAAGCTCTTTTCTTTCTCTTGTAATCATGAAGATGAGTTATTCGGCGTTTGCAGAGGACATCCCTCTCTATTCCGGCCCAAAAGCTGCTAGGGAGTCGTACGCCGATCTGAAGCAACTCTCCGCCATCCCGGGGCACATCTACACGTGCCCGGAGCTCCAAGTAAGTGGCCTTTCTCTTCCTAAATTCTGAACTTTCTGCACTATGTTCTATTTTGCTCTGTTTTGCTCTCTCTTTTCTCCTCCATTTTTTTTTTCATGTTTCATCTTATACTTCAGATCCTACTCGGGCAACGGCGGTTCTCAAAGCTGCCATGGATGGTGCCTATGCTCGAGCTATTACCGCCCTCGTCTATTGGCCACCTGAAGGAGTGGGGGCTGTCCACTATCTTTGTGCTAGCCAAGAATTACAACAAACTGGTGTACGTGTGGGAAAGTGTCACGGCCATGGCGGAGCTATGGCATCCGCAAACCAACTCGTTCGTCTTCCCCGAGTTTGAAGCAACGATCCTTTTGGAAGAATTGGAGATCATGCTTGGCCTCCCACGTTATCAAAGGGGCGAAGAACCGACAATCTCCTACACCGTGGAGCAAATCAACTCATGGAGCATCTTGGCGTACATCACCACAAAGAAAACCGACCTCTACTTCATGACGAGCGGTATGCACGTCCACCTTCTTCCAATCGCACAGTGGATTACTTCTCAATGTAAACGGAAGACCACGAACTATACCGCCATTGCCAAGGCAGCCGCCATATGCATTTGCGGCATCATACTCTTCCCAGAATCTGACGGCGTCATCTCTTTTGGCAACCCTAGCATCATTGACTCCATTTCTGAAGGTATGAAAATTGGGCAAGCTGTCTTGGGTTTTCTGTATGCTGGCCTGACTTCTGCAGCGCTCGGGGGTCCTTTCTATGGATCGGTCATCGCCCTCGAGCTATGGATGGGGATGCACATCCAATTTCGGACAGTGGAGGATCTGACCACGGAGTGCAAGACAATGCTGAACCACCAGCTGGCATATGTGGGCGGACGACTTCACATGAGCACTCGGGCTTAGTGCAAAACGGCTCAAGTGAAGGGCATACAAGCATGGCGCAAGTACCTCCAAAATCTGACCATGGCTGACTTTCACATGCGCCCCCGATTCATGCATGGCCGGATGAAACACCTCCCTCAACGTACCCGGCTCGCCTTGAGGCTGCTGGGCAACAGAGCGCTAGTTTCCTACAACCCGGACTGCTGCTACCTCCAATGCGGTGCAGCCCGGACGGTAGTTCCACTCCTCTCGCACTTCCCGCCCATTCAAGAGAGGAAGAGGGGTGATGTACAAGACGAGCGCGACATGCGTAGCGCCGTCGTCCACTGGGAGGGATGCGCGATGAGCGCGATTCAAGCCGAGGTGGAGGAAGATGATGATATAACCAAGGAATACGTTGAAGCTTTGAAGAAACTTCAGCCAGTGGCGGGGGCCAAATGATTTGTTTTGATTTGATTTGTAGGCAAGATGGTAGCTAGGGAAGGACTTGATAGTATTGTTTGATTGTTAGGGAGAAGTAGAGCATGTAATGATTTGAAATTGAATGAATAAACAGAATTTCCTGCATGCGCAAATGGGCTCTGTTGATGACGCGATAGTCAGAGGTGTCGCCTTTATGTCGCAGCCAAGCGGGGTGTCGCGACTCTGTCGTGGTGGCCCAGAGAGACGCGACATGAACGCGACCGCCCTCTACGTCGCGTCAAGAACCGACTCATTAAAAAAACAAACACCCCCCTCCTTCTCCCTTTCCGGCTTTCAAAATCCCCAAACTCCCAAACCTTCAAATCTTCTTGCAATCCTTCGCCCTTAGCACTTCTCGACCCTCTCCTTGCCTCCGATCAACCCGAAGACGAAATGGAAAGTGGGAAGAACACCGGTGAGGGCTCGTCCCGGAGGAAGCGACAAGTGGAGCGTCGGAGCTCTCGGCAACGGGCGGAGGAACCTCCGGTCGAGGGGGAGGTGCCCGAGGTCGGAACAGAAGAGGAGGAGGAGGAGATGGCTCCAGTTATGAACGTGGAGGAAGAACGGAAGAAAAGGGCGAAGGGCATTAAAACGGTAAGTAACTCATCCCTAAATCCCTGTATGAATGGAGAATGATGGTAGACGGAGCCCCTGGAGGGCAAATGTAGGGCGAAACGCCCAAGAAAAAGTGGAACAAACAAAGGAAGCTCCGGCCGATTTGGCCCTGATAACGCGTCAGCCCGACCTGCCGCGACATGATGTCGCGGCGGGGCGTCGCGACAATGTCGCTGCGTTACTGGCCGACGCGACCTTATCACGGCCTTGATAGGTGACGCGATAAGGTCGCGGTGCCCCGCACCGACGTGACAAGGTCGCGGCCGCCATAGCTGCCGCGACTCCGTCCGAACACACAAAAGGCTTTAACTGAACTTGAATGTATCTTGCAGGGTGAGATGAGGGCCCGAGTGTCTTGGACACTAGTACTGGCTGTCTTCCTAGCCTTCCCCCCTTTTCAGCGAGAGCGGGTAGAGGAGATGGGATTTGGAGAGATCCTTAGGATGGGGAGGATGAGGGTGGATCCGGCCCTTACCCAGGCTCTGCGGAGCAGATGGGATACAGAGGCGACTGCCTTTGCATTCCCATGGGGGCACATGATCCCCAGTCTGGAGGATGTGAGCCGGATCACAGGGCTCAGGGTTTACGGGTGACCAGTGAGCGGCTATACTTATCCCTGCTACCATGAGTTAGCCGAGCAACTCCTAGACCTCCCGGTAGAGTGTAGGTCCTCCCTAGTGCCTAGGGTAGCATTACAGGAGAGTCTGGGTTTGTATGAGGCAGAAAAGAATGCCGGGGAGAGTGAGGATGAGTACCTCGAGAGGCTATCCAGGGTCAGCCGGAGAGAGTTGGCGAGTGAGCCCGAGCCGTAGGCGGACTTGGACTTGCGCCGCTTTCTCGTTCTCTTTCTTGGTAGACTTTTGTTTGCCACGAGAGGCGATGCAGTCCACTGCCGCTTCCTGCCCTTACTGGAGGACCTAGGTGAGGTAGGGGGGTATGCTTGAGGAGCAGCCTTTCTAGCGCGCCAGTTCGACGGCTTGAGCGCCTCGGAGCGGCAGACATCTACGAGCGGTTTCTACCCCTTCCTTCAGGTACACCTTCTCCTCTAACCCTTCTGGAATTAAACTGCATTTGCTTAAACTGCCATCTGACTTGTCTTTCATCTTGCAGGTTTGGGCCTATCTACACCTCCCAGCCGTGGGGAGAGGGGATCCCACACGGCCGGGCCTCGTGCCCATTGCACGCCGTTGGGACTCTCGCCGAGACACCCGCCACCTTGCTGACCAGCTGGAGTGCTTGCAGGAGGCCATTGACAGCTACCCTTACCTAGATGTAAGTACCCTTAATCTTTTCCTTTGCATAAATTATCTGCTTGATTCAATTGCCTAATGACTGATCAGATTTGCCCTTTTTTGCAGGTGGTTTGGCAGCCATACCTGGGGGAGGGTGATGAGGGACAGCCTTGGTTAGCGCAGGCCCGCCCCTACTTCGGTAGGTCGGTGTGGTTGCATGCGCTAAACCTTGTGCTACCTCTTCACCTGCACCTTTGCCAGAGCTCCCTTGGGTTCCGACAGAGTGTCGTGGAGTTCCCCGTCCGGGATCGTTTCCGCCGACCAGGTCGGAGCTTTCGGGGACTTCACGACACGACAGATTAGCGTGAGCGGGAGCGAGAGCAGATTGAAAACTGGGAGCGCAAGGCCAAGGCAGTCAAGTCAGACGCGACCACTGACGATGCCAACCTCCAGGCGTACACCTTGAAGTATGGAGGAAAGGTATATAAGAGCGCCCGACACCAGGTAAAACTCCTAAACCATGGCTCAATGAATTTGGATTTACGGATTAGAACTGATGATTTGGCAATGCATTGTAGGTGGATGTAACTGGCGAGATTGCATCGCTCCGAGCCCTGCTTTACTTGGCGGTGCAAGATCGGGAGGCAGCTCAGAGGCAGACAGCGGAGTTGGTAAGTACCCACCCCCAACTTCAGCCTTTAATCTAACTCAAGCAGATTTTGGAAACTGACATGCCTTTTGTGCGCAGCGGAGTGAGTTGGAGAGAGTGAGGGGAGCTGGAGCAGGCGGTGCCTCCTCCTCTCGGAGTGCAGGGGGCTCTCCATCGCTTCTGGAGGCCCGGCTGGCAGGGGCGGTGCTGAGAGCTGAGGAGGCTCAGAGGCACCTGGAGGAGCGGGTAAGTGTAATGGAATTTGCTTGATTATTTTTAGCAATTTGATTATTGACTGATTTTTTCGATGTAGGAGAGAGATTTGCAGCTCACCACAGAGCACGCGATGGATCTTCAGGGTCAAAGGGACCAGCTCCGAGGGGAGAGAGATCAGCTGTGCACCCAGGCGGAGGCGGCCGAGGCACAGGTCGCGGAGGCGACGAGGGAGCTGGCAGCGCTGCGGGTACAGAGGCCGCCAGGAGACCAGGAGGAGATCATCCGGCTGCGCGCGGAGCTGCTGGCGTACCAGATGTTGGCACGGAGCCTTCAACAGATCGTGACGGACATAGGCCGTTCACGTAGCAGGAGCCGGAGTGGTGCGAGCGTCAGCAGGGCGATCGGCGCCTCTGTCGGACATTATTTGGCAGGTTCCTCCAGTAGGCGGAGGAACGAGGAGGAGGAGAGGCGCCGGCAGGGTGAGGGTAGTGCCCAGGATGGCAGAGGTGGTGGCGAGATGCTACCACCTCCGGATAGGCAGGAGGGATCTGGAGAGAGTGGCGGCGAACAGTGAGGAGACTTGTGAACCACCTCCCCTTTATCTATGTACATATTGTTGATAGCTTAGTGCAGCTTTTACTTTCATGTCAATATTTGTGATAAATGAATGGTTTGTGATTGACATGAGTGTGAGGCGAGTTTCAAACAAGCGAGAGAAACAGAGAGTTCTGAGTGTGACGTCGTACTTGCTTTTTTTTGAAACGCCTGCTCCTGCACACACTTAGAAGAACAAGTTAGATCTGTTCTTAGGCTCAGTCCCTTGCGCTAAAATGATAAAATGACTCCGTAATTGTCAAGGGACTGAGCCTTATTAAATAGGCGAAAAGAAAATGAAAATAATGCATGCTAAAGGAAAGCGATATGTACACATTTTTTTATTTTTTTCTCTTTTTTTTTTTTTGAAAGGTTTCTAATTAATTTTTTTTGGATTTTGAGGATCTTTTGATTTTTTTTTGGGGTTTTGGGGATCTTTTGATTTTTTTGGATTTTTTGAGATTTTTGATTTTTTTTTTATTTCTTTTGATAGCAACACTTCTTAATCTTGAACGATTAGCCCTGAGCCTTACCTCCATCTCACTTTGGCGAATAAGGTTTATGTGCAACGCATATTCGTCTTAGGTTTGCTAAAATTTCTTGCCCCTGGGATGTCAATGTTCCAACACAGCCCAAGCGTAGGGATCCTTTGGTCATTTTAGGGAGGATAAGAAGAATATAAAATGTGGTAAGACTTAATCTCGGGATCGGGGTTACTGGCTTGTAAAACTTGCAACGAGTATGCCACATGTGAGATTCATCTGTTGTCTAGGGACTTAGGGCCACAATATTTTCTTCTTTGATTGGGGCATGCATGCGACCGGGCTCAAGGGCGTCCCGCGGGGAACTGTACTGCCACTCTTTAACATGCCCCTTCATTTTATCATTTTGTCATTTTATTTTTGTGCTATATACTTTTTCTCTTAGAACTGCCCGTCCCTCATTGAGACTTCAAACACATGGTTTACACTGTTGCACGTTTACAAGCTAGCCTCCCCCTTGTCTCTAGACCTTGTCTGAGTAAGGAGAGAATTGACCTTTACTTCCCTGAATGAGGGCTAAGCGAGAACACCATACACGAAGGGGAAATGACCTTAGGTCACCGTGCTGAGTATGCGATTGAGCATAAATATTATTCTGCCAGTAGGAGAGGGAGTGAGACACTTGGCAAATGGCTACCTGTCAATTGGTGTTGTTATCAAAAGACTGTTTATCAGGGGTAGAATCTTTTAAGATATAATACATTCCATGGGTGAGAGAGTTCATCGCCATCGGCATTAACTAGCCTATACGCATTCCCCGGGTAAACTTCTTTAACGACGTACGGCCCTTCCCAGTTTGCTGACAATTTGGACCTTGGACCTCCAGGTTTTATGAAAATTCACTTCAAAACCATGTCTCCTTCTTGAAATTTATGCTCGATTACTTTCTTTTGAAAAGATCTTGAGAGTCTATTTTGATATGAAAGCACATGATCGGCTGCAGCTAGACGTTGTTCGTCTAAGAGTTCTAGTTGTGTAAGTAACGCCTCCCGATGTTCATCGGGATTAAGTTCCTTGTCCAACTGAATTCTTAGCGAAGGGATGAGGATCTCGTGTGGACATACCGCTTCCATTCCGTATGTAAGTGAGAAAGGAGTTTGCCCCGTGGGTGTGCGGACGGAGGTGCGGTAGGCCCACAGGGCCTCAATCAGCTTCTCTGGCCAATCAGCAAATCTATTAGACTCACAAGTTTTCTTCAGAATTTTCAAAAGTGTTTTGTTTGTGGCTTCGGCCTGGCCATTGCCCTGTGGATAATAAGGAGACGAATGATGCAAGGAAATATTGAATCTCTTACATAGGTCTTGAAGCTCTTGGGATATGAACTGGGGTCCATTGTCGGTGACGAGGCTACCTGGTACTCCAAACCGCGCAATGATGTTCTTCATGATGAATCTACACACGGTCGAACCTTTGATTTCTACAAATGCTTCTGCTTCAGCCCACTTGGTGAAATACTCAGTAGCAGTGAGGATGAAGGATTTTTGTTTTATCTGAGCATTAGGATCACCAAGGGGCCCGATGATATCAAAGGCCCACATGGAGAAAGGCCAAGGAGAAGATAGCGGATGCAAAGAGGAAGAGGGAGCATGGATTTCATCGGCATGGATTTGGCATTTGACACACCTACGAACGTAGGTGGCACAGTCTTCTTCTAAGGTTGGCCAGTAGTAGCCCTGCCTAAGAATCTTTTTAGCCAACATCTGACCATTCACATGCCCTCCGCATTCACCGGAGTGGGATCCTTCCACAACCCTCCAAGCCTCTCTATCTGTCACACATCTAAGGAGCATTCCATTTAGAGCACGTCTATAAAGAACTTCACCAATGAGGGTATACTTTAATGCCGCTCTACGGATGACTCGCCTATCTTCTGCTTCAGCTTCTTCTTGGAGGGTATCGTCTTTGCAATATTGTTCAATCTCATGGTACCACGGCCTCTCTTCTTCCATCAATTCTCCTAATTCAACAAGCAATAACTCCTTCGCTTCTTTCTTCTCTGCCTTCAGAACTAGAGAGCTCCTAAGGTTTAAGAACCAAGGATCCTGAGTGGAGGGAGCTTCTAACCTTTGAACAGTGATAGTCTCAGCATTACGGCTGAGAGGGAAGGAGAGAGATGAAGCTAACGATGCCAGAGCATCAGCCAGAATGTTCTGAGAGCGAGGAGTATGAATGTAGATAAGTTGACGGAATTGCTTGGCCAGGAGCATGACCAGATCTTGATAGGGCTTGAGTTTGGGGTCACGGGTGCGATAGGTAGAAAGAACTTGCCGAAGGACGAGCTGAGAATCTCCTATGATCTTAAGGTGACGCGCGCCTAAAAGGTAGGCAAGCTTAAGACCGGCTAGGAGAGCCTCATACTCGGAGATATTGTTTGTGGCGTAGAACTGGAGTTGATAAGCCAAAGGAATGGTGATCCCTTCTGGGGTGAGCAAGATAGCACCTATGCCCCGTCCCCTAGAATTGAGAGCTCCATCGAAGTGGAGTGACCAGAAGGGATCATGAGAGACAAGTGATAGGTTTTCATCGGGGAATTCCTCTTGAACCATATCACTATGAGGAAGAGGGAGGTGAGCAAGGTGCTCAGCAATGGCATACCCCTTTATGGCTTTCTGAACAATAAAGGAGATATCAAACTGAGAGAGGAAACTTTGCCAGCGTGCCAATCTGTCGGCGAGGACTGGCTTTTCCAAGAGATACCTAATAGGGTCCATTCTAGAAATCAAACTCACCTTATGAGCTAGGAAGTAGTGCTTCAATTTTTGCACTACCCAGACTAGCGCTGCACATGTTTTCTCCATTGTGGTGAGTTTGAGCTCGGAAGGATTGAAGAGCCTAGACAGGTAGTAGACTACCCTTTCTTTGCCGGATTCGTCATGTTGAGCAAGGACAGCTCCTAGGGAGTCCTCAATTGTTGACAGATATAGGATTAAGGGTTTCCCAGGGATAGGTGCCTGAAGCACGGGTGGATACATAAGATAACTCTTGAGCTCATCGAAGGCCTCTTGGCACTTATCGTTCCATTCAAAATTGACTCCTCCTCTCAACAGTTCGTAGAAGGGACGACATCTTTGAGAGTGCTGAGATATGAATCACCTTATGAACTGAAGCCGACCAATCAAATCTCGAAACTTAGATATGTTCTTGGGAGGAGGCATCTCATTGATTGTCTTGGCCTTATGCGGGTCTATTTGAATCCCCCGTTTACTAACTATGAAGCCTAGCAATTTTCCTGAGGAAACTCCAAACACGCACTTCTTTGGATTCATCTTCAATTGATATTCTTGGGCGTGACAAAAACTTTGGCAAGCACGGAGGAATGCTCTCTTCGGGTCCGCGACTTCACCACGATATCATCCACGTAAACCTCAACATCAATATGTATCATGTCGTGGAAGATAGCTAACATTGCTCTTTGATAAGTGGCGCCGGAATTCTTCAGTCCGAACGGCATGACCACATAGCAATATGTTCCCCATGGGGTGGTGAAGGAGGTCTTCTCTTGATCCTCCGGGGCTAGACGAATTTGATTGTAGCCGAAATACCCATCCATGAATGATAGAGTTTCGAACCCTGCTGTATTATCAATCAGAACGTCCAAGTGAGGTAACGGGAAATCGTCCTTTGGACATGCCTTATTCAAATCCCGGAAGTCTATGCAGATACGCACTCTTCCGTCCTTCATCACCGGGACAATGTTCGCCACCCACAAAGGATAGAGGACTACACGGATGAACTTGGCTTTGTGTAGCTTATCAATTTCCTCTTTCATCTTCAAAGCAATGTGGGGGAGGAATCTCTTTAGCTTTTGTTTGACGGCAACTGCCCCTGGCTTTAAAATCAACCTATGTTCTACCAAATCGGGGTCAATGCCGGGCATGTCATCATAGGACCAGGCAAATGAATCCTTGAACTCCCTCAACATCTCTATGAGTGCTTCTTCTTCTTCAAGAGGGAGACCGGAAGCTATGGTTAAAAACCTGGGGTCCTCTTCTGTTCCCACGTTTACCTCTTTAGTAGGTTCATCGACTGCTGAGGTAGGTTCATCGAATCCTCATACCACTAGCATACGCCTCAGCAGCATCCTCTATGTCACCATCATTCTCATCTAATGGGTCCTCTTCGGCTACAATTTCATATATCCCAAAGTCATCGTCTAGCCTTCCTCTATAAGTATCTCCTCTAAGTTCAAAACCACTGCTTCTTGGACGAACTCTTCGACAGCTAGAAGAGCACCACACCTTTGAACTAGATCAAGCAGGTACCTTCGGGGTATGCTACTACCCTTCTTCTTCCTAGACGGGGACGAGGACTTACTAAATTCTACCCCTGATCCTAAACCAAACCTAATATTTACAGAAGACTCTGGAGGAGTGTCCAGAGTTTTATTGGAATGAACAGGAAAAGGTGCGGCAGGGCCGCGGGGGTCCTCCGATGGGACTGGAGGAAGCGGCGGGCCACCCGAGCTCAGGGTGCCGGTCGCGGGAACGGGGTGCAGGGGAACAGAAGGCCCCTCGCCCAGATCGCCCAAAGTGACCATGTTGGTCAGTCAGGCAGAGGCACATTTTGCGCGAAAGAGGAGAGAAGGGCAGGGATCGCTGCTCGGGAGGAGAGGAGGAGTGCGGAGTGACGGGGATCGCCGTCAGAGCAGGAAGGTAGGAGTGTGGGGTGACGGGGATCGCCGTCAGAGCGGAGGAAAGCGCGGGGATGAAGAGAGCAGGGGAAATCAACAGTTGGGGGGAGGAAAGAATAGGAAGACGGGGATCGCCGTTTGAAGAGCAGGGAAGGAGAAAACGAGGATCGCCGTTCGAAGAGAAGGGAGGAGGAAGATGGGGATCGCTGTCTGAGAAAAAAAAAAAGGAGAGAAGGTGAATGGCGGGAACACACAATTTTTTGAATTTTCTATTTTTTTATTTTTGAATAAAAGGAATTACATTAGATTGAATGGCTTCGGGAAAAAGACAGGACCAAACCATTAAAGAAAATGACGAAGAGGGGTGAAGGGTGAAGTAATGCTTCGACTGCATCGGAAGAAAGTTGGAGGATGAAGGGAGGAGATAAGGAATGGAATTGAAATTATGGACAAAGATGGATGAAACGAAGTGACTGAGGGATCGGGATAACCCTGGCCAGAGCTCCCTTGTTGATTTGGCTGGGCTAACAATTTCGATTTCCTCACCGAATCCAAGCAACTGTCGCTTGGTGGTGGTTGCTGATGCTGACATTGCTATTCGAGACACGTCCTCCTCGACAAACAGGCGGCTAGCGGCTAAAATGAGATCTTCCAATTCTGGCTCCTCTGCCTCTGCTTCAGATTCTTTAAATAACAAGCTGACTTCTGAAATTAGGTCTTCGAGATCTTGTGCTTCTGGGTCTGTCTCGGCCCTCTTCTTCTTGCCAGGACGCTGAGCTTCCAGGACTTGATATGCCGAACTTGGAACTTCTTTCACCATAGTGTTATATCTTGGCTGTACAGGCCCCCTAACAAAGTGATCATAAAGTGTCCAAGTAAGGGGCCCCTGATCTGACTGCGAGGTAGATGATAATGCTGCCCATATTGTATATCCTAGGCCATGTTTTGTAGACTTTCTTGTGCCAGTGACAGCTTTGACCCTACCTTGGAGGTGAGTACCTAACCCTCTCCCGGTCTGGTACTCGATCCTGAACATGATATCCCATCCTTTTGCATTTGCTGACCCATCCTTCTTAACTGTTGCCACTGATGGGGATACAATTGGGCGATTGGAGGAGAAGGTATAGGCCCACGGATAGTTCACGTCAAGTATAGAAATGACGGGTTTGTTGGATGGCCAGACTGAGGGCATAACTTTTTCAACAGCTTCACAGTGTGGGTTGTCGTTACACTCTTCACCTTGACAATCCGCCCTTGGAAGGGGAATTTCAGACACTGGTGTACTATAGATGGCACTGCCCCTAATGATTCAATCCATGCGAGCCTTAAGATGGCCTTGTAGGTATGATCAATGTTCAATACATAGAACTCCACGGACATTACGAGGGGACCCAACTCTGCTTGTAAAGTGATGACTCCATGGCAAGCACGTCGCGAATTGTCATACGCAGCGATGGTGGTAGGCGTGGCCAGTAGTTGACGTTCTGATATGTTGCATGCTCTAAGGGTGCTTAAAGGACAAACATTAATAGAAGCTCCTGTGTCCACTAGAGCTGCATCGATGGCCACTTTGTTTATGGTGAGTGTCACACATAAGGGCATTTTTCTGGCTTCTGGGGCAGCCAACTCACCATCATAGAAAGTAATAGTGGGTCCTTTGTTCACAATTGAGAGTACTGAAGGCAGGTTGTCCGGATTCATATCTTCGCTGATCATGACTCTTTGCAAAAAGGTCCTTAAGGCATCCTGGTGAGTCTGCGACCTCTTAATTAGCTCTAATATGGAAATCTTGGCGGGGTCTGATCCAGATGTTTCAGGATGTCATATTGGGTCCCCGGGACCAGATCAATCTCTTCTATATCTTGCTACTGCTAATTACTAGTATGTTGGCTTGGTTGACCTGGCATAGGCACGGATGTGTTAGGGTACATCTGATGGAACATTCGCCCGCTCCGGAGGGCAAGATTGTGGTGGAGTGGAGGGGTAGGGGTGTCAAGGATATAAGGGTTGGCCAGTAATGGTGCTGGCGTGGGGGAGGAAGGGATGTTGCTGGGTGGAGGGATAATGGGTGACGTGACAGGGGAATAGGATGGTGAGGTGATGGTGGCAATGTGGGGTGTAAAGGAGGGAGGCATGGTGGATGTGGGCACGGGGGTAGTGGGTGTAACGTGGGAAATGACCATAAGCTGGCCTACCTCATGTTCGTCATCGAAGGCCCACTGGGCTTCTGGTGGTGGATGGTGGATGACGGGGTTAACATGTGCGGGTGGAGGAGGCGACGGGGCTGGTTGGGGGTTTGGAGCAGGCTGATGTTGTGGCATGGGGTTACGGATTATACCCAGGTCATTCGCCGGCTGCTGCGGCTGCTGTTGTTGCTGCTGCTGCTGATATTGCTGCTGGAAGGGCTGGTACTGCTGTTGTTGCTGTTGTTGTTGCTGCTGCGGCTGCTGTTGCCTTTGCTATTGATGTTGTTGCCTCTGACCCTGTTGGTCCCTCAGAGTTTGGATTAATCTTTTCATCTCTGCCCAATCAATCTGGTTCTGCTCATGGAGATCATATATCATGTCCTGGAATTGGAAGCAATCGGACACATTGTGGCCCGGATGACGGTGATAGACGCAGTACTTTGTTTGATCGGCCGCCATATTCCAATTTGCCTTTTCAGGAGGGAGTCTTAGGGCATTTAGGGACATGAGGGCTGCAAAGACATCGACTAGAGACTCGGGTAATGGAGGGTATTGGGCTCTCTTGGGTCCATTGGGCTTCCTGGGGGCATAGCCATTTTGAGGTGGAGGGACCTGGGAGTATTGGCGCTGGTCTTGGGGAGGATTTTGTCCTTGGGGAGGTGGTTGTCTATTGTTGTTGTTCCATGGCTGTTGGGCTTGTTGGGTATAGGGGGACCTACCTACTGGGCCTTGGGGGTTGCTAACTGCACCTACTTGTTCATTGGTTTGGATCCCCTCGGTGACTGGGCCTTGCGGCTTCTTGGCATAACGAGCTTTAGGGGTCTCAAACATGGAATGTATAGGCGAGTCCTTAAGTTGGGTCTGGATGAAACGGGCTCGGCTATATAGCTGGTGCATGGTGGAAATGTCGTTCATGGCCAAAATAGCTCGGTAGGTTGGAGTGGCATTGGAAATCAACAATTTCACCTTTTCCTCCTCAGGCATCGGGCAACGGACCTTGGCGGCCAGTGAACGCCAACCGGTCCGCATAAGTGGAGAACTCCTCTTCGGGCTTCATTTTCTCTGCCACCAGATCCACAAAAGAATATTCGGGTCCTACCCGATCCTGGAATTGCTACAAAAATCTTTCTTGGACAATTCTGAAATCCTCCACTTCCTCGGGGGGTAGGGAATAAAACCATTCTAAAGCCGGACCATCCAGAGACTTCCTGAACAAGTATGCCATGAGATGGCGGTCATACTTGTGGGGTGCTGATTCATAGACGAAATCCTTCAGATGAACATATGGGTCCCCTAGCCCAGAATATCACCGATAAACAGGGAGCTCTGACTGGGGTGGCACTCGGAGGTATTGGAAGGATGGGAGGGCAATGTCAGCTACCTTCCGCGGATCGATTTGTCTCCGGAGGTCATGAAGCTCCTTCTTCATGCTTGTCCACTCCGCAAAGAAGTCAGAGGGAGACTGGACTTGATGCGCAGAAACCATGGAGCGAGGCTGCTCAAATGAGTATGATCTTTCGCGAGGGAGGAGAGCTGGTTCGGACGTATAGTATGGGGTTGGAGGGGATCGAGGCCGAACATCTCGTGGGGGAAGGTAGCTTGGTTCTGAAAAATGGATAGTCCGAGGACGGAGGGGTGTGGGATCTGCCCCTGAGGAAGAAAGGTGGGGTGCTGAAGCAACATGGGCGGAGGAGTCCATTGGCCGAATTGAGTGACGAGCAGATGGAGACAAGGGCTGCTTGCCTTTGGCAACAGCAATGAATTCTCGAACTTGTTCTGAAGTCAGATGAGGGAGTAGCTGACTGAATTGCGAATGGGGGTCATCTCCCTTCGGAGGGGAAGGAGGACGGGATTGACCCCCGGTGATGAGAGGAGACTGAACAGGGGCTGGAAGTATGGTCAGAGCGGATTGGGCCACATCTTCAAGGAGCCCGATAGCCAAGGTATCATCGGCAAGGATATGGAATTGGTCCATATCGAACAAAGGATTATGATAAAGTACAAGGATCAGAGGGGACTGACTCGATCTCCCTAGGCAGCGACGCATGCACCTCCCCAACCAATTTGGGAAGGTGATACAGACACACCTAAACTCTATCACAACAAGAAAGACAGAGATGAGAAGGGGTGGATCATAGCACTCAAGTTGTCATGCTTAAAGCGCAAATTTCTTAAGGTTTGAACTTGACCTTTTAAATGAATTGATTAAAGAGATGTCACTCGGTCAAGCGGTCCCTAATAGGAATGGACTCAAGTGCTCCGGTACGGCTAAGGGTGGTGCACACTCACACACGAGGATGGCTCAAACTAAGGGTGCGACGGGTACAACCAGCCCGGTGAACCGCAACGTGCGTACGGTCACGAGGACTTACGGAGGTCCTCGGAAGGTGGGTCCGAGTCAGCCTACGAGTGCTCGTAGGTGAGAGGACTCACTCAACCAAGGGGCAACCTGATCAAATGGGATGAGCGGCGTATGCAAGGGACTAAGAAGCCTAAAATGTATGCAAGAATGAAGATAAGGAGCAAACAGGGTGACAAAACAAGTCCTCGGGCAGAGTCGCGACGGCCGGGTACACCGCGACCCTATCGCGACAGCGCGGGCTACCACGATAATGACAGAGACCCGAAAACGTAGTGAGTCACCAGCCCAACTCAAACAGACTATCCTACCAAAATAAGAAACACCAAGAGACACTAAATCGGTGCAACAATGAGTCAGGAAGCACACATAAATCGATACATGGATAAAAACAATAACATACAAAGCAAACCTGATAACGCGGCGTGTGGCCAAGCCGCGACTTGTTCGCGTCCTCTCTTCCTGTCGCGATAGGAACGGAAAACTTACAAGTGAAGATAAACGGAAAATCCGAACCTTGGCAGAATTCTATCAGAAAGAAACGCGAGAACACATGATCTAGGCAACGAAACAAGGATATGTGATCTCATGGGCATTGAATAGAGAGGACATGGGGAATAACAAGCACTGACCTAAGAACGCGTCTCCCCGTTGCGACGTGAACATGTCGCGTCACCGCGATCGGTCGCGATACTAACAGAGTAGGAAAATATGCAGGAAACACAGAAACAAAGGCTAACAGGGCACTAAAGTGACAAACAAAAAGAGAACATGGCAAGCAAACAGTCAAAATCCACGAGGGTGGCAGTGAAGGTCCCACCGTGATCGCCAAAAGGTGTAATCACAGGGATTGGACTCCCCTCGACACAGACATGGATACTAAAACTAGTAGCATGAAAACATGGATGTGATCGCCACCTAGCAAGTCGCCTAAGAATAAAAATGAGATAATGGCTGACTTAGACTAGGAAAAGGAAAGAGAACAAAAAACGGACCTGGTGTCGCGGCGCCCATAGACTGATGTCGCATCAATACACACTGACGCGTCTCAGGTCGCGTCACCTTCCTCCGTTGCGTTCTCTGAATGCGGGAGACATTGGGTATGGACCTTCTTCTCGTCCTCCAGCCGGCTAGAGAACCAGAGCTTCTCGTGGATTTCACTTGTTTGCCTGCCAACCAAAGAAAATCACAAAGAAAAACACCCTATTAGAATATGTTAAGCATAGTATCTATTCTAAAGATGAAAGAAAGTGGAGAATCATGGTGGGAACACACCTGGGGTGGTTTTAAACCCATGTGGGTGTGGGAAAACGTGGGTGGATAATGAATGTGCTCTTTCTATAAATAACATAAAAATGCATGTAGAAATAGGAGGAAGGAAGGAAGAAGAAGATGAGCCCCATTGGGGGCGACTCCCTAGCGTGGGTGCAGCTCTAAAGATGTGCAAATGCTCCAGGAGATTATTGGGGTTGCCCTCTTCACGTTCCGTGCTCCATTGATGGTGAAAAGAGTGGCTTTGTGGAGTGGAATGTGTAGGGAAATGGTAAAAGTGAGCGGCTGCGATGCTAAGTATAGGTGAGAGGGAATTTCGGCAGCCCTTCGGGGTGGTAATGAGACTCTCCTCATCCTTGAGGAGGGGCCTTGTTTATATAGAGCTTGGAATGAGAATAAGTGACATTATCTCATAAAAAAGGTTCAGAAATTAAAAATGGGAGATAAAGCTTCATCAAAATCGAATATAGAGTCCTTAGCAACCCTTAGGAGAGTCCCTAGGGCTGGAGTCCTGCCCCAAGGGGCAGAGATAATCCCTAGGATTAAGTCAAGTTCATAAGAGGATAAATAGGGGGTAGTTCTAGAGGCCAGAGGGTTCGGCCATTGTCGCGACGTATCGTAGGACCGCGAATAAGACGCGACGGGGCGGGTTGACGCGACAGCATTACCTACGTGCATGGATAATGCATGGGCTGTCGCAGCTGCTAGAATCGTCGCGACTAGAGACGCAGCGCCACGAGGCGTCGCGACAATAAATCCGAATTATTTGAGAATTATCAACCAACCACATGATAAGATAAGAGTTATTATGCCCCAAGGACTCTCTCAAGGTGATAATGTGAGAGATTTCAAGACATTTTAATGGTTTAATGGGCTCAAAACAAGGCTAATGATGGGCTCAAGGTGAGTGACCAAATAGGGGCCCACTAAGATAACAAGAAATGCGGTTCAACCCATTAGCCAGAATCGGGTGTCTACAGGTTGTGCTTCAACAAAATCAAACTTCAAGTGAACTTCCATCCATACCTGAAGCAGGAATAAGCTCCTGCATGTGCGTCCGCCTAGGCTCATTGTGGTGAGCAAACTGTACAGGTGGGCCAGCACTGCAGGGGCAAGTGACTGCCCGCGCCACAGTGGAGAAAGAACTCTCACGTGCTCGTAGAGGAGGAAGTCGTCGCTAGTGGGGAATAGAAAAACTCCAGCTAAGCAAAGTGTCAGTCCTCGTGTCGCCCTCTCTCCACCAATTTCCTTCGCATGCTGGATCAGTCATCAGGCCAGTCTGTCTAGGAAGATTCCATGCTTGTTTGTCATCCTCAGTACTTCCTAATTCTTGTCCCGTACGATGTCCGCAGAAATCTCCTCCCATGGAAGGAGAGGAGTCTCCGCGTCGTACTCCATGCACCGCCTCCATCCCAAAAACAATTCCACCTCCTCTAGCAGCACGCTCGCCTCGAACGCCTGGAACACAAAGGTGTGCGTGTGCTGGTGCCATCTCTCCACCAGTGCCCCCAGTGCATCAAATCCCCACCACATGTCCTTCATATTTTTCGCCAACACCACCATAAAATTCAGGTTCCACATGCCAATGTAGCCCCGCATGTCAAGCGTAATGGCATTTACCAGATTCACGAGCCAAGAAAAGGCCCGTACCAGGCCTTGGCTCGGAAATGCTGGCACTTTCTGCTTGAGGGAAGGGGTATTGTGAGAACGTTGTTTGGGGCGTTTTTGGCCCAGGTAGAAGCAGAAATGATCATTGCTTACCTCCCCGTTGGCCAGTCGAGTGCTCAGATGGCCCGGAACTTCGTTCAGAATTCCTGGGTTCATGCCTGTGGATCGTCCGGTTGAAGAGGAGGCCATCTTGTTGTGTTTCTTCGTCTCTCAGCTCTCTGGTTCGCAGCAGGAGTAGGGGGAGACAGAGGTTGGAGATGATAGAGTCCCCATGGACTCCCATCACCTATATTTTTGGCCTGACCCGCTGGCCAGTAGGCGTCCAGATCGGTTGACGTTAGTGTCTGGTTAGCGGCAACATCTGTTGCCGTTAACTGGGGACTGGAGGCCATCGATGTGGACATTGATTTCCCGGATGTTTTTAAAATTTTATTATTCATATAGCCATTATATTTTATCTTGTGCTTCAAGATGTTTTGCAGATATTTTAAGCACGAGCTGCGCTTCAAAGTTCGGAACGCTCATGCGACCTTGAGCGTTACAGTATGTCTAACATAGGACCCCACCAGAGGCGAATAATTTGCCGACCGTGAACCCTGAGTTCCCCTTTACCAAAAACCATGATGGGTTTGCGATCTCTCAGTTATTCGTATGGCCTTTAGAATTTTCCTCTGGTGCTAACTTGCATTTTTAGATAGGCAACCCACACCAGCATGCATCTTCACTGCTAACTTTCTCTTACTAACACCCAAAAAAGAATGGTGATTTTACTCAATCATCTGATTGCTCCATGGCTCCCCTAGCTTAGGTAGCCTATCGGGTCCACCCTTCATGACTATCCAAGTTAACATCAGGTTCTTTGTTGCCCCCCTTCTCCACTTGTCCCACCGTGCATATCACAAATAATCATTCCAGCCTTATTGAGTTCATTTGAGTCTTTGCCAGTCGCGAGCTTAATTCCGGAATCCAGGCTTTCCGAACATTGATTCCAGTTAGAATCTTTTGATAATCCTTTGAGAGATCAACCAACTCCTTGTCTCCATGACCTCCTAAATTCAGGACCGACGTCTTGATTAGGCCAGCGAGCCCATGAGCTCCGGTTATCAGACCCTCTTGATTAAACCGTAATATTACAACTCCTTTGACTCAGACACGCCGAAAACTAGTCAAAGTCTGACACGGCCACGCCAGGGACCCTACCGTTGGGTTGCAGTTGTAGTTACACAGGTAGATCACTCCTCTTCATACCCACATTTGTCTCTCAGACGATACGTCATCTGTTTCTAGCCTAACTCATTTGTTTGGATCGCTAGAATTCTTATCCTCGGAGATGACCTTTCATCAAATCTCCGCATCCTTTGTTTACCGAGACACCAACCTTTCAGTCCGCTCTGCTCCCTTGCAAGACCGGATGTCTCGGAGGGGCATTTGTAGACGCGAGATTTGGCCCATCTCCCGCTAGGCTCTTTGGCCCATTAAGTCTCGTTTGACCGTTTATTGACTTGCCTCGGATGCCATGTAGACGACAGCATCGATGGCCGCCGACTACTGGTTGATGTCAAGCAGTCTTGACGTTGACCCATCTAGACGTCCACATCCATGGACGTCTGCATGCGGTTGGCGATAGTATCGCTGGACGTTAACCTGGTTTACCTGGTCTGCGCAGCAACCCCGAGAATATAGCCCACTTGCACCTTTCTCTCGCCCATGCACCGCATGGGGCCGTTCCCAACGGGCAAATGGGCCACCTTGGCACCCCCTTGACTCAGTAAAAAGCCTACTTGGCCTCTCCCCATTGGTTGGAGCCTTTATACTTGGATTGCCATGTGTACAAGTGTGTTTCTTCACACTTAGCATCCTAGGCATTCTAACCCCGAGCTCCACTGTCTATATAACATTCCCTTAAGCCCTCTGAGCCAAGGGGGAGAGGCTGGACGTCCACATGCTGAAGCTTTGAGAGAGGAGAGAGAAATTACACCCAACCTTCCACAACTCCAACTCTTTTTCCTCTCACACATTGGGACATCTAGGAGGCTTCTTCCTGAGCTGGAGGAGCCCTGCAAGGAGCTGCAACGCCAACAAACGAGGATCTACACCTCCCTCCCTCTCTCTTTCCTTATTTGCTCTTTAGTTATTTGCATGCCACACACACTTTCCCATTCACTCTAGCCACATAGGGCATCTTCCTATACACCTAGAAAGGGGTTTCCCAACCAGAAATGGAGGGAAGAAGGGTGGTCATAACACTTGGCCACCCCTCTTCTCAAATCCGCAATCGGTACGGAACTCGCCTTTTGGGCTTTTCTCTTTTCATTTTGAACATTTACTACACTGCTTTTGAGTCTAATAGAACTTTGTATATGGCAGGAACACTGTGAAGAAGACCGTGGAGCTCTCTTCTTTTGGTCGGCCGAAGGACGAGAAGTCAAGGCCCCTAATCTCCATCCGCCACGTGAGGCAGCTTCACCGACACGACCGTCATACTTCCTTGGGCACAGGTAAGGCCTTGGCAATCACATCTCTCCACTTTCTTTGCTGGTTTTCTTTGTTCTCTCCCTAGTCAACTCAGTCAACAAAAGGGGTCAATGAAGTCAACCTTCATCCCTTCATCGCCACCGAGGGATCGGCTACGTTCGTCAGCCTCCGGAGGACATCCCCGACAGTCACCGGGGTACCGAGGGGGGAACGGATCGTCCACAGTAGACTCTTGTCGATCATCATTCACGCTATGTGAGTATATATGACATGCTATTGGAACACATGGTAAGTCATAAAACTGCTCTCTATGGATTTTAACTTTGGACTTTAAAATCCTGGTATATATAAAGGGTAAGCTTAGAACCTACAATATAATAACTAGACATCGGTAGCTAATTAACACCTTAATGAGTAGGTATATATCCTTTGTTCGAGAAGAGTCCCAGTTCACAGCCTTGACCTAATTGCCTCCCAACTTTCATCATTCTGCATCACTACAACAAAATTGATCTATAGTAACAGTTTATACTTACAATTTTAAATTTTGTAAGAATAAATATGTTAGGCCCGTAAATCCCAAAAGAGGGGGGGGGGGGGGAGAAACCTTCTTTCTCTCTCCACCTTTTCCCCCTTTCCTCGCACGCAACCCCGAGCCCCCCTCCTTTCCCCTTTCTTTTCTTCTTCCCCAAGAAATCCCGAGCTGCCCCTCTCCCTCTCGTTTCCTCTAGTTCTTCCACCTCCCCGCCCCTGTACAGCTACAGGTCGTAGCCACCGCGGGAGGAGCTCGCCGCCGCTAGCTGGAGAGCTCACAGCTGCTGCCTCGCCTTCGCACCGCCGTCGCTTCGCCCCTTTCCCCTGCGCCGTCATCGCAGTCCTCTTCCTCCCCCTCGCCTGGTTGTGTCAGAGGGGAGGGATCTATCATGAGCCTCCACGCCGCCGCTGCTGCCACCGTCGCTATCGCCGTCGTCGTGCTGCCGTTGTTGCCCAGCTAGCAAGCCCAGAGGGGGGGTGAATGGGATTCTTAAAATTATTAAGAACCTAAAATCTGTTCACAAAACAATCACACAAAAACACACTTCGATAGTTGTTAGTGTTAGTAAAGATAAACAGTAAACACACAAAGATAATCACACTACACAAGAATTTATCCTGGTTCGGATCCCCTCTCCTTAGGAGTCCTACATTCAGTCCCTGAATAATATCTCAAGATTTCACTACCCAAGACTACAGTCCCCCTTATGGACCCTTACACACCCAGCCGCAGCTGGTCTTCTCTTCACAACCCGAAGAGGAATATTTACAACACCCTGGTTACCACCAGGTCTTCCTTCTACGCGAAGGGAATACACACCCTGGAACCCCCAGGTCTTCATTCAACACGAAGGGAAAGATCACAGGAATGAGGAAGTGAAAAACAAGCCCCTAGATCAAGCTTATACAATGCTAGATCTGAAGCTAAGACTGAGAAAGAAAGGATCTGCAGAATTGATCTCTCTCTCAGTACAAGAGGCTCTCTCAAGGATCTACACTAATCTCATAGAGCAAGAGCTAGAACAGATGTGAGTGAAAAACTTGTCTCTTCAGATTTCTCACAGAAGACTTGAAAGAACATTGTAAATGTTGTCTCTCTATTCAAGGTATCTTCTTCTAGAGCTTCAGTCTTCTATATATATTCTATTTGAAATTTGAACGTTGAAGTACCCGTTGTCTCTAAGCTTTTGTTTACGTTAGACTGCATGATACTGTAGAACAGTCTTTAGCTTTCCATGCACGCAATAGGAGAAAGGATCTTCTTTGATATTCTTTATCTTTCATATTGTCCAATGTTGTATTGAGGTACGCTGTCAGAGATCTGCACGCATTAAATGCTAAAACAATAGACAGCTAGGCTGTCTCTTGTTGTCAGTCAACGTTAGAATGATTTTATATCAAAATAGAAGTTCCATTCTGTTCTTCTGAAAAGATGTTTTCAGTATAAGCATGGAAATAGAAGATATCATTTTGCATGTACTGCAGTGATACATTCAGTCTCAATAAATGCATGGTTGTCAGAAAGATATACGTGAAGATTTTGACTTTTCAACGTATTCAAAAATGAGTTCAATTATCAAATCGTTATATTCTATGAAATCCTTATATGCATGACTTATGAAATCGTTATGCAAAGGAGACGTTATCCATGTAAATCGTTGTGCACTCATAAGCAAACAGATGCACACACAAATTGTTATATAGACAAATCGTTATGACTCTATAAGCAAATCGTTATGAGCAAGTTGTCAGAGACAAAACGATGTGAGCAAATCGTTGTTTGTTGTATCGAATCGTTACGGCGACTAAGTCGTTATGTAACTAAACGAATCGTTACAATGATCAAATCGTTATGAAACTCAACGAGTCGTCGTGCGAAATCGTTGTGAGTGCAAATCGTTGTTCTCACTTAAGAAATCGTAATGAGAGCAAATCGTTGTTCTCACTTAAGAAATCGTTGTAAGAGCAAATCGTTGTTCTCACTTAAGAAATCGTTGTGAGAGCAAATCGTTGTTCTCACTTAAGAAATCGATGCGAAGACCAAATCGTTATGAACCAAGTCGATGTGATTTTTTGGAGAATCGTTATGACAGGCAAATCGTTGCGATCTTTTAGCGAATCGTTATGAGAGGTAAATCGTTGCGATCTTTTAGCAAATCGTTATGAGAGGCAAATCGTTGCGATCTCTTAGCGAATCATTATGAGAGGCAAATCGTTATGCTTTCTTAGCAAATCGTTATGGAAGTAAATCGTTATGCTTTCTTAGAGAATCGTTTCTCGAAATCGACCAGACACTTATGAAATCGTTATGATACCCAAAACGATAGAACATATAGCGAATCCTTATGTGTATGAAATCGTTATGATAGTAAGGAAATCGTTATGAATCTACTGAAGTCGATATGATAGAGAAGGAAGTCGTTACAGCATGCAGAAAATCGATGTGTACTTAGAGAAATTTCATGCTTTGAGCTTACATTGCTATAGAGTAAATAATACTTACCCTTTTAGCTTATTATTCCTTGTTTCATTTCATGTACTCAAATCTCATAGAAAATATGTTAGATTAAACTTTGTTTTAGTTTTGTTAATCACCAAAATGAATATGTAATTAATTTAAGTTACATGGGGATAAACTAATCATCAATCTCCCCCTTTTTGGTGATGACAAAACTTAACAATAAGCATAGATGAACTGAAATGAATCTAAACAAAATTTTAAAAAAATAAGGGATATATTTCAGAAGTACTGTATTTCTCCCCCTTTTTTGTCATTAAGCAAAAAAAATACCACAAGGTGATAAAGACAGAGAGAAAAGATAGTGAGAAAACAAGAGAGATAGATTTAGTTGTCCTGAGGAGGTACATCAATGTAGAAAGCAGGAGACAAGAGAGAGGCGTGCCGTCGAATAATTGGCAAGGCCTGGCATTCCTACTCCTCAAAATAAGCCTGAAAAGTCCCAGAAGATATGAAGTAAGATGGTCCCATGTCAGGTAACATCCTTTGAATATATAGCTGCCGCTGAGTACGCAGAAAAATGCCATATTCATCGATGCCAAGGGAAAGTTTGTAGGTACTGAATGAACCAAAGCTAGTGAATCGAAGAAATTGGTTGATCTTCATAGGATATAATAACTGATGCTGCAGAAGATCTTTCTTCAAGGCCAAAAACGGCTTGTACCGCTCGACCCATTGAACATACATTTCCTAAACTGGATTGATGGAATTCAAATCCATGAAAGATTCAGCAGATAGAGGGGTGCCTGACCTGACCAATGAAGAATTTAACGATTCCAACTGAAGAGTAGATTGATTGTATGCTTTTCCCAATCTGTGGGAGAAAGCCACTCACATTCTGACATTAGAGGAGCAAGAACTTCAGAGGTGATGTGACCTAGATGAAATTATCTGAAAAGGAATCTTTGGAAGGAAGGGAGGCGACCCTGCTGAGCGGAGATTCTTCCCATTACACGAGCAAACCTCTCAAACATATGAGAACCAACAGAGGAGTCCAAGACCAAAGAGTGAAGCTTGGGAAGAAAAACTTTTTCAGGCATTTTCAGGGTTGTGAAGTCCACTGGAAAGGAGCAATTGACCGGATTTTCAGCTCGGAGAGTGGCAATAGCTCCATGGAATTGGCCAAACTGAACTTCAGGTAGCTTGTTGAGATATCGAAAATCATTGTTTCACTTAACAAATCATTGTGAGATCGAAAATCGTTGTTTCTCTTAACGAATCGTTGTGAGACCGAAATCGTTGTTTCACTTACGAAATCGTTGTGAGATCGAAATCATTGTTTCACTTAACAAATCGTTGAAAAACCAAAATCGTTGTACTCACTTATCAAATCGTTATAGGATGAAATTGTTGAGCGATAGAATCGTTCATGTTCACTTATCAAATCGTTATGTTGTAAGATAAATCGTTGTTCTTCAAAGGAAATTGATGTGTACACAGAAGAAATGCATGCTCTGAACTTTAAATGATACAGTGTAAGAATTACTTATAGATTTTGCTTGACTTATTCCTGTTGAACCACTCTATGGTTATCTGTGATCTTGGCATTTTGGTGATAACAAAATATATGATGCATTTAGGTGATAGCAAAATATATTATCTTGGTATTGCGGAAGATAACAAAATATAGGTGTTCATAAAATACTTTTATTTCATCTATGTCACATCAATCTCATAGCAAAATGCCGAGTCTCATATTGATGCAATATGGCGCACTAAAATGATAAAATCTATGTCTAATCCATATACATAGATTTCAGTTCAAGTGACAAATTAATAAAGCGCTAGAATGATTCACTAAGTGGTCATAACGATTTGTTAAGAAATCGATCTCAGAACGATTCTCTAAGTGGTCATAACGATTTGTTAAGAAATCAATATCAGAACGATTCGCTAAGTGGTCATAATGATTTGTTAAGAAATCGATCTCAGAACGATTCGCTAAGTGGTCATAACGATTTGTTAAGAAATCGATCTCAGAACGATTCGCTAAGTGGTCATAACGATTTATTAAATAATCGATCTCAGAACGATTCGTTAAGGCTCATAACGATTTGATAAGTGAGTGCAACGATTCGTTCACATCGATTCTCTTGTAACGATTCGTTCACTTTCATATATCGATTTGTGTATATACAACGATTCACTCACTTGCATAACGATTTGCACATCGAGTTGTTAAGTTTCATAACGATTCTTTAAGACTTACAAACAACTTACCATTCATAACGATTTGTTAAGTCTTATAACTATAACAATTTGTTAAGTCATTCTCTCAACGATTCACTTCGCTTTAAACGTAGATTTCTTATAATCTTCTGAAGTGATCTTGGCGGTCAATATAAAGTCAAATATCTTCTGACAAAAAGCTACATGCGTATTTCACAGTCTTGTCAGAAAAAGATATGACCTACTATTTTCAGTGTGTTAGTAGAAGAACAGTACTATGCACCATTTATCATAAAACACTCTTTTATGCTAACACTATCTTCTATGCTTACAGACCTCGAAGACCACCAGAGGTAGATTAAGACAGAAGATGAGCAACGGCTAGGACTCCAACGGATCCCTTCAACGGATCTATTCAAATTGCTCATATAAAAGAAGAAGCTTGGCTGAAGAACAAGTTGAGAGCCTTCGTGAATATCTTTGAAGGAGTGTACATCCAAGTGAGGAACCTCAACGCCATATACACTCAAAGCAAGAGAGAAGAACTCGAGCCAAAAATCTACAGAAGCTTTTCAAAGCAGAAGTCTTCATCGCTTTCAAGCCTTCTTCTCTTCCATTTTCTCCCTGTGCTCATTGTAATCTTGGGGAGAGTCTGTGACTGTGAACTAGAGTTTATTTTGTCCATCTGTAATAGCTCTCAGTCTAATCTTTCTTTTCTAAGAAAGATTTCTATCCAACTGTAGGACTGTATACAGTGTGTAACCCAGCTAGGGGTTTGTGTCTAGCAGAACCGCACTGGGGTTTGTACCAGTAGGTTTGCTTCTGAGCCTAGAAAAGAAGTGGGATGCCTTCTTGCCTGGGAAAGAGAAGAAGACCAGCGGGGTGCTGGGTGTTGTAGTGTCCTTAAGGGGGACTGTACCCTTGGTTAGTGAAATTCCAAGAGGTTGCTTGGGGACTGGACATAGGACTTCCATGTGGGAAGGGCCGAACCAGGATAAATTCCTTGTGCCTTTTGTGCAATTGTTTATTTGCTTCCGCACTATTACTCTTTATCACACTAAACTAACCAAACATTCAAGTGCTAATTTCTGTGTTTAAGTTTCTATTTCAGATTTCAGAAAAACCTATTCACCCCCACTCTAGGTTAGCTTGCTGCCGTACCAAAAGGGCCAACACACTACAAGAAAAAGCGGAAATAGCGACCGACAGGTTCGGTCGCTATTCGGTCTTTGTTCGGTCGCTGTACCGATCGGCGACCGACTAACCACCGAAGTGCGACCGATCAAATCGGTCGTTATATATCGGTCGCTATACAGCGACCGATTGTTATCGGTCGCAAAATCTGTCTATGATAGCGACCGAAATATATCGGTCGCAAAGTTCGTCGCAAATAGAGACCGCCCTTTTCGGTCGCAGATTGGTCGCCCATAGCGACCGATAGTTGGTCGCTGTTACGGTCGCTAACAGCGACGATATTTATGGTCGCTAAGGCGGTCGCTAATTTAGAGACCGACTTAGCGACCAAATATTGTCCGTCGCTATCGGTGAAGCGACCAATTTTAGCGACCGATCAGCGTCGGAATTCTATCGGTCGCTATTCGGTCGCTAATTTGACAATATTTTTTTTTAGAAATTTACATAAACAACAATAAATCACCTGATAAATAACAATATCACCTGATAAATAATAATACCACAAAACCACAATAAATCAACTACACAAATCACAATCTCCACAAAGTTCAAATTCATCACATAAAATACAAACACACAAACTAATCATACATCCATAACAAACCTCAAATTCATCACATAAAATACAAACACACAAACATCATACATCCATAATAAAATGACAACATGCACATAACTAAAATGAAATCACAAATCCTCCGCATATGTGTCATCCTCATCCTGGTCGTCGTCTCGTCCAACATCTCGCGACGGATAATCCTGCATATTATTTAAAAAAATTAAAATTAAATACTTAATAAAGAAATCAATTATTCTTGAAAATTAAAAGCAAGATATTTTTCATTTAACTGAAATTGACGAATGATAGTTTTAAACGTTTTGCTCAAATCGGTAGTCCAATTTACAGTCCAATTTGAACTCCGTCAGTTTTTACGTGTTACTTTCACCCCCCATATCGTGTTTAAACAATCGATAGATTGATTGGACATTTCTTTTCAATTTCAGACTCTCAATCCCAAGTTCATAGATTTGAAACTAAAGTAGTTAAGAAAATGCAAAATTGTTTGTCCATGCCATATCGGGAGTCCAATTTGGACTCCGTCAGTTTCTACAAGTCATTCTCACCTTTCCGGTCGTGTTGGAGTCATTGACAAATTAATCGGACCTATTTTTATATTTCTGACCCCCTTAAACCCGATTAAATTAGTTCTTCTTAAGAAATGTAAATTTGTGCATGAAGTTCAAATTTGGAGTCCAATTTGAACTCTGTCAATTTCTACGGGTTACTTTCACCTCCCATGTCGTGTTGGAACAATCGATAGATTGATTTGACCTCTATTTTCAATTTCGGACCCTCAAACCCAAGTTCATAGATTTGAAACTAAAGTAGTTAAGAAAATACAAAATTGTTTGCCCAAGCCATATCGGGAGTCCAATTTGAACTCCGTCAGTTTCTACAAGTCACTCTCACCTTCCCGATCGTGTTGGAGTCATTGACAAATTAATCGGATCTATTTTTTTATTTTTGACCCTATTAAACCCGATTAAATTAGTTCTTCTTAAGAAATGTAAATTTGAGCATGAAGTTCAAATTTGGAGTCCAATTTGAACTCTGTCAGTTTCTACGGGTTACTTTCACCTCCATGTCGTGTTGGAACAATCGATGGATTGATTAGACTTTTCTTTTCAATTTTGGACCCTCAAACCCAAGTTCATAGAGTTAAGAAAGTGATATTTTTCCCTCCTCAATCTAAATTCTTATATTTTGTAAGATGATATTTAGAGTTAACAAATAGAAAATCAATAAAATAAAATACTTACCGGAGGCTGCTGTGCAGGAGGTGCAGGAGGTGCTCTATTACCAGGAATTCCCAATTCTACGAGCATCTGGGAGACGGTCTGAGAGACGATGGTTGAGATATTCTGAGAGACGGTCTGAGAGACGATGGTTGAGATATTCTGAGAGACGGTCTCGTTGACGATCGCCCTAAACATATCCGGAGTCATGGTCGGGCCGGCACTGGAAGAAACACCTGGGGCTGCTGGTGTGGTAAATGGAGAGGTCGCATGTGAGACCGAACTCGAGCATGATGATATCACTTTGGTCGTGCCCAAGCTATGTCCAAAACCATAGACATGGCCTTTCTTGGGTGTCCCAGATGCTGCAACCCAAATGTCAGGATCCAACTCTGGACGCTGACTGTCATCCCCGTACCTCTCATCCATTCCTCTACTATATGACTCCTGCAAAAAATAAAACAAAATTATTCTACAGTTTAACCACAATAAATGAAAACTATTAGTGTATACACTTACCGCTACCTCCCGAGCTTTCTCACTAATGTAATCATTTGTCCCTTTCTTCTTATGAGTTTCATCAAAAAGCTCTTGAAATTGAGGTGGCCGCTTGAGCTGTACTTCCTGTTATTCAAATAAATCACAGTTTATTATTAGATTAAAAAAATTCACAAATATAGAAGTATACTTACCAATCTCGCTTTATGCGTTGCAAAGGAGACAGAGCCACTCGTGTGTACATTCGCTTCAGGATGCGCTGCTCTGTTTTGCTTTGCTTTGCTTGAATTTTCACTCCATTTCTCCGCTCCCCAAATGTCGCACAGCTCCGTCCAATACTCCTTTCTCATCCACACAGGCCCATGCTCCTTCCATTCGTTCTTATCTGTACTTGCACATGCTCTTTCTGCAGTTTTTCGGACATTGTACATAAGATGTTTGAAATTTGCTCTTGCAGTACTTGTCCATGCAGATCTAGCACGTAACTCATGTGAATGCTCTGTGAATCGATGATTCTTCTACATATTAACAAAAAAAAAAATATGTTACATAACAATAAGTGTGTTCAAATAAGAATTGAAAATGACTTAATATGATAAAATAAGATACATACCAAGAACATAGAGAACAATAAATCCTGAACATCCATCGGAAAATCAGAAAAGCGATGGATGGGGCCTGGAATATGTGCTTGAATTGTCTTTGTAATAAATTGTGATGCTTGGGCTGGCTCTATTTTATTCCTGAAATTGAGAATATTAATACCACAATGACGAATAGATAACAAAAATAATGCATTACATACCCTTCATTTATCCACACTGCCCGCATCGTCTCATTATAACTGCCCTCCCCCTCGTGATGACTCGTCTCGTCATCAGCATGTACTATACGAATTAAATAGTATAAATAAAACAAACTATAAAAAAATAGAAATGTAAATGAACATACCTGGTGTAGATCTACTCGCCATGTGTGATGGAGATGCAGAGGCTGTCAATCTACCTGCTGCCGATGGTAAAAGTGCAGAGGTCGTGGGTCCTGTAAAGATAAGAATAAGATACCACAAAAATATAAAGAATTATTTTAAACAAAACATACAGTGCATTATACATGACATATTTACCTGCTACAGGTAGTAACGGTGCAGAGGTCGTGGATCCTGAAAGGATAAGAATAATATACCACAAAAACATAAAGAATTATTTTAAACAAATACTACAATGCATTATACATGAAAGTATACATACCTACTGCCGGTGGTAGCGGTGCAGAGGTCGGTGGTATCGGTGCAGAGGTCGATGGTACTGGTACAGAGGTCGTGGGTCCTGTGAAAATAAGAATAAGTTACCACAGACATAAAGAATTAATTTAAATAAATACCGCAATGCATACAAATCAAAGTATACATACCTACTGCCGGTGGTAGCGGTGCAGAGGTCGGTGGTAGCGGTGTAGAAAAGGAAGTAAATCTCCTCCTACTACCCTCTCCCCTCCCACTACCCTCACCCCTCCCACCTGAAGAAGTCCCACGCCGTCCTCGAACCATATCTTCAACTGGTAATAAAATACATGCATATTCATCAAATAGTGGAAAAAAAATGGGCAGACACGGGAGTATTAAAATTACAGAGTACCCTTCATTTTAGGTAAAATTGTATACCATTAATCAAACATTCTCCATTTCATCTTCAGATGTTGGAGATATATCAAATTCAGCATTCACATCTTCATTATCAGATTCATTTTGATCACTAATATATTCCTCCTCATCGGAGTCCCCCAACTGTATTTCAAGTTGTTCTGGTTCGACTTCTTCCACTTCATTCTCTTTAGATAAAGACAGTGCCTCCACAGATTCATCACTAGAAGCAGGCAAGTCTACATCATCACCCAAATCTGATTGAAAGAATTCGGAATTCACATCCAACTCTACTGTTTCAGTCAAATCCAACTCATAATCCGGAAAAGCCTTGTCTTAACCTTGCAAACTGCCCACCAATCATTTCTTTCTTTATTTCTAGACGATGGATACTTTGTATAATAGACCTGCTGGGCTTGTGCGGCCAAAATGAATGGATCATAAGTATTCAATTTGGACTTATGTCTGATATCGACAATCCCATATGTTGTGTCATTTCGAACAGAATTTGGATCAAACCAATGACACTTGAACAGAAATATATGGTTGTCATCTCCGAGATATTGCAATTCTAAGATCTCCTCAATAATACCATAATAATCACATTCATTTTCATTATATGTACTTCCTTTCACACATACCCCGCTGTTCATTGTTGATTTATTCTGCCCATATTGTCTAGTGTGAAATCTATACCCATTCACAATAAATGCTGGATATGTACGTGCAACTTTCGATGGGCCATAACTGATCTCTCGAATTCTTTGATCAGTAATAAAACCATTTTCAACCTACATATGGAGAGCACACTAGTCAGAATTAGTCATAAATTGGCCTAACAAGGAGAAAGATTAGTAATAATACTTACACGATATTTCAGCCAAGAAGCCAATGATTTTTCTCGTTCTTTTTCAACCTCCATGTCAGAGAGATATGGACATCTTTGGATTAATTCTGAGTCAAATTGTCTGTATTATGAACATTAGAGCATTATAGATGGAATGAAAATTAACAAGTTATGGACATAAACGTAATGTGAGCAGAGAACTTACGCAACATAAGATTCAACCTCCATACAATTTAAAAGGATGTAAATTTCTGCACAGTGCAATTCTCTATCATTTAGCATCCGACACGAAGAACGTCCATACGCACGTCCAGGATACTTAAATATAGAGAGCCGATCAGAGTGAAAGGAGTCTCCTCCATCATCATTACGTGGTGGCCGAGTACGACGAGTTTGTATCTCAGGTTCAAAGTACATTGAACAGAAATTTGATATTTCTTCCATAATGTACGCCTCCGCAATGGAACCCTCTACTTTTGCCTTGTTGCGAACTTTCATTTTCAATTCATGCATGCACCTACCAGAATGTTCATAGGATAATGAAAAACACATCAAAAGATATTGAATTATGAGGAGAAAATATATATAAATTACCTCTCAAATGGATACATCCATCTAAATTGTACTGGCCCTCCTACTTTAGCTTCATATGGTAAGTGTATAAGCAGGTGCTCCATTGAATCAAAGAATGAGGGTGGAAATATCTTTTCCAATCTACAAACTGTCGTGATCACATTCTGTTCAATAGTTTCCACATCTTCATACCTGAGCTCTGATGTACATAAAATTTTAAAAAACTGACTTAACTCAGTCACTGCTCCCCATATCGGCTTCGGCAGCATATCACGAAATACAATAGGTAACAACCTCTGCATGAACACATGACAGTCATGACTTTTCATTCCATATATTTTCCCCTCATTTGTATTCACGCAACGAGCAATGTTGGACACATAACCATCTGGAAATCTCAATTGTTTTAGCCAAAAGCATACTTCTTTAATCTGTGCAGCTCCAAGGGCGTAAATTGCTTTCGGTTTAACTGTTGTACCATTTCTATCAAGAAGTTCCAGTTCTGGACGTTTACAATGTATTTTCAAGTCTAAACGAGCATTCACATTGTCCTTTGTTTTGCCTTTTATGTCCATAATGGTGTTGAACACATTATCAAAGACATTCTTCTCAACATGCATGACGTCGAGGTTATGTCGTATAAGAAGAGTTGACCAATAAGGCAATTCCCAGAAGATACTTTTTTTGACCCAGTTGTGATCCTTCCCAAATCCAGGGAGATGTCTTGTGCTGCTCGACAATTGTGTTATATCTGGTAAGTTCTGTACCCTTGCTGCTAAATGTGGACCAGACAACCGTTCAAAATCAGCTTCTTCCAATTCAATTTTGTTCTTTAAGAATGCATCTTTTTGCCTTCTAAACGGATGGTCCCTTGGTAGAAATTGTCGATGACAATCAAACCAGCATGACTTGCCACCATGCTTAAGTACAAATGATTTGGAACTGTCCATACAGTAAGGACATGCTAGTTTTCCATGGGTACTCCAGCCAGATAACATTCCATATGCAGGAAAGTCATTTATTGTCCACATCAATGCAGCCTTCATAGTGAAATTTTGCTTTCTGGATGCATCATAAGTAGTAACCCCATCGGTCCATAACAATTTCAACTCATCAATCAACGGCCTGAGATATATGTCTAGTTTTTTTCCAGGATTTTTTGGACCAGGGATCAATAATGATAGAAATAAATGCTCTCGTTTCATGCACATATTTGGCGGAAGATTGTATGGTGTCACGAAAACTGGCCAGCAAGAGTAGGAAGTCACTGAACCTCCAAATGGATTGAATCCATCAGTACATAAACCCAGTCTTACATTACGCGACTCTTTTGAGAAAGTAGGGTGAGCACAGTTAAAGTGACTCCAAGCTTCGGCATCTGCAGGATGAGTGATTACATTATGTTGTCGACGTACTCTTTCCGCATGCCATCTCATATGTTGAGCTATCTTTGGTGACATATACATTCTCTGCAATCTCGGTGCAATAGGAAAATACCGCAATGACATATATGGTATATCTTTTTGCTTTGAATTGTCCCCTTTCTTAGGCTTGAATCTATCATGACCACATATGGAACATGATACCTTACTTTTATCCTCATTATAATATAGCATGCAATGATTAGGACATGCATCTATTTTCTCATATCCAAGCCCTAAGTCAGTGACCATCTTCTTTGCACGATAAAAATTTTCAGGTAACTTCTCATCTTGTGGCAACATACTTTTGATAATCAGTAACAAACGATCAAAACAAATCTCACTGATGTGAAATTCAGATTTCAAGTTCAATAATTGTGACACCGCAGACAGTCGAGAGTGATTTTGACATCCATTCCACAATGGCTCATCAGCATCTTTGAGTAGCTGATAAAATCTTTCAGCTGTCTTGTTTGGCGGTTCTTCATCGTGTACATGCTCCTCATGAACATTGAATCCTGGACCAGCAGCATCTATGACCATATCAACATATGAACTTCCACTTCCAACATTGGCAGGCTCGGCAGGCTGGAAGGACCACAATGTTTCACCATGACATATCCAGTTTGCATAATCTTTAACAAACCCCTTTCTGTATAAATGACGTTGTACATCCCATGTTGTCAGCCACTTCAAATTCTTACAGACTGCACAAGGACATCGGATACGACCCTCACAATCTACAGCTTCAATAGGATTTCTCAAAGCAAACTGAATGAATCTCTCAACTCCATTTTTAAATTCCGTAGACACCACCTGATCAACTACTCTACGGTACATCCATGAACGATCTTCCGACATTTTCCCTGTGCGAATGAAATGTAAACACACAAAACTTTAACATGTCTAACAAAATAAAAAGTCCAACCCTTTCCTCACATCGTCCATCTCTGCCATTTTAAATAGGAATGAAATATCATTTAAATTTTCACTTTTTAACCCATCTGTGAAGGTTTGATCGCACGATTAATTACTATATGTGTTGTGTTATTTGCTAAAAATTTTGGCAGCATCTCCCCACACCTCTCTGATATACCACAAAATATTTATTGATTAAGAAATTTTCTTAAACACTTACTAATAAGTGGTTAAGAAAATAATCAAAATCAATAAAGGTATATCAGAGAGGAGTGAGAAGACGCAACCAAAATTTTTAACAAACAACACAAACACATATAGTAATTAACCACCTAAGTGCGATCAAACATTCACAGACTGTCCAAACGGGACAATTCAAGACTTTGAGTTAGATATACATGTTCTCATCATTCAAAATGAGAACGTGCACATCAATCCCAAAGTCTTGAACGGGTAGGTTGATTGACACGGGCTTAACACGCTCTCCTAAGATGCGTGCAATGTTAGGTTGCACCCACGCATCTCAGCTCACATACAACACCCAACTAATTAATTATTGACAAGATACTAACACATTCTAAAAACACAAAAATAAGTATTTAAAAAACTTTATACATAGAAAAAATATTAGGAAGCACATAAAACAAGTAAGATTGACTTTGTGCTGATGACCATTCAATAAGAAAGCTAGAAAGCATATTCAACAAGAAAGCTAAAAAGTAAATTTACAAAACTAGAAATCAAATTTACAAAACATCCAACACATTTATAAGAGCAAAAATGAAAGACAGCAGGAAGCTATTTAGCTTAACTATTTATGATCTGTGCAGAGGAAATGCCATATAGGGATTGCTTGTGCAGACGGTCCTTAATTTTTAGGTATGTATATGATCTTATCCCATTAGATTGAAAAAAATATCAAACTTACATATTTTAAAGATTACATGTTAACCAAAGAAATCTCCAACCCCCCCCCCCCTCCCTCAATGTAACTAGAGACCACCTATCTCCAGACAGGAGTTCTAACTCTAGTCGAGCCAACTGAGGTTCCCACGGCTGATCTAAAAGAAACTATACTAAATATAAAAGGGGAATAGGACTTCACTTAGACTAAAGAAAGATAAAAAAAGGAAGAAAGTGGACAGTGTTTAAGCTATCAAGAAGAACAGATCTAGAATGCAAGATAACAACAACTATGCAAAGAACATTTGCTTTTAGAAAGACCAATAGACCGAAAATTTTAGACAATAAATGTATTTAGTATTGAATGCATGCCCCCACATATTTAGGCTCCTTGTCCACTGGATACCATCCAAAGAGTCAAAGAAGGTACTAAAATTTGTTTAGCAGGCCCACATCATGTATAAGGACGTTTCATGCTCGGCCCAAGATGATGTTAATTAAATAACAGTAGCTTGATGCTTGTCAAATCATCATATCGCCACAGAACTACATGATCGTCACACAGTTCATCCTCACGTGATAGAACACAACCTTAGATAGTCAACTACCATGAGAAGTTAGTCTGCTTCTGGGCAGTGTCATGCACCCACCCACACTAGAGTAAGAAAATATATAGAGAGCTTTCTACAATTGGTGGTGTGTGTCGATAGGGAAGGGGGAGTTATCTGCTTGGTGGTGCTGCAGATGGGCATGCATGGGGCACGAGGTAGGATGGGAGGACATGTATTTGGAGGGGAACAACACTTAAACTGTTCTCCAGTAATTAGGACATCATTTAAACTGTTCCCAGATAAAATGCTCAATAATGTTGTAATTAAGCAGACCCCAACGTAATCTGAAAGGAACTCGACAATGTAAAAAATGATGGTTTGACATGTTCTAATTTTCTTGCCCCACCGGAGAAAACGCAGAAACACACAGAAATCAGAGAGGTAAAATAAATAAACAGGTTTACCTGACCAAGAGAACAACGTCTCTACAGGGCAGAGAACTCCGGAATCGCCCAGATAAACACACGGAAGGCCTCAGATTCCTGCTCAGGGGGGTGGATCCCCGGCTGATCTATGTATCTACACAAGCAATTCCCATTTATTTTTAGCAGATTAAAGTCCCAGTCTATCAAACTGCAATGTTCTCCAATCGAGCCCGAGAGAGAGAGAGAGAGAGAGAGAGAGAGAGAGAGACTAATCGGTGACGGCGGCGAGCAGGTGGGGGCGGCGGCCACAGAGAGTAGGTGGGGGCGGCGGCCACGGAGAGCAGGTGGGGGCGACGAGCAGGTGGCCGTGGCAAGCAGGTGGGGGCGGCGAGTGGTGGTCGGAATCGACAATGTCGACGGCGACGAGCAGGTGGGGGCGGCGGCCGCGGCGAGCAGGTGGGGGCGGCGAGTGGTGGCCGGAATCGACGACGTCGACGGCGGCTGCACGCGGCGGCGAGCTCCTCAGCAGCTCCGGCAGCGACGGGAGGGAAGGTTGGTCAGGGGGGAGGGAACGACGGGAGGGAGGTTGGTCGGGAGGGAGGGAACGATGGGAGGGAAGGTGAGGGAGGGAAAGGTTGGTCAGGGAGTAAATAGGGCTACAGCGACCGATATGGCGACCAAAATTAAGTCTGTCGCAACTTCCGTCTTATAAATGCGACCGAATTTATCGGTCTATAGTCGGTCTCTATCAGAGACCGAATAGAGACCGATATATTCGGTCGCAAAATCGGTCGCTATATCCGCTTTTTCTTGTAGTGACAAGTGGTATCAGAGCGAGGTTCTCTGATCAATCAAGAAGATCTAACGATCTTAGAGAAGATTCATGGCAGCTCAAGGATATGCTGAAGGCCAATTAGTCACCAGACCTCCATTCTTTGATGGAGAGGACTACCAATATTGGAAGATGAGAATGGAATGTTTCATTCGAGGCACAGACTTTGATCTGTGGCAGGTAATTGAGGTAGGTGATTTTGTTATAGTTCCTACTGAAGGCACTACTGCTATTACAACAACAGATAAGCATAAATTATCCCTAAATTTTAAAGCTAAGAACTTTTTATGTTGTGTTTTATCTAAAAAGGAATTTAATAGAGTATCTACTTGTAAATCTGCCAAAAAATATGGGATAAGCTGTAGATAACTTATGAAGGAACAGATAAAGTGAAACAAACTAGGATAGATATTCTTGTTTCACAATACGAACAATTTAAAATGCTTCAAAATGAAAATATCACTACTATGTATAATAGATTTTCAAGCATAGTAGTAGGTTTAAATTCCCTTGGAAAAATTCTTTCTAATGAAGAAACCGTTAGAAAAATACTTAGGTCCTTAACTATTTCATGGACACCTAAAGTAACTGCTATTGAAGAGGCCCATGATTTAACCAAATTGTCGATTGATAATTTAATAGGTTCTCTCATGGCACATGAAATAAATATGGAGCAATTGTCTGAAAGCTCATCTAAGAAGAAATGTACTGATGCTCTTAAGGTTGTAGCTGCCCCTTCCACCTCTTCCTCTTCTAGTTCCCAAAATGCAGATTTGAAGATAACGATGCTGATGAAGTATTGTACAAGCTTCAGAAGATTTTAAAGAAGAAGAAAAACAGATCAAGAAGGATCCAAAGAAAGGAGAAAAAGGAGAAAGAACTAGTCTGCTATGAATGAAGAAAATCTGGGCATCTGAGACCGGATTGTCTAAGACTCAAGAAGACTAGTCAAACCGAGAAACCTAAGAAGCAGCACAAGAAATTTAAAAGAAGAGGCATGGCGGCTGCTTGGGAAAATGATAAGGTCACAAGCTCAGAATCATCAAGCTCAGATTCCAAAAAGGAGCAGGTAAATCTAGCCCTCATGGTGGGACTAGATGAGGTACATTCTGACTCATTTTTTAATTCTTGCACAAATTCAGGGTCAGAATCAGAAGATTTAGAAGAAGTCTTTAATGAACTATATGAAAAACATAAGGGGGTTGTAAAAGAACTAAAAAATATGAAAAACAACTCTACTTGCTTGGAAAACACCAATTCTGATCTTAAATCCGAATTGGAGCAACTAGAAGAACAATTAAAAGATTGTAAAGATACAAATTATCTTTTAAATGAAGAATTGAAAAGCAAGAATAATGAGAAGTTAGAGTTAGAAGAAAAATTAAAAACTCTAATTGAAGAAAATATGTATTTAAAAGAATCAGTTAGAAAATTAACTGAAGGGAAAACATCTTTAGCCCTATGCTTAAAAGGATCAAAATCTGGAAATAACAAACAAGGGCTTGGATACATACCTCCAGAAAAAGAAAAACAAGCCATGATTCCAGAAAAATATCCACTACCAAAATTTGTAAAAGAAACCAAGATGCCCCAGAAAAAGGCCCCTGTAAAAGAAAATGTTTACAGAAATCACGTTCTAAAAACTCAGCACAAAGAAAATAAGAACAGTAAAACAATATATATTCATTGTTGTTCTCATTGCAATAAACTAGGACACACTGTAAACACCTGCACAACAAGGCACTTAGTTTGGATCCCTAAAGGATATTTTCATGCATCTAACCATCAAGGACCCAAAAAAGGCTTAGGTACCTACTTCTGAATAAGTTGTTTGTATGATAGCCTTGGAGCATCAGGAACCAAGGATGCTCAAGGCAATAATAGAGTCTCTCTCTAAAAAAAAAAGGGGGAGCTCTGATTAAGGGGGAGCGCAGAGTAAGGGGGAGAAAAATTGAACTCCTCTATGGTAAGAAACTCTCTCAAAAGGAAGGAAAAATACATGGTAAGACTTTTCCTTTTTGGATTATTGACAAAAAGGGGGAGAGTAAGTATGCTCTATGAATTTTCTGCTTAAATCTTTTTTTTTAAATCATTTTAGAAAATTTGCATAAATTTTGATATCACCAAAAAGGGGGAGACTGTTGAACCACTCTATGGTTATCTGTGATCTTGGCATTTTGGTGATAACAAAATATATGATGCATTTAGGTGATAGCAAAATATATTATCTTGGTATTGCGGAAGATAACAAAATATAAGTGTTCATAAAATACTTTTATTTCATCTGTGTCACATCAATCTCATAGCAAAATGCCGAGTCTCACATTGCTGCAATATGGCGCACTAAAATGATAAAATCGATGTCTAATCCATATACATCGATTTCAGTTCAAGTGCCAAATTAATAAAGCGCTAGAATGATTCGCTAAGTGGTCATAACGATTTGTTAAGAAATCGATCTCAGAACGATTCGCTAAGTAGTCATAACGATTTTTTAAGAAATCGATCTCAGAATGATTCTCTAAGTGGTCATAACGATTTGTTAAGAAATCGATCTCAGAACGATTCGCTAAGTGGTCATAACGATTTATTAAAGAATCGATCTCAGAACGATTCGTTAAGGCTCATAACGATTTGATAAGTGAGTGCAACTATTCGTTCACATCAATTCTCTTGTAACAATTCGTTCACTTTCATATATCGATTTGTGTATATACAACGATTCACTCACTTGCATAACGATTTGCACATCGAGTTGTTAAGTTTCATAACTATTCTTTAAGACTTACAAACAACTTACCATTCATAACGATTTGTTAAGTCTTATAACTATAACGATTTGTTAAGTCATTCTCTCAACGATTCACTTCGCTTTAAACATAGATTTCTTATAATCTTCTGAAGTGATCTTGGCGGTCAATATAAAGTCAAATATCTTCTGACAAAAAGCTGCATTCGTATTTCAGAGTCTTGTCTGAAAAAGATATGACCTACTATTTTTAGTGTGTTAGCAGAAGAACAGTACTATGCACCATTTATCATAAAACACTCTTTTATGCTAACACTATCTTCTATGCTTACTGACCTCGAAGACCACCAGAGGTAGATTAAGACAGAAGATGAGCAACGGCTAGGACTCCAACGGATCCCTTCAACAGATCTATTCAAATTGCTCATATAAAAGAAGAAGCTTGGCTGAAGAACAAGTTGAGAGCCTTCCTAAATATCTTTGAAGGAGTGTACATCCAAGTGAGGAACCTCAACGCTATATACACTCAAAGCAAGAGAGAAGAGCTCGAGCCAAAAATCTACAAAAGCTTTTCAAAGCAGAAGTCTTCATCGCCTTCAAGCCTTCTTCTCTTCCATTTTCTCCCTGTGCTCATTGTAATCTTGGGGAGAGTCTGTGACTGTGAGCTAGAGTTCATTTTATCCATCTGTAATAATTCTCAATCTGATCTTTCTTTTCTAAGAAAGATTTTTGTCCAGCTGTAGGACTGTATACAGTGTGTAACCCAGCTAGGGGTTTGTGTCTAGCAGAACTGCACTGGGGTTTGTACCAGTAGGTTTGCTTCTGAGCCTAGAAAAGAAGTGGGCTGTCTTCTTGCCCGGGAAAGAGAAGAAGACCAGCGGGGTGCTGGGTGTTGTAGTGTCCTTAAGGGGGACTGTACCCTTGGTTAGTGAAATCCCAAGAGGTTGCTTGGGGACTGGGCGTAGGACTTTCATGTGGGAAAGGCCGAACCAGGATAAATTCCTTGTGTCTTTTGTGTGATTGTTTATTTGCTTCCGCACTATTACTCTTTATCACACTAAACTAACCAAACCTTCAAGTGCTAATTTCTGTGTTTAAGTTTCTATTTCAGATTTCAGAAAAACCTATTCACCCCCACTCTAGGTTAGCTTGCTGCCGTACCAAAAGGGCCAACAATTCTCTGTGGATGAACTTCATAAAAACTTGTTAGAAAATAATTGTTAGGGTTTTGTTAATCACCAAAATTGTATATACTTAAATAAAATTATATGGGGATGGACTGATCATCATACTCGGCCAGGGGAGGTGCTGTGCGATGGTTTCTGGGCGATTTCGCATTCTGAAGATGTTTTCGACATGTTCTCGCCGCGAGGACGCTGCGTGGAGCGGGGGAAACGTCGTGTGGGTCTCGTTCTTCGCATTCTTCACGGAGGTAGGGAGATTCCACCTTTTTTACCATGTAGATTGTGTGTGTGTCGTGTTCAATGTGTTATTGGCTTTACAAACAGTAGATACCATGTTAGGGCACACATTAAAGCATGTAAAATGGATGGAAACACCAGTTTACGGGGTTTGTGGGGGTAATCCGGTGAGGGGTCCCCAGATTAAGGTTCTGGCCTGTGAAGGTGACGGACCCTTCTGTCGCGTTTAGAAAGCGACAGCCCGACCCGTCGCGTTCAGCTTATGAACACGATATATCGGGGTGTCGCGTTCAGATAGTGACATGGGACCCTATCGCGTTCGCAGCCGAGGGGCTTTTGTGTATGTGCATATGAGTGTGTTTATCTGATTATCATGAATTGTGTTGCATGGCAACGGATAGCGGTGCACTGGCACCTGTAGCGCTCTAGGGAGCGTGTTGTGTGCGTGGTTAGAATGGTGTTCACACGGTTGACGTGGGGTTTCACGTGGCTTGTGCGGTGTGCACGTGGTCTGTGTCGTCTTCCTGGACAGCCTCACTCTTGTGTGGAGTAGTATGTCCGGCTGAGGGAAAGATGGCAGTGGGACAGCGACTAGAGAGAGTTCATGTTTGTCGCTTGTAACGCGCTCGTAGTTGGGGGAGACAGACACCAGTAGATGTACTGGGCCCCAGCTAGTCTTGTTTTTCAGTGCCTCACTTTAGGGAGCTCGGGCCAGAGTCCCTAAAGGTGCCAGGCATGGGCCTGCGAAAGTGTGGTCCGCAGGAGTGGTGTTGGTTAGTCTCCACAGTTTGTTGACTTGTGTTTGTTGGAGCGGCAGCTGGACCTTACGTCCATGGCTGCGAGACTGAGAGGTAGTCGTGTGGTTTGTTCGGGGCAGTTGCTAGTGTCGCAAACCAGTTTACGTGACCCGAGTATGGCGTTTTCCTACTTTAGCACGTTCACCTGTTTGTGGTTTGCCATTTATTTATTAATGTTGTTTTATGATAAGCGGCAAGTGGTAAGTGATATTTACAGCTTTAGTATCCTGCTTGCTAGTTCTATAAATTGTTAGTGTAGTTTCCTGCCTTACTACTTGTGTTGGTTTGCTTGGTTTCTAGGGGAGTTTCTCTACTAGGCCAGTGACTCGTGAGGCTCACCCCTACCCCCCCTTTCAGGTGAGGGAGAGCAAGAGACTTCGCACCCATCGTCTAGTTCTGAGCCGCACCGTTGTGGAGGGTCTGCACCACCAGTAGTGTAATTTTCTTTTCATTGTACACCTCGGGGTATGCCCCAGATTGTTGTTGTAGTTGTGTTTTGGTTACAATTGAGGAATGGCTATGTATATTTCATATAAATATTTATGAGGTTGGCAATCTTATATATATTTGAACAATTTCCTTTATAATTCTACGGACTTGTGAATGATATCCCTTGCGAGATTTTGGCTCGTTCGTGGGAGGCGGAGTCGGATCAGGCACGTTATTAGGTTAACAGGTCTGGACGACGAGGACCGCTACATATTCACTCCACACACACATACACTAGGCATGTAGTGCACATTCCTACACACCTAAAAGGGGTTTTCCAAACCAAAAATGGAGGGAAGAAGGGTGGTCATAACACTTGGCCACCCCTCTTCTCAAGCCCGCAATCGGTACGGGACTCACCTTTTGGGTGATTTCTCTTTACTCCTGGACGTTTACCACACTTCATTTAAGTCTTATAGAGCTCTCTTTGTCGCAAGAACATCTTCAGCAACACCGCGGAGCTTCTTCTCTTTGGCCGGCCGAAGAGGGGAAAGTCGGAGTCCCGCCATCAACCGCTACGTGAGGCTACGTCATCAGCGCGATCTGAACACTTCTTTGGGCATAGGTAAGGCCCTGGCGATTACCTCCCATTAATTTCCTTGCTGGTTTCTTTGCCTTTCTTCCATTTCTCCCTTGGTCAACTTGGTCAAACGAGAGTCAACGAGCAAGAACGAAGGTCAACCAACAAACGCCAACGCCCAACGAGGGAGCACTCAATGCTCAGGGGAACTCCTGAGTCTTTTCGAGAGCGAAACGGAACGTCCACAGTCGCATTCTTCGAACCTCGGCCCGAGCTCTGGCAGATGGCACAGGCCACCTTGAGTTGCGGTCCATGTAACCAAAGCTTGACATAGTATAATTTAAAAATCAAGAACAAATCTTATACATAGCGAAAAATCATGAAATCAGATTTAAATGAAACTAGACATGCAGAGGTATCTGCAGTATCATTTAATTAGAGAATAGACATGGTATAAGCATGCTATGATTAGGTTACATCTCGCTGACCTAAAATCATACACAGTAATAGAATCCGATCTAATTTGAAGGTGTTACATGATAAAAATTGGGGAAAATAGGATCATTCAGACCCTAACAACATGGAGCATGTTTGATAAAAATTGCAAGGCACAGGATCAAGTGTATGCATGGATTGAAGGCAAACATGTTGGTTCGGATATATGTTCATAACAGGAATTGGAGCGTGAAATACTCTCAATAGGCATGATAAAAATTGGGGAAAATAGGATCATTCGGACCCTAACATCATGGAGCATGTTTGATAAAAATTGCAAGGCATGAGATCAAGTGTATGTATGGATTGAAGGCAAACATATTGGTTCGGGTACATGTTCATGACAGGAATTGGAGCGTGAAATACTCCCAATAGGCATGATAAAAATTGGGAAAAACATGGGGCTTTTGATGTAGTACCCCATAAAATTCATTAATTCAAAAATAAAGATAAATTGAAATTTTATCAATTAATAAATTCAAACTACTTAAAAGGGGTACGCATCATTATCGCATGCGTAAAAACCCATATAAAAATGTCGTAAAAATAATAGTTATACTTTAAATAATATTCTCTAATGACCCATCAAGAATTTTAGGCATAGAAAGATCATTTGGATCAAGTTTAAGAATTTATGTAACTTAGTATCGTAATTAAGGAATAAGTTGGAGAACCCGTTATTATATGAACCAAAGTGAATTAAAAATCAAAATGAGCATGTGGGTAGACTTTAAATAATATGGGTTGATAGCCCATTATGATAAATAGATCAGTAGGCATTCTTGGCCCATGAATAAATTCTTTAATAAGAAGATAATTAAAACTCATTAAGAACATGAGTTGTACAATTAAGCTCACATAAGCTTTTGGGCCTAGCGTAAGAGCCCAAATATTGAAGGTTAGAAATATTGACATAAATAATGGTAAATTGAATTAAAAATAGAAAGTTATTGAATAAATGTGATAAATAGATTTAAATTAGAATAAAGGGTGAATAAATAGAATTAAATTAAAACTCATTAAGCTAAATTAGAAATGTGTTGTATTAATGGTCCAAGCATAAAAGAATGGGCCCAAATGAGAAGAGCCCATCTTGGGATGGGAATTAATTTAGTTAAATTCGTACTTAAATTAATAATAAATGGAAAAATGGTTAAGATAATCATAAAAATAACTCATAATTATCCTACAAATGAGTCATCATCCCATCCTAACCCATTAGCCACGAAATTAGATCTCTCCCCAAGCCAATTAGGGGATAAATTTCAGAATAGGGGAGATAAATATAGAAATTCGGAGTTAATTATTGAATAAATTAAAAAGGGGTAAGATAATGACTAAACTAGCTTATAAATATCTCTACAAGAGTCCTAAACCTACCCAAACCCTCTACCCACGAAATTAAACATCTTCCCCAACTAGGGTTTTTCTTTACTACAAGCAAAGGTAGACAATCTCTCAAGCACAAATCGTGTAAAAATTACCCTAGGTAGTCTTCATGATCCTCTTTGAAAACCCTCTTGTTTCGTTCTATTTCGTTCTTTCATGAGAGCGAATTAAATGCTTCAATCCCTGTTATATCCATGCACCCAAACTATCTTGTTTACCTTAAATCCATGCATGTACAAGATTCTATGTCATGCGAATATTCTCATAAATACTACTTGCTCTTAGCTTTCAAACGCCCCTATTTGCCCCAATTTTCATGTTGTATCTGATGTCAATTAAATCGTTCTTCTATGACTATGCCTATTTAGGTCATCATAATGTAACTTGCTTAAAGCATGACCAAATCATGTCTATTTCCTAATTCATTATGTCCAATGATAGATCTACATGTTCAAATTCATTTAAAATTGATTCGTGATTTTTGAAGCTATCTGTGATTTTATACGGATTTTTTATCAGTTCTGTGTCATGATATGGAAGGGTTGTACCCACCTGGAAAAAGGAAAATCCTCTTTTCTGGGTTCGGGTCACCCCCTGAGATCGCGACATCCCGATGCGTCGTGACCTCAGGAGGGGGTCGTGACATGGAGGACCGTCACAATTTGATTGCGACGGGCCGACATGTCGCAACCTGACCCCCGGGTCACCCCAAAAGTCGGTTCAGCTTGTCGCGGTCTATCCGTGCGTCACGATGGCTTTAACGCGCCCCGCCTATGCGTCGCGACCTGAAATATGTAATCACGACAACCCTGTAAGCCGCGACCTGAAACATGAATGCGTCGGTCCACCTTGTCGCGACTTGATCGCGACAGCAACCTGCATCGCGATCTGACTATGGCGGCCAGAACCTTAATTTTACCATTTTAACCCTGCTATTGTGCTATATAAACCCTGTTTACCCTTAATTAAGTGCTATCATGCATAAATTCAATTTTTTAATTTAAATGGGCAATATTATGTGAGATTAATTTATGTAAAAGATATGTGCACAATCATTCATGTCCTCTTGATTTCTTACACATGCACACCCTAACCATTCTTGTTTGCCATGAGACCTATTAATTCACTCAATAATATATCTGGTAATTTAGCAAAATAAGTTACTAAATTTTCCTATTTAAATAATTACACTTGTCTTCATTTCACTCGCGCGTTTTATACACCGTTACTGTTTCCCTCGGCCTTCGAGCACTCGAGGCACGACGGACCCTAGTTTTCTACACATTTTCTCTTGGCATGGACCACCTCTCCATCGGGAAGACTCCTGACTGGACTAGGGACTCCTTGTCAAGGCCTCCATAAGTCTTTTTGGCTTTGGCGCACGTCCTTAGCCGACGAGCTGGTTGTACCCTTAAAACCCGTTACACCCCTAGGGATCAGTACGATCAAACCAGCCTTAGTGTGTTCTCTCTTATCTTGTGATCACTCGGACCATCCAGCCTGTGTTTGTAGCACGACTAGTGGACGGTTGTGACTTCTACCAAACTGCCGGTACCCGACTTGGTGCTGTGCAACCGTTACTATCGTGGTTTAACGTTGTTTTACGATTATACCCCTATCTCATCTACTATATTGTTACTCTCATCTGTTCACTTTCACTCTATACTCTCATCTATTTCGTCAATTACTCTCATCTCTTCTTGGTACTCTATTTGGCCATACAATTGATTGTCTAAGATAACAAACAATATTATATGCCAGTGCAATAGGGCCCGATCTGGTCCTGGGGGGAGCGCCCGAAGAGTGCTATTTCCTCGCGAGGGTAACATGATCAGGATGTGTACAGCATGCATCCAGCGCCATTTAATAACAATCACAATTTAATCTATGACAATCAATATATCAATCACTATGCTATTGTTCTCTGCGTTGACAAGATGCTCGACCAGAGGTGCTATCTCTACTAGTGCACTATTGTGCAACCATATACACTATTTCGTTACATGGTCAATCCTTTATCATACTAGTTTTGCAATATTTTGTTTGGAAGTTTTACCGTTCTCTTGCCATCATGTTCTATTACTCTCTTGGCTATATTTGATCATTCTCTTTAGTTATAATGCCTTATAAGACATTAATTATTTAAAGCAAGCTTGTTTACATGAGATATTAAGTCCTACTGAGCGTTATCGCTCACTCTGCGCTATTATTGTATGTGTTTCAGGTAAGTCGGATGATGATTCTACACTCACCAACGAGAATGGACTTGAGCGATGAGCGACCAGGAGTCATAGCGATGAAGTGTCCTTAGTACCTTAGATATTAGTTAGATATTTGTTTAGTTAACTTTTCTAAATGTAATGATGTTATTGAGCCCTATGTTTTGGCTCAGAATTAGTTGTTGTAATAGTTTAGATGAATTATCAATAAAATAAGGAGTTTATTGTAATTATTGTTCATTTAGATGCTCTAATATTTATGACTGTATGCGCAATTTACGTTACCATACACGTTGTTCATGCCTTCCCGATTTATTCTGCTGCTAAATTGACGGAGCATGACATTTAAAGATGGGTACATGGTCTACCTATGGCTGAAGTTAATTCGTTTGTGCTTGAGAGATTGCCTACCTTTAACACTTTGAAAATCCTAGGGCAAGAGAGGTTGTAGATGGCGAATCCTCTTGGTCCTAGCCTTCTCCTTCTTGCTCCTCACACTACAAGAAAATGCGGAATTTCCGACGGATGGAATCCGTCGGAAATCCGACGGAATACCGTCGGAAATAAGACCTTCCAACCGATTTCCGTCTAAAGCCCGTCGGAAATGATCCGTCGGAACTAGATGGTCAGAAATTTCCGACGGATAACATATCCGTCGGAATTCGGTCGGTAACTCCGACGGATATATCGGTCGGAAACACGGTCGGTATTTACCGACGGTTTATCCGTCGGCAAATACGTCGGTATACCGGTCCGTAAATGCTGACACATTTTCGGTCGGAAACCATCTGTCAGGATATTCCGACGGAATTACCGACGGATATTTCGGTCGGTAATTCCGACGGATAATAAACCGTCGGTAAATCCGTCGGAAATTAAACCATTTTTTTTTAAATTAAGAAATAAAAATGGTTTGTGAACCCTGCTGCTACAATGTCAAACCTGCTACAATATTCATAAATTTAACAAATACTCACAATCAACATAATATCATAACATACAATAAATATAAAATCATACAGAATAATGAATACAAATATCAAGATAAATCTACTGGATCATCTGCTGTCCCTGCCTCGTCATCGTCTGGAGCTGGATCCTATATTAAAACAAATTAAAATGCGAAACATTAATAATAAATAAAAGACATACATTATTTTCAATAGTGAAATTTAAAACTTGTGATACAATAGTATTTTTAGATCCGTTATATGAAGTTGGGTGTTTTTAGATCGGTCGTTTGAATGGCCAGACCAATCCGGAGATTCAAATTGGATTCCGTCAGTTTCTACACGTCGCTTTAACCCACCCGGTCGTGTCGGAGAAAACGGCACGTTGATCCGATCCCTATTTGGGATTTTGGACCCCCGGGTTGTGCGTGTTAAGGCTTTTATATGAAGTTGGGTGTTTTTAGATCGGTCGTTTGAATGGCCAGGCCAATCCGGAGATCCAAATTGGATTCCGTCAGTTTCTACACGTCGCTTTAACCCACCCGGTCGTGTCGGAGAAAAAGGCACGTCGATCCGATCCCTATTTGGGATTTTGGACCCCCGGGTTGTGTGTGTTAAGGCTTTTATATGAAGTTGGGTGTTTTTAGATCGGTCGTTTGAATGGCCAGGCCAATCCGGAGATCCAAATTGGATTCCGTCAGTTTCTACACGTCGCTTTAACCCACCCGGTCGTGTCGGAGAAAACGGCACGTCGATCCGATCCCTATTTGGGATTTTGGACCCCCGGGTTGTGTGTGTTAAGGCTTTTATATGAAGTTGGGTGTTTTTAGATCGGTCGTTTGAATGGCCAGGCCAATCCGGAGAACCAAATTGGATTCCGTCAGTTTCTACACGTCGCTTTAACCCACCCGGTCGTGTCGGAGAAAACGGAACGTCGATCCGATCCCTATTTGGGATTTTGGACCCCCGGGTTGTGTGTGTTAAGGCTTTTATATGAAGTTGGGTGTTTTTAGAGCAGTCGTTTGAATGGCCAGGCCAATCCGGAGATCCAAATTGGATTCCGTCAGTTTCTACACGTCGCTTTAACCCACCCGGTCGTGTCGGAGAAAACGGCACGTCGATCCGATCCCTATTTGGGATTTTGGACCCCCGGGTTGTGTGTGTTAAGGCTTTTATATGAAGTTTGGTGTTTTTAGATCGGTCGTTTGAATGGCCAGGCCAATCCGGAGATCCAAATTGGATTCCGTCAGTTTCTACACGTCGCTTTAACCCACCCGGTCGTGTCGGAGAAAACCGCACGTCGATCCGATCCCTATTTGGGATTTTGGACCCCCGGGTTGTGTGTGTTAAGGCTTTTATATGAAGTTTGGTGTTTTTAGATCGGTCGTTTGAATGGCCAGGCCAATCCGGAGATCCAAATTGGATTCCGTCAGTTTCTACACGTCGCTTTAACCCACCCGGTCGTGTCGGAGAAAACCGCACGTCGATCCGATCCCTATTTGGGATTTTGGACCCCCGGGTTGTGTGTGTTAAGGCTTTTTATATGAAGTTGGGTGTTTTTAGAGCGGTCGTTTGAATGGCCAGGCCAATCCGGAGATCCAAATTGGATTCTGTCAGTTTCTACACGTCGCCTTAACCCCCCGGTCGTGTCTGAGAAAACGGCACGTCGATCCGATCCCTATTTGGGATTTTGGACCCCCGGGTTGTGCGTGTTAAGGCTTTTATATGAAGTTGGGTGTTTTTAGATCGGTCGTTTGAATGGCCAGGCCAATCCGGAGATCCAAATTGGATTCCGTCAGTTTCTACACGTCGCTTTAACCCACCCGGTCGTGTCGGAGAAAACCGCACGTCGATCCGATCCCTATTTGGGATTTTGGACCCCCGGGTTGTGTGTGTTAAGGCTTTTATATGAAGTTGGGTGTTTTTAGAGCGGTCGTTTGAATGGCCAGGCCAATCCGGAGATCCAAATTGGATTCCGTCAGTTTCTACACGTCGCTTTAACCCACCCGGTCGTGTCGGAGAAAACGGCACGTCGATCCGATCCCTATTTGGGATTTTGGACCCCCGGGTTGTGTGTGTTAAGGCTTTTATATGAAGTTGGGTGTTTTTAGAGCGGTCGTTTGAATGGCCAGGCCAATCCGGAGATCCAAATTGGATTCCGTCAGTTTCTACACGTCGCTTTAACCCACCCGGTCGTGTCGGAGAAAACGGCACGTCGATCCGATCCCTATTTGGGATTTTGGACCCCCGGGTTGTGCGTGTTAAGGCTTTTATATGAAGTTGGGTGTTTTTAGAGCGGTCGTTTGAATGGCCAGGCCAATCCGGAGATCCAAATTGGATTCCGTCAGTTTCTACACGTCGCTTTAACCCACCCGGTCGTGTCGGAGAAAACGGCACGTCGATCCGATCCCTATTTGGGATTTTGGACCCCCGGGTTGTGTGTGTTAAGGCTTTTATATGAAGTTGGGTGTTTTTAGAGCGGTCGTTTGAATGGCCAGGCCAATCCGGAGATCCAAATTGGATTCCGTCAGTTTCTACACGTCGCTTTAACCCACCCGGTCGTGTCGGAGAAAACGGCACGTCGATCCGATCCCTATTTGGGATTTTGGACCCCCGGGTTGTGTGTGTTAAGGCTTTTATATGAAGTTGGGTGTTTTTAGATCGGTCGTTTGAATGGCCAGGCCAATCCGGAGATCCAAATTGGATTCCGTCAGTTTCTACACGTCGCTTTAACCCACCCGGTCGTGTCGGAGAAAATGGCACGTCGATCCGATCCCTATTTGGGATTTTGGGCCCCCGGGTTGTGTGTGTTAAGGCTTTTATATGAAGTTGGGTGTTTTTAGAGCGGCCGTTTGAATGGCCAGGCCAATCCGGAGATCCAAATTGGATTCCGTCAGTTTCTACACGTCGCTTTAACCACCCGGTCGTGTCGGAGAAAACCTCACGTCGATCCGATCCCTATTTGGGATTTTGGACCCCCGGGTTGTGTGTGTTAAGGCTTTTATATGAAGTTGGGTGTTTTTAGAGCGGTCGTTTGAATGGCCAGGCCAATCCGGAGATCCAAATTGGATTCCGTCAGTTTCTACACGTCGCTTTAACCCACCCGTCGTGTCGGAGAAAACGGCACGTCGATCCGATCCCTATTTGGGATTTTGGACCCCCGGGTTGTGTGTGTTAAGGCTTTTATATGAAGTTGGGTGTTTTTAGAGCGGTCGTTTGAATGGCCAGGCCAATCCGGAGATCCAAATTGGATTCCGTCAGTTTCTACACGTCGCTTTAACCCACCCGGTCGTGTCGGAGAAAACGGCACGTCGATCCGATCCCTATTTGGGATTTTGGACCCCCGGGTTGTGTGTGTTAAGGCTTTTATATGAAGTTGGGTGTTTTTAGAGCGGTCGTTTGAATGGCCAGGCCAATCCGGAGATCCAAATTGGATTCCGTCAGTTTTTACACGTCGCTTTAACCCACCCGGTCGTGTCGGAGAAAACGGCACGTCGATCCGATCCCTATTTGGGATTTTGACCCCCGGGTTGTGTGTGTTAAGGCTTTTATATGAAGTTGGGTGTTTTTAGAGCGGTCGTTTGAATGGCCAGGCCAATCCGGAGATCCAAATTGGATTCCGTCAGTTTCTACACGTCGCTTTAACCCACCCGGTCGTGTCGGAGAAAACGGCACGTCGATCCGATCCCTATTTGGGATTTTGGACCCCCGGGTTGTGCGTGTTAAGGCTTTTATATGAAGTTGGGTGTTTTTAGATCGGTCGTTTGAATGGCCAGGCCAATCCGGAGATCCAAATTGGATTCGTCAGTTTCTACACGTCGCTTTAACCCACCCGGTCGTGTCGGAGAAAACGGCACGTCGATCCGATCCCTATTTGGGATTTTGGACCCCCCGGGTTGTGTGTGTTAAGGCTTTTATATGAAGTTGGGTGTTTTTAGATCGGTCGTTTGAATGGCCAGGCCAATCCGGAGATCCAAATTGGATTCCGTCAGTTTCTACACGTCGCTTTAACCCACCCGGTCGTGTCGGAGAATGCCCAACCGAATCCTAAGTATATGAAATTAATACTAATACTGACCTGAGTTGCTGGCTGTGTGGGGCGTACTCCCTGCATTATTGAGAGGAACTGTTGAAGCATATCGCTGAACTGCGTCTGTAGCTGTGCCCGCTGCGTCTCTATGTCTAACCGCTGCGCCTGCAGCTCTACCCGCTGCGTCTGTAGCTCTTCCCGCTGGGTCTGTAGCTCTGTACGTAGCTCTTCCCGAATGATGCCTCTAATGTCCTGTACACCACTGACGGGCGGCGCAGAAGATGAACTCTCGTGTGCCGGAGGAGCGATCGAACTGGCATATGAGGACAACACTGGTTGAGTATCCAGGCTGTCCCCAAAGCCGTACACTCGGCCCTTCCTCGGCTCTCCCGCTGCCTCGACCCAAGCCTCTGCATCCAAGTCTGGCTGAGGAGTGCCCTCTGCATAACGCTCCGTCATCGTCCTGTCGTACCTCTCCTGCAAAATAAATTAAAATTAAATTAATAAAAAGAAATTAATTTAATATCATAATTGAATTCAAAATTTATAGGTTGACTTACAACGATCGTGCGGGCACTCTCGCTAACATAGTCATCCGTCCCCTTCCGCTTATGAGTCCGATCAAATAACTCGCGAAAGGTAGGGGCACGCTCGAGCTCGTGATGCTTATAATTCAACGGACGTAGTTAGTTTGACAATAATAATCAATGTACTAAACAATTGAACAATATTATGCTTACCAATTTTTTACTGTGGGTCGCATAAGATATGGACCCACTAGTATGCACATTCTTCTCCGGATGAGTTGATCTGTTGCGTATGGCCGCCTGTGACCGCTGCTGCCATGGTCCAGCAGCCCATCGCTCACAAAGGGATTGCCAATAATCCTTCCTCAGCCAAGAAGGGCCGTCATCAAGCCAAGCCCTAGGATCCCTATTGCCTGTGCTCTTTTGCGCCTTGTCCCGGGCCTCCCACATCGACTTTCTTAAATTAGTCTGGGCAGTAGACTCCCAGACGGCTCGAGCTCGAGGGAGATCCTCGGGTCTCGTGAATGTGAACCTCCGCTGTAAAGAAATGAAATTACTCAGCTTTCTGCACGAACATGGATAGTAATTAAATAAATGACAGATAGTTATCTAAGATTTAAAAATACCGTGAACATGTCAAATAACTGATCCCGGACGGGCACCGGGAACTCTCGCCATGTGTCCACTGGTCCTGGAATATGTGCATGGACCAGCGTCGTAATATGACGGGAAGCAGAACCGGGATCTATCTTCCCCCTGCAATTGCACATTAATTTTGTACATGAAATGTATAACATCAATAACAAATAAAGTAAATTTGAACTGATCAACTTTACCCGGAGATCCAGCATGGATTCCGTCCCGGTAGCTGAGGGCCCCCCTCATCCGCTGCTGCATGCGGACCCTGGACCTCTGTTGAAGACAATTAAGCACACTATTGTTCGATAAATTGCAAGACAACAAACATACTAATGTATGGAAGCTGACACGTACCTGGTGGTGAGGAAGAAGGGAAAGGTGGCACTGCTCCCGTGCTCGGCGGGGAGGCGGTCGCTGAAAATTTTTTTACACATTAGAAAATATGAATTTAACTTGAACAACAATATATACGTATACCTGCCGCATGGATGACCGGCGTCGACGGGGAGGCAGACCCTGCAAAATTGTATGTACGTTATATCTCGTGAATTAAATATGAACAATAACGTAAATGTGGTTCTTTCTGTACATATGTATATACCTGTCGCTGGGATGACCGGCGCAGACGGGGAGGCAGACCCTGCAAAATGAGCCTGTACGTTAGATCTGTCGTGAATTTATTATGAACAATAATATATAGAGTATTGTGTTTACATATACATATACCTGTCGTGGACGGGGTCCCGGACCCTCTGCCAACGGACGTAGAAACCGTCCGACTCCGTCCTCCACGTACCATATCTCTCTTGAGATAAATAAACATACATCCAAATTGTCATCAGCAATAAATTTTGAAGTAGCAATTTAATATGAAAATATAATTAGCAATAACACGAAGTTCTTACAAAATATAAGGTATATTATCGTAATTCAACATCAGATGCTTCCGACATGTTTAATTCAGCATCATCTTCTTCATCATCTTGGAATTCATCCTCCTCATGCGGGGAGTCTTCATCCACATCAGACTCCACCTCTCGCTCAAGGGCATTTGGGTCAACTTCTTCCTGTTCGTTATCCTTATGTAAGCAAATTGTTTCATTTATATCATGAATATTGAACTGCGTAGAAGCTGCCAACTCTCGTGCGTCACTCCTTTCCGATTGGAAATAATTGTCATTAACACCGTCGAGCTCATCATCAGGCGGCAGAAGCTCATACTCAGGGAATAACCTTGATTTCACTCTACATGCAGCCCACCAATCTCTTAATTTCAGGGATGAATAATTTGAATAATAAACTTGTTGCGCTTGTGCCGCCAGTATGAATGGCTCGTATGTACTCAACTTGGACTTATGCTTGACATCGACAATTCCATATGTTGTGTCATGACGAATAGATGTCGGATCAAACCAATGACACTTGAAGAGAAATATAATGTTGTCTTGTCCCAAAAATTGCAGTTCAATGACTTCTTCGAGAATGCCATAATAGTCAATTTCATTTTCATTGTAGGCACTTCCTTTCACACATACGCCGCTGTTCATCGTAGACTTATTGCGTCCATAATCTCTCGTGTGAAATCTGTATCCATTCACAATGTAACCTGGGTAGACACGTACAATCTTCGAGGGTCCATAACTGATCTCTTGTACTCTTAAATCGGTAATAAAACCTTGATCAACCTATTAGCAAAAAAATAGATAGACTTACAACAACTAATTATGCATAAGAACGTAACATATATGATTCAAAATATTTAGACACATACTCGAGATCTTAACCAACTCGGAAAAGACTTCTCCCGTTCCTTTTCAACCTGCACGTCCGTCAGACGTGGATTTCGTTGTAGTATGAACGAGTCAAACTCTCTGCAATGTAAATGTCACACAACCGTTCAGTTTACCAGCATTACATGTAAATGATGTATATCATAAGTGAGCACAACTTACTCAATGTAGGGCTCTAGTTCTGCGCAATTCATGAAGATGTAGATCTCCGCAGCTACCAACTCTCTGTCTTCAAGTGGGCGAGTAGAAGAATATCCGAACGCCCGTCCGGGACACTTGAATATAGAGAGTTGGTCGACACATAGGATTCTCCACCATCATCATTACGTGGAGGTTGAGTGCGTCGGGTTTGTATTTCCGTGTCAAAGTACATCGAACAGAAGTTCGATATCTCCTCAATGAGGTATGCCTGGGTAATGGAACCCTCAACTTGTGCTTTGTTGCGGACTTTCATCTTAAGATCGTGCATGCACCTACGATAATAATAGATCGAATGAATACATATGAAATATAAAATTCGCCGTAATGTGAATAAACTACGGATATAGAAATATACCTCTCAAACGGATACATCCATCGAAATTGTACTGGTCCTCCGACCCTAGCCTCATATGGCAAATGGATGATCAGGTGCTCCATTGAATCAAAGAATGCTGGAGGAAATATCTTCTCTAATTTGCAGACTGTCTGTATTATATTTTGCTCCATATTTTGCAAGTCAAGAAGTCTGAGTTCTGATGCTGTTAAAATTCGGAAGAAATGACTCAGCTCAGTCATTGCTCCCCATATTTGCTTTGGCAACAACTCACGAAAAGCAAGTGGGATCAGTCTTTGCATGAAAACATGGCAATCATGACTCTTCATTCCGTATATTTTTCCCTCATTGATATTTACACAACGGGCAATATTCGAGACATATCCATCTGGAAATCTCAATTGCTTCAACCATTGCAACACTTCCTTAATCTGTCTGGCCCCAAGCACATATGCAGCTTTAGGTTGCACCACTTTCCCTTGAACATGCTGCAGCTCTAGTTCTGGGCGTCTGCAAAGTACTTTCAAATCCGAACGTGCCTTGACGTTGTCCTTCGTTTTGCCTTTGATGTCCATAACTGTGTTGAACACATTATCAAAAACATTCTTCTCTATATGCATGACGTCAAGGTTATGTCGTATCAAAAGTGTTGACCAATAAGGTAATTCCCAAAAGATGCTTTGCTTCACCCAATTGTGATCCTTCCCGAAGCCAGGGATTTGTCGAGTACTACCAGCCAGTTGTGTTACCGTCGGTACGTTCTGGACCCGCCTCGCCATGTTTCCACCAGACACCCGTTCCATATCCACCTGCTCCATCACAGTTGTATTTTTCATAAAAGAATCCTTTTGCTTTCGGAAAGGATGGTCACTCGGTAGAAACCGACGATGACAATCGAACCAACATGATTTTCCCCCAGATTTCAACACAAATGATTTAGAATCCTCCATGCAATAAGGACATGCCAATCTCCCATGTGTGCTCCAACCAGATAACATGCCGTACGCAGGAAAGTCACTTATTGTCCACATTAATGCAGCCTTCAAATTGAAATTCTGTTTTCTGGATGCATCATAACAGAGAACCCCATCTGACCATAACAATTTCAGCTCATCAATCAACGGTCTAAGATATATGTCTATATTTTTTCCTGGAGATTTTGGACCCGGAATGAGCAATGAAAGGAACAGATTCTCACGCTTCATGCACATGCCTGGCGGAAGGTTATACGGTGTTAGGAATACTGGCCAACATGAGTAAGATGCCACCGAGCCTCCGAATGGATTGAAACCGTCTGTGCATAAACCCAGCCGCACGTTGCGTGGATCCCTTGCGAAGTAAGAATGAGTACGACTAAAATGAGCCCAAGCTTCACCATCGGCAGGATGACTCATTTCACCTTCGTCACGACGGACTCTTTCTGCATGCCAAGTCATATGTCCAGCTGTCTTCGGGGACATGAACAACCGCTGCAATCTGGGTGTGATCGGAAAATACCGCAATGACTTATACGGAACATCCTTCTGCTTTGACTTGTCCCCTCTCTTGGGCTTGAATCTATCATGATTACAAATACAGCATGATGTCTTATCTGCATCATCTTTGTAGTACAGCATACAGTGATTCGGACATGCATCAATTTTCATAAAACCAAGCCCCAGATCATTCACCATCTTCTTCGCACGGTAAAAGTCAGCAGGTAACCTCTCTGATTGAGGAAGCATACTCTTGACGAGTAAGAGAAGCCGGTCAAAACAACTCTCGCTTATATGAAATTCAGATTTCAAATTCAGTAGCTGCGACACTGCAGACAACCGTGTATGCTTCTCACAACCATCCCATAATGGCTCATCAGCATCTCGAAGTAACTGATAAAATCTCTGAGCTGTATCATTCGGCACTTCTTCATTTGTTTCATCTTCATGCATATTGAACTCTGGACCAGCAGCATCGACAACCATGTCTACGTACGTACTTGTGGACGCAAAGTAATGAGCCTGTGCAGACGACTGAATAACATGCTCACCATGACACGACCATATCTCATAATGGGCAACAAATCCTCTCGTATACAAATGATGCTGCACATCCCATGTCGATATCCACTTTATGTTCTTACAAGCCGAACACGGACATCGGATGTTACCCATCGGATCGACTGCTACTGAGGAATTACTCAATGCAAACTGAATAAAACTGTCAACTCCGTCTTTAAACTCCTCGGTGACAACTCCATTCACCATTCCACGGTACATCCATGACCGATTCTCATAAGACATTTTTCCTACACAAATTAAATGTCATGTCACAAGTTAAAATCCAACAGACCCTCACATCGTTCGAGTAAGTCAAAATGAATAGGTAGGATATATTATTAAGATTATCACTTTTTACCCATCTGTGAATATTTGATCGCACTCAGATGACCATTTACTATGTGTTTGTATTATTTGCTGAAAATTTCGGCAGCATCTCCTCACACCTCTCCGATATACCAAAAAATTTTATTGATTTAGATATTTTCTTAAACACTTACTAATAAGTGGTTAAGAAAATATTCTAAATCAATAAAGGTATATCAGAGAGGAGTGAGTAGACGCACCCGAAATTTTCAACAAATAATACAATCACATAATAAATGACCACCTAACTCCGATCAAACATTCACAGACTGTCCAAAACGGGACAATTCAAGACTTTGAGTTAGATATACACGTTCTCATTATTGAAAATAAGACTCGTGCACATCAATCTCAAAGTCTTGAACGGGAATGTTCATTGACACGGGCTTAACACGCTCTCGTGATGTGTGTGCAGTGAAAAATTACTATACATGCATAGATCAAATTTCAAACGCACATGAATATGAAATGAATATGAAATCAAAATCATATATGTGAACAACTGCAATAATAAAACAAGTTCATACATACATGTACATGAATTACATAAATGTAAAAACTACAATACTAATCAAGTGTAATAAAATTACATATAATCAAGTGCAATAATAAGCAAATATATTCAAATAAGAAGTGTAATACTAATCATTAAACTTAAAGTGAACAATTAAGCGTAAACTAAACTAATGTCTAGAAGGAAGAGTTCGTACTAATTTTTTTTTCCTAAATTGGGATGTATATCTTATTAGAGTGGCGAGATTTTAACCTTGAGCTGAGATGGGCTTAGAACGGACCAACCCAAACTCATTCATTGACACTCCTAATTATCATGCACAAGCCGGCAGAATCAATGTTAATATTCCGATGTTCTAAATAGTTTCAGATGATGCGCGCTCTCAATAGCTTCCTTTGAATAGTACGGACCATTTCTTGAGAGACGGTGCAGGACAGACTAATGTGGAGAACCCAGTGAAGGAGTCTACCGAAAATTTGTAAATATGGCTTTTTTATATTTCAATGTTCCATAATTTTTCAATCTGTATAGTTCACGCAGTGAAAAGAATCTCCAGAAGTATTTTATTGTTTTTCTAGTATAGCTTTTTTTTCTCCTCTGCTTTCTACTCTAGGTCAACCCCATTGAGATCACCTCCAATTGTGACATAATTGAGACAGTGGTAAATCAAAGCAATCTCGCCATAATCGAATCCAAGTCCACCGCAAAAACATATTGTTGCAAGGGCTGGTACGTATTGATACGATGTATCATAGAAATTAAGATGATATTTCTCTAGAAGATGAGGATATATATCACGGAAAGCCAACCTAGAATCCCTTGATTAATCAAGTATTGAATGCTAATTAGAAATGGTGCGATCATGGGCTTTAATCATATGCACAAACATGGGCTTTTATATAGCCTACCCTTGATATGTACAGATGGGGATGATACCCTAAGATATGATGACAATCCCCATTTGAAACAATGGGTTGATCTCAAATAAGTTGATGCTAGGATAAATTAAATTAGCATGACTGATCCTCTTATTTTGGATTGTTCATCTACCCGAATAATCCACTACGCAGGATAATTTTGATTTGCCTATATATGCTTCTTAAAAGAGGAATAAAGGGCCAATATTCTAAGATCTAGCTGAAAAAACAAGTTTATTTTGGAATACTGATTCTAACATGTAGTTAGGACCATGGAAGATAGATTAATGGATGAGAGAGCATTTAATTACACTCTGAAACATCGGATTCACACTGTCATTAATATAAATATAAATATAAATTCAAAACATTAGTTACATCTACTCAACAGGACTGTAATTTTATAGCATATAAATATGAAGGACATATTGATCGGAATATCACCAAATGGACCTGATATTAATTAACACTAATATTGAGATTATTCAAAATGCAAATATTTGAGATACACGTGTGCCAAATGTGTGTGGAAAGACATGGGGTTCTGGTAACTTTGCTTCCAATGAGGAATTGTTGAGACCTTTCTCTTGCTTACCGCTTTATTGGGAGGCGATTACATAGAGATCCTTGTATTCATGTCTTTCCCCAGCTTCCTTCTAATGGACTTGACAAAAAGCTTCTACTCCCGAGTTCAGACCACAGACTCAAATTGGTCTCCTCCCACCATCCACTAGGTCAAACTTGATATATACATGTATATTTGATACTGCAAGAGTACTGCAAGAATCATATTTGATATATACATGTATATATGTACATTAGACTTGTAAATGGAGCAGATCAGATAGTGTGATATCAAAATTTGTATTTGATTATAATTGATCAGATATCTGGATCTTAAACATTCTATAAGGATGTATTTTATCACGAGCAGAGATTACTGCCCGTGCCGCCTCCCATGCCAAGAGAGAGGCCCGAGGGTCTCCCCCGCTCCGCCCAGTGCGCCCCCCCCCCCCCCCCCCCCAAACCCCTCCCCCCCCACTGTCTCACCCCACCCCCCTTCGTCCAGTGCGCCCCCCCCCCCCCCCGCCCCCCCACTCCCTTTAAAAAAATTTCCAACCAAACTAATTGAATGTAAATTTTTAGACTCATTAATAAGATTTTAAAATTTCAGTGGGGGCACGTGACCCCACTACTTCTTCTCTGCATCCGTCTATGGCTATCCACACACAGATATTTGTTTGATACTCATCTTCACATAATGGTCAGACCCATTTCGCCTTATGTTGGTTTTAAAGTTGAAAATCTAATTTTGACCAAGAGCAAAGGGTGAAGTTGGCTGTGAACTTGACGTCACTTATTCCTCTTTCCTTTTTTTCTTTAAACAAAGATAGAGTACTAACATTCTATTCAACCCAAAACACAGTACATAAAAAAGACTACATCAGAACAAGGAATAACAAAGAAAAAGTGGCACCCACAACCAACAACACAAGACATATCTCAAGATCTATAAAAATAATAATAAATATAACTAAATAAAATGATGTAAAAATGTTACTCTAATCCCCACCTTTTTTAAAAAAAGCAAACCCCTAGCGGAGGGGGCCGGGTGGGGGGGGGGGGGGGGCCGGGTGGGGGGGTTGGGAAGGGGAGGGGGGCCGAGTGCAGGGGGGAGGGGGGCCGGTGGGGGGGGTGGGAAGGGGAGGGGGGCCGAGTGCAGGGGGAGGGGGACCGGGTGGGGGGGGTGGGAAGGGGAGGGGGGCCGGTGGGGGGGGGGAAGGGGAGGGGGGTCGGGTGGGGGGGGGAGGGGGGCTGAGTGCAGGGGAAGGGGGGCCGGGTGGGGGGGAGGGGGGCTGAGTGCAAAGGGGGAGGGGGGATCGTGCAGGGGGGCCGGGTGGGGGGGAGGGGGGCCGAGTGGGGGGGAGGGGGGGTCGCACAGGGGGGGGGGGGAGGGGGGCCAGGTGGGGGGAGGCCGGAGGACGATGGCGGGGGTGGGGAGAGCAACTCACCGGGAAGGGAGCGCCGGCGGCGGGCGGCGAGACGGCGGCGACCGGCGAAGGCGAGCGGCGGCGGCGGCGACCGTCGTCGGCGACCGGGGGCGAGAGCGAGAGAGAGAGAGAGAGAGAGAGAGAGAGAGAGAGAGAGAGAGAGAGAGAGAGAGAGAGAGAGGGAGAGGGAAAGAGAGCGGGAGAGGGAAAGAGGGGGGGTTTCGCGGGACAGGTGTAGTCTGGTTTACCGACGGATATTCCGACGGAAATATATCCGTCGGAATATCCGTCGGTATTATTGAATTACCGACGGATATTTCCGACGGATTAATTTCCGTCGGAATTTTCGACGTATTTTCCGTCGGATATATTTCCGTCGGAATATCCGTCGGCAATACCGACGGAAATTAATCCGTCGGAAATATCCGTCGGTAATCCCGCTTTTTCTTGTGGTGTCATGTCCAAGACCTTCTCTTTTTCGTTCTCCAAGCTCCAAAAATGATCTAGGGTTGGGTAGAGACAAAATGAGAGGGTATTTGTTTGATTAAAGTCTCCTACTTGCTTAAAACTCTTCCCTCTCCTCTAGCTACGAAATTCACATATTTATCTCCCTTTTCCTAGTATTTATCCACCTAAATAGCTCGGGAAGAAGTCTAATTTCGTGGGCAAAGGGTTTGGATAGATCTAGGACTCTTTGAGAGATAATTATGAGTTAAAATAGTGTTTATCTTAACCCTTTCCTATTTATCATTATTTAAGGTACGGATTTAGCATTAAATATGTCTCCTTCAAGTTGGGCTCTTTTCTTTTTGGCCCATTAACTCATGTATGGACCATTAGTGTAACCCATTACCTTATTTAACTTAATGGGTTTTAATTTAGTCCCATTTTATTTTTAATTTAACTTTATTTACCACATTTAAAACTTCCAAGTTGCTACAGAACCCACCTTAAAAAAAATTATGTACTGTGATTTGATCTTGTCTCTGCGTTAGATGCATACATAGGGTTTCCATCACACATATAATACTCACACACTAGTCCACATAAGTTAACTTGAGTTTAGATTTGATTAGATTTTTAAAGTTTCAAGTTCCCTATAATCTGTTTTTTAAATTGCCTCATACACATATCAATCACACACAAGTTCACGTAGCCCATCAAATTTAGATCTACGTGGTTTGCTTTTGTTTTTATTCCTCACTGGTAACATGTGATCTGATTTGATTACACCCGCAGAGCTTTGAAGAGGCTGCATACAATCTATTCGACGAATTGTCTTACATGCATATTTGCTCTCGAACAGGCTGAACAAGCATAATGCATAGATCAACAAATTGTTATACATATGATTCATGCTTAGTTGATGCATTTGAAGGATTGAATCTCAGTAAAAATTGGTTTGTCATTTTTAACTTGTCATTTTCGTAACAAATCTATTCAATCTCTCATCTAGATTTATCATTCGATATATTTTTCAGGCTAATAATATAAACTTGGACACTTTTTATGTCGGACAACAAGTGATCTTTGACATATTTTAGTAGTAATAGATTTGTCATTCGACATATCTTTCGGGCTAATAGTGTAAACTCGGACACTTTTTATGTCGGGCAACAAGTGACATATGTTAGTAGTAATAGATTTGTCATTCCACATATTTTTCAGACTAATAGTATAAATTTGGACACTTTAACAAGTGATCTTTGACATATGTTAGTAGTAATATGATAATGCAAAGGCCCCCAGTGACAGAATCTGAAGATCCAAATAAACTTCCTCACAAAACCTAATGATTCGAAGGAGAACATCCTTTGTCGAGATTCACAAGAAGATAGAACCCACAATAAAAGATAAAAGAGACCTAGCGCCAAACCAGACCAAGATCGGATGGTCGGACCAGAAAAATTACGGAAACAGCGAGTTGTTCCGGTTCGGTTCATCCCCAAAAGAATTCAGAAAATCAAAATTGATAAATGAAGAGCAAAGAGCTGGTTCAGCTTAAGCACCCCCCCCCCACACCAGAAAGAATTATGTAAGTCTTCTTATAAACTAAAGTTTTGTGAGATAAATACCTTATCATAAGTATGAGATGTAGTAATCGAACACGTACGAGACCTCTTCCACAAGAAAGAGAGACCCACACGAGAAGGTTACTGACTTATTAGCTGGCGAGAGAGAATCTTGTCTTGTTTGGTCAAGCTATTTAGTAGTGGGCAGATATAAGGAACAGTGCATGCATGTGACAGGCGATAACATTAACTATATCGCTTTTGTGTACATATCTATGTTCAAATTGAGACTGTGTCACAATCCTTAATCATGGATTCACATATATAGGTATGTCCTTCACATAGAAATGTACAGTCATATCTAGCTCTTTTGTCATGATCACTTCTTGCTAATAAAATGAGACATGAAGTAGGCCGGCGCCCGGCCGGCAAGAATATTCCGTGAATATTATGACTTTCTTTTATTAAAAAGTCTGAATGTGGCCAATTTATTAACGAGAGAAGCTCAAAACAGAGGCAAAAGCCATATATAGACATGATGACATAGGTCAAGCGAGAAGAGCATCATAAAGAAAGATAATCTAAGATATAATATCGATTGACAGAAACTACAACTTCTGACCCAGTAAAAGAGACTCTTAAACTCTGTAGATGACTGATTTAGAAAATATGTATGTCTAAGAATAACTCGAAGACAAAAACTAGACGTCAAGAGCAATGCTAAATATCATCATCTTCTGTTTTAGACACAATGTTCAACAACCGAACTATATATATATAAGATCTACCTAACTGCTGTATTATGTTGCGGAACTAGAGTTGGTGAGGATATAGCAACTGGAGTAGGGATTTGGGGCAATGGGTTAAGAGATCGAATATATGTGGAGTCAGGTAATTTTCGATTCGTACGTGAAATGGATGTCCGACTTCAATTCTGTAGGATGAACTAGCATCATTGGAGGAGGGCGGGTTTCGGTCATCATGTTATTTCTCAATAAGTGAATTCTGCCGTACATCTTTATAAGAAAGAACACCTGATCAATTGCCTATATTTCACCAGGCTGGGACGGGATACCCTTTATATATAGAATATTAGAACTGTTTGGGAGTGCCATATACATGCGAATACAAGTATGGTGCAGACTCTCTCCTAACTCAAATCTAACACACTAACTGTGTATACAACAAAGAATACGTGTGTATGTACGATCCTTAATTTCAAATGAAAATTATCGAAAATCAATCTTAGCTTCACATTTACATATACATGACCTTTCATGCACATAAGTAATCTTCTTAAATGACAATTATCAAAAGTCGATCGTAATTAGCTTCATATTTACATGTATACCTTTCAGGTACATACATGTGTTTTTTTTTTCAATTTTTTTTCTTTTTGACTAATAGATTATGTTGTCTTTTCATTCAAGATTAAATCAGTACAAGGTACAGTAAGAACAGCTGCAGGCGACACCCAAGCATAGCCGGTGGTGTACGCCAACCCTACTGCAACAAGTAAAGTGAAGAGTATATATCCAATGGACCTATAGTCCTTACACAGAGGATGTCACCATGCAGCCCAAAGAAAAGGAGATGTTGTGCACGCTGAGATTCGCATTGAAGTGATGAAGAAATTCTTCGAACAATGCCAGCGGGAGGCCAACAGGATGAAGGGTCCCACAGACACCTTAATTATACACTGTGGGGGGGAGCTCGACTCGGCTGATGGGGCTTGATGCTTCCAAAATATACGAACAAGGTGCGCAAAGGATCCTCCGCCGTAGGCAACAAAAAGTTACGAACACTGCATGCTAATCTCCAATCAAGTCAGAGAAGAGAACATTGACCGAGTCGGTAAAGTAACTTCCACACAAGGTGGAGAACAAAATCATCCGCAAGAGGGGAGACAAGATCGGAAAACATAGACGGACCCAACTTGTGATGAGTGAGATCACGTGACTCCACTCAACTTTTTTTTCTTTCTGAAATGATCATATAAATTAGGAAGAATTTGAAGAGTTTTTATATAAGAGGCCACTCCACTGAATTATTTTAGTGGGGTCATCTTTTATGTATAATATATTTATTCATATAATATATAATATATTATTTATATAAATATTAAAAAATAATTTAAATAACTTCACTGAATAAAATTCATGTATCTGTCTCTACCGGGAAACCTAATTCTCAAAACAAAAAATTCACCCATGAAGAGAGAAAAGAAAATAAGATCTGGGAGAGAAACTGAGAAGGAGAAGAGGAGGGCCGGGGAGGGGGACCCGCTAAGAGGTACCCCTCCCCTCCCGCCGGAACCGTGGAATATGTCACTTGCCATCACATCGTGGACAACCGGAGGAGAAGGCTTTTGACGACAGAGATAGGCGAAGGAGACAAGACAATGAACAGAAAACCAAGACGGAGAGGAGAAACCCATAATTTCTCTCTCTAGAAAAACACATATACCATTTTCATCACTTCCATTAATAAATTGACAAATTCTCTTAAATACACTGTGTTACTACCTGAGTAACGGGATCGGCCTTGAGCCGATAGGCTCCTAGGACGAGACCGCCGCTTGCGCGAAGCCGACGCCTTCCTGCAAGACCACCGAGTCGCCTCGGTGGGGAAACGCTCCGACGATCAAGTTAGAGATGGATCGAGCTTGGAAGAGAATTCAGAATGGAAGAAGATCGCATACCTTTCCCCCGGCGGAGGCTTCCCCCTTATATAGTGTCCCTACTAGGAAAACTTGGCTGAACACGATCTGCACGTATCGCTTACATATCGGCTCACGATCGTCGTGGATTCGGATTTGGACCCGAGAATCTCGGTCCTCGCCTCGCTCTACCCACGATGCCGGATTCTTAGGGGGCCTTGACTGGCTCTTTCCTTGGTTAGTTACTTGCAGTTGCTTGAAGCTCACGCTTCGCGATCCATGAGATATTCTAGTGATCCGAACTTCCCCCCAACGCCTCCCGAATTAACAGGAGAGCCGCCACAGTGTACGCTCATTGGACTCGGGTCCGAGTACTTGAACATTCGGGCGAGCTCATGGCACAGGGCTGCCCAGAGAAGGAATTGAGTTAATTCAGATTCTTCTTCTTATTGAACGGGGGACTCGGGGCCGAGTTCTGGGCCTCGGGAATCACCACTCGTCATCGGCCTTATAGCCGAGCACGAGACCTCGAGGATCACCCTGTATCATTGGCCCCCTGCCTCCTGCTCGGTGCGCCCCGGGCGCACCGAGTAGGGGGCGTTACTGCTAATCTTCTTGTCGAGGCCTCGTCTCGGGTCGGCGGGCGTCTCCTGCCCGCTACCTAAGCTGAAGGGGCGCCGCAACTGCCACGGGACGCGCGATCTCCCACGTCCCTGACATCCGCCGAAGCGTCACGTCGCTTCACTTCCCCCTCCTTAATGATGACGGGTGAGGAGACGGGCACTCATGATGGCGCCTCGATCCCCGCCTGGCGTTACTTGGATTGCGATCCGCGCCTGAAGCCCCCCGCTGCGTCGGATGGCACACGTGGCGTCTTGCTGGCGCTTCGTTTCGGGCGAGGGCCCTCATCCGTTAGATCAGGACTGCTGCTGGGAGGATATAAATAGCGTCGGAGGCTTGGCGGAAGGGTCTTTCGCATACGCATAACCTCTTCGCGAAGCTTGTGTTTTTCGGAAGCGAAGGGGAGTTGGGTTGTCTGAGCCGAGCTCCGAGTCGTCCGTCTTTTCGATCGCCTTCGTAGAGGTAAGCCATGGGCTCATCCTCTGTGCTTTCCTCTTCTTCTTCCGCCCCTTCTTCCTCTTCTACTCCTTCAGTGGGATACTCTCCCTCAGGGAGTCCCTCTCATCGCCTTCCTTTGAATCCTCCCACTCCAGCCTCCAAGCAGTCAGACGATCTCCCAGCCTCTGGTGACCTCGTCTTGGCAGTGACTCCCGGGGAGTACGTGCCTAAGGTCTCCTTAGCTCCTTCTTCTGGCGTGCGTCGAGCGGCCGATTCGGTAGCAGACGCCGTCACCGAGATCGATAGTGCTACCCTCAAATGGATCACCGAACACCCAGGCCTTCGCTTCCCTGCAGATTTCACTGTTCATTCTGATTCTGGCCTTAGAGCCCACTATTCGATGGAAAACGGTTTCTGCCTGTACTCAGAGTCCGTCCGAGCCGGCTTCCGATTTCCGCTTCATTCTTTCACCGCCCATCTCCTTTTGTACCTGGGGATTGCTCCTTCGCAATTGGCCCCCAATTGCTGGAGGTCAATAGTCGACTTTTTGGCCGCTTGTGCTCTGGCGAAGATTGCGCCGAGTATTCGCCTCTTTTTCTATTGTTTTTCCCTTAAGATTTTAGGGGATTGGTTATTCTTCTCCGCTCGCTCAGGTCGCCAATTCCTTGGCCGCTCTCCGTCTTCAATCCACGGGTGGAAGAGATCATTTTGCTTCGTTCATAGCTCTGAGGGATGGAGTTTCCCGACTTCCTGGGCGGCCGTCAACCCTAATGACGCGGCCTTCCGATCCCCTGCTGACATGAGTGATGCCGAGTTGTCAGATTTCGAGTCATTGCAAGGGGTGATCTTGCCCGACTTGATAAATCCTTCGCCCGAGCTATTTGCCTTATCCGAGAGGATAACCGAGGTCTGGCATTATACTATCGCTTCGATGTTTCGCCCTCCCCTTTTTCAGGAATGATCTGATTCTCTGTGGTCCTCGCAGATATGGCCGAACCAAGTGCGTCCCGAGGGCAAGGGGCCGCCGAGGAACGAGACACCGAAGAATACGCGGCGCTGGCCGCACAACGATTTGATGCTGGAGGAGGTCGCCGCAAAAAGAGGATTATCCACGATCCGAGGCCATGTGATGAGGCTGATGTTCAGATCGTAGAGCCTTCCACCGCGGGTCTCCCCGCTGCTAGCCCCTCGGCGCCCGTAGCTGCCCTGTCGCTCCCTGTCAGAGCACCTTTGCCAAGACCGGGCAAACGGGTTCGACCGTTCGATTCGGTCCTGATCGAAGGCGGACCTTTGAGTGTCGCCCCGCCGACCGGCCACTCCACTCCTACTTCACCTATCGCAGCCGAGCCGTCACTCCGGGAGTGGGGTCGACGTTCGGTTCCGAAGAGTGTTACCTCTCGGATGTCGTCGGTGAAGACCTCGGATCTTATTGACGAGGTGTTCAGGGGGCTTCAACTCAGCTTGGGTTCCTTTGCGAGCCTAGTCCACCGGACTGATCACACCTCGGAGGCGACCGAAGGGCGACTGCGGGCGGCTGAAGAGAAGGTGGCCGTTCTCAAGTCGAAGAACGCGGAGCTGGAGGCCTCAGTTGCTGCGATGACCGCACGGGCAGATCAGTCCAACGAACTAGCCGCCAGGCTCGCCAAGGGAGTCGATAAACTTAAGGCTTCACTGAAAGAAGAGCAGGGGGCTTTGGCAACCGAGAAGGCGGCTCGGGAGGCCAAGGAGCAGGCTCATGAATAGACGAAGGCGAAGTTCTCGGAGCTCGTCGCTGAGGAGCGCCGAAAGGCGGTGATGGAGTACAAAAGATCGGACGCCCATATTGACCAGATAACTGGTCTCTTCAAGGATGGCTACAACCATTGTCTGAAAGCGCTGTCCAGAACCTATCCTGATCTGGATCTTTCTCCCGTGCGTCCTCCTTCCGATGACTCGGACGTGGAAGACGCGGGAGCCGAGGTGCCTGTGCGTTCGGGGACTGATGACCCGGTTCGTGGCTCCGCCGATGCTCCAGCTGATACCCCTGTTGCCCCCTAATGTTGTACTTTTCTCTCTGTTGACCGACCAGTCTTTTATCATTGTAAACATCTTTGGGGCCTCGCAGCCGTTTGACATAACCGAAAGGTTGGAGTTCCGAGGTCACAAATGGACGGCTACTAGCGCCGAGCCCATCTTTGTTTGATAGGTTTTGCTAATTTAGACGTATCAAAACGACCTCGTTAGATTGATTAGAGTGCCGAAATGATCTCGTTATCTCGTAGTGTCGAAGCGATGTCGCCATATAGTAGAGTGCCAAGGCGACCCACGTATATTGTAGAGTGACGAAGCGATCTCGTTACATTGTAGAGTGCCGAAGCGACCTCGTTATATTATCGAGTGCCGAAGCGACCTCGTTGTATTGTAGAGTGCCGAAGCGACCTCGTTATATTGTAGAGTGCCGAAGCGACCTCGTTATATTGTAGAGTGCCGAAGCGACCTCGTTACATTGCAGAGTGCCGAAGCGATCTCGTTACAATTCAGAAGTAAAAAAGCCGGAGGTGCTCGGTGTTCCACGTCCTCGGGACAACTGAGTCGTCCATTCCTTCGAGCCGATAGGCCCCCTGTCCTAGGTCTTCACTTACCCGATAGGGGCCTTCCCAAGTAGCTGAAAGCTTTCCTACCGCCGATTTGGGGTCTGCGACGGCGAGCTTCTGAAGGACGAAGCTTCCCGCGTCGAAGCACCTTGGCCTAACCCTTGCGTCGAACTTTCGCTTCATTCGGCGTTGATAGACTTCAATCCTGGACGCTGCATTGTCGCGTCGCTCCTCGACGAGGTCCAATTCAGCATGCAACGATTGGTTGTTCACTTCTTGATCGAAGCCTCGAACCCTCTCGAAGGGCACCAACAGCTCAACTGGGGTGACTGCCTCCATGCCGAAGGCGAGAGCGAAAGGAGACTCCTGAGTGGCTTCTCGAGGTGTTGCTCGGTATGCCCACAATACGTGGGGTAGCTCGTCTACCCACCGTCCATTGTGCTCAGTGAGGCGTTGCTTCAGTCCTCCGAGCAACGTCCGGTTGGTGACCTCGGCCTGCCCGTTGGCTTGAGGATGAGCCACCGAGGAGAATCGGTGATTGATTCCGAGCTCCACACAGTGGCGGCGAAACTGGGCGTTGTCAAACTGTTTGCCGTTGTCCGTGACGATTGCTCGGGGAAGTCCGAACCTGCAGATAATATTCTTCCATACGAATCCCCATGCGTGGGCATCGGTTATCTTCGCGAGCGGCTCGGCTTCAACCCATTTGGTAAAGTAATCGACGCCGACGATGAGGAACTTCCTTTGCCCCGACGCTGGCGGGAATGGACCGAGGATGTCCATTCCCCACTGTGCGAAGGGCCAAGGTGCTTGTAGAGGGGTAAGGTTGTATGGAGGCTGCCGATCTACCTTGCTAAAAAGCTGGCATTGTTGACATCTTTGGACATACTCTTCGGCGTCGGCAAGCATGGTGGGCCACCAATAGCCTTGTCCAGATATTCTTCTGACTAGGGATCGCGGACCCGTATGGCTTCCGCATACGCCCTCGTGTACCTCGGCAACGATGCCTCCTGCTTGCCTTGGGCTCACGCAGCGCAGGTGGGGGAAGCTAAACCCTTTCCTGTAAAGGTCGTCACCAAGTAAAAAGAATCGAGGGGCTCGTCTTTTTACCTTCAGCGCTTCTTCCCTGTCAACTGGGAGTTGGCCGTCCTTGATGTACTGGACGAGAGGGGTCATCCAGGTGGGCTCGGCGTCCAGGCACAATACTTCTTCTGTCCTTGTGGAAGGCTCGCTGAGCTCTTCGACGAGGACGGGGGAATGCTGTCGATATTCTGAGGCGGCGGCGTATTTGGATAACGCATCTGCTTGGGAATTATCAGCTCGCGGGATCTTTAGCAATTCGGCTACCTCGAACTCGGCCATGAGTGCTCGAACCTTGGCCACGTAGGGGGTGAGCTTTTCTTCCCTGGCCTCGAACTCCCCTGAGACCTAGCTGACAACAAGCTGCGAGTCACTGTGAACTCGAATCTTCATGGCCCCCAACGTCTTTGCCATCTTCAGCCCTCAGATGACGGCTTCGTACTTGGCCACGTTGTTAGAAGCGGAGAAGCCGAATCGAATCGCGTACCTCAGGGTAAGACCCTCTGGTGAGTTCAGGATGACGCCAGCTCCACTGCCATGAGACCCAGACGCCCCGTCTACGTACGCCATCCACTGCTTCTCCGTTTCTTTCGGCTCGGATGGTCTCGCGGTCCCTTCGGATATGAAATCAGCCAGGGCCTGAGCTTTGATGGCGACCTGGGGCCTGAAGGATACGTCGAATTCCCCGAGTTCCACAGCCCACTTGGCCATCCTCCCCGAGGCCTCGGGTCGGCTGAATACCTGCTTGATGGGGGCGTCGGTGAGGACCACGATCTTGTGTGCTTGAAAATATGGTCGGAGTCGCCGAGCCGCCATCACCAGTGCGTATCCGACCTTTTCGATGTCGGAGTATCGTTGTTCCGCCCCCCGCAAGGCTTTTCTAGTGTAGTAGACCGGAAGATGACTTCGGTCGTCTTCCCTCACGAGCACCGAGCTGATTGAGTAGTCAGTGGCTGAAATGTAGAGAAATAACTCTTCTCCTGCAAGGGGCTTACTTAAGGTGGGGACATTAGCTAGATGTGCCTTGAGCTCGTCAAATGCCCTCTGGCACTCATCGTCCCATTCAAATCGACCTTTCCTTAACACGTTAAAGAATGGTCGGCACTTCTCGGCAGATTTAGACATGAACCTGCTCAGGGCGGTGATTTGGTCGTTAAGCCTTTGTACCTCTTTGATAGTCCTTGGAGGCGTCATGTCGAGGATGGCTTGCACTTTATCAGGGTTGACGTCGATGCCTCGGCTTGAGACGAGGTAGCCCAGGAACTTCCCCGCACGAATGCCGAAGACGCATTTCTCGGGGTTGAGCTTCATCCCGTACTGTCGGAGGATGTCGAATGCCTCAGCCAGATCTCGAACGTGATCCTCGGTCTTCCGGCTCTTCACCAGCATGTCGTCGATGTAGATCTCCATGGTCCTCCCGATTTGTTTTTCGAACATCATGTTGACGAGTCTTTGATATGTGGCGCCTGCATTTTTCAACCCGAATGGCATTCTGGTGAAGCAATGCAAACCTTTCTCGGTGGTGAAGGAAGTCTTCTCCTCGTCTTCGGGAGCCATCCTGATCTGGTGATATCCTGAGTAGGCGTCGAGGAAGCTGAGAAGCTCATGCCCCGCTGTTGAGTCAACGAGTTGATCCATTCGGGGAAGAGGGAAGCTGTCCTTTGGGCAGGCTTTGTTGAGGTCGGTGAAGTCTACGCTCATGCGCCACTTTCCATTTGCCTTCCTGACGAGGACTACGTTTGCTACCCACTCGGGATAAAACGCGTCCCGGACGGTGCCCGCTCGAAGGTACTTTGCTAAGTTCTCGTCCACGGCCCCTTGGCGATCTGCCGAGAGGGGACGCTTCTTCTGGCGCACAGGTCGAGCCCTGGGATCCACCTTCAGGTGATGTTGAATCACCTCGGGGTCGATCCCTGGGAGATCACTCTCGGCCCAAGCAAAGACGTCGCTGCTCTCTGTGAGATAACGGACCAGCTCTGCCTCCAGTTCATGGAGTCCGGTGCCGATTTCCAGGGATCTCCCGTTGGCTATTTCGATGTGCTTTGTTTGCTCGGCAGGCTCATGCCTTTCACCACCAATGTCATACTCAGACTTGTACTCGGGAATAGAGGGTTCCTTTGCTTTAATGGAGTTTACATAGCACCTGCGGGCTTCAGTTTGGTCCCCCGAGACCTCCCATATTCCACATGGTGTTGGGAACTTCAATTTTTGATGGTAGGTAGATGGAACCCCTCCCAACTTCCCTAAAAGCCCCCGGCCAAAGATGGCATTGTAGGCCGACTTCACTTTGACAACCAGGAAGTCGACCTCAACGGTTACAGAGCATGGACTAGACCCGAGTGTGACTTTCAGCTTGATTGAGCCTTCAGCGTTGACCGGGGATCCGCTGAAGCCAAAGAGCGGGGTCGTCACGGGGTTCAGGTTGGTACTCAGATTTGTCATCTTCACGAAGCAGTCGTAGAAGAGGACGTCTGGGGCCGCTCCGCCATCCACGAGGATTCGGTGGACACTGTATCCGTTGATGTCGGCGCTGACGACGAGCGCGTCGTCGTGGGGGAAACTTAGGCCGAAGGAGTCGTCCTCAGAGAATGTGATCACCAGGTTCGACTTTGGGCCCGAGCTCCCTGAGGTCGAGCCAGCAGCCGAGGCGTACGCCTTCCGTTTCCTTGTGCTGTCGCCTCCGCTGGCCGCACCTCCGGCGAGGACGAGGACCGCCCCTTTCTCTCCACGAAGACCGCGCTCCCTTTCTGGTGTTTGTTCTTTTCGGCGACCATCCACGACGTCCCTGCCGATGAGGCCTCGACGCAACATCTCGGAGATTTCCAGCTTCAGACTGCGGCACTGATCGGTTGTATGGCCGAAGCCTTTGTGGTACTCGCAGTAGAGGTCGGCGCCGCGGCCTGAAGGGGGTTTAGCCAACGGCTCGGGCCGTCGAAACTCGGGTAGCTTATTGATCACAGGCAGTATCTCGGAGGGAAGTCGGCCGAAGCGAGGAAAATCGTGCGACCGACGGTACTCGTCTGAGTGGCGGTCGCTGGATCGACGGTTCGAGTCCGACCTCCGATCTCCACGGGCCGAGCTGTCTTCCTTCTTCGCCTTCTTGCTTTCCGATGCTTTGCTTGATTCCGCAAGACGACTCAGCTTCCCTGCGGCTCCGAGAGTGGATTCCAACCTCGAGTACTTCTGCATAAGAGATAGAAGGTCGGAGAGACTCACAGGTGTCTTCTTGGCAATGGATGCCACGAAGGGGGCGTTGGAGCACACTCGGGTAAGGATGTTGACCACCGTCCGCAGGTCGAGGTCAACAACTTTCATTACTTCAAGCTGGAACTTCTTGGCGTAGTCCCGGAAGAGCTCTCCATCCTTCTGAGTCACGAGCCATAGATCATCCGTGCAGAGGGAGTGCTGGATTGTGCTGTAGAAGTGGTCCAAGAACCGTTGAGCAAACTCGGGGAAGGAACTGATGGATCTTGGTGGGAGGGTCTTGAACCATTGCAGCGCGGCGTCGTCCAGAGTTGACATGAACGCCTGACACCGCAGGGCATCGATGAGGCTGACCATCTCGGTTTGTCCCTAAAAATTATCGAGATGATGAACAGGGTTAGTGGTTCTGTTGTATCGCCTGAACTTGGGGAGTTGCATCTTCGCGGGAACCGGCGCCGAGGTGATTTCTTCGGAGAAGGGTGAGGTGGTTAACAGAGTCGCCACTGAAGGCGCCCGAGTTCCTCGCTGCAGAGCCTCGATCTTCCGATTCATCTCCTGGAGATCGCTTTTCCATCGAGACTCCGGTAATGGGGCATCAAAGGGGACCGGAGTCGACTCGGCCGTGTAGTGATCTGCGTCCGTCACCCGAGGGGCCCCCTGCTCCAACGCCGAGGCCGCGACGCCCTGCGTCGCCACTGGAGGGGGCGGCGGCGGTTGAGCCGAAGGGGCGAGAGCGGCCCCCCGTCCATCTGCCAGACTTGTTGAAACTGCTGGTGGTGCTGGCTGCGTGCCGATGGCGTCGTTGCCGCCACGACCATCCGGGGCGGGAATCGCCGGCCGATTGGCTGCTTCTACCTGGGCCGTCATTTGCTGCTGCTTCTGTTCCATGCGTGCTAGGATCTCATGGAGTCCAGCCACAAGGTTTTCGACGCGGTCGAGTCGAGAGGATGTGTTTGAGCCTTGCTCTCCGGTGCCGGATCCCCCTCCGGCTGTTCCCTCCTCGATGACGGCTAGTGGTACTTCGTCGTCGGACGCGCGAGTTGTTGCCTTGACTTTAGGAGCCATTGGAGCTTGCTTTTTGTTATGTTCCCACAGACGACGCCAAAATGTTACTACCTGAGTAACGGGATCGGCCTTGAGCCGATAGGCTCCTGGGACGAGACCGCCGCTTGCACGAAGCCGACGCCTTCCTGCAAGACCACCGAGTCGCCTCGGTGGGGAAACGCTCCGACGATCAAGTTAGAGATGGATCGAGCTTGGAAGAGAATTCAGAATGGAAGAAGATCGCATACCTTTCCCCCGGCAGAGGCTTCCCCCTTATATAGTGTCCCTACTAGGAAAACTTGGCTGAACACGATCTGCACGTATCGCTTACATATCGGCCCACGATCGTCGTGGATTGGGATTTGGACCCGAGAATCTCGGTCCTCGCCTCGCTCTACCCACGATGCCGGATTCTTAGGGGGCCTTGACTGACTCTTTCCTTGGTTAGTTACTTGCAGTTGCTTGAAACTCACGCTTCGCGATCCATGAGATATTCTAATGATCCGAACTTCCCCCCAACGCCTCCCGAATTAACAGGAGAGCCGCCACAGTGTACGCTCATTGGACTCGGGTCCGAGTACTTGAACATTCGGGCGAGCTCATGGCACAGGGCTGCCCAGAGAAGGAATTGAGTTAATTCGGATTCTTCTTCTGATTGAACGGGGGACTCGGGGCCGAGTTCTGGGCCTCGGGAATCACCACGCGTCATCGACCTTATAGCCGAGCACGAGACCTCGAGGATCACCCTGTATCACACTGGTAGATTGCCTCGAGGGCTCGCACCACATTAAAATTAATCAAGTGACAAGCATGTCCCGAGTCTTGAACTCGGGACGGGAGTGTGTGCGACCTGTGGCACAGCCATTGGAATATCCAATAAAAAATAATAATAATAAAATATACAATCGAACACAAAAGTGAAGTTAATTTCTAAAAAAATATTTCACATATGGGCAAATATACAAAACTCTCGCGAATAAATCAATATCTAAATCCGACGCGCTTGTGCAGGGGTTGCTTATCCCAATTTTTATGCCATATATATTACTTTTGGGTAAAAGAAGGGCCCCAGATAAAAAAACCGGTTAAGCTACCCATGCTTTTTGGCTTGGGTAGGTTAACCACCTTTTTACCCCACTTTAACCCAATTTCTATCCAACCTCACCTGGTTAGCAAAATTTTATTTTCAAAGTGTATTTCTGAAAAAAGTTATTTGTGTACCCCCCTAAACTCAACATTTACCCACAATCAAAGTTAACTTTAATGACTTCAACACACAGCTGGACTTTTTTGTCGAGGAGCTTTCAAGTTGAAAACGTCTTGTCTTTATCGGGATTGGACTCCGATTCGCTCTGCCCTGTTCTCAGTTTCTCCATTGCCCCCCGGCGACAGAATCTGAAGATCCGAATGAACTTTCTCACAAAATCTAAAGATTCGAAGAACACCCTTCGTCGAGATTCGCATGAAGATAGAACCCATGATAAAAGATAAAAGAAACAGCGCGCCATGCCAGTGCCTTAATTAAAACCGGACCAAGATCGCATGGTCGGACCAGAAATTTTACGGAATTAAACAGCGAGTTGTTCCTGTCCGGTTCATCCCCAAAAGAATTCAGAAGATGAACAAAAGCTATATGGACTCGCCCAAAATTGATAAATTGAGAGCAACCAACGGTTCAGTTTAAAATTAAACCTTACTCCCTCCCCCCCCCCATCCCATCAAGAATTATAGGATGTAAGTCTTCTGAAGTTTGTGAGATAAATTCTCTTATCATAAGTATGAGATGTAGAAATCGAACACGTACGTACGAGACCTCTCTTCTGCTAGAAAAAGAGAGATGCACACGAAAAGGTTACAGACATGCATGTGACACTTCTGGGCATTAAAACATCGCTTTTTGCGTACAAATCTATGTTCACAATCCTTCGTAGATATGTCCTTCACATAAAAAATAATCATATTTATTTGTCATGATCCTTCTTGTCTCTTAACGAGACATGAAGTAGCTAGCCCGGCCGGAAAGAAAATTCCGGGAAGATTATGACAAAAAATACATATAGAATATCAAAACTGTTTGGGAGTACTGACATACATGAGAATGCAAGCATAGTTAACATATGTTCAAATCTCTTAAATACAACAGCTAGTTTGCCTCGATGGCTCGCACCACATTGAAATTAATCAAACGCCAAGCATGTACAATCCAACACGAAAGCGACGTTAATTTCTAAAAAATTATCTAACATGGGTATATGTACAAAACTCTCACGAATAAATCAATGTCTAAATCCGACGCGCTTTTGCAGTCCATGTAATTAAACACACCGCCTGGACTTTTTGGTGGAGGAGCTTTCAAGTTAAAAAACGTCCCTGCAGTGTTTATCGAGATAGGACTCGATTCGCTCTGCCCTGTTCTCAGCTTCTCCATCGCCCCTGCAAAGGCCCCGAGAGAGAGAGATCGAGAGAGAGTGTGTGTTGGTGCGAACAGCTCGGGACGCTTGCAGGCTAGCTATGGAGGTGAAGGTGCTGTACATGAACGGAGGGGAGGGGGAAACCAGCTACGCCAAGAACTCCTCCATTCAGGTATGCAGCTGCACAGATGCCTGCCTGCCAAAAGGACCGCCTGCTGATCATGTTCCCTTCTTTGATTAACTCGCTTCTTTCTTGTTTGACGCAGAAGAGGATACTACAGACGGCGAGGTCGATCGTGGAGGAGGCCGCGCTGGAGCTCTGCTCCCCTGCCTCCTTCCCTACCAAGCTCAGTGTTGCCGACCTCGGCTGCTCCTCCGGGCCGAATGCCCTATCGGTGGTGAGCGGCGTCGTCGACACCGTGGAGGAGAGGTGCCGGCAGCTCGGCCGGAGACCGCCGGAGTTCCAGCTGTTCCTGAACGACTTGCCTGGGAACGATTTCAACTCCGTGTTCCGCTCGCTCCAGGCGTTACACGAGAAACGTGAGGCATCGGCCGGCGTGGGGAAGGAATTGGGGCAGTGCTTCGTGGCGGGAGTTCCTGGGTCGTTCCACCGGCGGCTGTTCCAGAGTAGGAGCATCCATTTCTTCCACTCCTCCTCTAGCCTCCACTGGCTCTCTCAGGTTTACTCTTTGGCCACTCGATCGTCTAATCATAAGAATCCTTCCAAATTTGTAATATGCTTCTCACAGCCATGCATGCATGCTCAACCATATATATTAATTTAAGATTTTGATCTCTAACTTTTGGATCGACTGTGAAAAGAATTGAGAGGAAAAAGAGAGGAGAAGTGAGTTTGACTAGCTGATTCCCCGTTGATCAATACTTATGTTAATGATACAGAAAGCTCATGGATTCTATTGCTTATATATTTCCCTCTTAAATTAAATTTGTAATTGCATGTTTACCTCTCTCATGTGAATTAATTGTCATGGAATATCCATAGCATATATATATAGTCTACCTTCTTATGCATCACTTAGAAATTTTTATTACTTTATAAATCTACTGTAGGCTCCACCTGAGCTCCAACAGCATGGCATGTCCTTGAACAAAAGGAGCATACATATCACAACAGAGAGCCCACCTTTTGTGGTAAATGCATATGCAAAGCAGTTTGAGAAGGATTTATCAGATTTTCTAAGGTCGCGATCGGAGGAACTGGTCATTGGAGGTCGAATGGTGCTCACTCTTCCTTGTCGAAGGACTTCGGATCCTAGGAGTGAAGAGGTGACTTCTCACTGGATCTTACTAACGCAAGTTTTGATGGATATGGTTCAAGAGGTACATAGTTTTTATCTTCCTTAATTTGCAATTGTTTTTTTTTTCTTCCCTTTTTTCTTACTCTTTTATTCCCTCTTCGATCCGTATATGTTAGGCTGATCTAATTACCAAATGCTTGACGCCCCATAATCTTAACTTATGCTTGGCATTAATTTGTAAGATATCAGACTATACATATGTTGTAATCGATAAGTCAATTTCTAATTTTCTTCCTCTTTTGACGTTTAAAAAAGGTACTAGCTAGTATGACACTAATGGCTCTTTTTTGCTTCTACAGGGTTATATCACTGAAGCAATGGTGGATTCTTTCAATTTGCCATGTTATGCACCCAGTGCAGCGGAGATGGAAGGCATAATACAGAGGGAAGGGTCATTCTCCATAAACTATTTAGAAACACTCGAAGTAGTAATTTTTCATGAAGCTCAGGAGAATGGCAATGCTCTTTCGGATACGGCCAGATTTGTTACAAACAGCACGCGAGCAGCAATGGAGTCCATATTTGCGAGCCACTTTGGAGGTGATATAATGGATGATTTTTTCCTGAGATATCGTAAAGCTATTGAAGAGAAGCACTTACCGATCAAGGAAAGGAAAATGTCAAATTTAGTCATCTCACTAGTTAGAGAGCCCTAGCTAGCTAGGGACGTTCTTGTTGACCGATCACGGGTAGTGTGCGAGTGGTCACTCGAAAAATATAAGTGTGTAGTTGGAATAATATATCAAATTTAGATCGATATTTCAACTTGTTCGTAATGTTCATGAACATGCACAAAGCCATTTTATTGAACTATCTATGGCAAAAGTTGACATTCCACCGTTGTAGTCTCATCGTTCGACCTCCACAAAAACTCGAGGTAACATGTTGTGCAAGACATAAATGGAAGCCCACTGCCGAAGCCCATGTTAATGGTTCAAATAAGATTTGGCCCAATCGTGCGCCTGCGTGTCCAAAAAGGCAAGAACTGTTAATGGTGCGGGCCGTGGGGGCGGGCGTGCACATCGCGGGGCTCCAACCGTGCTATCTCACTCTCTTTGAAAAGGGGTTAGGATATAGATAAACTTATTTTAACTTAAAAACTGATCAAAGGGAAAAAAAAAAAATCAACTCCAGTTAAATTGGGTTATCACAACCCGCTGGCTGGATTAGAGTAGAGTTAATTCTATTCACATAGAGAAAGGCTTGTCGCATAACAGGTGGGCCGGGGGTGCGCGTACACTGCTTTTCTATTAACTAGTTCTATGCCTGTGCTATGCATGGGAATATTTTAAGTTGTAATATATTTAATATATTTTTAAAGTTTTATTTAATTAATTAAAGTTTTAAATAATATCACAATATCAAAAATATAAAGTGAAAAAATCATCACGTAATAAAATAATACAAATGAAGCACTTTCTATATGATCGACAGTTCTAAGTTAAACCTTAAATCTGTCAAATATTAGAAGAAAAAAATATTATGATATATAACAATTTATTAAATACATAGATATCGTAATTGAAAAAATATAAATAATATCTTAGAACCACAAATTTTACAAAAGTCAAGCAATGTTCACAACAAAACTTTTCAGCTTCTGATTTTACTTTCCATCTACATTTGTTACATGAATTGTAAATAATTTGTAACTACTATTAACAGAATCTAAATAATACAAAGTTTGATCCTAAATTAATCAGATATAGAACATTTTTATATTGACAAAAAATAATAGGAACAAACTATGTTAACACGTATAATAAAGACATATTCATTAATTTTAAAAATCCTTTTCTTATACAGTGGTAAAGTAGCAATGCACTCAGTGTTAAACATATAATCTTTACATATTCTACATATTTGTCTGAAGAATGATCAGACATGTTAATTAGCAAGTGACATATATATTATATAATAACATTATGTTCAATGCAATAAATGAATTATGATTAGACACAATAGTTCTACATTAATGTTTAAATATATGAACGACAAAACTTCAACATAGATTGCACAAAGCATGTTTTGTATGAATGAGACATAAAATAAAAATTAGATTAGAAAAAAATTAAAAGCTTATATAAGATAGAAACAAATATCTATGTTTATAAGATATACCGAATTTTGAAATGTATGAAAAAATGACATTAAACTAACAAAAAAAGTTAAAATATAATCTGAGCTCTCAGGTGTGCAAAAAAGTGAATATCTTTATTTATAAGATATAAGATTTGTTGAAATCTACACAGGATGAGAAAAAAATAATAGTCTACAGTCAAACTAAGTTAAAATGAGAGAAGTTGAAATGGGAAAAAACTTTAATTTTAAATATTGCAGTATGGATAAAAGAAATACCAATGAAAAACTATATAAACTGAGTTTTTTTCCATAAACTAAAAAATGGTATAGTTTTAAGCATCAAACCCATATAAACATCAACATCCCAAAGGAAGATTAATCTTACGAAAAAAAATAAAAGCGAGTTAATACATTAACTCCATACAAATAATATTGTCATAACAGCAATACATCTTATTGTTTGTATACTCGGCTAAATAACATTACAATTTATATATAGAGAGAAATCTATATACAAATCAATTATATCAATATTAATAACAATTCGTATATACTAATCAATTAATATAGTGTCTATATATATTATGTTGGAGGTTAACTTTGCATTGTCACTGTCGCTAGCCGCCAAGGGAGGGGAGATGTTTCATGTATATAAAACATGTGAAAAGAGTCTTGTGGGGTTGGAAGAGCGTGGGTAGAGAGCATTGTGGAGCATATATATATATATATATATATATATATATATATATATATAGAGAGAGAGAGAGAGAGAGAGAGAGAGAGAGAGAGAGAGATGTTTGATGTTATCCTTTTGCTTCTTCTTGAAGGGCATATCACCGCAATGTTGACTGGGCTCTCTAGCGTCAGGAGTTTCATGAAGCTTTGTTCGCCCGGATGTATCGCATGTGGTTGATGATGTTGTGCGTGCTGGTTGTAACGGGGGTAGAGTTGAATCAGTGTCCGGCCGAAAGACAGGCAGCAACGTCCCGCCGGTCGTGGAGTACGTCCATCTCCAGTGGCTCCCCGGCCGCCGGTTCACCACTGACGTCAAACTTGAGAGGGGGATGATGGATCTCTCTTTCCTCTTCATATTCTCACTACAACAAAATTAATTTATAGTAACAGTTTATACTTACGATTTTAAATTTTGTAAGAATAAACAAGTTAATAATTATAAATTTTATTTTATAATATTAAAATTTCACACTCTTTTCGTAACTATAACGTGCCAAAAATTTTAAATAAATGAGAAGATATGAAAAAATCATAAGTAAATAAAAAAATCACGATTCCCTGTTTCCCCACACCACTGTCTAGAAACCTCTATTTCCACACTTGAGAACCCCAAAATCCCGACCGCCATCTCCAACCCCTCCTCCCCATCTGGAAACCCAAAATCCCAACATCTTTGCAAATCCCTTTCACTGTCTTCATCCCCGATATCTTCGGCTCCTGCCCCTGACAACTCCCCCTCCTCACCCTCCGTCGCCCCCCTCTCCCTCACCCACGTCAAACTCGTCAGCTTCGCCACCGCCTGGGGTGTGGCCTCTGGGTCACCTACATCGGCAGCATCATCATGTTCAAGTACTCCCGGTGATTCTTCTGCAGAACTCTGCTGCTGACTCCGTGATCAAGAATTTCGGTGTTGAATTTGTGTTTGATCTCGTTATGATCTGGATTTGGATGCAGGAATCTGCCGAGGCACCAGTTCGGGAACCTATAGAGCAAGATGGGAAGTCATTCGAAATCGTTATTCCCTGTCGAAGCTCTCCCCCCCCGCAAGCGCATCCTCCTCTGTGCTTTGTCAGTGGCATTCCCGTGGATTGCTATGCAAGAAATCCTCCGATTCCGGGGGGCCGGAGTTCTCGCGTTCCATGTTGGCAATGGCGGCTTCCTTATAAGAACGCCTCCTCATTTCTCCTCTCTTCTTCCCTCCTCCTGAACTCTCACTCTTTCTCTATCTCTCCCTCTCTCTCTACCCGTGGTGGGGTGTGTGTGTGTCTGTGATGGCAGACATGCAGAAGAGGAAGGACGTGATGAGACTTGAGAAGGAGTCCGTGGTGTCGGTCCTGAAGCCCAAGCTCATTATGCACCTGGCCGGCCTTATCGGTGCCCTCCTGCTTCCTTCCGGATTTCTTTCCTCTCGTAGATACTGTTCTTTTCTTCATGCTCTTTCTGATTCCCAGGGTGCTGTTTTAATTCCTTGTGTTGTGATGCCTCCGATTTGGTATGGTTTTGGTATGGTGGTTTGCAGGTTTGGAGTTCTCTTTGGATTTGTTTTCCGCGTGTGCGTGCTTTTCTTGGTAGCTTCGTGGGTGGGTGTTTTTTTTTTTCTCCCTAATTCATCGTCCGCACAGATCTTGAATGCTTTGGCAAATTTTGGATGCAACGTTACCGGTGATTATTCCCCTGTGCAGAGCATGCTTCTGATCGTGCTGAATTTTTGAAGCTATGCAAGAGGGTGGAGTATACAATTTGGGCATGGTATCTTCTACAGTTCGAGGATCTGATGGTTGGCTGATGAGCTTTTCCAAATTGTGTCTCAACTCTTTCATCTTATTTTAAGTAGTGACATTTCTGTGCTTGCATCAATTATATTCGCTATTTGATCCCATTCATGGAGGTCATAAATTGGAGCAGCAGAAGCTATCTTCAGAAGAAATTGAGGTCCTTGAGATGAATTTTCTGACTTATTTATTTCATGTAAACTAACTTTCTCTATTCATGTCATACTAGAAAGTTGAGGATAACATGGGCGCCATTGTTAATTACGTAAATATTTTTCCTGATCAATTACATGTTGTCTATTTCACTGTCTGTCACATTATTGTAGCTCATCAATACAAGGCGGGCATTATATATACCCTAGAAGGCAAAATAATATGATACAGAAATTGTTGTTGAGTCAAAAGATATTTTAAGAAAAAAGTAAGACCATCATATGCAAATATGAATAGTGGCAGTTAAATAATCGAATCATCATGTTTTATTTATAATGTCTAAATGTTGAGAGAGATCATCTGTTATCATTGAGTTGGACTGTATATCTTAGTACCTGAAATTGGTGTTAAAATTTCTTTTTAAATTCCAAGGACAGATCACACATGATGTTTCCTTGGAAATTATTGAAGTATGTCTAATGTTTTTTTTTATTCAGTCTACCATTGTCTTTTGCTTTTTAAATAATTGGTCCTCTTGTTGAAAGAGGGAAAAAATTAAGTCTCACACATACCTCCTACAAAATATTGTTTATGTGAAATGTCCTAATTCATGATATTTGTAAAATCTTCATAATTTTAGTACTAAGTTTGACGTTTCACCGGTGGTCAAATGGACATCAGGAAAGTGGAAGTTTGGTGGAATTTTATGTCATTAGATGATGGCTCCCCCACTTTCCGGCTTGCATCCTCATCTTTTGGTCTCATAGAGATTGACCAACAAGAACATAGTGCTTGTTCTAGGACAGGTCCCTTGCATGAGTGTCAACACATGCTAGATAGAAAGGCCTAGATAGCTGTTGCCTGGTGGCAAGTAGCCGACAACACATAAACTTTATTTTCGATACTGGCTTGTGATAATGGTTCTATGTGGACACCCAGAGGAAATGCTTCTTAAGGAGAGAAAATGTGTACTATTAATAAAAAGGACCTCTTAATATGAACAAAATCTAGAATGTGATATCAATTTGAATGTTCACTTTTATGTAGTGATACAATTGAAGATACTTATTTGAATGTTCAATTCGAATCTTCTGTTTTGAATTGTCTTATTTTGTATTTTATGTTAGTCTCTGAAATCATATCTATTTCATTTTTTATAATAACTATCTCAACTCTCCTAATCAACTGCAGGTGCCCAACCAACCATCATGTAAGTAATCTTCAACCCATTCATATATGCTGTTATTTTTCTATATGTATGTTGTTCAATTTTTAGCCTTGCAGGGGAAGGAAAAAAGTTTTGAGAGAGAAAGAAGTGGTGTCTAAGGTTCATGACCCTAGTGCAAGTCATGACTTGAAAAAAAGGGATGGAAGACATTTATAAAAGCTCCAAAGAACCACAAAAACTAAACACAAATGACTTCCAGTCACATATTCAGTGAGCTCTTACATCATGATCTTGGAAACTCATACATCTAATTAATTTAATAATATATCACTTGAAATGCATACTAATTCTTTTTCGCTCTAGGTATTTGTAGAGTATTTTCTCGACATAAGAATTAGATTCCTTTGATTATTTTGATTGCCTTTGGTTTGCATATTCCATAAAATCCTCAACATAAGGCAAAGTAGCATCATAGATTAAACATAAAGATGTATTCACAAAGTACACTTTTGTTCCAATATGCGTATGGTGAGTTACATTCTAATTATATCTATTCTATTTTTTGAATTTATATATTTCTAATAGTGAGTGTTTTTACGGGGGACATTGGAGCCTTCTAATCTTATGTCACCTCGGAGGAAGCTCTTCAAGCAACCCTCCAGTTATGTTGCTTCTAGATTCTCTTCACAGCGCAGATCCAACAAGGTTTTTTGGTGAAATTAAAAAGTAAATTCTTAAAATTACTCTATGCATCTTAATTGCAGTATATATGTTAGTTGTTAACATTATTGATTTTGTCATTAAGTGCATATATTAACAAGTTTTCTTTCTTCGGGGTCATATAGAACATTGTTAAAATCAAATTTATAAAAATATCATGCTTGGCAGCCCTGTAGATTGATGATTTTCATATATCTTTGTTCTTAGTTCATCTTAATTGACAGAACAGTTTCCTAGTTCTCATATATCTAATGTCAGCTTGTGTGTTTTATATAGATTTGTATTTGGCATTTATGCTGCAAAAGGAAGGGAAGAGAGTGAAGAAGAAATAACTTTACAACGACATTTATACTACAACTTTAGTATGTTTGATGACAAACATACTGAAATATCTTTCTTAATTTTTTGGTAAATTTGATCTCACAATCAGGTTACACTAGTTCAAAAATCTATGTGTTGCTGAAATTGGCAAAACCAGGGGATCCATTTCTTGAATTGAAGTACATGCAAAATAGAGGGAGCTCATAATATGGATAAGCATTGGCCACAAACAACAAACCAAGTTGCATAGTTTCTAGAAATTCTTTGTACTGTACATTTCTTACTTGTGGTACTTGCAAATCTGCAATCACCCAATTTTTTAAAAAAATGGTGATGAGAGTGAAGGATCATCAAGGGTGGTGAGAGCATGCTTTGGACACCGTAGTCAATCAACATGTCGATGTGCTCGTCCTTGTTACTAGGTTATGAGTTCAAAAATATTCGACAACAAGAAGTAGTTGTTTTACTGTGTATTAATATTTTACACCGATGTTGCCTCTAGGAAAAATCCAGATGTCCACTTAGAGGTCCTGATAGTTTGTCTACACAAGTCCTTTCCTTTTATATATGCATGTTGGTTTGCTGTTATGCCATCATTATAGCATTCACATATCCTTTGTTGAGATGGATTCCAGAACACTTGTCTGACTTGTTATTAGGTGCAACTTCTTCACCTTGACTCCTATTCCAGATTTGGGAAAGCTTTTTATTAAGACTCTTGGGGCTCGGCGGCTGCATACCTTTCGGGAAAGAAATCAACCTGTTCAGCTACACTGCCAGCTTGTATTTGAAATTCATTTTGATATCAACTCATTTTTGTTGGCAATATATTAACTTGACCAAATGATTGATGAACAATGTTTTTTTGTACATATGACAAAAAAATTTGTGAATTTTTCTTATGCAACAGATCGAATCATGATTATCATGTATTGTATTTTCTTGTGGTTGATAAGTGATGCATGTATAGGTGGATCAATGATGGATATATGATTGGATATAATGCAGGCGAATCACGTAAAATTATGTATTATCTTAAAATGTATTTTATGAGACGGATGAAAATTGATAGTAAAAGAGAATAGATTTATCACTATAGCTATGAAATATTTATAGATATTGTTATTGCAATAAAAAAAATGCTACAGTTAAATTCTTATTATTTACAGTTCAAAAGTGTAATAATTGTAAATAAAAAAAGAATAAATAATTACAGTTTACGTCAACAATTAAACTCTTACGATTTTATATTACATTTACTTACGGTTGTTTTGCGTAAGTATAAAATTTTACACTTATGGTTTAAAATCGATGGTAACACTTACAATTGACAAACCGTAGCTAGATCTATAGCATCGGTTGCTACGCTATCGCTTTATGATCGTAAGTAATTTCGTAAGTATAAGTCTTTACTTATGAAATTCCACGTAACACTTACAGTTTTTTGCCGTAAGTACAGTTTAATTTTTATGTAGTGCCTCCAGATGAGCTGCTGCAAGAGGGAGAGCAGGGCATTAGCTACTGCATAAGGCACACACCACCATAACATTCTCATTGCAGTTGGGGCACCAGGCGGCCTCCCCCGACACGAAATCCACCATCTTTCTGCTGCACTGCACCCACAGACGATTCCGACGCCTCCGCAGCCACGAAAAGGCATGTTGCCGGGACGGTTCCGTGGATAAAGAGTCTGGGCAGACATGCCGCCGAGGAGCAAATCGATTTGTTCTACATGATCAGTTGAAGCAGATCTAATACTCTATGCCCGGACTGACGCTGGCAAAGGCAATAGCTACTCAAAAATTGTTGCTGGGGTAGACGACTCGAAGCTCGGTGCGTGGGTGAGAAGTGGCGTGGAGGCGGCGACGGCGGAACGTGGTTATCGTGCACGTGTAGGTGTCGCGGACGCAGGCCATTGGGCGGGACGCCGCGTGCGAACGTGGAACAACGTGCGGGCAGTCGACGCGTCCAGCAGGGCGCGTAGTTGTGCACGATAGGGCGGAACCCTGTTCCCGGGCGGCGGGCGCGATGGACGCAAGTCGGGCTTGGCGGACCCGTAGGGCGAACCCGTCGGGTAGAGGCGGCGAGGTGGGGCACGGGGGCCTGCTTGCTGAGGCTTCGCGACGGAGAGAAGTTTGTGGGCGGCTTCAGGCGACGAATTGTGCAGATGGGTGCACCGGGAAGCTCGCTAACTGGACGGCGGAGGAGCACAGACGACGGTGCAAAAATGGGATTCGGCACGATGAGGAGTATGGGGAGAGAGAGAAATAACCCGTGCGAGGCGGCGGTGGGGGGAGGGTTTGTTTAAATTGTGTAAATACGGAAGTGGGAAGTGAGATGGATGGGGAGAGCATTGGCATCGGAACGTGGAGGGAGAGGTTTTAACGTGAAGTCTCTTGGTCCAAGCCATATTAATTACCGATTGATAATAGGTGGCATAAAACTGTAAGTTTTTTAAAAAATGGAGCTGTAAGATTTAGCCAGATTTACATGTGAAAGTTGTCATAAAACCAATAAGGTGGAATCCAGGAAATGGGAATATGATTTCCTTTTTACACGGAATGTTTAGTTGGATATTTAGGATATTTAACAATTGCATTAATTTCTATTTTTCATCGATAATTTTTAAGGGGGAATAAGATTATCAAGAAAATTTAGTGAGGAGGTTTAGACTTATCCTGGTGTTGCCATGTGGCAGCACCAAGACTGAGAAATATATAGATAGTATAGATTAGTATAGAAGTTTAGATTAGTATAGATACCGAATGTTAATAGGTGGTATAAAATTGCAAGTTTTTTAAAAATTTATGTGCAAGATTTGGCAAGGTTTAGTGTGCCAATTTAATAAGATTTCTTCACAGTTTTAGGTGGAAGATTTGCCTCTTTAATAGCTATGTTAAAGGAGTGATGAAGGAGAGGTATTTGTGAGTTTTGGAGGGAATATAAGCATTCTGGTGCTGCCACGTGGCTGCTCCAAAATTGAGTTTTATTATATTAGTATAAATTGTCCATCATGTCAATGTAGAATGTATTTGCATCAGATTTGGACCCAAAAATATAAATTTTTAATTTTAATAATGATCTCATATATACTTTCTATTTTGATTCCGATAAAATAAAATAAAAAAATAATTCTAAGTATGGTGTAGACCCTCTCCCAAATCCCAACTCAAATCTAACATATTAATTGTATACGACAAAGAATTGTTTTGTACGTAGAATCACATTTACATATACATGACCTTTCATGTTCATAAGTAATCTTCTACAATGACAATTATCAAAAATCAATCTTAATTAACTTCATATTTATATATATACATTTTTTTTACTAATAGATTATGTTGCCTTTTCATTCGAGAAGCCAGGACAAGATAAAGTAAGAACAACTGTAGGCGACATCCAAACATAGCCGGTGGTGTACGTACGTCAATTCTACTGCAACAAGTAAAGTAAAGAGTACCCAATGAATTTATAGTCCTTACATAGAGGATGCCACCATTAGGGGTGTTCACGGTTCGGTTCGGTTCAATTTTCTCTATTTTTTAGAGAAATCGAATCGAACCGAACTTACTGTTTGAACCGAACCGAAATATGACAGTTTTGGTGTTTTTTAATATTTTTTATGGCATTTTTTTGGAAAAAACCTGTTAAAAAGAAGCTTTTTTTGGCGGCCGCGAGTTTCGAACTCACGACCACCAGACGCGTGGAGGGTGTGCGAAGCCGCCCTCCACTGCGCTACCTTCTTTTTCTTATTTAATTCTATTATTTATATAATTATATATAGGTATTCGATTCATTTCGATTTTCCAGCCAAAAATCGAACCGAACCACCCAGCCCATGAAACCGAACCGAACAGGCCGATTCGGTTCGATTTTTCGGTTTGGACCATATTTTGTACAACCCTAGCCACCATGGAGCCCCACGGCCGCTAGACAATCCAGCCAAAATAATAATAATAATAAAATATACAATCGAACACAAAAGTGAAGTTAATTCCAAAAAAAACTATTTCACATGGGTATATATACAAAACTCTCGCGAATAAATCAATATCTAAATCCGGCGTCCTTTTGCAGCCCACATAAACACACCGCCTGGATTTTGTTGTCGAGGAGTACTTTTCAAGTTGATCAAAAAGTCCTCGTGTATATTGAGATTGGACTCGATTCGCTCTGTCCTGTTCTCAACTTCTCCATCGCCCCAGCAAGGCCGCGAGAGAGAGTAAAACTCTTTGGCCAGCTAGTCGAGGAAGTGTTGAATGAGTCCTCAAAACTTTTCTTCATTAGATTTGAAGTGATTCTTGAAAAGATCAGATATGTTGGTAGTTTTCTAAATATGACAAACTTGAAAGCTTGCTGTGATACTCTTCAACGAACTTTTTTGTCGAGTCGCTTTCAAGTTGAAAACGTCCTTGTGTCTAATTATCGAGATCGGACTCGATTCGCTCTGCCCTGTTCTCAATTTCTCCGTCGCCCCCAACGACAGAATCTGAAGATCCGAATAAACTTCCTCACAAAATCTAAAGATTCGAAGAACACCCTTTGTCGAGATTCGCATGAAGATATATAGAACCCATGAAAAAAGATAAAACAACCAGATAGCGCCATGTCAGTGCCTTAAAATTAACCAGACCAAGATCGCATGGTCGGACCAGAAAAATTACGGAAACAGCGAGTTGTTCCTGTCCGGTTCATCCCCAAAAGAATTCAGAAGTTGATCAAAAGCTATGTATATGGACTGGCCCAAAATTGATAAATTGAGAGCAACCAGCTGGTTCAGATTAAAATCTTACTCATCCCCCCCACCCCCTCAAACCCCAGCAAGAATTATAGGATGTAATAAGTCTTCTGAAGTTTGTGAGAGAAATGCCCTTATCATAAGTATGAGATGTAGAAATCGAACATGTACGTACGAGACCTCTCTTCTGCTAGAAAAAGAGAGATCCACACGAGAAGGTTACAGACATGCATGTGACAAGTCTTAGCATTAAATACATCGCTTTTGCGTACATATCTATGTTCAAATTGAGGCCGTGTCACAATCCTTCGTAGATATGTCCTTCACATAAAAAACAATCATATCTCTTTGTCATGATCACTTCTTGTTAATAATTAAATTACGAAAATCTCTTAATGAGACATGAAGCAGCCCGTAAAGAATATTCCGTGAATATTATGACAAAAAAATACATATAGAATATCAAAACTGTTTGGGAGTGCCATACATGCGTATACAAACATACATAGTAAGACTTTTCTCCTAATTAATTAGATATATAAATGAAGAGACATGATTTAAGTGAGTCTCTCAAGAATTATTATCTTTATATTTGAGATTTTATCTTTTAAAAAAAATTTCTTGAGAGAAGAGGTGAAGTTCCTGTTGATAAACACATATTTGTTCGCATTATCTTTTAATATGAGATTAAAATATATCTCTATATAATCTCCCAATGAGAATAAGATGTGTGGGTCTCATGATGAGACGTTTTAGTAGGACATATGATCTCTCATTCGTTTTCACATACGGCGTCAATAAATAAACGTAATTTAAATATATCTCCCAAAAAATATTATCTCTATGTTTGAAATTTTATTCTTTAAAAAGACTCTCTTAAGAGAAAATATGAAATTCTTACTGATCACTATTTTTTAATATAAATTTAAAATATATCTCTATACAGTCTCTATAATAGATATGTTCAAATCTCTTAAATACACCGATAGTTTGCCTCGATGGCTCGCACCACATTTAAATTAATCAAACGCCAAGCATGTACAATCAAACACGAAAGCGACGTTAACTTCTAAAAAAATATTTAACATGGATATGTATACAATACTCTCACGAATGTCCAAACCCGAGGCGCTTTTGCAGTCCACTTAATTAAACACACCGCCTGGACTTGTTGGAGGAGCTTTCAAGTTGAAAAGATCCTTGTGTTTATCGAGATACTGCCCTGTTCTCAGCTTCTGCATCGCCCCGCCCCTACAAAGGCCCCGAGAGAGAGACAGAGAGAGAGAGAGAGAAAGAGAGAGAGAGTTGGTGGCGAACAGCTGGGGACGCTTGCAGGCTAGCTATGGAGGGGAAGGTGCTGCACATGAACGGAGGGGAGGGGGAAACCAGCTACGCCAAGAACTCCTCCGTTCAGGTATGCAGCTGCGCGGATGCCTGACAAAAGGGCCGCCTGCTGATCATGTTCCCTTCTTTGATTAACACGCTTCTTTCTTGTCTGACGCAGAAGAGGATACTACAGACGGCGAGGTCGGCCGTGGAGGAAGCCGCGCTGGAGCTCTGCTCCGCCGTCTCCTTCCCCACCAAGCTCAGCGTTGCCGACCTCGGCTGCTCCTCCGGGCCGAACGCCCTGTCAGTGGTGAGCAGCGTCGTGGACACCGTGGAGGAGAGGTGTCGGCAGCTCGGCCGGAGACCGCCGGAGTTCCAGCTGTTCTTGAACGACTTGCCAGGGAACGATTTCAACTCCGTGTTCCGCTCGCTCCAGGCGTTGAACGAGAAACGTGAGGCATCGGCCGGCGCGGGGAAGGAGCTGGGGCAATGCTTCGTCGCCGGGGTTCCTGGATCGTTCCACGGGCGGCTGTTCCAAAGCAGGAGCATCCATTTCTTCCACTCCTCCACCAGCGTCCACTGGCTCTCTCAGGTTCACTCTTTATTCTCAAGTTTACTCTTTGGCCACTCGATCGTCTAAGAATCCTTCCAAATCTTTAATATGCTTCTCACGGCCATGCATGCATGCTCTACCATATATATTAACCTAAGATTTTGATCTCTAACTTCTGGATCGGCTGTGAAAAGAATTGAAAGGAAAAAGAGAGGAGAAGTGAGTTTGACTAGCTGATTCCCCATTGATCAATACTTATGTTAATTATACAAAAAGCTCATGAGTTTAATTGCTTATATATATCCCTCTTAAGTTAAATTTGTATTTGCATGTTTAATTACCTCTAGAGGACTCCGATTGGGTTGATCGATTAGAACTCTTATTTAAAAGTAGGAGGTCTCGAGTTCGATTCTTGGAGGGGGCTTACCTGATTTACATGCAATCATCGAAGTGTGTAAATTCGGAATTTTTTCGGTCAAGTGAGATAAGGGTAATACGGGTATACGAAAAATAGGAGCTGTCAAGTTTTGATCTTGGAATTCACGAACACCAATCTCTGAGCCCACAAAACCACACGAGACGTGATTTTCTCGTTATCAAAAAAAATGTTTAATTACCTCTCTCACGTGAACTATTGTCATGCACTATCCATTGCATATATAGTCTGCCTTCTTATGCATGATCACTACCTTAGAATTTTTATAAATCTGCTGTAGGCTCCACCTGAGCTCCAACAGCATGGCGTGTCCTTGAACAAAAGGAGCATATATATCACAACAGAGAGCCCACCTTTTGTGCTAAATGCATATGCAAAGCAGTTTGAGAAGGATTTAACAGATTTTCTAAGGTCTCGATCGGAGGAACTGGTCATTGGAGGTCGAATGGTGCTCACTCTTGCTTGTCGAAGGACTTCGGATCCTAGGAGTGAAGAAGTGACTGCTTACTACTGGACCTTACTGACGCAAGTTTTGATGGATATGGTCCAAGAGGTACATAGTTTTTATCTTCCTTTGCAATTGTTTTTTTTTCCTCTTTTTTGTTTACGTTTTTCATGCTATATTCGCCTGAAATTCGTGTGCACTCGGAAGTTTTGTTTACTAACGCAAGTTTTGATGGATACGGTCCAAGAGGTACAAGTTAAGTTAGTTTTCTGATTTTAAACGACGATTAAGTTGTTTTCTGATTTTAATTGATTATGGTAGCTTTTCAATTTAATCGGTCATGTTGTTCTCCTATTTAAATATTGAACATATCAAGGTTTTTACTTATTTAAGTAATTATGTTAGATTTCATATGAAATAGGCTATATTAGATTTCTAATTTTCGTTGATCATTTACTTTTACATCTTAGTCATTTCAATTTTTTTTTCTATTTAATTTAGTACTTAATCTCTATTTATGGATAATATTCACTTTGTTATATTTTGATTTATTTGCCAATTTGGGAGTTAAGTGATCTGGACAGATAGATGATGTAATATATATCTTACTAATAAAAAGTCTCTGATGATATATATTTAGATATTTATTATTGCTCTATTTACTGCTCGATAAATTGGTGCACATCTGATATTTCTGCATCGAGGGCATGACAATTTTTATATATTCTTATTTTTATTTAAAAATATTTTTACATTATGATCATAATTCCGGTACTATTTTCAGATGTGCATACTCCGACAGAACATTATTGGACTTCGATAATATAATTAAATTTGAAACTACTATAATTATCAGAAATATATATTGATTTTAAATATATAAATATTAAGAATTATTGATGTATGAATATCAAGATTAAATCGATTTATTAATTTTTAGGGTAACTTTCACTCCACAAAAATTTATTTTGAGAAATTAAATTAAAATCACCATAAAATACATTACTTTCCAATTAACTTGTGTTTGAAATTTTATTTTAATTGAGCATCATTTAAATATAAAATTAAGATTCAAGAAGATAACGAATTAATTTATTTTTTTTCTAAACAATTAGGTGAAGGAGATTATGGGAAGGGGAGGGCAGTTGTTTATGTTTCTAAGCATGTTTTTAAACGGCACGACGCATTTGTTGCTGTTGTTGCCGTTGATAGTATTATTTTTAAAGAAAATCAATCCGAGTCCAACTTATCAAGTGATGAGTTTGGCAAGTGGCCACGTCAAAAGAGATCCATGAGTCATCATATTTTAACCCAAATTGAATCTGGAGTGGACTATCCATTGGACTTCAAATTAACCCAATTCCTTATCACCCCTACTTATTATCAAATGGTTGGCGCCTCATAATCTTAACTTATGCTTGACATTGGTAAGATATCAGACTATATATGTTGCAATCGATCAGTTAATATAATTTCCTTCCTCTTTGTACGTTTAAAAAGGTACTAGTATGAAACTATTGACTCTTGTCTTCTTCTACAGGGTTATATCACTGAAGCAATGGTGGATTCTTTCAATATGCCATGTTATGCACCCTGTGCAACGGAGATGGAGGGCATAATAAAGAGAGAAGGGTCATTCTCCATAAACTATTTAGAAACACTTGAAGTGGCAATTTTTCATGCAGCTCCGGAGAATGGAGACCATATGACACAGAATGGAAATGCTCTTTCGGATTCGGCCAGATTTATTACAAACAGCACGCGAGCAGCAGTGGAGCCCATCCTTGCGAGCCACTTTGGAGGTGATATAATGGATGATTTCTTCCTGAGATATCGCAAAGCTCTTGAAGAGAAGCACTTACCGATCAAAAGCAAGATGTCAAATTTAGTCATCTCACTAGTTAGAGAGCCCTAGCTAGCTAGGGACGTTCTTGTTGACCGATCACGGGTAGTGTGCGAGTGGTCACTCGAAAAATATAAGTGTGTAGTTGGAATAATATATCAAGTTAGATCGATATTTCAACTTGTTCGTAATGGTCATGAACATGCACAAAGCCATTTTATCGAACTATCTATGGCAAAATTGTCATTCCACCGTAGTAGTCTCATCGTTTGACTTCCATAAAAACTCGAGGTAACATGTTGTGCAAGACATATACGGAAGCCCACTGCCGAAGTCCATGTTAAAAGTTCGCCCAATCGTTCGCCTGCCTGTCCAAAAAGGCACGAGCAGTTAATGGTGCGGGCGTGCACATCGCGGGGCTCCAACCGTGCCATCTCATCAAGTCTAATTGGATTAATCAGACCGTAGTATATATATGTGTGGATGCTGGGCATCCAAATATTTCTCCAAAAATAAACATCCGAATATTTCTCAAAAAGACCACCTCCTAAGCCTCACCTGGGCCTCTCTTTAAAAAGGGGTTAGGATATATATAGTTCAACTTATTTTAACTTTGGGTTAACTTAAAAACTGATTTGCAAAGGAAAAAAAATCAACTCCAGTTAAATTGGGTTAACACAACCCACCTGCTGGAGTAGAGTAGAGTAAAGTTAACTCTATTCACAAAGAGAAAGACTTGCGGCATAGCAGGTGGGCAGGGAGTGCGCACACATTGTCATTCTATTGAATTACTCATCAGGTCAATGTAGAATATATTTGCATCAGATTTGGACCCAAGAATATAAATTTTCAATTCTGATAATGACCTCATACTTTCTATTTTGATTTCGATAAAATTAAAAAAATAATAATTAATTTTGATTCCAACAATATTATCAGGATTATATTATACATAGAATATCATAACCTTTGGGAGTGCCATAAATGCGAATACAAGTGTGGTGCAGACCCTCTCCCAAGTACCAAACTCAAATCTAACATATTAACCGCTGTGGAGATGGATTTTTTATCAATTTAAATTTTAAGTTCTTTTTATCATGTTGTCTCATGTTCTCATGGATGCGTATTGCTAATCCAAATCTCGTCAAATCTCGTCGAATGCTACGCGAGCGATAATGACGAGAGATGAGTCGGCAATTTGCATAGCGCAGGAGTGCCAGCCACCGAAGTGACAACCAATTGTTCTGCCTCCGAGAGTCGAAGGACTTTAGGTCTATTGTGCGTACCATTTGACTTCGTCAAACGAAAGTAGAGATCGGGTCGGGACCAAGATCCCGCCGTTTCCTAGATGCAACGACGTTAATTACATCTCTCCGAGAGAAAAAACCCTTGATTAATCGCCAGATTAGAAAGTCTCATGACCTTAAAATGGAAACATCCGATAAAGGTGCAAAGTGTTGGCCCTTTTGGTACGGCAGCAAGCCAACCTAGAGGGGGGGTGAATAGGTTTTTCTGAAATCTGAAATAGAATCTTAAACACAGAAAATAACACTTGAAAGCTTGGTTAGTTCAGTGTGATAGAGAGTGCAGTGCGGAAGCAAATAAACAATCACACAAGGACACAGGAGATTTATCCTGGTTCGGCCCTTCCCACATGGAAGTCCTACGTCCAGTCCCCAAGCAAACTCTTGGGATTTCACTAACCAAGGGTACAGTCCCCCTTATGGACCTTACAACACCCTGGATCCCCCACCAGGTCTTCTTCTCTTTCCGGGCAAGAAGGCAGCCCACTTCTCTTACAGGTAAAGAAGCCAACCTCCTGGAACAAACCCCAGTGCGGTTCTGCTAGACACAAACCCCTAGCTGGGTTGACAACTGGTACAAACCCCAGTTAGGTTCTGCTAGACACCAACCCCTAGCTGGGTTAACAACTGGTACAAACCCCAGTTAGGTTCTGCTAGACACCAACCCCTAGCTGGGTTAACAACTGTATACAGTCCTACAGCTGGACACAGATCTTTCTTAGAAAGATCAGACTGAGAGACCTTACAAGATGAACACTCATGTAAAGCTCACAGTCCCAAACTCTCCCCAGATATACAATAAGCTCGGAGAGAAACAGAAGAGAGAAAAGAAGACAGAAAGCTCGGAAGCTTGAATGCTTGAGACGCTTGATTGCTTCTTCTTGGCTCGGGCTCTTTCTCTCTTTCCTTGAGTGTATGTGGCGTGAAGGTGCTTCTCACAGATGTACACTCCTTCAAAGATATTCAAGAAAAGGCTCTTGTGATCTTCAGCAATGCTCCATCTTTTATATTGAGCAGCTTTAGAATAGATCCGTTGAAGAGATCCGTTGGAGCTCTTCTAGTCGTTGCTGATCTTTCTCTTCATTTGTCTTAATCAGACTCTGGTGGTCTTCGATGTCTGTGAGCATAGAAGAGAGTGTTAGCATAAAAGAGTGTTTATGATAAACGATGCATGGTACTGTGCTTCTGCTAACATACTGAAAATAGAGGTCATATCTTTTTGACAAGACTCTGAAATATGCATGCAGCTTTTTGTCAGAAGATATTTGACTTTTTATTTAAGCGCCAAGCATATTTGAAATATAAAGGCAATCTGTGTTTGATCAGAATTCATGAAGAAATCGTTATGAGCATGACTTATGAAATCGTTATGGGAACGATTTCTTAACAAATCGTTGTGCTCACTTAGAAAGTCGTTGCGCTTACTTATAGAATCGTTATGAGATCGATTTCTTAACAAATCGTTATGGGAACGATTTCTTATCAAATCAATACGCTCAAAGAAGAAATCGTTATGGCCACTTATCAAATCGTTATGGCATCGACTTCTTAGCAAATCGTTGCGCTTACAGAAGAAATCGTTATGGCATCGATTTCTTAACAAATCGTTGCGGCGCTTGATACTTTGGCACTTTAAACAGAAATCGATGTATATGATTAAACATCGATTTTATCATTTTAGTGCGCCATATATTGCATCAATGAAAGACTTAGCATTTAGCTATGGGATTGATGCGACACAGATGAAACAAAAATATTCATTATGTTATCATCATAAGTTTTGTTATCACCAAAATACAAGGACAGCCATAGAGTGGTTCAACAATCTCCCCATTTTTGGTGATGACAAAATTTATGTGAATTTTCTGATAGGGATAATCATGAAACGCTTTAAATCATGAAAACATGCAGAATTAAATCTTGAAACATGCAGAGACATACAGAAAATTCATAGTGCATACATACTCTCCCCCTTTTTGTCACTAACCAAAAAGGAAGGATCTTACCATGCATTTCTCTCCCCCTTAGAGAGAACTTCTTACCATAGAGGGGTTCAACAATGATTGACATAAATGAATAACTCCCCCTTAGTCTGTGCTCCCCCTGAGTGAGAGACTCCCTCTTAATGTGAGGCAAGTCTGATCTTGTTGCTCTTGACCTTTGACATGTTGTTTGTCAAGTCTTCAGGATTTTTATCTGCATACATCTTAACAGAAAACTTGCAAACACTGTTAGTAGCATTGTAGCTTACTGAATATAACAAACATAAATGTACATTAAAAATACAAAACTAAAACTAAAGGATGACTACTTCCTCTTCAGATTAGAATGAAGTGAAGAGTTGGTAGTCACCAATTGGATGTTTTTGAGCATCCTCTAACCATACCCATTTGAATGCCTTTCCTTTTGTTCATCAAGAGTAGATAGGCATTTTCTTCTTTAATGTTGAAGCTACCTGAGGAGTTGTTTACAGAAGATGTCTCTTGAGAAGTTACTTGGATTTTATGAGCCTTATCCTCAGCGTTTTCATCATCAGAAGCTTCTTCAGCGCTTATTTCTTTAGAGATATCCTTTTTGAAAAAGATATGAGGCTTCCCCACAATCTGAGGTTCCTCCTTTATTTCTTCTTCTTCATGTGGAAGGATAACTTCCTGAGGTGCTTCCTGTTGCTCCCCTTGAGTGGCGACAGTTAGAGATGATGGAGTTATAGCTTCCTGTCTTGTTTCTTTAAACACTTGAGCATCAGTAGGTATTTCATCCGTAGTGGGTATTTCTTCATATGTGAGCTTCAATTTGTCCCACATATCTTTAGCAGATATACATGCGGATACTTTACTGAATTCTATTTTAGATAAAGCACAACATAAATAATTCTTTGCTTTAAAATTCAATGATAATTTACTTTTATCAGCAGGTGTAATGGCAGTAGTGCCTTCAATAGGAACAATAACAAAATCACCTACCTCAATTACCTGCCACAGATCAAAGTCTGTGCCTCGAATGAAGCATTCCATTCTCATTTTCCAGTATTGATAATCTTCTCCGTCAAAGAATGGAGGTCTGGTGATGATTGACCTTCAGCATATCCTTGAGCTGCCATAGATCTTTGCTCTAAGATCGTTGGATCTTCTTTGAATGATCAGAGACCCGCTCTGATACCACTTGTTGGCCCTTTTGGTACGGCAGCAAGCCAACCTAGAGGGGGGGTGAATAGGTTTTTCTGAAATCTGAAATAGAATCTTAAACACAGAAAATAACACTTGAAAGCTTGGTTAGTTCAGTGTGATAGAGAGTGCAGTGCGGAAGCAAATAAACAATCACACAAGGACACAGGAGATTTATCCTGGTTCGGCCCTTCCCACATGGAAGTCCTACGTCTAGTCCCCAAGCAAACTCTTGGGATTTCACTAACCAAGGGTACAGTCCCCCTTATGGACCTTACAACACCTGGATCCCCCACCAGGTCTTCTTCTCTTTCCGGGCAAGAAGGCAGCCCACTTCTCTTACAGGTAAAGAAGCCAACCTCCTGGAACAAACCCCAGTGCGGTTCTGCTAGACACAAACCCTAGCTGGGTTGACAACTGGTACAAACCCCAGTTAGGTTCTACTAGACACCAACCCCTAGCTGGGTTAACAACTGGTACAAACCCCAGTTAGGTTCTGCTAGACACCAACCCTAGCTGGGTTAACAACTGTATACAGTCCTACAGCTGGACACAGATCTTTCTTAGAAAGATCAGACTGAGAGACCTTACAAGATGAACACTCATGTAAAGCTCACAGTCCCAAACTCTCCCCAGATATACAATAAGCTCGGAGAGAAACAGAAGAGGAAAAGAAGACAGAAAGCTCGGAAGCTTGAATGCTTGAGACGCTTGATTGCTTCTTCTTGGCTCGGGCTCTTTCTCTCTTTCCTTGAGTGTATGTGGCGTGAAGATGCTTCTCACAGATGTACACTCCTTCAAAGATATTCAAGAAAAGGCTCTTGTGATCTTCAGCAATGCTCCATCTTTATATTGAGCAGCTTTAGAATAGATCCGTTGAAGAGATCCGTTGGAGCTCTTCTAGTCGTTGCTGATCTTTCTCTTCATTTGTCTTAATCAAACTCTGGTGGTCTTCGATGTCTGTGAGCATAGAAGAGAGTGTTAGCATAAAAGAGTGTTTATGATAAACGATGCATGGTACTGTGCTTCTGCTAACATACTGAAAATAGAGGTCATATCTTTTTGACAAGACTCTGAAATATGCATGCAGCTTTTTGTCAGAAGATATTTGACTTTTTATTTAAGCGCCAAGCATATTTGAAATATAAAGGCAATCTGTGTTTGATCAGAATTCATGAAGAAATCGTTATGAGCATGACTTATGAAATCGTTATGGGAACGATTTCTTAACAAATCGTTGTGCTCACTTAGCAAGTCGTTGCGCTTACTTATAGAATCGTTATGAGATCGATTTCTTAACAAATCGTTATGGGAACGATTTCTTATCAATCAATACGCTCAAAGAAGAAATCGTTATGGCCACTTATCAAATCGTTATGGCATCGACTTCTTAGCAAATCGTTGCGCTTACAGAAGAAATCGTTATGGCATCGATTTCTTAACAAATCGTTGCGGCGCTTGATACTTTGGCACTTTAAACAGAAATCGATGTATATTGATTAAACATCGATTTTATCATTTTAGTGCGCCATATATTGCATCAATGAAAGACTTAGCATTTAGCTATGGGATTGATGCGACACAGATGAAACAAAAATATTCATTATGTTATCATCATAAGTTTTGTTATCACCAAAATACAAGGACAGCCATAGAGTGGTTCAACACAAAGTGCGTGCTAAAACGAAGCTGGGATAACAACAAGAAAGATTTCTATTGATAGTATTTGGCTCTTCGTGATCATTATCATCTTTACATACAATTTTGGAGGCTTTTATTCATTTATTCATATGGTATTTATTAATTAATGCCAATTGCTTTCTCTTGGTTCCATTTGGAATATGATAGTTGTACCTATACCGGTGAGTCGGCAGGCTGCTGAGTCGGCCAGGCTCAGTTGGGCAGGCGCTTGAGTCGGCCAGGTGGTTGAGTTGGGCAGATGCCTGAGTTGGGCAGATGACTAAGTTGGGCAGGCGCTTGAGTCGGCCAGGTAGCTGAGTTGGGTAGCTGATTGAGTTGGGCAGATGCATGAGTTGGGCAGCTGGCTGAGTTGGGCAGATAGACTGAGTTGGGTAGCTGATTGAGTTGGGCAGATGCATGAGTTGGGCAGCTGGCTGAGTTGGGCAGATAGACTGAGTTGGGCAGCTGGCTGAGTTGGGCAGGTAGCTGAGTTGGGCAGCTGACTAAGTTGGGCAGATGAATGAGTTGGGCAGATGACTGAGTTGGGCAGGTAGCTGAGTTGGGCAGGTAGCTGAGTTGGGCAGCTGACTGAGTTGGGCAGATGGATGAGTTGGGCAGATGACTGAGTTGGTCGGGCCACTGCAACACTGCTGAATCACCTAGCCAACATAGCTCTCGGGGTCTTTTAATCATACAAAGTCTTTTGGTCTCAAAAAGATGCGCAAGAAAAATTCGGCAGCACCTCCCCTTTTCTCAGGACGCAAGAGGAGGGCGCGATACTCATCCACCATGATGGAGACGGTACCAAAACAAGGTGTTAGCCACGCGCGCGCCACCCAAATGGCACACGGTACCAATTCCCAAGACATGGCCACGAGGAACTGATGAGTACCGGGACCGAAAGCAAGTGATCTCATAAACCAAGACTTGTCGGCTCATCACGCATGAGGCTCGCCGACTCACCAGTCCAAATCTCTTCACTGATTCGGTGAGTCGGGAGCCTGCTGATTCCTTGCCGACTCACCCGCCAGAAACATAAGACGGTTTAAATTTCGCGGGAAAATTCGGCAGCACCTCCCCCGGACTTATGAGATGTGGGGGAGGTCACGGTATCCATCCACCATAATGGAGATGGTACCAAAACGGGGTATTGGCCGTGCACGGCGCTACCCGAATGGCACACGGTACCGGTTCCCGAGACATGGCTACAAAGGAACCGAAGAGTACCGAGACTGAAAACAGTCCGGTGGGCAAACCAGTGATGTACGAGTCCAGGGACTCGGGCATAGATATCGTATTATCTAACCCGAGGCCTCATAGAGTCTCGTTTCTATGCGGGTCGGCAAGAAAACTGCTTAGCATGCACGAATCGGCAGTAAGCGGTTCTGCCTGAGTGAGTCGGGAGCCCTCACTTGCGACGGAACGACGCCCAGATCACAGAGGAACGGCGTGAAACTTTTACAAGAGGGACTAAGGTATGTCCCGGTCAATTCCGAACTCTTACACGGGCGAAATTCCGTACCGATCGGTTCCAGATCGCGGAAAACATGCGTGCTGCCAGGTGAGTTGGCCAGCAGGCCAGGTGAGTCGGCCACGAGCTCTCTCAACGGGACGGCACCCAAATCACATCGGAATAACACGAAATTTTTATGGGAGGGACTGACATACGTGTCGAGCAACCCGGTCTCTTTGGACAGTGAAATGCCGCTCCGATCGGTCGCAAATCGCGAAAGACGTGCGTACTGCCCAGGTGAGTTGGCCAGCAGGCCAGGTGAGTCGGCCACGAGCTCTCTCAACGGGACGGCACCCAAATCACGTCGGAATGACACGAAATTTTTATGGGAGGGACTGACATACATATTGAGAAACCCGGTCTCTTTGGACAGCGAAATGCCGCTCCGATCGGTCGCAGATCGCAAAAGACGTGCGTTCTACCCAGGTGAGTTGACCACGAACCCAGTGAGTCGGCCACGAGACAGAAACATCTATTTGCCACCGGACGGCCACTCAAATCACATCGAAATGACTCAAAATTTTTATGGGAGGGACTGACATACATGTCAAGCAACCCGGTCTCTTTGGACAGAGAAATGCCGCTTCGATCGATCGCAGATCGCAAAAGATGTGCGTACTGCCCAGGTGAGTTGGCCACAAGACAGAAACATCTATTTAACACGGATGGCCGCCCAAATCACATCGAAATGACTCGAAATTTTTATGGGAAGGACTAACATACATCCCGAGCAACTCAGTCTTTTGGGAGGGTGAAAAGCCGACCGATCGATTTTTAAACATCGAAAGTTCGCTGCTCAGGTGAGTCGGCAGCACTTCCCGGGGGGCGGTTCTAGAAATCCAGAAGTCATTTGAACGCCAGGTCGGAGACACAGACTATTTAACATGCAAGGAATCCATTTATAGGTCTGAACGGGGCATAGGTATCATTTACCTAACCCTTTGTGTTCAGAACCGTAAAAGACAGTGATTCGGCAAACCTTAATCAGCAAAGAAATGAGCACAAACACAGCACATGTGAAGCTCTAAATGGCAGAAAAGGAGCCAAAAGCAATGCAGAAAGAAAAAAAACGCAAGAAGGGGACCCCCACACCTGGGTAAAAGGGCTCTTCACCTCTTCCTCACAATAGGGGACTGGATATTAAGGGCATCCATCCCCCAAATGGAGTGAGATCCAACTGTCAACTAAAGATGAAACAATAAGAAAAAATAGGAGGAAGCATTGGATTGAGGCAAGGAAACAGCCATTAAATCAAATACATGCATTCTATTGCATAAAGAGGAGAGAATTAACATGCTCCATCACATATATAAATTTCTCATAGCACAAAAAAAGGGGTCTTCAATGACTGAAATACATAAAAAATGAAATGGGGAGCAAGAGGAGACAGATGGGATGGGGGGAAAGCTCTCTCTCTCTCTTCTCCTTCTTTGATTCTCTCACCCTCTTCTTCTGTTCTAAGCTTCATGCAGCCGCCCCCCTTTGAGAGAGCTCCTCTTTCTTATCTTTCTTTTCCTCTTGACCTTTTCCTCATCTCCTACGCTGGGAAAACCAGGAAACCTACCCCCCCCCCTTCTTCTCTTAGCTCTCTCCTCCTCTGCCTTCTTGCTGCGCAGGAGCTCCCAGGAAGCCCAACCACCTTCCTCTCTTGTCTGGCTCTCTTCTCCACCGCCCCTTTCTTGCTGGCTTCCTCCGAGACTCCAAGAACCCAGCCTCCCTTTTTTTCTCTTGCCTTCCTCTCCAAGCAAAACCAGAAAAGGTGGGTATGCAGTCCTTTAGAAGCTTCTCTTTGTAGTAGTACTTTTTGTAGTGGGGGTGAGAGGTTCCTTAAAGTGACCCCAGCATGGGGCACTTTTGGGCCATTAGATAGTGGGACAATAAGTAGACTCACATCTTGTTTTATCTCTTTATTTTTTAATGTCCACAACCGTATACGATAAAGAATTGTTTTGCATGTATGATCACATTTACATATACATGACCTTTCATGCTCATAAGTAATCTTCTAAAATGACAATTATCAAAAATCAATCTTAATTAACTTCATATTTACATATATACCTCTCACGTACACACATGTCTTTTTCCTCTTTTTTTTTTACTAATAGATTACGTTGCCTTTTCATTCAAGAAACCAGCGCAAGGTAAAGCAAGAACAACTACAGGTGACACCCAAACATAGCCGATGGTGTACGTCAATTCTACTACAACAAGTAAAGTAAAGAGTACCCAATGGACTTAATAGTCCTTACATAGAAGATGCTACTATGGAGCCCAAAGAAAAGGAGATTTTGTGCACGTGGAAAAGTGCATTGAAGTGTTGGAGAAATTCGTCGAACAATGCTAGCGAGAGGATGGGGGTTTGATGCTTCTGAAAGATACGAATAAGTGCCCAAAGGATCCTCCGCCATAGGAAGCGAAAAGTTACGAACGCCGCATGTTGATCTCCAACTAGATCGGAGAAGAGAACACTGACCAAGTTAGTGAAGTAACTTCTACACAAGGTGGAGAACAAATTCATCTGCAAGAGAGAAGATAGGACCAGGAAACCAAGTTTTCAAAACAAAAAATCCACGCTTGAGGAGAGAAAATAGGAAAATAAGATCTGAGAGAGAAACTGGGAAGGAGAAAAGGAGGGCGGGGTATAGGGGGACCCGCTTAGTGGTATCTCCCCTCACCTCTCGTCGGAACCGTGGAAGATATGTCGATTCCTGCAACCACATCATGGAAAATCGAAGGGGAAGACCTTTGACAATAGAGACAGGCAAAGAGACAAGGCAATGAACAAAAAATCGAAAGACGGAGAGGAGAAATTAACTCAGAGCTTCCCTTACTGGAAAAAGCACATATGCCATTTTCATCACTTCCATTAATAAACTGACAAAATCTCTTAAATACATCAGTAGTTTGTCTCGGAGGCTCGCACCACAATAAAATTAATCAAACACCAAGTATGTCTCGAATCTCGAACTCGATGAGGGAGTGTGACTCGCGCCTGGTGGCACAGCCACCGGGTTATCTAACTACGAAATAATGATAATAATAAAATATACAATAGAACACAAAAACGAAGTTAATTTCTAAAAAAATTATTTCACATGGGTATATATACAAAACTCTCGCGAATAAATCAATATCTAAATCCGACGCACTTTTGGAGACCACATTGCGGACTTCTTTGTCGAGAGGAGCTTTCAAGTTGAAAACGTCCTTGTGCTTATCGAGATAGGACTCGATTCGCTCTGCCCTGTTCTCAGCTTCTCCATCTCCCCTGCAAATTAAGGCCCCCAACGACAGAATCTGAAGATCCGAATGAACTTCCTCACAAAATCTAAAGATTCGAAGAACACCCTTTGTCGAGATTCGCATGAAGATAGAACCCATATGCATGATAAAACATAAAAGAAATTAACAGCGCGCCATGCCAGTGCCTTAAAACCGGACCAAGATCGCATGGTCGACGGAAACAGCGAGTTGTTAGTTGTTACTGTCCGGTTCATCCCCAAAAGAAATCAAAAGTTGAACAAAAGCTATATGGACTCGCCCAAAATTGATAAATTGAGAGCAACCAGCTGGTTCAGTTTAAAACCTTACTAACCCCCCCCCCCCAACCCCAGCAAGAATTATAGGATTAATTAGTCTTCTGAAGTTTGTGAGATAAATGCCCTTATCATAAGTATGAGATGTAGAAATCGAACACGTACGAGACCCCTCTTCTGCAAGAAAGAGAGATCCACACGAAAAGGTTACAGACATGCATGAGACAAGTCTTAGCAGTAAATACATCGCTTTTGCGTACATATCTGTATATGTTCAAATTGAGACCTGTCACGATCGATCCTTCGTAGATGTGTTCTTAACATTAAAAAAAAAATCATATCTCTTTGTCATGATCACTTCTTGTTAATAATTTACGAAAATCTCGTAATGAGACATGAAGTCTGACAAAAAATACATATATAATATAAACAGTGTTTGGGAGTGCCATACATGCGAATACAAACATGCATAGTAAAGATTCTCTCTTAACTACTTACATATATAGATATAGATATGTTCAAATCTCTTTAATACACCGGTAGTTTGTCTTTAATATGAGGGCACGCATCATATTAAAAACGCCCTTGTGTTTATCGAGATGGGAGTACTCCATTCGCTCTGCCCTATTCCAGCTTCCCCATCGCCCCTGTGAGAGAGAGAGAGAGAGAGAGAGAGAGAGCAGCTGGGGAAGCTTGCAGGCTAGCTATGGAGGTGAAGGTGCTGAACATGAACGGAGGAGAGGGGGAAACCAGCTACGCCAAGAACTCCTCCATTCAGGTATGCAGCTGCACGGATGCCTGCCTGCCCAAGGACCGCCTGCTGATCATGTTCCCTTCTTTGATTAACTCGCTTCTTTCTTGTCTGACGCAGAAGAGCATACTACAGACGGCGAGGTCGGCCGTGGAGGAGGCCGTGCTGGAGCTCTGCTCCGCCGTCTCTTTCCCCTCCAAGCTCAGCGTTGCCGACCTCGGCTGCTCCTCCGGGCCGAACGCCCTGTCGGTGGTGAGCAGCGTCGTGGACACCGTGGAGGAGAGGTGTCGGCAGCTCGGTCGGAGACCGCCGGAGTTCCAGCTGTTCCTGAACGACTTACCTGGGAACGATTTCAATTCCGTGTTCCGCTCGCGTCAGGCGTTACATGAGAAACGTGAGGCATCGGCCGGCGTGGGGAAGGTGCTGGGGCAGTGCTTCGTCGCCGGGGTTCCTGGGTCGTTCCACGGGCGGCTGTTCCAAAGCAGGAGCATCCATTTCTTCCACTCCTCCTCCTGCCTCCATTGGCTCTCTCAGGTTTACTCTTTGGCCACTCGATCGTCTAATCATATGAATCCTTCCAAATTTCTCCTATGCTTCTAATGGCCATGCATGCTCAACCATATATATTAACTTAATTAATTAGATTTTGATCTCTAACTTCTGGATCGGCTGTGAAAAGAATTGAAAGGAAAAAGAGAGGAGAAGTGAGTTTGACTAGCTGATTCCCCATTGATCAATATATGTTACTTATACAAAAGCTCATGGGTTTTATTGCTTATGATATATATCCCACTTAAGTTAAATTTGTATTTGCATGTTTAATTACCTCTCTCATGTGAATTAATTGTCATGGACTATCCATAGCATATATAGTCTGCCTTCTTATGCATGATCACTACCTTAGAATTAAACTCTTTGAGACTTTATAAATCTGCTGTAGGCTCCACCTGAGCTCCAACAGCATGGCGTTTCCTTGAACAAAAGGAGCATACATATCGCAACAGAGAGCCCACCTTTTGTGGTAAATGCGTATGCAAAGCAGTTTGAGAAGGATTTATCAGATTTTCTAAGGTCTCGATCGGAGGAACTGGTCATTGGAGGTCGAATGGTGCTCACTCTTCCTTGTCGAAGGACTTCGGATCCTAGGAGTGAAGAAGTGACTTCTTACTGGACCTTACAAACGCAAGTTTTGATGGATATGGTCCAAGAGGTACATAGTTTTTATCTTCCTTTGCAATTGTTTTTTTCCCCCCTTTTTTGCTTACTTTTTTCATGGTACATCCGCCTGAAATTCGTGTCCACTAGGAAGTTAATTGTTCTATTTTATTCCATCTTCCGTATATGTTAGGCTGATCTAATTATCAAATGGTTGACGCCTCATAATCTTAACTTATGCTTGACATTTGTAAGATATCAGACTATATATGTTGCAATCGATCAGTTAATTTCTAATTTTTCTCCTCTTTCTAATTTCCTTCCTCTTTTGACTCTTCTCTTCTTCTACAGGGTTATATCACTGAAGCAATGGTGGCTTCTTTCAATATTCCATGTTATGCACCCTGTGCAACGGAGATGGAGGGCATAATAAAGAGAGAAGGGTCATTCTCCATAAACTATTTAGAAACACTCGAAGTGGTAATTTTTCATGCAGCTCCGGAGAATGGAGACCATATGACACAGAATGGCAATGCTCTTTCGGATACGGCCAGATTTATTACAAACAGCACGCGAGCAGCAGTGGAGTCCATGTTTGCGAGCCACTTTGGAGGTGATATAATGGATGATTTCTTCCTGAGATATCGTAAAGCTCTTGAAGAGAAGCACTTACCGATCAAGGAAAGCAAGATGTCAAATTTAGTCATCTCACTAGTTAGAGATCCCTAGCTAGGGACGTTCTTGTTTACCGAAGGGTAGTGTGCAAGTGGTCACTCGAAAATATAAGTGTGTAGTTGTAATAATATTTCAAAGTTAGATCGATATTTCAACTTGTTCGTAATGGTCAACAAAGGCATCTTATCCAACTATGGCAAAAGTTGTCATTCCACCGTAGTAGTCTCATCGTTCGACTTCCACAAAAATTCGAGGTGTCATGTTGTGCAAGACATATACGGAAGCCCATGTTAAGGGTTCAAATAAGATTGAGAAATACTATGCTCCCAACTAGTCGAGAGTATAGGGACGTGCGAAGGAGCCGTGCTCCTCCACAACGTGTCATGTGGAGGAGCACGGCCCCCAGTGCATTTAATGCATCTTTTAATTTTTTTTTTTACCCTCAAACGATACACACAAATATTTTTATAGTGCACACAAATATTTATTTAGTGCACACAAATATCACAATAGTACATACAAATAGTATAAGAATGCACATAAATATCCATCTATTTGTATGCATTCTTATACTATTTATATGCACTATTGTAGAATTTGTGTACACTAAATAAGTATTTATGTGCACTAGAAGGATATTTGTGTGCACTATTTTTTTTTACTCCCAAACAGTACACACAAATATCTATGTAGTGCACACAAATACCACAATAGTGTATACAAACAATATAAGAATCATACTATTTGTATGCACTATTATGATATTTGTGTGCACTATATAAGTATTTGTGTGTATTAGATAGGTATTTGTGTGCACTATTTGAGGGTAAAAAAAAACTAAAAGATGTATTAAATGCATCAGGGGTTGTGCTCCTCCACAGTGTGCGCCTGAGTGTCCAAAAAGGCAAGAACAGTTAATGGTGCGGGCCGTGGGGGCGAGCGTGCACATCGCGGGGCTCCAACCGTGCTATCTTATCAAGTCTAATTGGATTAATGAGGCTGTAGGATGTGAGGATGCTGAACATCCAAATATTTCTCCAAAAATAAACATCCGAATATTTCTCGAAAGACCACTTCCTAAGCCTCACCCGGACCTCTCTATCAGGTTAACGCAACCCAGCTGCTGGAGGAGAGTAGAGAAGAGCAAACTCTATTCACAAAGAGAAGGGCTTCTATTAGTTGTTCATCATATCAATCTTGAATGTCTTTGTGTCTGATTCAAACCCAAAAATATAATTTTCAATTCCAATAATGACCTCATACTTTTTCTTTTGATTTCAATAAAATCAAAAAGTTAATTTCAATTCTGATAATATTAATCAATCTCGAAATCATAACCAAAATTAAAAATAATGTGGGGTACGGGGTGATGTTTGGTTTTCGCCCTTCTCAAATTTGAATTCCTATCCCATGTGGGCAACTAAATTTTTTTTAACACTTTTTATCCTTACCGGATTGGATTTCTAATCGGATAATGGTTCAGAATTAGTAGATTTTGATTCTGATAACATATCAGAATGTTTGATTTCGATTCCAATAAACTATTGATATAAATTTTTTGTTTCAAATCTGATAATTTTATTGGGTCAAAAATTTAAATTTTCAAATTCTGTTTGTAGAACTATATCAATGTGATGAGTAAGTCAATTGGGAGATAGTGTATACTTACACAACCCCAATGATATATGCAAAGCCTTTTTTATTTTCAAAAGTTCACGTAGATCCAGTTATATGTTAATGTGAGAAAACTTGGTGTGCACGTCTTGGGGTGCGCACGATAAGTTTCACACCCAAACTCAATGAGGGTGTGTCATGTAACAGGTTAAAATATAAGGATGAGATATTATAATAGAGTAATACTTTACTCCCGTGGGTGAGGGAGCAAAGATTTTGCTGGAATAGTCGGGTCTCTCCTGATTGGTTGCTTTGAAGTGTTATATGGACCCCACAAAAAAATTGTATTAAATACATTAAATAATTATTAGTGAAACAATAGTTGTTCTACTTATGTACCTATTTGTTCCACCACTGTCTGCATATTTGTTCCATTTATGCACATATTTATTTCACCACTATCTGCCTATTTGTTCCACTCACTTAAGTGGAACAAAGTGTTCCACTTGCTATTTGTTTATTCCACTTACAAATATTTGATATATTTAATGTAATTTTTTTGTGGAGTTTATATATGATCCGATGACCTCCCTAACAGAGGCCCATTCTCCGAAGGCCCATTAGAGCCCAACAATACAGACCCCCCACCGCCGAAGCCCACGTTAAAGGCTGACATAGGATTTGGCCCAATCGTGCACCTGCCTATCCAAAAAGGCAAGAGAAATTAATGGTGTGGGCCGCGGGGGCGTCCACATCGCGGGCTCCAACTCTGCTATCTCTTCAAGTGTAATCGGATTAATGAGACTGCAGTATGTGGGGATGCCGCACATTCAAATATTTCTCAAGAAAAACATCCAAATATTTCTGAAAAGACCATCTCAAAAGCCTCACATGGGCTTCTAACCAGGACCTATGAGTGTTTAGTCCGTGGGAAATATTTACTGCAAGACTTGTTTTATAATAAAATTGTAGTAGATTATTTGAAAAGTAATTCTATTACCTGAGAGCTTGACAATCCTTTTCTCTTTTTCTTTCAACCAATAAAATTATTTTCCAAATAATTCACAAGGAGAGTAGTGTTACAATGAGCATCTCTCTTAATCCGTTTTAACTATTCAGATGTGTCTGCAAAACCATCTGGTGACAGCACAGAGTGAGGCATTCATGCCCCGATACAAGGTGATAACCGCAGTAGCATTTATTGTGATTTATTTGAATTTATCCATATTATTATGATATCAACTCGATCGTCTTGGGGAAAAAAAAAACCTCTACTGGCTGCCAGCTTCACCAAGTAAAATAAAGGCTTAGTGTATTTTTTTTATTACACTTAAGTACAATATGATTAGATACTAAACTTATGTGGCACTCCTCACATGGAGAGTGATAAAGTGACAACTCAATTATTAGGTGCTACATGAATTTAGTGCCTAGTCATATTGTATTTAAGTGCAATAAGAAAGTACACAAAACTTTTCTCCACCAAATAATAATGTAGGTGGATCTTTATAATCTCCTGAAGGCTGAATGTATTTGCAACTGCCACAGGAGCTACTGCCGTAAATACGAACAATAGAGCAAAACTGTCACGCCCCTCCAATTTAGCAGCGGAATAAATCGGGGAGACGAGAGCAAAGTGTATGGTAACGTAAATTGCGCATGCAGTTGCAAAAATCAGAGCGTCTAATGAACAATAATTGTAACAAACTCTTCATTTTATTGATAATTCACATAAGCTATTACAACCACTAATTCAGAGCCAAACCATAGGGCTCAAAGACTTCATTACATTAGAAAGAAATTTTAAGCAAATATCTAACTAAACTCTATGATACTAAGGCAATTACATCGCTATGACTCCAGGTCGCTCATCACTCTAGTCCATTCCCGTTGGTGTGTGTAGGGTCATCATCTGGCTTACTGAAACACATACAACAATAGCGCAGGGTGAGCAATAACGCTCAGTAGGACTTAATATCTCGTGTAACCAAACATGTTTTAAGTGATTAATGTCTTATAAAGCAGGATAACTAGAGAGAATGGTCAAGTATAGATACGAGAGTAATAGCACATGGTAGCAAGAGAACCATAAAACTTCCAAAAGAATATATGCAAAATTAGCATGATAACGAATTGACCATATAACGAAATAGCGTGTAACGATTGCACAAAAGTGCACTAGTCGCGATAGCATGTAACGATTGGTCGATCATTTTATCAACCCAGAGTATATAGTAACATGATTGATTGATTGTCATAGATTAAATCTTGATAGTTTTAAATGGCGTTGAGTGTATGCCACACACCATGATCATTGTTACTCACATGGAAAAATGGCACTCTTCGGGCGCTCTCCCCAGGACCAGATCGGGCCCTATTGCCTGGCATTGGTTATGTTTGTTATCTTAGAGAATCAATTTAATGGCCAAATAGAATACTAAGAATAGATGAAAGTAATTGACGATTAGACGAGAGTATAGAGAGTATGTGAATAGATGAGAGTACAAAGATAGTAGATGAGACATGGTCATAATCGTAAAACAATGATAAACAAACGATAGTATCAGTTGCATGGCACAGTCGTGTGCTGACAGTCTGGTAGAAGTCACCACCACCCAATAACCGTGTCGTGAACACAGGCCAGAGATCCAGTGTGATCCAAAGGTAAGAGAGAAGATCCAAAGGTAAGAGAGAACATACTAAGGCCGTTGGATCATGCTGATCTCTAAGGTGTAAAGGGTTTTAAGGGTATAACCCACTCGTCGGCAATGGACGTCCGCCAAAGCCAAGGAGACTTACGGAGGCCTTGACAAAGAGTCCCTGATCCTGTTAGGAGTATTCCAACGGAGAGGTAGTCCATGTCAAGAAAGAAAAGTTAAAAATAAGTGTCCGTCTTGCCTCGAGTGCTCGAAGGCAGAGGGACGCGATAACGGTGTATAAAGCACGCGAATAAAACAAAAACAAGTGTTATTAAAACATTTGCGAGATTTAGTAAATAATTACACTTAATTACTAGATATATTATTGAATAATTTAATAAGGTCTCATGGCAATTATTAACGTATAGTGTGTGCAAGTGTTAAGAAATCATGAGAACATGTATAATCGTGCACATAGTTTTTAAATAAATGGTTTTCATGTAAATATTACCAATTATCAATTTACATTTTGTTACTATTCATAACAATGCATAATTAGGGTTAAGCATGGATTAAATGGGGTAAATAACAAGGATATATGAGCAAATTAGGGTTCTAGCCGACATCTTGAAATCGCGACGGGGGTACCCGTCGCGTTTCAAGTCGCGACATAGAGGCCAGTCGCGTTCTGCTGAACTGGGCCGGTCTGTGTGAGCCGAGGAAAACCGCAACGGCTTGGGCTGTCGTGTTCATGATGCAGTGGTCCGACCGATTGCGACCCTTCTGAGATCGCGACGGGTAGGGCTGTCGCGATTTCAAAAGGGCGGCCCGAACCCAAAAAGGGGAAAACAACCCTTTCAGGTTGGGTCCTTCCTTCCATGGCATGATACAGGTCCCTTCAAAAATCAATATAAGATCGCAGGAAGGTCCAAAAATTATGAAACCAGTTTAGGCAAGAGTAATTCGAAAATAGACAAGTAATATGTATGTTTTAATTAGGTTACTTTTTAGTGACCTAAAACATGCACAGTCATGGATTTCGATTTAATTAGCAAAGGATGCATGATGAAAATTGGGGGAAATAGGATCATTCGAAGCCTAACATTATGAAGTATTTATGAGAATATTAGCAAGGCATGGGATCAAGTATATATGTGTGTGGTGGCCAAATCTGGTCACCTAAGCCCATGATGGCCCATTACGGCCCTCTCGTGTCCTGTCAACAAACATAACACCATTTCAAAGGGCCACGTCCTCATCAGGGCGGTTCGAAGACTTCCAAGGTATGACCCCCGTGATCGGACGTCGTCAAGCTCCACAGCAGCATATCCCCGATCAGGTCATCTATCCTTCCATACCGAACAACTACGGACGCTACCAATCAGCGTGTTCCATCACCACGCGAGTCACCTGCTCGGTGATCTTGTCCGGAGGTTGCCGAACAGCTCTCCGTATCCTCGCGACGGTTATAACCGCCCGAGGCCACGCGCCCCATCATCAAGAGGCGCGTTAACTGCCTGGCATCTCAACAGACACCTGGGTGCATAACTCCTTCCGTTATGCGCACCCATCTAGGCGCCTTTTCAGGGACGATCTACCAACATTACGCACGATTGCCTCCGCACCTACGCCTATAAAGGTACAGGTACATGACCATGCACTGGTACGTTCTCTCTCACGCGAACACACCCTTACGCATTCAAACCCCCTGCCTTACAAGCCTCTCACTGACTTAGGCATCGGAGAGTTTTCCCGGTCTTCACTGGGCCCCCTGATCCAATTCTGGTTTTGCAGGCTTCCGTCCGCACCGGCGTTCGTCTTCCCCATCTTCTTTAGTGGAGGCCCGTTTGGCTCCGGCCCAAACAGGAATATACCACCACATTTGGCGCCGTCTGTGGGAACGACACAGCCATGGCTCGCGGACGATCCTCTCACCAGAACGCAGGAAGTAGGGCGACCAGATCTCGCCGCTCACAGGCGAATTCTCCTCGCTGGTCTACTCCTGTCGACGTCAACATCGCCCCTGCGGGCACCAACAATAATGACGTCCCCGCGCCGGCGGTCGCCACGCCGGCAACTGCTCTCGAAGTAGCAGAACTCCGGGGGGCAGATGCAGCAGTTAACAAGTGTTTGTCTTGCCCTGCAGGCTCAGCTGGTTGGACCACCAGCCTCGGCGGCCCCCCTACTGCGAGAGCGGCAGGTGGCGTCGTCGCATCGGCGTTCTCGCGTCCTCCCGGCGCCTCAAGAGCAGCAGGCAGACTCACCGCGCTGGTCGCATCGAGCCCCGTCTGAGGAACGGGCACCAGAGCGCCACGGGCGTTCACCCCATCGCTCTGTTGCCTCCCCCCATCCACCGCGATCGGTCGTGGGAGCCAACTCCCACGAGTCCAGACGAGGGGGCCCCGCCAATTCCGAACAGGAGCTCACCAGGCGCCTGCGGCGTGTGGTCGACCTCGAGCTCCGCGTGGACGCGATGGTCCAGCGCGCAGAGGGGAAAGCTCCAGCGGAAGATGACCTGGACTTCCGCTCCCCTTTCAGTAGGGAGATCCTGGATGCTTAGGTCCCTTCCAAGCTCCCTCTGCCCACCATCGCACCCTATGACGGCACCACCGACCCGGCCGACCACATCCACGGCTTTGAGTCGCACATGGTGTTCCATGGAGCATCAGATGCAACCAAGTGTAGGGCCTTCCCTGCAACTGTCACGTCCTAATAAATTAAACTATTTATCGGAAGTGACAGAATATAACACACAGAAAAGACACGATATCCATTCATAAAGATAGCCTCATAAGTGTCTTATTACAAAAGTTTCCTCATTCAGATCTCATGAGGAACAGGTCAACAGAAACTTAATACATCACATTTACTATGCTAAAAACTATTGAAAACCAGCGTAATTAGCTCCTTGTAGATTGGTAGTTCACTCAGCACACTTTCTCCCTTAATCATTCGTTCCATCTGGATTACCTGAAAAATAGAATTCTGTGAGCTAACTAGCTCAGTAGGATTCAAGTCTATAATCAAGGAGATCAAGATACAAGGTAAGTGACAAGAAGTTATACATGTAATCATGCTTTTGCAAACTAAACTGAGATTGCTATCTGACACTAGATAGCAAAGTTATGGAACAATGAACTCAAGATTCAAGGATTCATAGTAACATTCACAAATTGTATTGAACTCATATGAACACACAATAAAATGAAATGATGACCAATCAAACACTTAATGATGCTATGCCAAACATCCACTAATCCTTTATCGTTCCGCGCGGCCACTTAAACGAATTTGGGTGCTCCTCCCGGACTGGACTAGCCCTTATTTGCCAAGCATAAACTCTTAGATTGAGTCCAAGACTCTCAATTTGTCATCACCACACTCTTACCTTTGTAATGAATCAAGAAAATACAAAGGTTTTACTCATAATCACTCAAGGTTTACATACAAGGAACAAGGAACTTGATTTCGACATTGATTTCTCGAAATGACAATCTCACGAAGGCAATTATGTTCGGAACTTGTAGTAATAACTCAAGGTGACAAGAAGGTTAACTTGACTGGTTTAAATGGGTGTTTTGTAGTAAAATACATATATCTAAAGGTAGAATAACAAGTAGGACAAAGGAGTATAATTTTCATGAAAGAACGGAGTCAAAACAAGGCTAGGAACATAGTTCAGTCATGACCTATCGACAGGCCTTGATCTGCTGTCGACAGGGCTGCCCTGCCAGAGCTGGGTTTTCAGCTCTATGTGTACCTGTCGACAGCAAGCCTGGGCCTGTCGACAGGTACACTCAGGCTGAAGGTCCTGGGTTCTGGCCAGGGGTTCCTGTCGACAGGAAGACCTTCGTCTGTCGACAGGGGCTATGAAAACTGTATAAAAGCCATTCCATTTGACCTCCAATGGATCTATAAAGTTACTCTAATGTTCCTAACATGATTTGGACCCTATACAAGTGTGGTTTCAAATATAAAACTCATGGAAACATGATCTGAAAACTGAAGATCATGGGACTTAATTTACAAGGGTGTTCTAGCTAAAGGTGAACTCAACGTGGATAATAAGGAGTTTTTCTTCTTTGAACTCTTTCTCCTCATCCTTCTACGTTGATCTTATATGAATTGAACTAACTTAAGAGTCTTACCACCTCTCAACACCTTAAGTTAGCTAAACATAGAAAACCGTTGAGGTTCTATCTAATCTACACAATAGATTCAACACTTCTAAATTCATTCAAGCGAATCAGAGCTAGTAACATGTGGTTACTATTGACTTAAGAATCAAGTAAGACATGATGTAAGGTTGATTTGTTATCATGGATATATTTTCTAAACTTTGAAAACACATGATCAACAACATGACTCTTCCGATTTCACATTAATCTGAGTTTTCAAACTGAAGTAGTAGCATGCTTCCACATCACATGCCATTTACCAAGGAATCAAGGAATAAGGTGGCCAAAGATCTAGAGAAATAAGAAAGGAAGCCTACCTTGTTGAAGTGAAATGAGATCCTTAACTTCAGAAATCCTCAGAAGCAAAAGAAAGACAATGCACACTTGCACAACGATGAGCTTCAATCAATTGTTCCAATGCACACTCAGCAACTTCAATAGCTTGAGCAAAGCAAGATGAGAAGAAGAACCAACTACTTCTGCTATACTCTCACTAAGATTTTCAGAAATACAATAGCACTAGAAGAAGAAGAAAGAGAGAGAGAGAGAGCAATTTCTCCTCCCGAAATGGCTTCCTCACCAAGCTAATCACTCAGAAATCTCTCACCTGAAGTTACTCACGAAGTAGACACAGCCTAACAGTGGAACAACTCAAAGAAACTAGCCACAAAGGTTGGGGATGGTTTTTATAAACCCAAGCTATATGCATGCACATGGACACGTAGGGGGGTATGTGTTGAGATAAAAATCCCCTTTACCTTCTTTGGACACCTAGCCCATGCAAGATGAGAGAGTTACACATGGTAACTGAGGTGTTACCATGTTTCCCTCAAGTGTTGTCTTCACCATAAGCCTCCACGTAGCCATTCAAAATTAACCCAGAAAACCCATTTGTGTAATTCCCCCAAAATTCCACTGGCCACTTGTTCTTTGCATAAACCTATCCAAATCACATCTGATTGCCATGAAATTTTAACCATAGACTAATATGGTTGTTTTACTAATTTTGGTGATTTTTAATAAATTTTTAGATTTTATTTTGTAATAGGTGAAAAATCACCTGAAAAATGGTCGCGTCGACTATACCTTGAAATCCGTACCTCGAAAATTTCATATGATTACATATTAAATTTCTTCACATTTTTTTGGAAATTATGATGTTCTCGGATTTTTATTTCGATGTCGTTTTCCGATTTCGCCCTGTGGAGGCACTCATTTCGAGGTGCGACACTAGGATAATGTTCATTACCCCTAACTATGTCTATCATCAAATTTTCATATTTTAATAATAACCCTAAGGTATTTTAACTCAATTACTTCTATTTTCTTATTATTTTAAAATTTCTGGGGCGTTACAGCAACCCTCAAGGAGACTGCCAGGGCCTGGTTCGAGACCCTCCCTACAGGCTCCATCACCTCCTTCCGCCAATTGAAGAAGTCCTTTCGGGACAACTTCCTTGGCGGAAGGTCGCAGCCGCGAATGGCGGCTTCTCTCCTGGCCGTGCGCCAGAAGAAGGGCGAGGCGCTCTGGGACTTCGTTAAGAGGTTCCGAACAGAGGCGCTTCGCATTTCGCGCCTGACGTCCCTCTGGCAACCAGTGCCCTTATTCAGGGCACGCGACAGCTTTTTGTAGAGGACCCTCGGCGTCCAGCCAGCCCGCCACCCTTGCCGAGCTGCTCTCCATCGCACAGCGCCACGCGGCTTGCGAGGAGAGCCTAGCAGCAAGTAGGGCCGAGCAGGGGGAGCAGTCAGATAAGAAGAGGCCTTTCGACAACGGTTCCGACCGTGATCGGAAGAAGGGACGACGCAACGGTGACTCTCCGCGCTGTCCGCGCCCCTTCACCAACTACACCCCCCTCACTGTGGCACCCGAACAGATCCTGGCGGAGATCAGGAACGAAGCATATGTTCCGTGGCCACAGAGGATGCGCTCCGACCCCCGGAGGCGCGATCAGAACAAGTACTATCGCTTCCATCGCGACCACGGCCACGACACCTCCTAGTGCCGCCAGCTTAAGGACGAAATTGAAGACCTTATCAAGCGTGGCTACCTTGGACGGTTCGTGCGCCGAAATGAGGAGCTCCCCAGACGCTGAGAGCGGACTCCCGAGCAGCCGATCAACAATGAGCCCAATGGGCAGGAGATCAACGTGATCGTGGGAGGCTTCGGCGCAGGCGGAGAAAGCACTCGAAGCCGACGCGACTACGCAAGGCGAGTGCATGTGGTAGATAGGCCTTCGGCACCTCGGCCGACTCCATATCCCACCAGTCCTGTACGCGCACAGCCCGAGGAGGCTATAACCTTCTCGGATGAAGATCTTGTAGGGGTTACGACCCCACACACCGATGCGTTGGTCATTTCGGCCACCATCAATCACTGTAATGTGCACCGGATTCTGGTGGATAATGGAAGCGCCCCCGATGTCTTGGCTTACGATTGTTTCGTCCTCATGGGCCTGAAAACCGATCAACTCTCCCCTGTAAACTCGCCTCTGTTTGGCTTTTCGGGAGTTTCGGTCCAGCCCATGGGAAGAGTCCGTCTCCCGATCACTTTAGGGACGGCTCCAAGGATCGTGACCAAGATTGTGGACTTCTTGGTCATCAACAATATGCCTGGATACAATGCCATCCTCGGCAGAGGTCTGATCGGGCGCATCAAAGCAGTACCTTCGTCACTCCATCAGAAGATGAAGTTCCCAACCCCGAGCGGGGTCGGCGAAGTGCTCGGGTGTCAGCGCGAGTCTTGCCGTTGCTATGTCCTCTCTTTAAGAGACAAGCAACCACTCGCGGACCCAGTCCCGCCTGCGTCCGACCAGCCTTCCACCAGCCAAGGAACGCCTGCTGAAGATTTAATCCCCGTCCAGGTAGACGATGACCCCGAACACGTCTTATACATTGGCGCCTTGTTGACAGAGGCCGAGCAACAACGCTACACAGCCTTCCTGCTGGCCAATTTGGACGTGTTCGCCTGGTCTGATGATGAGCTTCCGGGCATTCCCCCGGAGGTAATGGTACATCGCCTCCGTCTGGATCCCCGGATTCCACCAGTTCAACAAAGGAGGCGACCTGTGAACCGCGAACGGCAGACCGTGATTTAGGATCACGTAGTCAAAAGCCGAACTGTTGGGCTCCTCCGAGAAGCCCAATACCCAAGGTGGATCTCCAATGTGGTCCTCGTACGCAAGGCCAACGGTAAATGGCGTGTGTGCGTTGATTACAAGGATCTCAATAAAGCAACGCCCAAGGACAACTTCCCTCTGCCGCGCATTGATCAGCTGGTGGATGCTACTTCCGGTCACGAGCTCCTCAGCTTTTTGGATCCTACTCTGGTTACCACCAATCACCGCGTATGCATCCCCCGGATCAAGATGCCACGACGTTCGTTACAGACCTAGGCTTGTACTGTTTTACCAGAATGCCTTTCGGCCTAAAGAACGCGGGCGCAACTTACCAGCGGCTGGTCAACAAGATGTTCGAGCAGCAGATCGGGCGCAACATGGAGGTCTATGTTGATGACATGCTGGTCAAGACGCTTCCGAGCATTGACCACATTTCCGACCTCCAGGAAACTTTCGCAACCCTGCGAAAGTACAATATGAAACTCAACCCTGCCAAGTGCGCGTTTGGTGTTCGGTCGGGCAAGTTCCTCGGTTTCCTTGTGTCAAACAGAGGAATAGAAGCAAACCCGGAGAAAATCCAAGCCGTGCTTGAGATGAGCAGTCCAAAGACAGTGCGCGACGTCCAACGTCTGACAGGGCGTCTTGCGGCACTGAACCGTTCATGTCCCGCAGCAGAAAGAAGTTTTAACTTCTTCAAGTTGCTCCGAGGCCCTAAAAGCGCCTCGAAGCAAGGGGGGCAAGTACGGTGGACTGATGAATGCGAGGCTGCCTTCACCGAGCTGAAGGCATATTTGGCAGCCCCTCCTGTTCTCTCAAAGCCTGTGCTCGGGGAACCTCTGTTCGTGTACCTCTCGGTTACCGAACACTCCATCAGCGCAGTCTTGATCAGAGAAGAAGGAGCGGCGCAGCATCCGGTGTATTATATCAGCAGGGTCCTCCAAGAAGCTGAAAGGAGGTACCCCCGAGCAGAAAAGCTCGCCCTTGCCCTCGTCACGGCTGCCCGGAAGCTTAGGCCCTATTTTCAGGCCCATTCCGTCACGGTTCTAACCGATCAACCGCTGAAATCCATCCTTCAGCGGCCGGAGGCTTCCGGCAGGCTTGTTAAGTGGGCGATAGAGCTTGGTGAGTTCGACATCAGCTTCCGGCCGAGGACTGCGGTCAAGGCGCAGGCATTAACAGACTTCGTTGCGGAATGTACTCTCCCGGCCGAGCAGGATCCTCCGTTGGCGGATGAACCCCCATGGGAGCTCTACGTTGACGGGTCCTCTTGCGTTACAGGGAGTGGAGCTGGCTTGGTCCTCACCTCCCCGGAGGGGTTAGAGTTCCAATACGCCCTTCGTTTCCACTTTCCAGCCTCCAACAACGTGGCTGAGTACGAAGCTTTGCTGTCTGGTATCCGCATGGCTAGGCACCTTGGAGCCATTCGGCTTAGGGTCTTTAGTGACTCCCAACTGGTTGCCAGCCAGGTAAGCGGGCAGTTCGGAGCAAGGGAACCCCGCATGGCTCAATACCTTCAACAGGTCAAGAGCCAAGCAGAGGGCCTCCTACACTTCGAAGTCATACACGTCCCACGGGAGCAGAATGTGCGAGCCGATGCACTTGCCAAGTTGGCGTCCTCAGGTGACATCGCCCCTTCCCGCTCCGTGTTTATTGAAGAGCTCGCCTTACCGAGCACGGAGGTAGATGTTGCAGCCATAGAAACGGACCCACCAACTCCGAGTTGGGTGGACCCTCTCTTGGCGTACTTACTCCGGAGAGAGCTTCCGCCCGAACAGGGCGAAGCTCGGAGAATCAGGATGCGTTCTCAGCATTTCACCCTCGTAGAAGGTAAGCTGTACCGACGGTCCCTTTCAAGACCTCTTCTGCGTTGTCTCAACCCTGAGGAGGCCCTTGCGGCCATAGAAGAAGTCCACGAGGGGCTGTGCGGAAGCCACCTGGGGGGCAGAATGCTAGCACGCAGCATTATCCGAGCATGGTTCTGGTGGCCTTCTCTTCAGAAGGATTGCATGTCCTTCGTCAGGAAATGTCCAGAATGCCAAAAGTTCGGAGAGCTCATCAAGCAGCCTGCCGAACAGCTTCACAGCCTGTTCGAGCCACGCCCTTTCGCCAGATGGGGCATTGATATCTTGGGTCCCTTCCCAGGGGCCCAAGGGCTGAAGAAGTTTCTGTTTGTGGCCATCGATTACTTCACCAAGTGGATCGAGGCCGAACCTGTTGCCACGATCACCGAACAAGCCGCGTGGAAGTTCGTCTGGAAGAACCTCCTCTGCAGGTTTGGCGTTCCAAGAGTGATCACCTCCGACAACGGGAAACAATTCGACAGCACCTTCTTCAAACAGAAATGTGCCGAGCTCGGAATCTACAACCACTTCACTTCCGTGGCACATCCCCAGGCTAACGGTTTGGTGAAAACGCCAACCGAACACTGCTGCACGGGATCCGCACAAGAGTAGAGGCTGCAGGTGGATCGTGGATTGACGAGCTCCCTAACATTCTTTGGTGTCACTGAACGACTGCTCGGGTAGCTACAGGGGAAACACCTTTCCATTTGGCCTACGGCTCGGAAGCTGTTGTACCTCTGGAAGTAGCCCTTCCCACCATCCGAACAACCCACTTCGACGAAGCCGCCAACAACCGTGCTCTCCGGGAAAACTTGGACATACTTGGCGAGTGACAAAACGACGCCAGCATTCGCCTCGTTTCTTATCAGCAACGGCTCGCGCAATATTATAATGCGTGAGTCAAGGAAAGGCGGTTCAATGTGGGAGATTTGGTTTTGCGCCGCTGTTCGGCTTCGGATCCCCGAAGAGCAGTCGGCAAACTTGCCATTAAATGGGAAGGACCTTATCAGGTCACCCACGTCCTTGGGAAAGGCTCATATAAGCTAACTACCCCTAGTGGCGAAGCCATACCCAGGACTTGGCATGTATCTAACCTCAAGGCTTACCATTTGTAAAAGCCTTCGTTCGGCATCCCACTTCTCTTCTCCATGTTCCTATGGTTCTCAATGATCTGCGCTGTGCATACAATGCTTATAAAACTGCAGATCTCCATCCGAGCAGGAACAATGACGAAAGGAGAAGATAGAAAAAGAGACGCCATAGTCAAAACATAGAAAGAAAATTTTCATTTACTAATCCTTTTTTTTACAAGTATGGCTGCAAAAAGGGAAATATAAGAAGAACATGGAGCAAGGGGATTAAGGAGCTTGTTCGGAAGGACCAGCATCTTCACCCGAAGAGGGCATCCGCCCAGACTGGAATTGTGCGAAGCGCACACCATCTAAACGGGCGTCATGAGTGCGACGCCGGCATTCCCGAACAACAGCCTCAAAGGCTTCTCGGGCGCGTTTAACCCAGGAAAGCCGCTCTCTGAGATCCTTCCCAGCATTAAGACCCACCCTGTAGCAGCGGGCCCCATACTGCTCCAAGTCTTCCTTGTATTCCGGCCCGGCCTTGTACTCAGCACAGCACGGCCCCCGCATCTACTACCACCTTGCCAGGGCGTCTTTTTCGGCCCGCGCCAAGGTAGCCTCCAGCTTCGAAGCCTGGAGGGCAGCTTTGAGGTTCTTCACCTCCTCCTCCAGTGCTGCCTCGCGAGCCTTATATCTCGCTGACAGGTCCTCGCAGAAAGCCGCCTGCGCCTCAAAAAGATATTTCTGCTTCTGACCCCGAGCAGCTAGAGCCTTGAGGATGCCCAACGACTTGGACATTCCATCCGCAAGTGCCTCCAGATCAACATCACTCATGCCTTCATCCTCTAGGCCCTCCGGGTGGTAACCTTCCACTGGTCTCTCTGGAGTCTGCTCGGAAGGAAGGTCTAGGCACCTTGCCAGCTGGTCAAGATGGGAAGCAGTAGGGCTCGCAGGCAGCTCCCTTGGCGCGTTCTCCATACGACGAAGGGTCGCCTCCAACGCTGCCACAGAAGGGTCTTCGGAAGCTTCTTGAGCAGCGCTTCACTGAGGGCCTTCGGTCGTCATCGGACTCTTCAGCCCGATCACCGCCCCCAACACCCGCAGCCTCCCCCCCATCACCTTCAACTACCTTGGAGGTTGCATTTATATTAGCAACCACCTCGGTGGGGGGCAGGATTCCTCCGGTGGTAGCAGCAATCTCCTCGGACGCCCCCGTCGTCGCGGCCGCTTTTTCAGTGGCCCTTGCAGTAGGAACCACTTCATGTCCCTCAGACGGAGTTGCGCTTGGCGCTGGAGCCACCACGCTGCTTGCTACCACCCAGCAGGGGTGGAAACCTCCGTTGCATCAGCGTCCTCCTCTCGCCGAACAGGAGACACCGCAACTTCTCCACTCCTCCTAGAAGAAGCCCCCGCAGTGTTGCTGGTAGCACCGTGCTCGGCACCACCAATGTTGGAAGCATCAGAGGGCTCCCTATCCTTCGAGCAGGTGGATCCCCTGGCCTCTTCTCCGGCAGGGCTCTCGGACCCGTCGCTCACGACGACGAGCCCCAGCTCGGTCGCCATCTTCTGCGCGACCTCTGGGCACGCCATGGAGGCCACCCGCGGCACTCCCTGATCGGCCGATTCCACGGCCTCACTTTTTCTGCGCAGCAGCAACTGCGCCTCTTCCGCTTCCTCCTCAGTCCCCTCCTCGTCACGTGGAGGAGTAGCTTGGACCGTCTTCTTCCTCTTCTGAGCGCGGAGTTGTTCTGCCTCCTCTGCACTCTCGTCGAACAAAACTGGCCTCCTTTTTATGGAAGCGGAAGGACGACTCGCCCCGTCGCCCTTCTCCGGTGGAGTCCGAGCTCCAACCGAAACCACCTCCTAGGTGGCCTTCTTCTTCAGGCGAATCCTTCCGGGCCCCTTTTTAGGGGCCCGTGCCTTGGCTGGACGCTCCTCAGTAGGCAAAGGAGCAACGAGCGTCGTTGTTACTGCGGTGCCGACCCTCACGGCAGAGGGAACCCGAACAACGGCAGCAACGTCGTCGCCCTCATACACCATATGCACCAAAATAGGGATCTGCTCGGCAAAATCTTCATTCGCCTCCTGATCCCTCCCGGCCTCCAGCTCTGCGGCAGCTGCACATAAAGAAAAGAAGAAGAGGAAGAGTTAGAGTGAGGTCACCAAACCAAGAGTTCGTATACTTACTCCACGGTTTGCTCAGGCCGTACTTGACGAGCAAGAACTCGGTCACATAGCCTTCTCCATTCCGAACACCTGCTCGGAGAAGACAGTTCGATGCCCTCGCCTCGTCCTGGATCAGCTTCGGAAAGATGTCCTTCCGTGCCGAGCGGCTAACAGTGGGGAATCCCCACTCGGCACCACCCCGGTGGCGCACAAAAAATAGCCTGTCCATCCAACCCTTGTTGTTGGAATATTTGTTGGACAGCCCGATGTGCATCCTGTCTGTTCGGTGCTTTTCATAGTAGATATCTGCTCCTGACGCCCGAGAAGCAGACAGCTTGAAGTGAGCCTGGAAAACATCCGCCGAACCCCAGATCTCTTTCATCTTGCAGATGACGCCGAAGATGCAGATGTACCTCCATGTGTTGGGCGTCAGTTGTATTGGCAAAACGCCCCAACAATTCAGGAGCGCCTTCGCCACTTCCGGCAGCGGTAGCCGGAAGCCCGCCTCCAGGTGATCTACAGAGAGGAGGAGGCAACCTGGTTTGTTCACCAGGAACGACTCCCCTTCCTTCGCGTCGATGATCTCGTACTCGTCACCGATCCTGAAGCGCTCACGGAGTCCGCTGTAATGGCGGTACCGTGGTCCGCTGGACGCTGCGACGGTCACCCCACTTGCTCCGGCGACGGCCTTCCCTCTGCTCGCCATCACTGGAAGAGTCGCGGGAAGCGGCAGCAGCAAGAGGAGATGAAGGAGAAGGTGGAAAGCTGGGAAGGCAAGAAAACTCGAAGGCTGGAATGCTGGAAGGTTTTTCGTAGGCGTGACTCCCGCCTTCGCCTCCTCCCCTCTTTATAAGGAAAGGGGAGGGAGCAAAATTCGAGGCGGGCCCTAAAACGCCGCTCCTTCCAGTTTCGAAAATTTCCCCTCGGGTACGACGTCGGCGGCCGTTCGAATGCAACGACGACGCTCCTGGCTCGACACGGCTTTGCACCCATCATGATGGGTTAGCTGTTTGACAGGACTCCAAGCGGCGACACCACGCAACGGGTCATCGCATTAAATGTGGAAGCGACGCCCTCGAAGCGCTCGTCTCACCGAGCCACTCGAGAGCGTGGGGGGCAAGTGTGGTGGCCAAATCTGGTCACCTAAGCCCATGATGGCCCATTACGGCCCTCTCGTGTCCTGTCAACAAACATGACACCATTTCAAAGGGCCACGTCCTCATCAGGGCGGTTCGAAGACTTCCAAGGTATGACCCCCGTGATCGGACGTCGTCAAGCTCCACAGCAGCATATCCCCGATCAGGTCATCTATCCTTCCATACCGAACAACTACGGACGCTACCGATCAGCGCGTTCCATCACCACGCGAGTCACCTGCTCGGTGATCTTGTCCGGAGGTTGCCGAACAGCTCTCCGTATCCTCGCGACGATTATAACCGCCCCAGGCCACGCGCCCCATCATCAAGAGGCGCGTTAACTGCCTGGCATCTCAACAGACACCTGGGTGCATAACTCCTTCCGTTATGCGCACCCATGTAGGCGCCTTTTCAGGCACGATCTACCAACATTACGCACGATTGCCTCCGCACCTACGCCTATAAAGGTACAGGTACAGGACCATGCACTGGTACGTTCTCTCTCATGCGAACACACCCTTACGCATTCAAACCCCCTGCCCTACAAGCCTCTCACTGACTTAGGCATCGGATGGTTTTCCCGGTCTTCACCGGGCCCCCTGATCCAATTCTGGTTTTGCAGGCTTCCGTCCGCACCGGCGTTCGTCTTCCCCGTCTTCTTTAGTGGAGGCCCGTTTGGCTCTGGCCCAAACAGGAATATACCACCACAATGTGGATTGAAAGTAAACATGTAGGTTCGGGTACATGATGATGATAGAGATTTGAGCATTTAATTTTCTTTCATGGAGCAACAAAATTAGGGCAAGCAGAGGGCTTTGATAGAGGGGATCATAGTCTGTCTAGGGTCGAGTTTAATTAGATTTAGCTTGAGAGATTGCCTATCTTTCATGCTTTTAAGGTCCTAGGACTAAAAAGATGAGGAACGAAATCCCTTCTTTGTTCCTAGCTTCCTTCCGTTGTTCTCCACGTCCAGACCCTCTTCTCCTCGTTCTCCAGCTCCAGAGAAGTGTCTAGGTTGGGTGGTACGAAATAATGGGTATTTGTTTGATTAAAGAGTCATTACTTCCTAAAACTCCTCCTTTCCTTCAAACTTCGAATTTTCTCATTTATCTCCCCCTTTTCTAGCATTTATCAATATAATAGGATAGGGGAGAAGTTCAATTTCGTGGGTAGAGGGTTTGGGTAGGTCTAAGACTATTGTAGAGATATTTATAAGCTATTTTAGTCATTATCTTACCCTTTTTAATTAATTTAATAATTAACTCCGAATTTTCACATTTATCTCCCCCTTTTCTAGCATCTATCTACCTAATTGGCTTGGAGAGAGATCTAATTTCGTAGCTAAGAGATTGGAGTAAGTCTATGTCTCTTTTTAGATATATATAAGTCATTTTTAATACTTTAATTGACCCATTTTAATTATGAGATAATATAGTTACGAATTTTATAGTATTTTTTTATTATAACATTTTAAACTCATTTAAATATGAGCATCATATATTTAACCCAATTGTCTCTTATCTAAATCCTTTTTTAGATTAGGATAGAGTTCTATTGAGTTATATTCAGGTTAGGACTCTTTTTAAGATAATTATAAGTTAAAATAGTCATTATCTTAACCCTTTTTCATTCATCAATATTTTAGGTACGAATTTAGGTTTAAATATCTCCCATCCAACAATGGACTTTAGCTTTTGGGCCCAATAACTTATGTATGGCTCAATTGTACAACCCCTATATTTAATTTACTTAATAGATTTTAATTATTCTTTTTATATTAGGGAATTTATTCATGGCCCAAAATTATCCATTGGTCCAATTCTCATAATGGACTGTCAATACACATTATTCAAAGTCTACCCATGTATTTATTTTGATTTATAATCTACTTTGGCTCATAAGATAATAATTTTTTTGACTTATTCTTTAATTACAATAATAAGTCACATAAATTCTAAAACTTAGTTCCAAAATGATTTTTCTATATCCAAATTTCTAAATGGATCAGTAGATAATATTATTTAAAATATAACTATAATTTTTACGAAATTTTTATATGAGTTTACACACATACAATAATAATGTGTACTTTTTAACTAATTTAAATGTATTAATAAATATATTTTCAATTTATCCAACATTTTTAATTAAAACATTTTATGGGGTACTACAAAAACACAGAGCTAAGGAGTACTTGCGTTGTCTCCTTGATCATATAGCAGATAATAATGCGCCACGGTCCATGGAGAAGATCTAATTCCTCATGAAGAACCTCAACAAGGACAAATGACAATTTGCAAGATAGAGCCTTACGTCGACAGTGGAGAGCAGAAGAAGTGTTCTTGCTTCGGCAACAAGACTATAATATACATCGGGACCATATATAATAGTCAGCAAACCCAAACATAACATTGCACCTTGGTACTGTTGTGCTAAACAATACCTCCACCGACACCAAGATTTCCTTTAGGTTCCCCGTGAATATTATTGCATTTATTGAGGAGGGCGATAGTATTGAACAGTAGGTGGATCTCTGTGCGTGTTGGGCTGTCAGATCCAACTCATGTGGGCCTTCCTTTTGTGGGCTAAGAGCATGATAAGTCATGCTAGGATGAGGATATATCATACCCATCTCAAAGGTAATGCCCCACCACTGTAGAAAAGACAAAAAGGTCCTAAGGGAGACACCAAAAAACGCAGCAGCATCTGGGAAGAAGAAAAGGAGGAGCAGCCGCAGCGAGCAAGACAGCTGCAGCAGAGTGGCCGCCGCGAAGAAGAAATAGAAGAAGAAAGAAGCAGTGGAGATCGACGGGAGATCGGTTTCAATTTTCCTTTGTTCTCTTGAGGTTTTAGTTTTAAAGATTTATCTCATGAGAGGTAATCTCATCTCTCTTCACTTTCTTGTTTGAATACTTCAAGATTTAGGTAAATTCTGAGAGAAAAAATTGTGTATTCCCATTTGATATAGTAGAGTGTTGTTCGATTTGTCTCGTAATTTTCTCCCTCTACGCCGTGAGAGATTTTTCACGTAAAATTCTATGCATCTTGTGTCTGATTGGGTTCTTGTTGATTTCTCTTAACTCAAAGATTTATGTGAGAATGTAGTAGACAAATATTGTAATTAGACAGATATGCTAAAACTGTAGGGACAGATTTATTTCTGTGTAATTTCTCTTATTCACGTACATATGTGTAGGACTGTCAACGGGCTGGGCTTGGACTGGCCCAGCCCAAGCCCATTTTGGCCCATAACTAATTTGGCCCGACCCAACCCAGTCCAAATATAGTGGGCCTACACTATCTTAGCCCATGCAAGCCCACCAGTTGGTCCATGGAGGACGACCCCAGTCTGATCGCGGAGCGGATATCACCTCCGACCTGGTAGGATCAGGATTCGCCCATGAAACGAGCGGATATCACTTCCGCCCACTCCGACCTGGTAGTAGCCCTTGTTAGAAAAACACCCACACACACGAACACGAGGGATGTGCTGCAAAACAGAGCAGCGTTTTCTATTGTGTATTTCCACTATTTATAAAAAAATAGGAAAAACATAACATGGGTGTTGAGGCCTTCTGCTACGGGAGTGTTGAAACTGCCCCCCCCCCCCTCACGTTCTCTTTGAAACCGCACGACCGGACAAGTCGCTCAAAACGGAACAGAAAAAAAACAGATGGATTAAACATAGGATTAAACTAACAAACTCCCCCTAATCCTGATGCATTCTACTTGATCTCGACGACGCCAATCTTTGCGCGGAGCTCCTGGAACTTGACCCGGCCAAGTGGCTTCGTGAGAATGTCTGCCAACTGCTCGTCAGAGCTGACATACTCAACATTGATCTTGCCTCTCTCGATGCATTCTCTAATATGGTGATACCGAGTATCAATGTGCTTGCTCCGATCATAGAACACCGGATTCTTGCAGAGAGAGATGGTTGACTTGTTGTCCACCTTGAGTACAGCCGCTTTAGGCTTGCCACCGCTGATCTCACTTAGCAGTCGTGTGAGCCAAACACCTTGGCATGCCGCGGTGGAGGCGGCGATGTATTCGGCCTCACAGGAAGAGAGAGCCACAACCTTTTGCTTCATGGACTGCCAGTTGATCGGGCTTCGGCCGAGGAAGAAGAAAACTCTCGTGGTGCTCTTGCGATCGTCGACGTCGCCAGCCATGTCGCTGTCGCTGTAACCGAGCAGGTGCAGCTGCTCCTCTTCCTTCCTGGCGTAGAAGCAACCTTTGTGGAGAGTGCCGGCTATGTAGTGCAGGATGTGCTTCACCGCCGTGAGATGGTCTTCTCGGGGGGACTCCATGAACCGGCTCACATATCCCACGGCGTAGGCGATGTCGGGCCGTGTGTGAACCAAGTATTGAAGGCTTCCAACGATGCTCCGATATTTGGTTGCGTCCACGGGCTGGCTTGCACTTTGCTTGCTCAACTTCAGGCGCGCCTCCATGGGTACTTGATAAGGGTTGCAGTCGCCCATCCCACTGTTCTCCAGAATCTTGCGCTCGTATGCCGCTTGGTTGATTGTGATGCCGTCCGCGCGTTGATGGACCTCGATTCCAAGGTAGTAGCTCAGGAGTCCGAGATCACTCATCTTGAACATGCTGTGCATCTCCTCCTTGAACCTACCAATCTCATGCTCATTGGATCCGGTGATGATCAGATCGTCCACGTACACTCCGACAAGGAGCCGCGAGACACCATCTCTGCGTCCGTACACGGCATGCTCTGTGGTGCTTCGCAGGAACCCGAGTTTAACGAGGCTGCTGTCCAGCTTGGAGTTCCACGCCCTCGGCGCTTGGCGCAACCCATACAGAGCCTTCCGCAACTTGAGCACCTTGTGCTCGTGTCCCTCACAAATGAAGCCCGGGGGTTGGGCCACGTAGACCTCTTCTACCAGGTCGCCGTTGAGGAACGCCGACTTCGCGTCCATGTGATGGACTTGCCAACTTTCATGCGCTGCCAAAGCCAGCAGCAACCGCACGGACTCCATGCGTGCCACGGGGGAAAACACTTCCTCGAAGTCGATCCCCGGACGTTGCACATAGCCCTTAGCGACGAGCCGTGCCTTGTGCTTGATGACAGCACCTTGTTCATCATGCTTCACCTTGAAGACCCACTTGAGCCCAATGGGTCGGTGGCCGGAGGGGAGGTCGACGAGCTCCCAGGTGGCGTTGTCCTCAATGGACTTCATCTCCTCAAGCATCGCCTTGTGCCAGCTTTGGTGCTGCTCGGCCTCATCGAAAGAGGCCGGCTCGTCGGCCGTGGTGAAGTGTAGCTCGTCGCCGCCGTCAAACTCGCATGACGCATGGCATGGAGCTGGAGCAGCAGCTGACCCGATGATGTTGGTGATGGTGCGGAAACGAAGCGGGGCATCGTCGTGCTCGGCGTCGAGTGACGCCGCCGCATCGGATGGTGGCGAGGCGAACTCGACTTCGTGGCAGTGGTCTCCTGTGACTTTGGGCGACGAAGTGCGGGTGGCCACTGGCGTCCGCATGGCCGCACCTACCGGCGTTGGAGTCGACGCGCGCGCACCATCTGCAGTCGTCGCACGCGTGGGGTCGCCGCACATGTATGTGCTTGTAGCCGGGGTCCTCGCCACGTCGCCAGGAGATGACGGCAGCACCACCCAATCGCCTGATGCCGCTTGCTCGCCGTGGGTCTCCCATTCCCACTTTGCCGATTCGTCGAAGACTACACTGTGTTTCACATATACACGTTCGTCGGTAGGGTCGAACACTCGGTATGCCTTGGATGGCCTCCAGTGCCATCCTATCCTCCTGCAGCTCAGCGCCGCCGGTCTCAACGGCGTCCCAGAGACCGCGCGCCTGCAACATCACCTTCATCATGAGAGACCAGTCGCCGTAGTTGGTCTGCGTCAGCGTTGGGTAGGCCGCAAATCCTCCGACTTCCTTCACGACGCGCTGGACGACGATTTCGTGGCCACCAGCATCACGATGCCGCTGTCGACGCGGAGGAGGAGATGGGGATCCACGTCAGTCTTCCCTTGTCGGCGTCTGAGAGTGTCTGCCGTGTGGGGCTGACATCTTGCCTCGGACCCACACACACTAACACGAGGGATGTACTGCAAAACAGAGCAGTGTTTTCTGTTGTGTATTTCCACTATTTATAAAAAAAATAGGAAAAACAGAACATGGGTGTTGAGGCCTTCCGCTACGGGAGTGTTGAAACTGCCCCCCCCCCCCTCTCTCACGTTCTCTTTGAAACCGCACGACCCGGACAAGTCGCTCAAAACGGGACAGAAAAAAAATGAATGGATTAAACACAGGATTAAACTAACAGCCCCCCGGTATCTGTCCCACCAGTCAGTTCTGGGCGAGGTCGAGCTCTTACAGCGCCGTCAGATTGCGGAAGCTTGAGACGCCCAAGATAGAGACGAACAAGAGGAGTTCTTTTATCACTCTGGCTTTGTCGCCTACGGATATACACCAAGATCCCACCATATATATACACATGATGTTGTAGCATGTATGTATGCATATGAGAAGGGGATACCTGATGACGAACAAGGCAGGGAAACAGAGATCCCGAGACGGTCGGGAGTGCAACTGGAGACAGATCATGAGATCCTTACTCTCATCATTTGTTGCAGCAGCCAAGGTGATCAGGACTAAAACTCCAATTTCTAATCCACCACAACCACTACCTTCTCCTAGTCGAAGAATCCCCACCCAGCAGCAAGAAGGCCAGGCAGTGGACCGGGCATCTCCATTGCAGAGGTGACCCATCCTTCTTTCTTACGTCTCTTCTTTCTCTAACTCGTCCTTCATGTATATTGCCGACACAGGTAGATCATCTCTGTCCAGAGTGTGATCCGGCCGCCATCACAGAGACTTCCCAGAGTCGAGGATATGGAGGCCCGTAGCCCGAGAGTCGTCGTCTTCCTGTTCTGTCTCCTCTTCACGCTATCTGTTTTATCCAACTAGGCAGACGCCAGCGTCGAGCGCAGGGATATGGCGGGAGGGATGCGGCCAGAGAGGCTGTTCTGATCAGGTGTTCCAAGCCGGTGCACCAGCCGCTGAACCCGCGCGCTCTCTGCCGATGCTCCGGTGTCAGATTTCGAACGGACGACGGCGGAAGGGGATGTCATGTCCGCAGACGACGCGGCTGCGGCGTCCCCAGAGGAGGCGGGGCCCGCTGCCGCCACCGCCGCCGCTGGGGCGAGATCCTTGCGCGGTTGCGCCCGGAGTCAGGCTGCAACCTCCCGCGTCATTGCCGGCAATGCGCTTCAGGGTCCGGAAGACCTCTTCCTTTATTTCAGCATGGAGCTGCACGCGGCTACGGCACCCCTTTCTCCTACACGACAGCACCGTCCGGTGGACGGCGTTCAAGAGCCAAGTCCTCCGACATGGATCACAGCAGTGCCCGCACCTGCGAGGGTAGAGGAGGGAGTACTGGCTGATCTTGTTCTGCCAGGGTCTCCGACGACTTGGCAGCCGGCACATGAATCCGACGAGCGTGTCCACGAGCTTAAACCTCTGCCAGTTGGGCTTCCTCACGTAGGAGCTCTCCATGGGCCAATCACCGCGTCCGACATTTTTACCCCCGACCCCGATGGCCCGACAGACCAACCCATCTAAGCCCGATTAAAAATGGGCTTAATTTTCGGGCCATGTCATGGGTTTGGGTTGAATAATCATATTTTAGTTGGACTTTTTTACCGGTAAGTCTGATGAATTTATGGGTTGACCCAACCCATTGACACCCCTACGTACGTGTGCCTAATTTATTTTATAGTTCCCCAACAAGGCGGCCACTGTAAAATAATTGGTGTCGCTCCCAAGAAAGTGGAGCTCAATAATTAATCTGCTTAGACGATCCCAACTTTGCAAAACTTGTGGGGAATAAAATATATTTTTGAGAAAGAGCAGATCGGAGATTGGGTGGCTTATCACATCAATGTGAATGTGATGGCCACCCAATTACACACACCCTTCTATTGGTATAGTTGGTGTTGATGCGGAACTCTTATTATATATAGTTAACTAAAGCAGGAGTATTAAATAATTTTATGTCATTTAAAATTAAGCACACCACACGGACTGCATGTAAGTGGCTCTGTGGGCATGTGGCTCCGTCGGAATTCCACACTTGACAGTCTGCCTGAAAAGATCAAGATCGGATCCATCCTGCCTTGCTCTCTCCTTCTCCACATCCTCGGCAAAGCTGCGAGCTAGAGAATAGTGCTGTGAGTAGGCAACAGCTAGAAACGTTACCTATCTGGGCGATGGAGGTGGAGAAGGTGATCCACATGAACGGAGGGGAGGGGCAGACCAGCTACGCCCAGAACTCCTCCTTTCAGGTGTGCAGCTGCAGACATGCCTGCCTGCCTGAGTACCCAAGGCCACCAGCTTATCATTCACTCGTTTCTTTTCTTTTCTTTTCATGTAGAGGAAGATAATGCAGAGTGCGAGGTCGGTGGTGGAGGAGGCCGTGCTGGAGCTCTGCGGCGTCGCCTCATCCCCGGACAAGCTCAGCGTTGCCGACCTCGGCTGCTCCTCGGGGCCCAACTCCCTGTCGGTGGTGACCGGCGTCGTCGATGCTGTCGAGGAGCGGTGCCGGCAGCTCGGTCGGAGTCCGCCGGAGTTCCAACTGTTCCTGAACGACTTGCCTGGGAACGACTTCAACTCGGTATTCCGCTCCCTCCAGGAGTTCCACGAGGAGAGGGAGACGGAGGGGAAGCCCCGGCGCCGCTGCTTCGTCGCCGGAGTTCCCGGGTCGTTCTATGGGCGGCTGTTCCAGAGCAGGAGCGTCCATTTCTTCCACTCTTCCTCCAGCCTCCACTGGCTCTCTCAGGTTTACTCTTTGCCTACTCGATCGCCAAATCATACGAGTCCTCCCAAAATTTTCCTATGCTTCTAATAATGATGGCCCTGCTATAGTTATAATATATATATTTGATTTAGTTAGATGACCTCAAAATTTTGAAGCTATGAATGGACGGACCTCTATTATCTCATGTTAGAATTTATTGGAGTAGACCATCTAAAATTTAAAACAAAAGGAAGTAAATGAATTAAGAGGGTGAATCGGAGGTGCGTTGTTTAGATCAAGTTCTACGAGTAATGTGACTCAAAGTCACCGCCCCCTCCACCATTAGTCCATGTGGAGGGGGGCATCCCAAGGGGAATTTAATGTTTTTTTTTATTTTTTATCTAAAATAATATACATAAATACATACAGAATATATATATATATAGTGTATATTTTACATTATTTTATGTATATTATTATATTATTTATGTGTATTAAATCGTCATTTATATAAATTATATGATTATTTATATACATTATTTTGAGTAAAAAATTAAAAATATATATTAAATGCACCTTAAGATGCTCCCTCCACATGAACTAATGGGGGAAGGGGAGCGGTGACTTTAAATATGCTATGTTTCCGGTTATTCGGGACTCTCCAAGTTCTACAAGCTTTCCCGGAGTTCCCAAAGATGGAGATCCCCACGTGCACACCAACCGGCTTATACAGATCATAAGGGTGCATAGATCTGCATGCTTCTTTTAATTTCGAAGGAAGAAATCGAGGCTTGTGATCTTTTTCCGCTGAGGTCCTCTATCACGGCCAAGACTTCATATGGACGACCATCGTTCCTTGACATTAGAAGCCATGCTAGATGCGACTTGAAGAACAGTTTTGTTATTAGTACTCTTGATCAGAAACATATCTATGTTCAGATTTATTTGCCATGCATGCACGATGATTATCTTAAGGTTCTTTTTTAAGGGAGTCACTTTTTTCTCATGGGGAAACTTTTTATTTTTTTTAATGGTTAATTACCAACCTTCAGATCTGATAAGGAACCCTCTGTGGTTCGGGCCTGTTTGGGTGGAGATGCCGGCACTTCCAATATAAACCTCTTCCAGGAGTCTTATGTTAGATATGGATCGCCTGCAATATTGGCCATGTATTATTCGGACGAGCAATGTTGGGTGCTCGGGCGCCTGGAGTACTGGCGCGCCTCTCATTAGGCGTTGTCTGGGCGTGGGACCCAGATAGTAGAGCGCTGTTTAATGGGAGGCGCGTCAGTCGGGTGTCCGGACAAATTATTTGTCCGGGCACTCGGACATTAAGTATTTCCTTACTCGGATAGATTGATCGATCTGCCACCTTCATTAACTTAGAAATTTTAATGTACGTAGGCCCCACCTGAGCTTCGAAGGGATGGCATGTCCTTGAACAGAAGGAACGTATATTTTACAAAAGAGAGTCCACCGTTCGTGGTAGATGCATACACAATGCAGTTTCAAAAGGACTTATCAGATTTTTTAAGGTTTCGGTCAGAGGAAATGGTAATTGGAGGTCGCATGGTGTTGATTCTTCTTGGTCGGAAGGGCGCAGATCATGCAAGTGAAGAAGCGACTTCTCACTGGACCTTGTTAACACAAGTTCTGATGGATATGGTCCAAGAGGTACACTGCAAGTTTCCTCTTAATTTGTTTGCAATTTATTTTTTACTTGATAATTACTTACTTATATATGCATGGTACATTTACTTGGGATTCCCATCTATAAGATTCCTGGAGAGTAATTACCTTCTAGGTTCCAAGGAGATGGATCCTTCCATATGTTCCACACTACTTAAGAATACTTAATTGCATTTTTGCACTTGCGAAAGCACTTCCAATTTTTTAAAAAAATATATTTATTAAGTACTAACTTATTACAATCGTTTCCTTAAATCTTTAACAATATCAATAAAAAAATTTCTTAAAAATTCTTACAAATCTACTGTCGTTAGTGAGAGTAGAACTTCTAATTTCAAAATACGCGACAAAATGTCCAACCAATTGAAAGTACTTCTATTGATCAATACATTGACTGCACATTATGTCTGCCTAACGAGAGCTCCTCATAAGTGCAGTAGGTGCATCTACGAGAGTGCGGAAGTAGTCCTTTTGTTCTCTAAAATGTTGAGTAACGTAGTGATGTTTGTCACGTTTAATTATATCTACTCTTCTTATGTTTTTCTTTTTTGTTGGAAAATTAGCCCATTACTTTATCCTTTAGAAGTTTCTTGACCTACTCTCTGTCAAATGAGAGTTTCTAGGGCACCGGATAAATTATTTACCCAATTACTCTAGCCAATTGACTGGCGCACAGGTGGGGTCATGTGCCAGCCAATCGCAGGGGGCACCGGACAAATGATTTGTCCGATTACCCAACCACAAAGTATTTCCCCTGTCAGATTTAGACCCATGACCTCGTAATAATCCTATTGTATATGGAGAGTTATGTAAGCTATATGTTGCTCTTCCACACTTTATCCTTATTATAGATCTCAACATAACCATTATGGGCCGCCTTGGGGGGGGGGGTGGCGATGGGTTAGAAGGGGGATGGGAAGGTTTAGGGGAGAAGTATTTTGACGGGGGTGGGTGGGGTGGTTAGGTTAATTAACCCAAGGTTATTGGGGGTAATAGGAGGGTATGGATGGAGTTAACATACTTCATCACCCTTCACTAGTTTAACTTTAACTTCTCTAACATTTGGACCACTTTATCTTCCAAAAATGTTTTTCTTTAAAAAAAATGTTAAGGAATCCCCGGTTAAATTAAATAACTGAGGGTTTCCAATCTCCTTGTCAAATTGGCCAGACATTTGTTTTCATCCGCTTTATCCTCTCAAAAATTGATGCTCTTTAGAGACCTCCCATTCATTTGGTGCAGCTGTTATCTTTCCAAGCATGATGTCTTCTTCATGTACACTAGGAAGTTAACTCTTTTATTTATATCTTCTATACACAAATGTTTGGCATCTCATATTCTTTAACTTAAGATCATATACCTACACTAGATGGCATATTTATATATAGAGCATCAAAATGTCGTAATCATTTCTCTTTTTTCGTTCCTCTTTTAGAACTTATATATGCTACCAGTTATAATTAAGTATAGAACTAAGGAATTCTTCTCTTCTTTTCTAGGGTTATATCATGGAAGAGAAGGTGGATACCTTCAATCTACCGTATTACCAGCCTTGCCTAATGGAGGTGGAAGGTGTAATACGGAGAGATGGGTCTTTCTCAATGAAGTGCCTAGAAACACTTAAAGTAGTTTGGGATGCACCTCAAGAGCATGATGACAACATAAAACACAGTGAGAGTACTCCTTCTGATACAGCCAGAAGTCATACGAATACCATGCGAGCAGTACTAGAGCCCATGCTTGAGAGCCACTTCGGAGGTGATATAATTGAAGACCTGTTCCTAAGATATAGTAGAGCTCTTGAAGAGTATTACTCATCGGTCGAGGAAGACACGGCGCCAATCCTCATCATATCACTGGTCAAAGAGCCCTAGGGTTCTTGTTTATTAATGAGCAGTGTGTAACCAAATATGTATGTGTGCAGCTAGCCATGAACATGCACAATGACATTTTGTTGAACTGTTGGCAAAAGTTGCCATTAACTTGTAGTATCATCAATCACTTGTGCAAAAGCAAGATGAGGTAATATCTATGTTTTGCAAGAGTCTAAAGAAAGTATCAACTTTTCGTCCAGACATTGAACAGGTGGATCGAATAGTTAAGACCTCTCCTAATAAAAAAGAGGTATTGGGTTTGATTTTCACCATTCAAAAGAGTTCTATCTGACTTGCACTTAATTTTCAAAAGATGTAGATCTGAGATTTTTTTCGATCAAGTGAGATATAGATAATACGGATATATGATAAATTAGAGTTGTCAAATCTCGATCTTAAAGTCTATGAAAAATTACTCCTTAAGTCTGTTAAGTCACACGGAGTGGAATTTTCTCATTATCTAAAAAAAAGAAAAAAAAACAGTGTTTGCATGAGGAGGGGGAACTGTTCAGATTCTTCTTAACTTGTTTCAAAGGTGGAAATATACAATTATGAAGATTCAATCTATCAAATATACACATATACATATAATCAGAAAACATCACATCAATGTCTTGTCATTTTTTAAGAATATGAATCAATCCACTCCAGAATCCAACTCTTGAAATTAAGTACACATGAAAAGTCTCTATAAATGCATGCACACCTTTGTACTTGAAAAAAAAAATCATTGCATAATTACAGGGCCATGTAGGGGTACACTATTCAGTTCAAACCGAAAAACCAAATCGAACCGAGCGATTCGGTTTGGTTTGGTTCGGTTTGAATATGGAAAAATTTTGGTTTGGTTTCCAATCAAATTGAAAAAGAAAATTCGGTTTGATCCATTCTAACCTCTAGAAATCAAACCAAACCGATTAAAGTGAATTACAATAATAAATTTTAATTTGTATAAATCTATCAAATTTTTTCAATATATTTATGTAAAAATATATATTATGGAGGTTAATATGGTCATCAATATTTAATACTTCATTTCAAATATTATTTGATAGTGATTTATTAGAGAAACAAGTGATTAAAATCTTATTTAAGACTAAGAGAATTTAAAGGCCTATTTATTTTCAAGTTAAACCGAATTCGATTTGGTTAGGTTTGGTTTCAAGAGATTTCGATTTGATTTGATTCGAGTTGAGTCCGAATTTGATTTGATTTGGGATCTTAAAAAAAATTTATAAACCAAACCAAATCATGAACACTCCTAGGGCCATGTGTAAGATCGTTCCAACAGACACGTGAATGGAGGTTTTCCTGTCAATAATGTTGTGCTACTATAATATTATTACTGAAGTAGCTAGCATATATAAATGGTCCATATTTTCTACCATGCACAAAAGAAGGTAGCATAAGTACTGAAAAGATGAGACCACCACCATAATACTGCTGCTAATATGCAGAGATCATGACCTGCGTTGTCGTCCGGTCTTCAATATGTTGTCGGATCTATCCTTATATCGACGGATGTATAGTGGGCGCACTACAAGAAAAGGCAAGATCAATGAGAAATTTGCAATTACCGGAATTTTCCGTCATTAATTTGTGGCAAATCTGGTGATCGATTAATGAGAAATAAAATTCATCTCTAATCAGCTATTGATAATAGCTTTGCGGCAAATTTAATTTGGCCTCAAATGGGAGCTAGATTGATGTGCGATGAAAATTTTGTAGTAGAATTTTTGTCGCAAATTTGCGACAGATCAATGATCGAAGAAATTCGTCACCAATTTAGAGATAGATCAGCGGTCGAAAAATTTACATCCCAAATTTGCAACGGATCAACAGTCGTCCTTCACTAATTTGCGACATAATTGATGGGCCACTGTCCCATCATTGATCTGTGATGGAATTATATTATTAGTTGTTGATCCATCGCAAAATTGGCGACAAATTTATTCGGCGGCGTAAATTTGCAACAAAATTTTTCAATCATTAATCCGTTCCTAAATTTTTATCTCCAATCTGCCACAAAATAGTCATAAATTTTAGTGGCAAATCGCCCACCTACAGTTTCTATAACAAGTCTATATATGTTTTTACTTTCTTTTTTAGACATCATGGGTTATTATTTAGTTACTTTCTTCCATGGAGCAAGTACATCTCGGCGACATAGCTACTCTGGATGATTTATCGGATGAGAAATATTTGCATAGGTTCTATAAAGAGGCAGCCTATGCTTTCAACCAACTCAACTTAATTGGCCGTCAAATGAACTCGTACAATGATGTGCAACCGTCAGATCTTAATCAAACTTAAATCTAATAATTAAGATTTAGATCTAGAGTAAATCTAATTGGTGAATTTTGATCAAATTGTTTTTGATTTGAAGTAATCCTAATTGATCACATGATCGAGATTTCAATAGTTAGATTTTATATCAAGATCAAATCTAATGATCGGTTCTGATGGATAATATATTCAATGGTTGAATATTGAAATGTAGATATCGGAAGTAAATTTAATTATCAAATTTTGATCAAACTTAACTCTAATAGTTAGGATTTAAATCCATAGTAGCAGATCTTTGATCAAATTACTTTAGATTGAGGGCAAACTCAATCGTAGGATCTTTGATCAGATGTTCATAGATTGAGAATGAATCCAATAATTAAATTTTAGATCAAAATCAAATACAATGATCAGATTTTAAATCTAACAATTGAATCTTAATTTGATATATAGATATGGAGCGATTCTCAATCTCAACTCTGGATCCATATGATGATTAGATATTAAATTACAATACAATTAGTATTTGAAAAATTTTCTTTCAAAATCAACTAAAATCTTTTGATCTACAAGTCCAAAGAGTCTGAGATTGTCATTTTTGTTTACTGTATTAATTTTTAATGAACATTTACTTATATAATTATTATTATTATAAACTAATTATATTTCATTACCATTATAGTTTTGAAATGGTAGTAACTAATTTCAGATTATTGTGTGTTTTTGTTGGTTTCATTTATTTAATATTTTTCAATCATATATATATATACATATTATACTAATACAGGAGCAAATTTTTGAAAAAGTGATATTCTTGTTTATTTTTGTTATTTAACAATGCATATTAGATAACAAATTTTAATAATAAAATTAAATTATATATTTTTAATAATTATTTTATTAATTACAAATTAGTATTATTAAATTTTACTAATTTTAAAATTTTAGCGATGGAACTACGAACTGATTTTTTCCATGGTAGATTCGCGATGGATTGGATACGGATCTTTGACGGATTACTAAATGTTTTAATGCTGGAGGGTGCTCACTGATCAGAGATTTGGTGGATGTAGGCTTGCCGAGAGGTGAGAGATCTAAGGTTAGAGTAAGAGTACTAGACCAACACAAGTTGCAATATCTCGATTTAAATGGTTTTTAAAATTTAAAATTTATTAATCATGGGACTTAATTTGAATAGGCTTGGTAACCCTAAGTAAGTACATGCTCACTAGTTATAGAACCCTAATAAGTGTTCCTTAATTATTTTATTAAATAAGCAGTACGTGAAAATGGTCAGGTTGGATGTGTGTGCATTTGTATTAAGTGATCAAGCGAAATAGATAATATTCCAACTTAATGTTCGCCGTCGTGAACGTGCACAAGGGCATTTCAATTCGTTAATCAAGTATGGCTGAAGTTGTCATAATTTAATTTGATTGTATGACTTCCATGCACATATATAATCTTGAGACAATATGTTTTGCAAGAGTTTTAAGGAAGTAATTAATCTTTTCACTACCTAATCGTCTTTTGGAGGAATTATAAACCCCTGAAGCATATCAGTAATTTAAATCTTCTTCCATGTATATATACTTTCGTTTCAACGGTGGAAACATACATCACGTACGTCAACTTTGTTTATAAGTTTAGCATAGTCTGAAAACAACATCACGTCAACCAGCTTAATTGTACGAATATTAAGAATTTGAATTAATTATCCACTCCTTTCTAGACTACTCCGTACACCCGAACGTATATATCCACCGTCCACGTACGAAAGAAATGTAGGAAACTAGGTTTAAGATAGTCGTGAGCCAGGCCCAACTCTATTTTATCGTCGGTTCTAAATTAATGGACCAATCGGACGGTAGTATGCATGTGAGATTTCTGCACATCCGAACATTTCTCCAAGGGGCCACCTCACAAAACTCAGCCACTGTTGCAGCTGAGCCTCTTAATTCTCCCAGTTCTTACCAACGTTTTGTTTTGTTCTTCCTAACAGCTCATATCCGTCAGCAAAACCATCTATCGACAGCCAACTTAATTTATAAGAGATCAAAATCTAAAGATTAATTTTAAGTAAAGAAGATTATGCGCTAGTTATATATAATTAATACGCCATACTTTTATGTGGAATCATTCTATGATCAGAAAGAAGATAAGAGAGTTAGGAGCAGACGAGAGGGTGGGTGGACGTGATCATGTTTTAAGTACCAAAGTACTCATGATGCATGATCACTTAAACGCCCGGGCATGCATGTACTCTTTGATATAAGTAATTAATTACTCTAGGATCCGCTTTCTTATGATCTGCTAACTATCTAGCTACTACTTTGGCAAAAACGGTCAAAACCCATCATATGAAAATATATATTAGGCACTTATTGTTCACCTGAATATTTATATACTAATTAAGATGATCTGCCGATTCGTCGTTTTCATGCAGCTAGCCACTACTCTATCCGATTAATCTTCTCTTTCATTAAGTCACGTACTTGATCTCTAAAAGTAAGATCCATCTATCTCATGGAATAAATTATCTTCATCTCTTTAGCAATTTTAACCTCACAGCTCACTTACCTTATTTACCAAGTGTAATTTACACGACTTTTTATCGATTACACCCATGTTTTAAACTAAAATCATATAATACGAATTAAAACTAGCTGAAGCTGATCAGCTATAGGCTACCTCCAGCCATATATGTCCTGACCTCTGCCTCAAGACACTAAAGCGTACGTACGTGGTGGGATTAACTGTACTACATCTCCTTTAATGAGAAATCTAGCTTCCTCCGTAATGAAAGTTTTTATGTTCTTCACAGTTCCTCCTTAATTTGATATTTGGCTTACGGTCCTCGTTAATAGGGTGTTTGGTTGCACTTTTTTAACAGTTTTTTCTCTTAAATTTAAAAAAGAAATAGGACAGATATCTTAACATGTTTGGTAAGTAAATTTTTTTTTAAAAGTAAAAATTCTATCATGCCTAAATCTCTCTCAAAATAAAAACACCTACTCACCAGTTTTTTTTTTGAAATACACACTCTCGTTCCTCTCCCCCACCGCGCGGCAGTTCCCCTCGCCGGCGGTTCCCCCACCGCGGCAGCTCCCCCTCGCCGGCGACTCCCTCCCCCCCCCCCCCCCCCCACCCGCCCTGCACCCTCCCCAGCCCCGGCAAACCCGCCCTGCACCCTCCCCAGCTCCGGCCGGCCCAACCCCGGAACCCCCACCGCCCCCGCGCTCCTGGAACCCCCCCCTGCCACCCCAGCACCCCCGCTCTCCCCCCCTGGCCCGCCCCCGCCCCCGCCCCGGAACCCCCACCGCCCCCGCGCTCCCGGAACCCGCCCCTGCCAACCCCAGCACCCCCGCGCTCCCCCCCCTGGCCCGCCCCCGCCCCCGCCCCCGCCCCCGCCCCCAGCTCCGGTCGGCCCCAGCCCCGGAACCCCCACCGCCCCCGGAACCCGCCCCCGCCCACCCTGCCACCCCAGCACCCCCGCGCTCCCCCCCCCCCCCCCCGGCCCGCCCCCGCGCTCCCTCGCCCCGCCCAAACCCCCGCCCACCCCAGCCCCGCGCCGGAACCCCACCCCCTCCCCCGCCCTGGCGGCCCCCTCGCTCGCCCTCCGCCCTGCACCCTCCCCCACCCTCCGATTCCCCCGCCCCAGAACCCAACCCCCACCCCCGCCCGCCCATCCCCGGCGAAGGCCCCACCCCCTCCTACCAGCCCTGCCCCCCTCCCAAACACATTAACACAAAATTTAAAATTTTAATATTTTTATCAAACAGATAACATCACCTCATCACAATTTTAAATTTAAAATTAAAAACGAAGACAACATAATTTTTAAAGTAGAAATAATTTTTTTTTATAAATTGCTCCCAAACACCCTATAAGGCCATACATACTATAGAGGTACGTACGTACAATACAATTATAGGGCGACCAGCTGGTGTTAATTTATGGATCCTCATATATCTTAGGATCCGTCAAAATAACATAGTTCAGGTGAATAAAGTCATATGCCAACATCAAAGACTTCACAGCCGTGGTGTACAGTAGTGGGCCCCTCGCGAATATTTTTGCTTGCTTGTACTCTTTGCCTACTACATGTTCTTACGTGTGCGTGACTTGGAAATATATATTTTACATACATGAGAGCCTCTAGCAAGTACTACTTGTTAGTCAATAAAATTATTGTTTTTGCAATCCACCTCAATTTTTCAATAAATATCTTGCAATAAATATTTTCCAAGAACAAAAGTAGAGATCTCAGGTCTTTGATCCTTCAAAGTTACACTGGCTCCAATAAATTGGTGAGACTTGGATACGATATATGAAGACGTCAGATCCCAAAATACAGAGGACCGTTAAATTATGACCTAGGAGAGTAGGGAAATTAGACGACAATCTATATATGGTCGCGAGAAGGCAACCTATAAGGAGAAGTAGAGGATCAAAGGTCCTAAGATTGAGATCTTAAGAAGAACTTTCTGATACTTAAGTCAGATCTTGACAAGAGCTGGAGCAAGGGAGCGAACGATTCAAGATCACTCCCTCACGATTGGTGGATCTAGAATATCATATCTCTAGCCAACGGGTCTCTAGATTTTAATTATGTGGGTTGAGCATCCCCGCTGATCTCATGCAACATGCCTACAGACATGGCCATGGTTGTGGGCCTCTGTCCTACTCATGATGAAGCTCCTTATATATAGGACTTAGTAGGTCTTCATCTGTGGACCATCGTGCTAGCCATGAGTGGGAATGCCTCTACATCACCTCTTCGTACGCACACCATGTCCTTGTGTTGACATCAAGGATGTGGAGGACGCGGGTCATGCCCCTTTGGTGCATATGGACAGAGTGGTGCTCAACGTAGGGGACATCATCAGGCTTTGTAGTTCCACTTCTTGCTGGTATTAGACTAACTCATTAGGCAAAAATGTTCACTGCTTTATTTCAACTAAACTAAAGCTCTATCGACTTAAGAATTTGTCGGACAAAAAACTCTCTATGTTATAGGTCGCCACACTATCTATCGGGTTAGGACCTACCAAGGTAGGCGTGGAGTACGGGCCGAACTAATTTCTTGTCATTACGCATTCCAAAATATTACCTCGGGAGCTTATTCTAACATCTAGATTATCCTCCTACTGTCGACGTTAGAATAAGAACCTTTTTCTTATAGGGTGTTTGATTGTATTTTTTTAACAGTTTTTTCTCTTAATTTAAAAAAGAAGAAGGAGAGACATCTTAACACGTTTGGTAAGTAATTTTTTTAAAAATAAAAATTCTATAATATGTAAATCTTTCTCAAAATAAAAACAAGTGATAACTAATTTTTTTAAAAAAACTACACTCGCGGCTCTCTCCTTCCTCTCCCAAACTCTCCCGCCCCCCCCCCCCCTCCAGCCCACTCCCCCCTGTGCGGCGGCTCCCCCCCCCCCCTGCCGGAACCCCCCCCCCGCCGCCGCCGCCGCCCTGCAACCTCCCTCCCCTGCCCCCCCCCCTCCCCTGCGCCGACGGCTCCCAGCCCCGCCGGCGGCCCCCCTGCCCCCCCCCACCCTGCACCCTCCTTGTTGCGCCCCCTGCACCCCCCCCCCCCACCCCGCTGCTCCCCCGCCCCGGAACCCGCCCCCGCCCCCCGCCGGAACCCCCCCTCCCCCGCCCCGGCGCCCCCCCCCCCCCCCCTGCCGCGCCCCCGCTGCTCAGTGCTCCCCCTCCCCCGGAACCCGCACTCCCAAACACCCTATATGGTGGATATTATGTGTTCATTGGTGCTTTGTGCAAGAGTCTGTGCGACTAATTATATACTACATGAAACCTTTAATAATAATAAAAATCAATCAAAGACCACGTACTACGTACATACTATACAAACAGTTCCAGCACTTCTGAGTTGGAGAGCTAGAGAGAAGAAAAAGAAAGAAGATTGAAGAGAACACTTGGCCTAGCTTGCAACAGTACTTGCAGCAGAAGTAGAGCACACACAAACATGGAGGGAGATGTGACGAGCTAGCGACTGCATGGCTCTCATGGATACCCAGATGCCAAGCACGCTTCCCAGAAGCGCCTGTCACCCTCCCGCCTGTCCACCACCTCCTCCTCCTCCTCCTCCTCCTCCTCCTCCACCGACACATAACCCCCACCGCCAACCCCGGGCGGCCACCGCGCCCCTCCCCCCTCCTCGTCGCCGTCTCCGTCGTCGTCAACCCAGTCCCTTCCTCCTTCCTCTCCCTCCTCCTTCCCCCCGTCGACAACCGACTCCCTGTCCTCCTCCTGCTCCTCTCCGCCGCCGCTCGGGCCCGCCTTCCCACCGGCGCCGTCGCCACCGCAGTCAGACTCGGAGTCGCCGCTCGCTTCTTCGCCCCCGGGGAACCCAGCAGCAGAGCCTGCGAGATTGTCCATGCCTGCTCCAAGCTCCGGGGAAAAGACAAGTTGTGGCAGAGCGGCCATGCCCGCCGGCGGCCCCCTCCGTTGCAGTACTGTGGGGGGCGTCAGAAAGACGTGCGGATGGGATTCCCCATGGAGCAGGAGGTGAGCAACTGCAGTGGAGAGAAGGAGGGAGAGGAGGGGGGATAAGGGCGCTCCATGGATTGGATCGTCTCCGGCAGCGGGCAAACAGGGGAGAGGGCGGTGACCCCCCCACCACCCCACATGAACGTGGACGTGCGACGGGACTTCAGGGGCACAAGTAAGTAACAGCAAAGTGGTTTCTTTTCATGTACCCCCTACTAATGAACCTAAAGTCATATTACGACCCATGTAAATTTCTATTTTGTGTAGATATCTTCTTTATTTATGAAGAACTTTCACCAAAAAAATTATCCATAGAGCATTAAAACAACATCGATCCTGCATTTCTTTTCACATTTACATATCTTCTATATGTGAATTTAATATCGTATGCCAATCTTCGATTTAAATATCTTTGGAATGCATATTTTCTTCTTCATCTCTCATTAAGAGATTTTAGTGATTTGTTAATAAAGAATGGTTGATAAGACTATATAAATATCTGTTATTTGAGAAGATTTTTACATACTTTTAATGTTAACGGAGATGTACACACAAAAAACCCCAAAAAGCAACAAGTGTGGACCGAAGGAAACAGTACACGTACGTGATGCCCTCTCTCTTTGATAGCCCCCACCTTCTAGAAGAAGCTCTCTCTTTTTTTATCCACGTGTCTTGTTTCCTTTTCTCTCTCGAGCACGGCGCTTCCCCTCCCTCGCCGACCCCGCGCCCAACACATTCCTTCTAGAAGGGAGATGAGGGGAGGCTCTTCTAGAAGACAAGGATGTGGATGCCCTGGGAGGTGTGGGGTTAGAAGTGTAAATTTCCCTCTTTTAGTGGGGAGTGCTATTTACTCCCTTGACAGAAGATACAACTGGTATCCAACTGTTCACTTGTATTTATATTTATTGCATAATTTTTTTCCCATGGAGAAATAAACTTTGTGTGCTTTAAAAATATTCAGTTGCAAGTATTCACACACACACACATTTTTTTCCCATGGAGAAATACTTTGTGTGCTTTAAAAATATTCAGTTGCAAGTATCAACACACACACACACTTAGACATAGATTTTGATGTCATGTTAACAGCGAGATCCATCTATTTATATTATTATACATATAAATAGGTGGCTAAATACTTCAGCTGTAAAGCATTTCTCTTTCCCATGATGGCTTAGAACACTTTTTTTTAGCTTAGTGACTAAGACATTATTGGTAACACTTTTGAAGTGTAGATTTTAATCATTTAATGATTAAAATTTTAATTCTCTCCCTCTAATTATCAAACAAGTAAAATAGATTTTGGATTGTATAAAAATAAATTTTAAGAGAGAGGAGAGAGATAGAAAGAAAAAATGTAATGATGTATTCAATTTTGGGTTTTAAAAACTAGTGTAAGGGAGCTTTTTAAGAGATTTGAGATTTCAAAAAAATGAAATCCCTAAAAATATTACCAAACAATGCTCAAATTGCTAAAAAAATCCCTCTTATCTGGAGGATCGATCTATGAGTGCTTTCCACCCAAACTCCCTCGATATCTACTCTATTACCAGCAACGGACAGTTTTAGAACACTCAATAGACAGTGATGACAAAGAGTACCTTAAGGAATGGAGGGGATTCCCCATATATTTGGGTCTGCTAAGTGATCTGGTTTTTTTTCCCCAAAAAAGAATACACACATGTATATAGAGAGTAGCATCTCCTTTTGCATTCTCAAACTCTTTCCAATCTAATGGAAAAATATAGAAGATAGGTCATTGGAATGTGAGAAATCTCTTAAAACTGTTTATTGGAGTAACGAGTGAAGTTTTATAGGGAAATGGCTTAAGAGGGCTTTGGGTTCCGAATCCCCCACCGGATCCCTCGAAGTGTCCAAATTAACAATTGAAGGGGAGACCACATCAATCATGTGGTCCAGTTGGTATCCTCTCTGTAATAAAGATATGAGAGGGACATGTCATTGCTTTATTCAAAGATTGTCCTCTCTCTCTCTCTCTCTCTCTCTCTCTCTAAAGAACATATGATTCAATCAAATCTATCTTAAATTGTTGATGAAATTGTCATGCAGTTGCGATCATTTCATTAGCCGATGTAAAGAAGATTAGCATTTGTAACCCTGACTACAAGTTCAGAAAAAAAAACTATAAGACAAGGATCTCAGACACTTGTTGGAGACTAATCTAAATGGGGCCATGTGTGTATAAAAGATAATATAAATATCATCATAACCCTCATAAGTGTAGAAATACTTCCCCCCCCCCCCCCCCTCTAATGCATCATCACATATTTTCGAACTGAGATGTCAAACCGCACACCATCAAAGATTTCCTTACGGCAACGTGTCCTTGGGTTTCATAAACAAGGCCTTTCTGCACTAACAATTTCCACCACAATTTATGAAGGCGAAGGCATACCTAATGATGGGCATGTAAAAAATTAAAAAGCAAAGAGCAAGGGATCAAGTACTCACGTCATAAATTAATAGCAGGGGCAACATAGAGATACACTTCTCTGAAAGTGACAGCACAATCTAGAGATGTTCCGTTTTCTCAAAAAAAAGACAGTACAAACATATTTCTTATTGAAAATGGTCCCACATGTCACTTAAAAATGAAAAAAGTTTAACTTGCCGGGAAGAACAACCCCTGGCTTGGTTGCACCATGTAAGTACCAAGAAACTAATGATTCAGACAGGTCAGTTGAAAGACCAGTCATCAGACACCCAAGTTCTGTTCCTAGGTCAAAGAGAAAAAAGATGCATCAAGCAAAGCCTTCAGACTTGATCGGTCACTTGAAAACTGGACGCAACGATCCATAAACAAGAAATGCATGCTAACCTTACCACAAATGTAAACTCTGGATGCTAACCCGAAGAAATTTTGCCTGTGCATGATACAGAGGAACCATCACTACAGTGCTTGCTGGTTACTTCAGTTCGTGGACTCAAGCTGCTATGAAGGCAGCTTTTACGTACAGAAGAATTAGGTCTGTTTCTAAGTACTGGATGCCCAATCATAAGTCATGCCTCAATAGTTCGTGAAACGACAAGGTGCACATTTTGCCTTTCTTCATATCAGGGTGCTGTCTACAATACATGCATTAAATGAGTACAAATACAAAAAAATGTATTTGTGGTTGCAATTCTCAAAGCAGAGGTACTTGGAATTTAGCTCATTTGTAACAGAAACTTTCTGATTATGATTCGCATTGGCCAACATAAACCTCAGCATCCAGCTTGAAGCACTGTAAGAAAGGATATTAATGATCAAAGGCGCAGGGGGCAGAATAGGCATGTCAGAATTTCCCTATTACAGATGATGAAGACATTTACCAATGTCAGTGAATGTACATACAGCAAAATGATAAAGGAAAAAACACTTCGAGTTTATTTCCATGTAATTCAACAGATAACATCTTCAAGATTAAAATAAATTGGAAAAGAATGTTAGACAGTTTTTCTTCACTTGGATCCTTTAATTTGCTTAACAGTAAGATGGACCACCATACAGTAGAGACAACGAATCAAATGTGAGCAAGCATAACATGATGAACATGCGTTTGTATGCATAAGACTCAAAATTAGAATGAAACTTTAAATGTTTCAAACCAATTGCAAATTGGTTCTACAGTTTTGACAGGTCTTTTCTGTCAAACATGCTAAGGATGATGCACATGCAGCATTCTCTGACCATGCCAGGCTGTGCCAATTAGTTCATTACAAAGTTGAACCCAGCCTTAGATATCCCATTAATTGGAGGGCACGGTCATTTACTTACACCTTGATATCCATTCACAGTTACATACAAATGAACCTAAGCATAAGAGATTCATTTGGAAGTAATAACTGGAATTTGTGAAGGATTCAAAGAACCATATGTCAGAGCACCGACTGTCCTCAGGGTCTGAGGTGCTGGAAATAAAGCAGTCTGTCACAATTTATCAGAATTTAATATATCAACGTCAGGTTTAAACCTAATGTTGGAAATATAAATTTTCAATGGGGACAAAGCAGCTGTTGGACGTGGATTCAGAAAAGATTGAAATAGTGGTTGCGCTTTTATACGGAAGAAATAGCATAGCAGGTTCATCCATCAATCCCAATACAGGAAGTATCTGATTGTCACCGCCCTCACAGAGATAAAGTGAAGGTTTCAGTTATTTAATATCAATCACAAGGAGATGCCCATGTTGGCCTATTAGTGAAAGACTAACAGAGTATATCATTACCTGCTTGCTGGCAACTTCCAGAGGGTGTATCACAAGGTTTCAGAATTTCATAAGGGTGCTTAAACAATTTTGCTGCCACCAAAATGGCATTGTCACACACAATTCTCAAGGATTTTCGTACATAAAGAGTGGCTAGTGGTTATGGCCTTCCACGTTCATCTAAGTGACCAAGGTTCCAATACCCATCTCCACATTACCTACCAAAAGAATTCCCAAGGATTTCTGAGCATGGTTTTTTTTTAAGACGATTCCATTTATTGCACAAAAACTCATCAATGGTGGAAGATATCCACCCATTCCCCTGAACTAGGACTACAATCTCTTCAGCAACAATTCTATTTTAATCATGTACTAGTGCATTTACATTTAATGTGGTGATATAGCTTAGTAATACGATTCTCCATGTTTACTAATACAATATCAGCAAAAACATTTTATTCTTATTAGATAATCACTTTTTTATTCGACTATTGACCACATGGTATTTCTAACCTGGAAAGGTTATAATTGAGTTGCAATCTGCTACATTCTCAGGTTTAAATGACAGTCATGTAATGTAGCCACAAAAGTAAACAAATCCACAAAGACAGCAAATAATCTATAAGTTTGAGGGACTTCTTGTTTGCTGGTATATGGGCTGGAAAGGAGTAGTTAAAATGGGAAGGAAAACATAGTTACCATGAAATATTATTGTTCACACAAAAAGGATAATCAAACATCAGTTTCCGAGATTGGAAGAGATAGAAAGAAAAGAGACATCATCAAACAGTAGCTTCTGAAGGGTCAGAAATGAGTAAATGAAGTTCAAATTTCCAAAAACAAAAATTTACCTACAACAAGGACCTCTGTGACAAACACAATCAACTTTGCATCAGGAAACAAGTATGTCGGAAATGAGTAAATGAAGTTCAAATTTCCAAAAACAAAAATTTACCTACAACAAGGACCTCTGTGACAAACACAATCAACTTTGCATCAGGAAACAAGTATGGAAATGCCTGCACGTGAAACAGAAAGATTTAATGGCACACATTAGTGAGCTGGAGAAACCTTGATAAATAAATAACATTAATCTTCTATGCAATGGAAGCATCTCAAATGAATGGATGTCGATCCACAGAGAAATTGGACTGGTGCATGCCTCAATAGACTACACCCCTTTTGGGAGATGACTGATGAAACGAGGAACAGAAGAATACAAGACATTCTCAGGCACAAAGATACACAATACCTGAAAATAACACAGCATACTGAAATCTGTCTTCAACAAACATGATGAAAACGTTGGACTCTGAAACACCCATTTAAAGACATTGTTTGGACAGGACCATCTGTGGGCTGTGCTACTCAGACAACAACTTCAGTTCATGGATCCAAGCTGCTATGAAGGCAGATTCTACCTACAGAAGAATCAGGCCTGTTTCTAGGTACTGGATGCCCAATCATAAGTGATGCCTCAATAGTTTGTGAAATGACAAGGTGCACATTTTGCCTTTCTTCATATCAGGGTGCTGTCTACAATACATGCATTCCAATAATTCAATGAGCACAAATACAAAAAATGTATTTGTGGTTGCAATTCTCAAAGCAGAGGTACCTGGAATTTAGCTCATTTGTAACAGAAACTTTCTGATTATGATTCGCATTGGCCAACATAAACCTCAGCATCCAGCTTGAAGCACTGTAAGAAAGGATATTAATGATCAAAGGCGCGGGCAGGCAGAATAGGCATGTCAGGATTTCCCTATACCAAGGATGGCAGAGTCGGGTCGGGTGGCTGGGTCGGCCCTAGCCGATCCGACCCTGAGTCGGGCAGACTCGGCCTGAGTCGGGCGGAGTCGGCCTGAGTCGGCTGGTAAACCAGTCCCGACTGTCCGGGTGGGTCGGTGTTCCCCCCCAGAGTCGGGTCGCCAGGGGCCGACCCGATCAGAGTCGGCCGACTCGGAGCGGAGTCGGCCGACTCTGCCATCCATGCCTATTACAGATGATGAAGACATTCACCAATGTTAGTGAATGTACATACAGCAACCATTTACCACATGAATGATAAAGGAAAAAACACTTCGAGTTTATTTTCAGGTAATTCAACATATAACATCTTTCAAGATTAAAATAAATTGGAAAAGAATGTTATGACAGTTTTTCTTCACTTGGATCCTTTAATTTGCCTAACAGTAAGATGGACCACCGTATAGTAGAGACAACGAATCAAATATGAGCAAGCATAACATGATGAACATGCATTTGTATGCATAACACTCAAAATCAGAATGAAACTTTAAATGCTTCAAACCAATTGCAAATTGGTTCTACAGTTTTGACGGGTCTTTTTGGTCAAACATGCTAAGGATGATGCAGCATTCTCTGACCATGCCAGGCTGTGCCAATTAGTTCATTACAAAGTCGAACCCAGCCATAGATATCCCATTAGAGGGCATGATCATGTACTTACACCTTGATATCCATTCACAGTTCATACAAATGAACCTAAGCATAAAAGATTCACTGGGAAGTAATAACTGGAATTTGTGAAGGATTCAGAGAACCATATCTATGTCAGAGCACTGACTGTCCTCAGGGTCTGAGTTGCTGGGAATAAACCAGTCTGTCACAATTTATCAGAGTTTAACATATCAACGTCAGGTTTAAACATAATGTTGGAAATATAAATTTTCAATGGGGACAAAGCAGCTGTTGGACGTGGATTCAGAAAAGATTGAAATAGTGGTTGGGCTTTTATACGGAAGAAATAGCATAGCAGGTTCATCCATCAATCCCAAATACAGGAAGTATCTGATTGTCACTGCCCTCACAGAGATAAAGTGAAGGTTTCAGTTATTTAATATCAATCACGTGGAGATGCCCATGTTGGCCTATTAGTGAGAGACTAACAGAGTATATCCTTACCTGCTTGCTGGCAACTTCCAGAGGGTGTATCACAAGGTTTCAGAATTTCATAAGTGCTTAAAGAATTTTGCTGCCACCAAAATGGCATTGTCACACACAATTCTCAAGGATTTCCATACATAAAGAGTGGCTTAGTGGTTATGGCCTTCCAGGTTCATCTAAGTGACCAAGGTTCCAATACCCACCTCCACATTACCTACCAAAAGAATTCCCAAGGATTTCTGAGCATGTTTTTTTTAAAGACGATTCCATTTATTGCACAAAAACTCACCAATGGTGGAAAAAATCCACCTATTCCCCAGAAACTAGGACTACAATCTCTTCAGCAACAATTCTATTTTAATCATGTACTAGTGCATTTACATTTAATGTGGTGATATAGCTTAGTAATATGATTCTCCATGTTTACTAATACAATATCAGCAAAAACATTTTATTCTTATTAGATTGCCACTTAACATAATCACTTTTTTATTCGACTATTGACCACATGGCATTTCTAACCTGGAAAGGTTACAATTGAGTTGCAATCTGCTACATTCTCAGGTTTTAATCACAGTCATGTAGCCATGATGAAAGTAAACAAATCCACAAAGACAGCAAATAATCTATAAGTTTGAGGGACTTCTTGTTTGCTGGTATATGGGCTGGAAAAGAGTTGTTAAAATGGGAAGGAAAACATAGTTACCATGAAATATTATTGTTCACACAAAAAGGATAATCAAACATCAGTTTCCAAGATTGGAAGAGATAGAAAGAAAAAGGACATCATCAAACAGTAGCTTCTGAGGGTCGGAAATGAGTAATGAAGTTCAAATTTCCAAAAACAAAAATTTACCTACAACAAGGACCTCTGTGACAAACACAATCAACTTTGCATCAGGAAACAAGTATGGAAATGCCTGCATGTGAAACAGAAAGATTTAATGGCACACATTAGTGAACTGGAGAAACCTTGATAAATAAATAACATTAATCTTCTATGCAATGGAAGCATCTCAAATGAATGGAATGTCGATCCACAGAGAAATTGGAATGGTGCATGCCTCAATAGACTACACCCCTTTTGGGAGATGACTGATAAAACGAGGAACAGAAGAATACAAGACATTCTCAGGCACAAAGATACACAATACCTGAACACAACACTGCATACTGAAATCTGTCTTCAACAAACAACATGATGAAAACGTTGGACTCTGAAACACCCATTTAAAGACATTGCTTGGACAGGACCATCTGTGGGCTGTGCTACTCAGACAACTCCAACTTCACATAAACAGCAACAGCACGTTGGGGAAGAAAGGTTCACATTAAGGGGAAGAGGGAACAACCATTGGGAACACACTGTGAGCTAACACAGCACGAATATTGTGCAAAAAAAAACTATGAATCGATGTTCCAGTATAAGTCATGCTTGTCAAAAGGCTTAACAAAGAGAAGGAAACTGTTGGTCAGTAAACTCAAAGACTGAGAATAGAATATTTTGAGAACTTAGAAGGCCATAAATAAAGACCCTAGTGCACCCAACATTACACAATTACCAAGATGCATTTCAAAGAACAAACAATAAATTAAATATCTGATGTCTAATGAATGTCCAAGATACATAGGTTACATTTATACTGGTGCAGAAAACACCAATTCTGAGAAGTTTCAGGCATTGGAATTTGGTGAGAAATCTACCGGTTCCCACATTTAAGAGATGATGGACTGTGCAACACATACAGCCATCAATCATCTTCCAAATCATACTGTGCCACATGTGTAGCACAGGAAAGAACAGGATCATCTTCCGTTTGATCTTTGTGTCAGTAAGGTTTGCTCTGCTTGTTATCTCTTTTAAGTTGAACCTTCAACTTCTTACCCCCCAGCTGACAACCATTCATCATGTTTATGGCAGTTTGAGCAGCAGCAGGTGAATCATAACTGACAAAACCTGAAATTGTAGAAATTAGTAAGATGGCTTCGAAAAGTTCAAAAAATTAAAAAAATAAATTGGGAAAAGGTTTACCAAAGCATTTGCTAACACCAGTTGCTTTGTCAACAAAAACTTTAGCACTCAAAACTCTGCCAAATTCTTGAAAAGCATTTGAGAGTTCTTGATCACCAAATTCTTGGGGGATATGATAAATGAATAAATTAGCACCAGGGGGGCCTAGGAAAATACAGTTTGACTTTAGTTAATGAATGAAAAGTTAACAAAAAACAGGCAAAAAGTATGCAAAAAATCATATCATGCACCTTCAATCTGACTCCCAGAACCTGCATTAATGCTTGAAGATGCAGTAGGATTAGTGTTTATTGTTGTAGGCTGTACTGAACCGTGGGAATGAGCCAATGGCCGATGGTTCATCATACCCCCAGGGTAGGCCATAGGATACTGCAGTCCTGGCACACCAGGATAAGGTGAACTAATATAGCCAGCAGTCTGCAATGGGGCAAAATTTCTGGATACTGCACCAGGGGACATTGCAGGATTGACACCACGTACTGCATTTCCTTGATTAACAGGTGAAACCATATTAGAAAAGCCAGGTTGACTTTGCATTGATGACATAGGGTACTGCATAATCCCATAAGTTCCAGGTGCCTGCAGAGAAAATAAAGCAAAGACCATGAAATTGAAAACAGAAAGTATTCAAAGAAAATGGCCTGCCAACCACTTTAAACATTATAGATGCCATGCATAACCATTGAAGGCCATTGTAACATCAGTGGTATGCTGGCGTCTTTATCAGATCTGCATAACATCTTCCACAAAAAGGATGCCTCCAAAATATGAAAGAGAAAAGGAAAATGTTTATAAACTCAACGAAACTATATGCATGAGCCAACTACAAAAAATCAAGCCATGGCACTGCAAAACTAATAAGTCAATGAATCTTACATGGCCAGACAAGAATGAAGACTAACCTGGTAGCTGAAACCATTATATGAAGGAATGTAGCCCATTGGCAAAGCTCCAAACAATGAAGGCTGCTGTGTTGGACTAGTATTTGGTGTATTTGAAGACTGCAACTGAGCTTTCTGTGCTCTTCTGGCCTGCCTTTCCTTCTCTGTGTCTGCCCATTTAACAACCAAAGGTACACTTGAACCCTGCAACGTCAGAATGAAAAGTTGTAACCCCAACGAACCTATTTTGAGAAAAATAGAAGACAGAAGAAAGTTCAATAGTTTGCTTCATGTTAAGTGAAGACTAGTGAAACACAAACAAGGCAAACTACAATTGTGCAATCCTGAGAAGGATATACTCATGGCTGTCACCAACTTCCAGATGAAAGAAATAGGGGCAGATGGGGACCTCCATTTTATGTTTCCCATTTACAGCTTCCAAGGCTGCAAGTGCTTGATCCTTTGTCTCATACTTTAAAAAGGCACAACCTGCTAGATTAAATGAAGAGAAATATGTAAATAACTTAGATATCCATCATAAAGCATGTCCAAATACAGCGAACTCTAAGTAATAAACGAAGTTAAAGAACTAGAGAATAAAATTCACACCTTTACTTGTCTGTTGAGACCCTCTTAGAATCTGTAAGTCCTTAATGTTTCCATATTTGGAAAATAATGAGGAAACTTCACCTTCTGAAACATTCTTTGGGAGCATGCCAACGAATAGCTTGTGTTCTGAAATCCAGCTATAAAGGGAGTCAATAACTATCTTGTAAAAAGTTACTGTTCCAGATGGTCTGAAAGAACACAGCAGAGTGCAAACGTATATTGTTACATGGATTATGTACAAGTACAAGAAAGAAGATTTTAATGCAAAGTTTCTAAATGCAAGATAAAAGAAAGACACATTTGTTGTAGGGATTATGTAGGAGTGCCAGAAAGAAGATGTCATAATTCAAAATTTATAAAAGCAAGATGAAAGAAAGATGCATTTGCTAAACAAAAAGACCACCTAATCTTTCCAGCTCGCCATCCGCATACTTAACTTGCAATGGACTGGAAGCCTGCATAAAACAGAGGAAATGTTAGAACAGTATCCAAAAAGATTAACATTTTGTGCTTGTACAGAGCAGGAAGGCCACCGACAATGTATCATCAGTTCACAAAATGGGATAATGGATGATGGATCATATTATGAACCTAACGCATGAGCTGACATCTCTCTAGATCTCCTCAAGATTGCTCTCTCTCAGAACCCAAGACCGTTTCTTGTCCCTATGAAATTGCATATTGCTTTAGGAACTAACACTTTCAAGATCTTGCCAAAAGCTCTAATCCTTAGGATGTCACAGCTTGGTGGGTAGTACCACAATAATATATTAATGGAAATGAGAATGTACAAGTATAGGTGGCTGTACACCCAAAACACCTAAACAGCAGAGAACACACCAAGAAGGTGTGAATCAACTACTCTCAATCATCCCAAAAAGAGAAGATACATCATAGTTATTAGTTAATATGAGAAAGAGTGCCCACCCATGCCTTCGCTCTAGCATAAACAAAATCCACAATGGCTTCCTCGGATCGCAACTCCCGCCTAAAGATGTGGTGGTTCTGCTCGCCCCACAATGCCCATAGCGTGGCATGTAGGACAAGCCACCACATTTTCCTATCAGGTTTATAGGACCAAGCTCTGTCCCTTTATGCAGGAGGTCGCATACTTCACTCCACAAAGGGATGCTAAAAGTGGTCCTCCATGCAATCTCCATCCAGAACCCCTGAGAATAGGGGCAACCAGCAAAAAGGTGATCAACAGACTCCTCCTCGTCACCACAAAGACAGCAAGTGAAAGACAAGTCTGGCATGAAGCGCTACAACCTATCTTGGGTGGGTAGTCTTCCCTAAGAGATTCTTCAAACCAAGACCTTTACTTTAAGGGGGTAATTAGGCTTCGACATCTGCCAATGGAACTCGAAACCGACCGAAACGGTTTCGGTTTCCGGCCTGGGCGATCTCGAAATCAAAATCAAAACTCCCATCCTTGCCAGGAACCACCCGGGATAAGATGGTCAAAGGTCTGAGCAACCGCGCCCAGAGGATCCGCAGCAATGTGGAAAAGACTAGGAATAAGGACTCCAAGTTGAAATCACCACACCATCTTTTCTTCCAAAAGAGGAACTTGTGACCATCCCCCAGACGGACCCGAACTCTAAAAAGTCAAAATATCCCGCTAGAAAGGAGACATCCTGTGATGTGGAGAGGGGGCTAAGTCCCAAATCCTAGATGAAGAAAAATAATGCTTCCTAATGATGTGTGCCCATAATACATCATCACCATACCCCAGCCTCCACAGCCATTTGCTCAAAAGAGCCATATTGAAGTCCCTTACTTGCTTCAGCCCCAGTCCACCATGCTCCTTGCTAGTAGTGATCCTACCCTAGGAAATGTCGAGCCATCCTCTGATTTTCTCCCCAGAATCATGCCAAAGTCTCTACACTGAATAGAATCAAGCTTTCTGGCCACAGTATGGGGAATGCGGAACATAGACAGAAAAAGAAAAAAGGCCCAGCCACCTAAAGTTCCTTGAAGCAGCAAGTGGAGAAGATCCCTATACCATGGTTGCAGGATATCAGGGACCTGTTAGTGCTATTAGAAGCAACTTAGTGTTTGAAGATTAATTTTGGGAAATTTAAAATGGTGAATGGTATTCCAGATTAATATTGATGCAAGCAGCAGACTCTTAAGGTGCAAAAGCTCATCTTATCAATTATCTAGGCTTAATGCTTTCCAATAAACTATCAGGGGTGCAAGATTAGAATAAGGTAAATCAGAAGTTTGACCAGAAATAATAGGATGGAATGCCAACTTGTTATTTGCATCCCAAAGATGGGTTTTACAAAAATGTTTCTCCTCTACATCTGCTATGTCTATGATGTTGACCCAAGGGCAGCAGAAACAAAGATTGAATCCATCAAGAGCTCGTTATTTTGAAAAGGGCAGTTCCAAATAACAAAGGGATACATCTTGTTAGATGGAATGAGTCTGTACATGCAAAGAAGGAAGAGTGAATTATTCATACCTATAACAAGAATGTAAATACGTCTCCTCTTAGTACAAAAGTAACACTTGCTGTTGAGAAACCTCTACCCAGATGTGTGATTCTACTCAAAATTGAATGTGACAAAGTGTTTGAAACCTTCGCATGTACGTAGAAATGCAACCTATTTGAAAAAAAAATGCCGATGTATGTGTGCGCTGCAAGTGACCATGCACATAGATGCCAATATACACTTCTCTAGCAAACTTTGAGTAAGCTTTGATATTGTTTCTGAATCTCTGTTTCAAGTCGTGATGCTTGGGAATTCTAGCCTATCATAGCAGTTTGGACTAAATTGTTTGACTTGCCCTAGTAGATAAGTCGAAGACAACTTCCCCTAAAGACCCAGGAAATGATACCTCAAATGATGCCACATTATCTCTAACAAGCTAAAGATCTTCCACTTCATCTACAAAGAAATGTTAACTCTTTTGTAGAGCTAAAATCACCCTTCACCATTGGAGAGTATCGCCTCTACTATATTTCAGGGCACGGTATATTCACTATTCCACGGCCAGAGCAAAACTCTTACAGCAGCTTCAAAAATTACCTGATACCAGCAACAGACTACAACTTCAATGCTGGTACACTCAATAAAATCTAAGGTGCGAGCAACAGAGAATCCAACTCATTTCTCAGCACATCTATCATCTACTGAACTCAGAATTTATATTAAAAAAAAAACCACGACTTACGCCACACTCCAACATTTGGGCCTTCCACAAGTGAGACTCCAGCACAGAGGCATCATTGCATGGAACCAAGAGAAACCGAAGTGTCACCAAAGCAACCCGCCAAGCACAAAACTGCAGATCTAGGTGACAAAGACGCCCTCGCTCGGAGCAACTCCAATTACCCGAGCATAAAGAGAGCAAGGTGGACAACTGATGAAGGAGATAAAAGGGCCTACCCCGGGAAGTGTCCGCTTGTTGTGATATGCATTGACCGCCTTATCCGCCTCCTGTCTCGACGGGCATATCAAGAAGCAACACCCTGCGCCAACCCACACAAGCAACACCCACAGCAATCATTCCACGAATCCCGCTATTGTACGGATCTGACCAAAGAAGAACAAGGAGAGAGAGAGAGAGAGAGAGAGAGAGAGAGAAGAGAAGAGCAGAAGAAAAAGCTGCAGCTGCAGAGAGGGAGGGAGACCTCGGGAGGCCTTGGTGGCCTTGTCCTTGATGATGTTGACCTCGTCCACCAGCGCCACCTCCTTGAACATGGCCAGCAGGTGCGCCTCCGTCATGTTCCTCGGCACCTGCCCCACGAACAGCTTCACGCTGTCCCCTCCCTCGCCGCCGGCCCCCTCCCCGCCGCCATCCCCGCCTCCCCCCTCCCCAGATCTCGCCGCCTGCTCCTCCTCCCCTTCCGCCATTATCCGATCTCCTCCGGGTCCTCCCCCTCCCCCGCCACCTTTCCCCCTCACTCTCTCTCCTCTCTCTCTCTCCCCGCCCCCTCTCTCTCTGTCTCTCTCCCCTCCCCCCGAGCCCCCTCCAACTTGCCTTCTCCGCTCTCTTCGCCTCGCTGTCGGAATGGTGATCCTTAATTACGTAATTAACCACTGTCTAATCCCATATTATTATTTTCAAATCATCATCTTATTTTATTCCCGCAGTCAGATAATTTAATAATTAAAACGTTACCTCCTTCCTAATCTTTCGCATTATTTTATTAATTACAGTTTTAACCGCGGGGCTTTGTCCGCACGGATGTTGTCTGCTCCCACGCGGTTTCGGCGAGTATTTACCGAACTACCCCCCTCCTTTGTCCGGACTCCGGACGGGGCTTTTGGCGAAAAGAGAGCCGGCAGTGGGCCCACCTGCTCGCACACGGCGCCAGTGCTTCACCTTTCTGGGAAAGCCACGTGGCGGAGGAGGGCGTGAGCTCACAACAGCGGATGGGGACGTGGGCATGTTTCCTCCGTCAGATCGAGCGTGGATGGGTTGGATCGGTTTGGAGGAGGGAACGGGGCGCGGCGCGGCGCGAAGAGCACCGTACGAAAAGAAATGGGGGGGACGACTTCGGCCTTATCCGTTTCCCCCGCGGGGGCACCCGTGAACCGCGGCGCAGCGCACCCGCATCATTAACTCAGCTAAACAAAGCTTAGTTCCATGTGGACCTATCAAATTGATGCTAATGATGAGGCCATTAACGTTATTAAGTTGCATTAGCACATGGTCATATGATCATGTAATTTAGTCTCAAGACAAAGCCATACGCAGATGCTCTGATGGACCCAATTATATCTGGTCACGTAATTTAAAAAAAAAGAATTTTTAAGAAAAGAAAGTCTCTCACATGCAAGCCATGGAAGGAACAGAATCCATATTTTGTCCCAATGTTGACTATAATTTGATTCATTATTAAAAATCATAAACAAGAATATTATCAGTGTCATTCTTTTTTTTTTTTTTACCATTCTCATTAGGACCATTCGAATTGAAATTAGATAGTCAAAGTACAAAATTTCATTCAATACTCTCAAATAATAGCATCAAATATAAATTGGACTCTTTTTGCACTGTGATTTGGGAGGGAAAAAAATATGGTTAAAAAGGCAGCATTGTCCCTAACTAAAAAAAAAAAAAGATGACTACTTTTTCTATAGCACATGCTACCTATAAGGAGATCTATTGCAATGGATAATATTAAAAATATGTTGATATTTACTCTAAAATCACATTATTAGATATCAAATTTTAAATTGACTTGTCTAATTAACTTCTTAGCATGTAATACATGACCGAAGGTTTCCGGCCTCCCAAATCTAATCTCCAAAATCAAATGGTCATTCAGCAAGAAAAATGTTTCAGTTGCCGGCGCTCGAAGAACCAATCAATTATGGCCATATAATGCGACAAATAGGACGAGAAAAAGGTGTTCTTTTTGCCATTGATTATTTTGGGGAGAAAAAGAGGGGCAGAGGGAAGAGCTTGGTCGGGAGGCAAATAGTAGGCTAACGTGAGGGGTGTTTCATAATTTGTGTGGTATTAGACCGAGGATAAGAGAAGATGATAAGGATGTACAAAAGAGTTTACAAAAGGGATCGACATCATGGTCAGGCTGTCCCACAAGAAAGTTGAGTCCCACTTCGAGCTTACTTCGACGTATCAAGAATTGCATGAGACGGACCACGTATGGGCCATGGAACCAACGCTTTGACAACTGGCAATTCGGGCAGTGTGACACAAAGTTACAACGGTAGGTGCTTGTCTTAAACAAAAATTTGTAAAAGTAACCTTCTTTTAATAACTATTTATTAATATATATTTAATTCTAATATATTTATAAAATTCATCTAATTCTAATATATTTATAAAAACATATCTTGATAGCTTAGACAAATATGTTACAATTTATATAAATTTCTATACAAATTTATGTAAATTACAACATATTTATATTTATGTAAGTTGTAATATATTTATATAAACCACACATTTATATAAGTTGCAACATATTTATATAATTTATGTAAATATAATATATATATATAGAAAATTGTTGTAGTCTGTCGAGATCCCCGCCCATGTCTTGCACTTAACATAAGTGAAGTGGATCTTACAGTTAATATGTGTTGTGGGACTTACCCTCTGGAGTCTGAGTGCAAGAACAGACATCCACCCAATGTGGACAGCAAGCTCCACTCATTTATGTAAGCACTACAAATTTGTGTAAATTCCAAATATGTTATTCAAACATAGTTTATAAATATGTTAGAACCGAATATAGTTTTGTAAATATATTAGAATCAGACCCATTTTTCTAAATATTCATTAAAAGAAGATTATTTTAAAAATCTCACAAATAAATAAATAAAATATTAAAGAGAAAAAGAAAATTGCACCAACTTAGCCATTAGTGCATTCCAATAAAAAAAACTTACAGTGATACTGGAATGCGACTCTTTTCACCTTTTAATTTGTGTTTTCTTAGAATTTAAGCTCAGTGCATTCGAGTCAAAACATTAAACTTAGATTCCAACATTTTCGGCATCTGATTTTTCAAACCAACAGACATAAAAAAAAATGATAGATTTACATGCCACTGATCTTTTAAAGAGGCTACCTGTGCATATCATTTTTTGGGGGGGCGATCTACCTGTGCAGATCTATCACATCACATGCATTAGAAGTCATGTGTCGTTTGATGAAAAGTATAAATTATGAGTATATAACCCGGGAGGATGATGTGTGTAAGCTTCTTTAAAAAAGATAAGCTTTTCATTCTACTTTGCAACTTGATGTATCACCAGGGCATCATGGACTTTAAATATGGGGGGATTTGGTCTGTGCTCTTATCTTTATAAAGGAAGGATCTTTTGCGTGATCTAGTTGAATTGTTTTTTTCTTTTCTTTTCTTTTCTTTTCCTGGTTGAATGGAAACCCATCTTCTTGTGTCAATACAAAAAAGTCCTCAAAGTTTGGGAAGTCAGCGCATAAACTTCTACATAGGCTTGTACACAATTAGACGCCACCATGGTGCATTAACTTGGGAAAAGAAATGAGCTTCTCTAGAGTTCAAATGGATTTACTTAGACAATGAAATGAGCTTCTTTAGACTTCAAAGCAAAGACCTATTCAACTCGTGTTATCAAGAAACGTTGAAGGCAGGGTGGTGAACTATCTGAAGTTATCTTAATTATTTACATCGATGACCTGATTTTTTTTTTATTGCCTTAGTGTTTAAGAGTGAATCATTCACGAATAAACTGGAATTTCTAATTCAACTACACTTGAAGGTGTTTATCCTCACTATGCTACGATTAATTTGTTTCTTATTGGTTCTAAATTGTTTGCCTATATTTTGCTAAATTTATTTTTTTTACGTTGAATGGAATAAGTTTATAAGCAAAAAGTTACTTGTTCTGGTGTAAGAAACACCCACGTAACCCATCCGGGATAACTTGCTCCGTTTTCAGAAAGTCCCATGGAAATCTATTAAGGGAAACAGAGATCAGAAATTTCTTCTAGTTTATTATTCTCGAACTCTTTGAAAGAACAAAACAATATATAAGCATAAATGGAAGAAAAAAATTAAGAAAATTGAGAAAAATGGAGAAGAATCTTGCTTGCAGAGTCCCCTATGTGGAGGAGATTGCAATTCCTCCCCAAAAGACAAATGAAGACACTACTGCTCAGACGAAAAAATGGGTATTAAAAAAGGACAGGAACAAGTGGGGGCAGGGTGGCGTACTTGGCCAGTTGACACCCCCACGTTCCGGGTTGTCGGGAGCAGCCACGGACGATAGTGAGATGCCGGGGATTCCACCTTTGGTCGGCGTTCCATCGACGAGCCGTCGGCACGGCAGCGGCAGCAGCAACAGAAGAAGATGATGATGAACTAGATGGCCTTCATGCCGGCGAGCTCGCGCAGCTTTTCGCAAACGAGGAACGTGATCACCGTCTGGGGGCCGAGCCTGGCGAAGGTCGCAGATCCCCTGCCAGCACAGTCCAGGTTTTAACTAGTCACCGAGAAAAGGAACATAAGAGTAATGGAAAGATGAGGTGGGATCCAGCCATGATTAGTATTACGCACGGTGTGAGGCAACATGCTAACAGCTTAAAAGCTAATACTTGAATCTATAATTCAGTAATTATGGCTTTCAGAAGTCCCATGGCATATGCAAAAACCGACGTCCAGGGTGCTCCTTTTAGAGATGTTTCTACAGGTCTCTAATGACTGCCCGCGCCTTGTAGAATTTTTTTTTCCCCCCTTCTCAGATTAGCTAATGTTTAAAAAAAATTTTAAAAAAAAAATCTTGTATGGCTAAGGATTGATGGGGGGGATTATGTAGACACTCCTGCGGCCGTCAGCTAACCAGACTAGTCCTTTTCTTCTGCACGCTAGGGGGAGAGCGGGAACAGTCGGATATTTAGGAGGTCATGTCTTGCGGATGCTGTCCTGGACGTCATTTAGTGCTAAAGTGAAGGAATGGGCTGTTGGTTTTTGTAATGTTGATTCATATACTTTGTCGTTTTGATTTCTTTTGGGAAGCTAAGGGTGTTGATTGATGTACAGCTGGTGGTGGGTTGTTTTTTGGGGTGTCACACTTATGCTTGTACATTCTATTTCCTTTTTCATTAATATATTGTGGTACAATCTACCTTCAAAAAAAAAAAAAAAAACTAACTAGACTAGTTTATGTTTCAGAAGATTCAATCTTTTATGGCTAATAACTGATGGGAAAAATTATGTAGACTTTCCTGCGGCTGTTAGCCAACCAGGCGAGTGAAGTTTAACTCAAAATCCTGTTGGGGTGTAGAGGTGGAATCGACCTACAGTAGTTATACCATAACATGTGCAGTGGAATTTCTACAAAGATGCCCTTAGGTGGCTGGCCCAATAGGTTGGCTTAGCCGTGGAAACTTAAAAAGGATATGTGGCTAAAGCCGTAGCAAAATGTCGGTTGCATGTAATCATGTGTAGTGTGTTATGTTCAAGGAGTTCCAAGTTAAGAAAATATGACAAAAAGTGTCCAATAAAAAAGATATTAGGCAAACATTTTGTACATTGGCGTGAAAATAAATGCCAAGTTTTAACGAGGAAGCAAAAAAGAAAAGTAAAAATTTTGAGGAATCACTGACAAATTGAGGAATTGAAAGATGCTCCACGATTGAGTTGTTACTGCTTTTCTCTGCACTAGGAAGATAGTCAACCAATTCATATAGTATTAGTACAAATTTAAGCCTAGGTCATTCAGGTACATCAATGCATTCTGCACATTTCTGTACACATTGCTTCACTAACGGAAGTTTACATTCTCAAGAGTTTATTGTTATATTCTAGGACATTTTGTTCATATATAAAGGCAAACAGGGATTTCTATGCAAAAGCTTTGATGAATTCAGGTTTCAAGAAACAAAGCTCTCACCCTTTGTATAGTGCTCGGAAGCCTTCTGTGCGCGTCACCTGATGGAGAAGGTTTAGAACCATTAGCATTAGAACAAGTGAAGACAAAGCGAACAAAATTTCTATTTGGTGTGATCAGTTGCATATATGCAACTTATCGATAATCAGTTGACAAGGAATATAGCCTGTCTTCCATTTTTACAAACTTGCAACTAATAAGGTCAAAGACATGAAGCATCTTAAGGCAGTATCCTGATAAATCTAGGTTCAAGCCTCTCAAGGCTCAAGCTTCTCTAAGTCCCCATATATATAGTTCAATCATTCTCATCAAACATATAAAATCCAGCAAGTGGACAGCTTGCATGATGGAGAAAAAGCCACACGGTTATCCTTACTGCATAGAACATGGATGTGGGTTTCAGCAGAAACCGATACGTTTTACCAATACATTTCGGCCAAAACATATCGGTTTCGGACTTCAATCCGAAATGGACGAGAACTCCCCTCTTAAGGAGCGTTCTTAAGGGGTTTCGGGAGTTCTTCTTCTTACTCTGATAATGGATTATGGCCCAACAACCTCTTCTCATGCTCAGGGTTCTTCTTACTCTGATTCTGGATCCCAGTCAACCCAACAACCTTTCACTCCAAGAGGGATCCAAAGAGAGGTGAATGAGTTGGCTGCATCTTTGTTTAGTTATAGTGAATATTCTGAATATAACCCTCTTTATGAGAATCAAGGACAGTTGTTGTTTTTTTTTTGGTGTTCTTATGAATTTTTATATTTTTCTGAATTTTTTCAATTTATTTCATTTTTCTGTATTTTTCTAATGTTCTTTTACAAGTTTCGACCGATTTTGGACCCATCCGAAACCAGTACCAAAACCGGTACCAACATCCTTGGTATAGAATACATAAAAATTGACCATTGCAAAGTATGCACCGGGTCGCAAGCTAAGCACACATATACATCCTAGAACTACAGATCATTTAATTCGCCTGAGTGATTGAGATCCAAAATGGGAATTGTTGCCTCAAAATATGTTGACATGAACTAAGATAAAAGGAAAAAGTTAGCCATTAACCAAAAAATAGGACATTCCACCATAGATTCAACTGTGTAAACATAAGTTGGAGATGTATTTTACCTGATATGCACAATGAAACGCATTACTATAGTTTTTGGGTCCACGGGACGCTCGTTGCAACATGAGACGTGTTTTAATCATGTCCACAGGTGCAGTTACAAGGGTCCCTACCGTTCCAGCTATGCAGCTTGACCTTTACAAAAAAAAATATAATCACTGTTAGTTACCTCTGGAAAATAAACTTTCTTAAACTCCAGACCATCAATTTTGTGAAGAACATGATAAGAAAGGAAATTATATACATGAGATGCAGATGAAAACCTTCTTGAATAGGTGTCAACTTCAGTAATGCCTGCCATGTGGGAGAAATATCAATTCGTATTATTGGATGAAAAGGAAACCCACAATACATGGTGATACTGAAGATTTGTATCACCATCTGGGTTCCTGTGAAAAAAGGGGGAAAGAAACTGAAATGCTACCTGCTTTGATTCATCATATGTTGCTAGCTGTGATGCAGTTAAAGCACCAGCTCTGACCATAGCAGGACCAACTCCTTTCCAAAGTGCCTTAATTCCCTCTTCCCGAACTATTTTATGCACTTCCTTTATGGGTCCTCTCTTTGAGTTTGAGTTTATTTGTAACCTCACCTGTTCAAAGAAGATCAGTTCTATGAACATCAGCATTAGAACAAGCTAGAGGCACAAGCATATCTACCTTTAACACCTCCACAGGATTGGTCAATGAAGTTGCAATAGCGCCAGAAAATGCCCCAGAGGCTACCTTCACCAAAATGTTTGTAGAACCAAACATATAGTCACAGACATACTTGCAAGGCTCATACAAGCCTAAACGTAGACCTCCATAGAGAACTGATCTTGTCAGTGCAGGAGCAAACCCCAGATATAATGCCTTGGGACCTTCAATTTTAACCAATTGTGCAAAAAGATTCCCCTGTTACGTAAATATCATAGCAACTTGGTTAAATGAGAAAGATCAATCTGATAAATGCCAATGCTCACAAAGAGGACAGAAGCTTTTGCAAAATACCATTCCGTTTAAAGGACCTTTCTGGCCAACAAGCTGCATCTGGAGCCTGACCTTGACAACATCTGCAATTCAATTAAAGAGATTTCTTAATCCATTAACAAAAAACATTAAATCTCATAAGTAACCAGTACAAGAAAAGAAAATAGGATTTTAGAACATCTTAAAACCATGATCATGCTTCAAGAAAAATATCAAGTTCTTGGATCAAGCCATTTCCTCGCTATCATTCATGTTAATGGGAGATTGCCATTCGTCTAGCCAGAAAATGAAATGCCATTTGATTGCATATGGTCTTAGAATTAGAAAGAAAAGAGACTCACAATCCCTTTGGATGCAAAATATTTTATATGCTTGTTGTTTGGCAAATAAGCATTTGAAAGTAGGCTTATGGTACAGATGAGGGTGAATGACCAGAACTTTCGTCTGAGTTATGGAATTAGACCAGCATTGAGAATTTGACATTACCTAGAATTGCATTCCCATGTACAAGTTTGTTAGTTGAATAGAAGGATCTTTCCAGCTGACAAAACAGTTCCATGCAGAGTCATCATCCAGCTGCAAGTGTTGGTTCCACATTCAATTGGAGTTCCTCATGAACTCATGAATGACGAATGAGACCACATGAATTGTCTTTCCCTCATGCTTCAGAACAGAGATAAAATGAACTTTTTTTTCCCATGCCTAGTAAATTGAATTACAATTTACATGTAAGGTTACATAAGGAAATGCACTAGAAGAGATGGTGTTGATGACTGACTCCTCACTTAACATTTAACCACTCAATTGGAACGCTAATGTGGGGGATGGATATTGTTTGGGGACCCAGGGTCAGGGCGCAGGAAGCATGAAAGAGAGGAGGGAGGGGGCAGTGGGGGTACATAACTTTCAAGAAGTGGGTTTTCTAAGGGCAAAAAGTTTGAGGGCACCGTTGAAATATGTCTATCAAGGATCCCCAATATAGTGCACGGTTATCAGAAGCATAAAACCGTGCTAAAAATAGGTTTCATTGGTAAATACTCTGAAAGAACACCGGAATCTTAGCTATCATTACAGAATTCCAGTGTGTGAGATCGGCAGGAGAGTAACTGACTTAATTGCAAATGGATATTTTGCAGTTATATCGATAACATCCACATTCAGGTGAATTAATTAACAATCCACTCCTGTTTCCATCTTCCATGCATCTTCCGAACTTGAGCAACCGAAACAACAAAGTCAGAAACACCAACCCAGCGGATGCGTCACACCAGTCGCCACTGCCACCGCCGCGCCACTCGTGGAGAACTGGTGGAAGGCATACAGCGACGAAGCATCCGATTTCGAACTCCGGCTCCTCCCGACGAACCCTGCACGCGCCCAACACGATAAGCAAGTCCAATTAAGAACTTTCCCGAACAAACACGAAAAACCACGCACCCCGGCGGTCCCCCGAATTCCCCGGGAATCACCCAAGCAAGCCAAAATCCAGAACAGCTTGACCACAACAGGACTTATTAGAAACAAACAGACGGATCTTCCAATTCCCAATTCAAGACACAAAAGAGAACTCGGGAATGGCTGACCTGAATAACCTGGATGAGAAGAAGAAGAAGAAGGGGAAGAATTGGGGGTCGGAGGCGGCGACGAAGCCGCCATTTCCGGCTCGTTCCGCCGCCGCTGCGATCACGTTCTTGTTATTCGGAAAGAAGGAACTGGGTGTGGGGGAAGCGGTTAGAAGCGCACAGGACCCTGATCCGAGGGGAAGTGGCCTCGACCAAAACCCTTTTTTCTCTTCTACTATATGGGAAGGTAAGGGGGCTTGTCTGAAATTTGTTGGTCGGTTTATGACAGGTGGCATCTCTTTATTGGCTAGGGCTTTCTGACTATGTGGCCATCGTAGTTGGTGTGACGGAGAAATCCGCGACTGTAATGATATTGGAGAAAGACTTCGTACACTTTCAAAAGTGCACAAAGTGTAAGTCACATGGACAATTTGCTCATATGGTGTGACAACAAAAAAGTGGTGCCACATGGGTAATTTGCTCATGTGGCTTGCACTTTGTGTACTTTTGAAAGTGGTGTCATATAGGTAATTTGCCCATGTGACTTGTACTTTGTGTATTTTTTAAAGTGTACAAAGTCTTTCTCATGATATTGAAACCCGACCTTCAATTCTCCATCGAGAATCCGATTCTCGATGTCGTCACCCATAAATTTGAGGAATCATAAGAGTTGAAAGAGCAGTCTAACAAGATATATAAAAAATAAATAATAATTAATGTACTAAAAATATACATGCAAGAGAGAGTAAATAACAAAATACAATGTACAACTCTCTATAAGTCCCAACCATGCAAGTAAAAGGAAAAGACAACTCTTAAAAGACATATCTCGAGGGTGAAGTGCTAAGAAATAAAGGGGACGCTACTACAAACGAAACCGACGACTAAATGGAAGTGCGGAAGGACAAGCTTGAACCACCTCGGCATCCCAAACCAACTACGAGAGCTCTGCAAATGATTCAAAGTCGTTGTCCACACAGTTTTTTGCTAAGCTCAGCGACACCAACTCAAGCACGCTCATAACTTGGAATACGAATACTCCCTTCACAGACTCAAGAGGACGAGGGCCTGGAAAACGGGAACAATCCAACAAAATGGGATAAGCCCTCAAGTGTCATGCACTGGGCGAACCGACTAATATAGTATCATGTTAGGAACAACACAGATGCCATAGATACAAAGAGGAAGTATGTACAACTTAAAGCTTGATGGAAATACAGCTCAAAAGAGACGGCCTGCTCTCTAGATGAGAAGGCAACAGCCCTCCCGTCGCTACCTGAGAGAAGGCGACGCCCAAGGTGTCGCCATTTGAAGGCGAGAAGAAACCTGACGTGTTCTAGAGCAGAAGGCGACGCACCGTATGTCGCTACCAAGATGAGACAGAGTCTAGCGCATTCGGAACAAAAGGCAACAAGAGAGGTATCGTGACCAGAATACGGCGACCAATGTGTCACGTTCTCAATCTCAGAGTTGGCGGCCATGGCCGAGCCCTCAAAACACCCTCCAAAAACATAAAAATGTCAAGATCTGAGGGAGGGGAGCATGGAGGACAATGGTACAACTTGTGAAAAGCTCAAATCACCCCAATGGACCCCCATATGTATGGCAAAGAAGCTATCTACTCTCAAAGATAAGACTCTCAATGCATCATGAGTCACTCACCCAAACCTACGTGCATCACTAGGAGAAGCACCAAACCATGAAGACCAAGCTTCTACAAAAAGTAAGCCATGCTAAAACTAGAAGAAAAGTTGAAGTCTCTATCTAAAATAGAAGAGACAACACGTTGGGGCCTTCTTATGTGCATGGCCACCACCTCCTCACTCCAAGCTCCACATTAAGGCCACCCACGAGCAAGGGACAACCACCTTCAAGCCAAGATGTCAAAAGGAAGAAGAAGAATAGTGAGAGGGAGACACCTCGTGGGGTGGCATTAAACCCCTAAAAGAAGTGGGAACGGAGAAGATGACGTGTGTGTGTGTGAAGGATGTAGTGTGATGAATGCAATAAGTAAAATAAATGAAGTGAGACAGAGGGTAAAGGAGAGAACAGCGATGTAGCCCGCCGCTCGGAAGCGAATGAAGGAGGGGACAGAATGGATGAAGCTCCTCCCGCCTTGCACCGATCGTTTAATGCAAGGGGGCCATCCTATAGCATATTTAAGTAAAGCATTTTCTACTTAGCAAATGGGTCTTTTGCATATGAGAAAGAAATGGAGGCAATTATCCTTTCCATCTAAAAGTGGAAACCTTATCTTCTAGGAAAAAAGTTCACCATTTGCAGAGATTATCAAAGCCTCAAATTCTTGTTAAATCAGTAGGTGCATTCACCTGGTCAACAAAGGTGGCTTTTAAAGTTAGTTTAATAACAGGTTTGGTTAACCATGGGTAAGTTATCTGTGTGTTGCTTAACCTAAAAAATAACCTATTTTACTTTAGAAAGGTTAACCCAAAAGCTAACGTAGTTAGGCTACCCATTTTAAACTAACCACTTTAATGTTCCATCAACTACCTCGAACAACATGTATTTTGTTTGTTTGTGCCTTTTTAAAATCAAACACCCCACATTTAATAATGTGGACCCCACATACCCACCACAATCTATCTCAACCAACCTCTTAACATGAAACACCATATGCAGATATAGTATGACCCAAATAGTCGATGCTTCTGACTCCAAAGGAGCATTTAGACAACTTAACATGAAGATGATTATCTAACAAGATTTGTAGGACTTGCTGCAAATGAGACAAGTAGGACTCCCAAGTGAAGCTATACACTAGGATATCATAAAAAGAACACTAATACAAATTTCTGCAAGCAAGTCTTGAATATATCATTCATCAAGTTTTGGAATGTAGATGGGGCATTTGAAAGTCCAAACGACATCACTAAAAACTCAATGTGTCCTTCATAAGTTCGAAAGGTTGTCTTGTGCACATCCTTAGGGTGCATTTGAATTTGATGATACCCATATTTTAAATCCAATTTGGAAAAATGATCAGCCCCATATGGCTCATCAAGTAAGTCATCCACTAAAGGAATAGAGTACTTGTCCTTCACAGTATGTCGATTCAAAGATCTATAATCAGAAGTAACAAAATATATTACATCAGGAATCAAATGTAGCAAAAATAATTTACAGTTGTAACACGGCTCTTTAGCTTTGTGCTCTTGTAGTTGCTGGGTAGTAATCTTGCGGACTGGTGGAATAGCAGGTTTGTATGGAAAGGAAGGAATAGGTGATTTGCTGGAAGAAGGTGTTGGTGGAAGAGAAGGTGCTAAAAAATTGAAGTGATTCATACTTGTTTTTCCCCTAGACAAAAATTTCTCTTGAATCCTAGCCAATTCCACAGATGAAGAGGTGACTTAGGGAAAAAGTGACCTAACTTCACAGGCTAATTCTTCCTTCAAACCACTTAGAAAGATGCCTAACAGATGTTCTTTGGAAACTCCAAAAACCTTGTCCTAAGAGCCTCAAATTACCTTTGATACTCGGCCACGGTGACAAACTATCTCAATTTACTTAATAAACCGGCATGTTTGGTATCAAGATAGATCGGAGATAGAATGAGGATATCTTTAAATTTTTAAGGACTATATTTCATATCTATCTTAATACCAAACATGCTCAAGAGTCTATGACAGAAACAACTCCAAACCAAGATTCCAATCCTCTCAAGAATTCGAATCAAGAAACCATAGTGCGGGTACTAGTATCGTGGCAATACTATTGGAGCGCCTCGCCCTCAAGGTAGTAAGAAGCAATGTTAAGCCGATATGGCCCAACGGAACATCATTAGTTGCAAAATACCATGTAACTTTAAATTTCCATTCAACTGGATCGGAAGAACCATCAAACTTGGGGAAATCATGCAAACGACGGCGGTAGAAATTAGGAACCTCTAATGAATCTGCATTAACAGTATCACTTTCAAGGAGGATTCAATAGTATTAACCCGCTGAACAATCTCCAGCATCTGCTGTTGCATTTCAGATTTGAGATCTTGGAAAAGAGACTTCATGGAATCCAGAAGATCAGATGCCATTACCAAGTCTAGATTGGATCTGCCAGAGGTAGCTAGGCCCAGACACTAATTTGTCATGGTTTCTCTGATACAGTACTTCTTGTCATCTGATGAGAAGGATCCTCTAGCTCTGGCTTCAACACTCAGATCGCAGGGAAGAACAAGAAGAACTAAATTCCTGATATGATGACAGCTACAAAACTAGTACAGGGTATCACAGGGAAGAACGAAGAAGCTATGGGAGAGAAAGGGGAACTAATTTCATAGTCGAATCCTTGTACCTTTCCCCTCTCGTACTTTGCTATTTATAGGAGCTCTTACATACATGCTCTAGGAACTAAATATTTCTGCTATTATCTACTTTATGTCATTATTATTATAAGATTACTTTTGTAATAAATATTTCTCGAAAACTAGTAAGGACCAGAACCCCCCCCCCCACACACACACCCCTCACACACACACACTTGGGTCATGTAGAGACACGAGAGAAGTTTTCTACCGACCTAACATTCGACAATCTACTTAGAATTACTTTCTTGTAATCCACAGTAAGATTAATTTTGCAACAAATATTTCTCCACAACTAGTAAGGACCAGACCCATTCTTGGGTCATGCGGAGACACGAGAAGTTGGACTGCCCGACCTAACATCAAACAATCTACTTAAAATTACTTTCTTGTAATCCACATCATTATTGTTGTAAGATTAAATTTGTAATAAATATTTCTCGAGAACTAGTATGGTCATGACATGAGAAGTTGACTGCCCGACTCTAACATCAGACAATCTATTTAAAATTACTTTCTTGTAATCCACATCATTCTTGTTGTAAGATTGCTTTTACGATAAATATTTCTCAAAAAGGAAAAGACAAAAAAAAACTGTAAATTAGAATGTCCCACACTGCCAGAAAAATAGAATATAGGTCAAACATTAAATATTAGCGTGTTTTCATACTCGACGAAGCAGCCAAAGAATGATTTCCAGTGTAGTCACATGGAGGCTAAGGTAACCTTATGTAAGTCAAACTCCAGTGTGAAAGAAGCATTAGAAGACACTGCAAACCGAAAAGCCTTTCATGTGGTGGAAAACATGGAAGATAAGATACCAAGATCATAATTAATAACTTCAAATTCCTGGGCCGCAATCTAACTACATATCAATACTAAATTGCCATCTTCGTAAGATGGACATCATGGATCACAAACAAACCAGATTTTGTCTATTTTTCAACCTAATTGTAACCTACCACCTGGGTGAATCTCCAGCCGCGGTACGCAGTTTTGGATCAGCTAATGGTTACGATACTATCTTCGATACATCTGCTGGATTTGGAAGACCTGATTTCTGTGATACGGGGGCAGCTGATTTATCTGCTCAGGAGTGAGGGTCATGACCTGCTGCAGCAGTGCCTGCTCCATCTCAGCTGTCAACTGCAAGGAGACAGAAATTTAGTATAAAATGGAGCAAAGTGCAGCTCATGACCTGAAGCTTGTGGGGATGGTTACCTGTGGAGGGCGAAAAGGCTGACCACCTGGAGATGGACCCATTTGACCCAAGGATGGCAGAGTCGGGTCGGGTGGCTGGGTCGGCCCCAGCCGATCCCGACCCTGAGTCGGGCCAGACTCGGCCTGAGTCGGGACAGTAAACCAGTCCCGACTGTCCCGTGGGTGGGTCGGTGTTCCCCCCACAGAGTCGGGTCGCCAGAGGCCGACCCGACTCAGAGTCGGCCGACTCCGCTCCGAGTCGGCCGACTCTGCCATCCATGATTTGACCAGTCATGATTGGTGGTACACCTGCCAATGGTGTTGCTCTGTCAGGAAGCCCAGGCGCCCACGGTGACGCCCTGTCTACTTGCACTGATCCACTAAAGTCTGACGTTATATGTGAAGCTCCCTAACATAGCATACATATAGCACATGAAAAATGTAACCACCACAAAAGCACCTGGCCTAGGTGAATAACTCAGAGAATAAATACCGTAGGATTCACTCCAAAAATCCTAGAGCACTACAAATGAAAGGCAGCACTGAATGACATTGAAAATTCAGAAGCATGGAGCTTCTGCAACTGGCATTCAACAGATCTTAATATGCAATATTCCATGCACGGCCTACTTCCAAGTAACTGCAACTAGTAGACTGAAATTTGCAAGTTGTTCCTGTTCAATTATTAAATGGCCTCAACAGCCACAGACTGGTATATATTGTACTTACGTAGAATGTGAAGAGACTACAGTATGGAATAAGCAAAACGGAGCATTAGAGGGACTTAGGCAGTAAAGTGAAGATGTGGAATAGAAAGGTCCTCCAGTGAGTTATGTAAACCTGCTATAGAACTATTTCATGATCCACAACCAGTACAAATGGTCCCTGTAATCTTGACTAATTTCAAATGATTGCTATAGGAAACAACTCGTTAAATATTCTGTTTGAAAATAAGCCACTGTTGTTAAATGTTAACAGTTCCATTATCATGGTTTGAGTAGATCTTAGTTAAATCTAAGGCAACTTGAAGAATGACCCAAATGCTCAAATGCTCTGTTTGAAAATAACCAGCTGCTGTTAAATTTTAACAGTTCCATTATCATGGTTGGAGTAGATCTTAGTAAAATCCAATGCAACTTGAAGAATGACCAAAATGCCCATAATTAGTGAGAGAGAGAGAGAGAGAGTTGTGCCACCCCTGTCCTGCTCAGCACGAGAGAGAGAGAGAGAGCAGCTACTTATGGGGGGCTTGAGGAGGGTCAGAGATGACAAAATGGATAGTGATGGGGGGAACCATCCCAGCCAGCACAAAAATAGTGGCAAAGGTGGCAACCTTTCCTAGGACACCTAGGAGGTGGGAGACCTTGGGACGGCACCCTCAACCATGCCACCTCCCAACACTACGTACCTTCCGCTTCGTTCAACCCTAGCCAACAAACTCTGCATGACAAATTCAATGGTTCAGTGGCTTATTGTCAAAGAGTCCTTGTTAGGCTGCTCCTGGATCAAAATTAAAGTGAGGTATCTCAGACCTTTCCTTCAAAAACAGCATGCTTCCTTCATGAGGCACCAAGCAAGAGTTATCAGTTCCATAACAGGCAAGATGAAACCATCAAAGACACAATGCAAAGTGCACAATCCTCCTGGTGGTGAGATTGAAGGAGGGTGCATTGTCAAAAGTTACAACCTCCTACTACAAAACACAATGGAGAACCCGATGGGGAGTTTCCTACTCAACGCACTCCCACCCAGCAGCCACTTGAAGGATTGTAACCCCATCCCAATAGCAGAACTCCGCACCAACTGGGTTCATAAGATTTATAACTTTCTAATGGAAATGTAGTCTTCTTTGTTAAAGAAAGAAATACTCAATTAAGGGTGTTTCTTGTAGATGGCTCTTAGCTACAGGGACTTAAATTAGAAAGACAAAACTAATTTCAAGCAGTTATTTGATATATTGAAGAATATGGGGATGATTTTGAATTAGACAAGATTAATAGGGGAATAACTGAAAAAATACTATTTTACTTCTATAGATATATAATTTAAAACGAAGGAAAGAAACTTATATACCTACATGAAAAGTACCTAAATTTTTTTATTCAAAAGTGTCAAAACAGTGCAGAATTTATCAACTTCCTACCCTCTACATCCTTGTGTTAGAAACAAAAATGGAGATGTGTGTGTATGAGCAAGAGAGAGATAAATCTGGTCACAATCGACTCCCACCCCCATCCCCCAGTTGCATGCATGTGGAGAGAGAGAGAGAGAGAGAGAGAGAGAGAGAGCATATCTCTCTCTTGCTCATACACAATAACTGAATAAGGTTGTCTCTTTTTAATCTTAAAAATAGTGTTAAACATATGATATGAAGTAATTCAAAACTTTGTTAACTACAGACTGATTTATATGTTAATTGCTAAGTGAGTTGTGTGTAATTTCTAGCAACAAAACTTTGTAGACCTTGAAATTCTAATAAAAGCAATGTAACATGTCTCTTTGGCCAAACACCCTTCTATCAGGATCGCGACGTATCAGGCTAAGCATGCTTCTATCAGGCTGTCGGAAGGCGACAGGGGCGACCGTCGCGTTCTGGTTAAGAACACGACGGGTTACCCCGTCGCGACTCTGCTCTAATCGCAGCATGCATTCTTGTCGTCTTGATGTCAGGATAGTTGAGACACGTGTCATGGCGCATGCATTATGAATGTGACATGCCAGGTCGTCGCGTTCATAGTGTTAGGTCTGCCATAACGACGTGCGACGTGTTTGACTGTCAGGTTTGACGATTCTTCCAGATCGTGACGTAGGTGACCGTCGCGTTAACGATGTTAATGAAAGAATTGTATGCCCTACAAGCCAATTACATTTATGTAATGGAACTTTTCTTAAATTATCTCATTCGAATTATTGGCATTTTCGTTCATTATGTTTTATATTTTATCGCATAATGAAGTCCATGAATTTGTGCAATTAATGTCAGAATCATAATGAGATTATGATAGTGAGATCTGATATTTATAAACACAAGTTCTAAATGTTCTTGGTCATAGGATACTTGAGTGGGACATCAAGTGGACCAGTTAGATCAGTGCACACTACACCTGTTCATATGATGAAGCTGACTGGTCTCACAGTCATTTGTGTGGAGACACTAAGGTGAGTATGCAGGTGCTCATTAGAGAATGAGTTCACTGAACTGATCCGATATTGAGTTTCTGGACGGTGATGATATTTGACTGTCAGTCAAGAAACTCTATGTCACAGTAGTACAACTGATCCTTAGACCTGAGACACCATAGATGTCTTGTACAGGGATTGGCATACTTTGATGTTTGACTTATAGATTCACTGTATGTGAATCTAGTACAGTCAGATAATTAGGTGTGTCATGAAACGTGCGAAGACTGGTGAGTGTTAAAAAGGGATCATTCACTCTCAGTATCAACAGAGAGAGAATGCCCTATAGAATCATATCCGAGACAAATCCCTGGCCAGGGTCACACAATTAATTAGAAAAGAGTTTCTAGTTTAATTGTTGGATATGAACTATCTAATCACAAAAGTAGGAGTCTGACAGCATGGCCGTACTCCAAATGTGGTTAGGGGCATTGTATGAATGAGGGATTATAGTTGTATGGCAACTGTTGGCTAAAAGGTTCCAATGGATTAAGAATCCCCTGTATCATCTGGGGGTCGTGGCGTGTTGCTTGGTGCGTCCCATGATCTGTGAGCCAAAGATAAATTAATTATGAGATAATTAATTTATATGAATTAAAAGTTAATTCAAGTTAGAAGAGTTCTAATAATATTAGAAAGGGTTCTAATATTATTTGGGCTTACTACCAGAATGATATTGGGCCTAGAGGGTCACACACAAAAGAGCAATCCAAAAGGATAGGGACATCAATATAAATATGAGATATTTATAGAGGTTTATGTTAATCCTATTTTGAATGGGATTAATTAATTAAACTTAAGTTTTTTTTAATTCCTTTAAAAAGGGAGGTGGAGAGAGGGGGCGGCCAAGCCAAGCTTTGGCCGCCTCCCATCTTCTCTCTCTTCTATCTTCTCTCTCACACCTCCTTCTTCTCTCTTCTATCTCTCTTGTCTCTCTCTTGTGAAGAGAAGAGGACAAAGGGGAGACTACAAGGGTGGAGGGTAGCTGTGGAGCACGAGAGGGTGTCCCTATCTACACTGCTCGTGTGGATACCGCTAGAGGCCGGGCGATTGCGCGGCTAGGACGATTCTGAGGAACGTCTGCACCGATCGTTGGAGATCCTAAATCTCCGCAAGGTGAAAGAAACAAGTTCTGCTCCTAGATCTGATCGAGTTCTTGCAATCCCAAAGACGATCCGCAAAGGAAATCATTTTAAAATTTTAAATTCCGCTGCGTTTGCATATCTTCGATTTCCTTACAGTGGTATCAGAGCCAGGTTTTGAGATTGCAAGAATCCATGAATATCTTGTTTAAAATTCAATTTTTATATTTTATTGGGTTTCTAGCTCGGATCCGGTGGTGATGAGATCACCCGGACAGTATTTGGGTGTCTGCAAGTCGGCCCCGCACTGGATGGAAAGATTTCCCGCGACGTAGGCATGGCCAAGCGCGCAGGCACCCACGTGGGCAGGCGCACAGGCGCCCTGGCGCCCAGGCGCCCATGCGCGATGGCGCACAGGGGCCCACGTGCGCAGGCGCCCCGCCCACGCGCCCCGGCGCCCCGTGCACAGGTGCCCAGGCGCCCCACGCACAGGCGCCCAGGCGCCCACGCGCGCAGGCACGTGCCGCCGTGCTGGGCGCCCTGGGTGCTGTGCACCGACGCTGGCAGACCCACAGGCTGTCTGTTTCCATTGTTTTGGGATTCCTATTTAAATTTCCTAATTATATTGTGAATAAATTAGGATTTAATGATGGATTTTAGAACTGTCCTATTGATTTCCTCAATTGAAATAGTCATTGATTTTTAGAAATCATTCAATTGAGAAATTTATAGTTTTAAAATGGTTTTAAAACTCATAAATTTTGGAAACCAATTAATTAGGAATCCCTTGGTTTAAGGAGCCATTTAAGTTAAACATTGTCTTTATGAAAGCAATGAATCAGCACGTTTTGTGGATCTCATGGCACCAATTATGGAAACCCAATAAGTTAAAATATTTGAATTTTAAATATGAAATAAGAGTTATTACTTGTAGTTATTGCAATGTAATTGTAGTAATTATATGATATCTATATGTGCATATGATGTATGTATGGATGTGGATGATCATGGACTATTAAAACATTGTGGCTATGTGTATGATATGATTGTATTTATTGGGGCCTGCGAGCCTCACCCTCTCTCTAATATTTCGGGTTGTATTTTCTATCAATGCTCAAAATGTACCTCCCCTTGATTAGATCAAGGTTTCTTAATTGATAATTGTTGTACATTTGAAGGCCTGCGTGCCTATTTTATTTATGTACTTTTGGAGGACTTAGAACGAGAAGGCGTTCAAGATGGAAAAACTGGACCCGCGAGAGGATGATCCAATTATATTGGTCCACGTGTGCATGTGATGCTTACAACACCATAGGCTAATTGTGATCCACTTGTGGCTCTAGTGTGATCACCCTAGTTCACGTCCATGATCATCCACTAATATGTATATATATGATATATACTTTCTGCTTTTAATAGGTACATATGTGCATGCGATGTATTATATGTAAATATTTATTGTGTGTGACGCGATAATTTAGATGAGACCAATTTTTTTCAAAAATACCCCTCAAAGTTTTAAAAATTAAGTTAATAAGCGTGAGACATTAAGAATGATCCGCGTGGCCTTCCATCATTATAGATTGAAGGACTACTCTTCTATTAAGTTGATTTGTTGTGCTACCACAAGGTCAACTTAATTAGAAAACTAGACTTTAATCTAAGACATGGAGATGTCATAAGTGGGGTGGAGGCATGATGTTACTTTGTTGTGCTACCACAAGGGTGACATTACTAATCCATGCCCACTATGTAATGATGGTATTGACTTAACCTAATCCTTGTGGTTTGTTGTGCTACCACAAGACCACATTGATTGGGAGGCCGAATAAATCGGAAGTTGTAAAGAGTTACAATTGACAAGAGTTGTCTACCATTATGCATGATGTGGTTTGTTGTGCTACCACAAGGCCACATGCATGATGTTAATAGGATTCCGATAACCACTAGGAAATAACAAGTATTTCCCGTCTTGCTAATGAGGGTTATGCAATTCGATAAAATTTAGTGGGAGCATGTTAAGATTAAAGTCCATATCTTAATATTATGAATGTCTGCAATGTATTTATTCTTGCATTTAATTTTTGTAGATTACCATGGTCAACTCAAACCCACTCCGCGGCATATTGGATGCCAATAAACTTACTGGTCCAAACTATGCCGATTGGCTCAGGAACTTGAGAATAGTTCTCACTGCTGAGAAAATCGTGTATGTCCTTGATAAACCGGCAGTTACCACACCAGGTGACGGCGCTGATGAGGGAGAAATTATAGCTTATCAAAAATATGAGGAAGATGCCACTCTCGTCCAATGCTACATGCTAGCCTCTATGAGCAATGAGTTGCAAAGGCAGCATGAAAAGATGGATGCTAAAGCCATTTTGCTCCACTTACAAGAGTTGTTTGAGGAGCAAACTAGAACACAACGATATGAGATATCGCGGAATCTGTTCCGAGCTAGGATGGCTGAAGGATCATCTATTCAGAATCATGTCCTGAAGATGATCGAGTGGATTGAGAAGTTAGCTGACTTGGGATTCATTATGGATAATGAACTCAGCATTGATCTCATCCTCCAATCTCTCCCAGATTCTTTCTCTCAATTCATCCTCAACTTCAACATGAATAAAATTGAGGTGTCACTGGCTGAACTCCTCAATATGTTGAAGACTGCTGAGGATGCAATAAAGAAAGAAAAGCCCGCAATCCTTATGGTTGGTAAGACCAACAAGAAAAGAAAGGCTACTCAAGCCTTCAAGAAAAGGAAGGTCGGTAAAGGCAAGGGCTTCAAGACTGAGGCAAAGGTTGCCAAGAAAGTAGAAGCCAAGAAGGACAAAGGACAGTGCTTCCACTGCGGTAAGGATGGGCACTGGAAAAGAAACTGTAAGATATACCTTGCAGAGAAAGCAAAAGAGAAGCTTGCAGAAGCTTCAGGTTTGTTTATGATAGACCTTAACTTGTCAGTTCAAAGATCTACATCTTGGGTATTGGATACTGGATGTGCATCTCATATCTGCAATTCATTGCAGGTGCTGGCAAGGCATAGGCGACTGGACAAGGGAGAGGTTCACCTACAGCTCGGGAATGGTGCAAAGGTTGCTGCTATTGCTGTGGGGACTGCAAATCTCAAGATGCCCTCTGGAGCTATTTTAATTTTAGACAATTGCTATTATGTTCCTTCAATAATTAAGAATATTATCTCTATTTCTAGTTTAAATAGAGTTGGATATTCAGTTAATTTTGAGAACAATGGTTGCTCTCTGTTTTTGAATGGTGAATGGTTTGCCAATGGAACATTAGCAAATGGATTGTTTATTTTAGATAATGCTCCATATGTCCTTAATGTGAACAAAGTTAACAAAAGGAATAGAGAAGGTTTAAATCAAGCTTATCTTTGGCATTGTAGGCTGGGTCATATTAGTGAGGAAAGAATCAACAAAATGCATAAAGGTGGGTACTTAGACCCATTTGATTATGAATCATATGCAATTTGTGAGTCATGCCTCATGGGTAAAATGACCAATTCTCCATTTACTGGACATGGAGAGAGAGCCAAAGAGTTGTTAGAACTTATACATACTGATGTATGTGGGCCTATGTCCATACATGCCAAAGGAGGATATCTCTACTTCATTACTTTTACTGATGATTTTTCAAGGTTTGGATATGTGTACTTAATGAAGTACAAATCGAAGCTTTTGAGAAATTTAAAGAGTACAAGAATGAAGTGGAAAAGCAGACTGGAAAGAGTATTAAAACTCTTCGATCTGATCGTGGAGGAGAATACTTAAGTACAGAATTTACTCAATTCCTTAAAGATAATGGGATTGTATCCCAATGGACACCTCCTTACACACCACAATTGAATGGTGTCTCTGAAAGGAGGAACCGTACTTTGTTAGACATGGTACGGTCTATGATGTCTTTTGCTGAGTTGCCCACATCACTCTGGGGCTATGCCTTAGAGACTGCTGCTTACCTATTGAACAGGGTTCCATCAAAATCAATATCTTCCACTCCATATGAGATATGGAAAGGAAGAAAGCCTGACCTTAAGCATGTTAAGGTTTGGGGTTGCCACGCCCATGTAAAAAGGCATAATCCGGACAAATTAGAGTCCAAGACTGAAAGGTGCAGATTTGTGGGGTATCCTAAGGAAACTTATGGATACTATTTCTACCATCCTAGCGATCAAAAGGTGTTTGTCGCTAAGCGTGCTGTATTCCTAGAAAGGGAGTACATCCTTGATGGAAACAGTGGGAATAAGGTAGATCTAGAAGAAGTTCTGAACCACAAATTAGCGCATCAATGCCTAAGGAACCTGTTCAAGAACCTGACACACAAACTGTTCGTAGGTCAAGTAGGGTACATATATTGCCCAAAAGATATGTAGGACATATTGAAACGGGACATAATGTACACTACAATGTGGATGAGGATCCTAAGACCTATGAAGAGGCAATAACTAGTATTGACTCTGGGAAGTGGTTAGAAGCTATGAATTCTGAAATGGACTCCATGTATTCTAACCAAGTTTGGAACTTGGTGGATCCACCTGAGGGTATTGTACCCATTGGATGCAAGTGGATTTTTAAAAAGAAAATTGGAGCAGATGGAAAGGTTGACACCTATAAGGCTAGGCTGGTGGCAAAAGGATATCGTCAAAGACAAGGAGTTGACTCTGACGAAACCTTTTTGCCTGTAGCCATGGTCAAATCCAACAGAATTCTACTTGCCATTGCTGCCTATCATGATTATGAGATCTGGCATATGGATGTGAAGACAACATTCCTCAATGGACAATTAGAGGAAGAAGTGTATATGATACAATTTGAAGGATTCACATCAAAAGAGCATCCAGGCAAAGTATGTAAGCTTCAACGGTCCATTTATGGACTTAAGCAGGCTTCCCGCAGTTGGAACAAAAGATTTGATGAGGCAGTCAAATCTTACAACTTCATTCAGAATGAAGATGAACCATGTGTGTACAAGAAGGTTAGTGGGAGTGCCATCACTTTTCTGATTTTATGTGGATGACATACTACTCATTGGAAATGATGTAGGTATGTTATCTTCTGTCAAAGCTTGGCTGTCAAAGAATTTCTCCATGAAAGATTTGGGTGAAGCATCCTATATACTAGGTATAAAGATCTACAGAGATAGATCTAAAAGGATGTTAGGCTTGTCCCAATCTATGTACATAGACACCATTGTCAAAAGATTTGGCATGGAAAACTCCAAGAGAGGTCTTATACCAATAAGACATGGAGTTTATCTCTCTAAGGCGATGTCTCCTAAGACTCCCCAAGAGAGAGAGAACATGAGTAGAGTACCATATGCATCTGCCATAGGCTCTATCATGTATGCAATGCTATGTACAAGGCCTGATATAGCACATGCTCTAAGTGTTACGAGCAGGTATCAGGCAGATCCAGGCGAAGAGCACTGGAAGGCTGTGAAATGTATTCTTAAGTACTTAAGAAGAACTAAGGATCTTTTCTTAGTCTATGGAGGAAATGGATTGAAACTTGAGGGTTACACTGATTCAAGTTTTCAATCTGATGTTGATGACAGCAAGTCCAATTCAGGGTACGTGTTTACTCTGAATGGTGGGGCAGTAAGTTGGAAGAGTTCCAAGCAGGAAACTACTGCTGATTCAACCACTGAGGCGGAGTACATTGCGGCTTCTGAAGCTGCTAAGGAGGCAGTCTGGATGAAAAAGTTCATCGCAGATCTTGGAGTCATCCCCGACATCTCTGGTCCTATCCCCATGTTTTGTGATAATAATGGGGCCATTGCTCAGGCGAAGGAGCCAAGGTCTCATCAGAAATCGAAGCACATTCTGCGGCGCTTTCACCTGATAAGAGAAATCATTGCTCGAGGAGATGTGGTGGTGGAAAGAGTTCCATCAGTTGATAACATTGCAGATCCACTCACAAAGCCTTTGTCTCAAATTATATTTGAGCGTCACCGGTCTATGATGGGGATCAGACATGTAGGTGATTGGCTTTAGTGCAAGTGGGAGATTGAAAGAATTGTATGCCCTACAAGCCAATTACATTTATGTAATGGAACTTTTCTTAAATTATCTCATTCGAATTATTGGCATTTTCGTTCATTATGTTTTATATTTTATCGCATAATGAAGTCCATGAATTTGTGCAATTAATGTCAGAATCATAATGAGATTATGATAGTGAGATCTGATATTTATAAACACAAGTTCTAAATGTTCCTGGTCATAGGACACTTGAGTGGGACATCAAGTGGACCAGTTAGACCAGTGCACACTACACCTGTTCATATGATGAAGCTGACTGGTCTCACAGTCATTTGTGTGGAGACACTAAGGTGAGTATGCAGGTGCTCATTAGAGAATGAGTTCACTGAACTGATCCGATATTGAGTTTCTGGACGGTGATGATATTTGACTGTCAGTCAAGAAACTCTATGTCACAGTAGTACAACTGATCCTTAGACCTGAGACACCATAGATGTCTTGTACAGGGATTGGCATACTTTGATGTTTGACTTATAGATTCACTGTATGTGAATCTAGTACAGTCAGATAATTAGGTGTGTCATGAAACGTGCGAAGACTGGTGAGTGTTAAAAAGGGATCATTCACTCTCAGTATCAACAGAGAGAGAATGCCCTATAGAATCATATCCGAGACAAATCCCTGGCCAGGGTCACACAATTAATTAGAAAAGAGTTTCTAGTTTAATTGTTGGATATGAACTATCTAATCACAAAAGTAGGAGTCTGACAGCATGGCCGTACTCCAAATGTGGTTAGGGGCATTGTATGAATGAGGGATTATAGTTGTATGACAACTGTTGGCTAAAAGGTTCCAATGGATTAAGAATCCCCTGTATCATCTCGGGGTCGTGGCGTGTTGCTTGGTGCGTCCCATGATCTGTGAGCCAAAGATAAATTAATTATGAGATAATTAATTTATATGAATTAAAAGTTAATTCAAGTTAGAAGAGTTCTAATAATATTAGAAAGGGTTCTAATATTATTTGGGCTTACTACCAGAATGATATTGGGCCTAGAGGGTCACACACAAAAGAGCAATCCAAAAGGATAGGGACATCAATATAAATATGAGATATTTATAGAGGTTTAATGTTAATCCTATTTTGAATGGGATTAATTAATTAAATTAAGTTTTTTTAATCCTTTAAAAAGGGAGGTGGAGAGAGGGGGCGGCCAAGCCAAGCTTTGGCCGCCTCCCATCTTCTCTCTCTTCTATCTTCTCTCTCACACCTCCTTCTTCTCTCTTCTATCTCTCTTGTCTCTCTCTTGTGAAGAGAAGAGGACAAAGGGGAGACTACAAGGGTGGAGGGTAGCTGTGGAGCACGAGAGGGTGTCCCTATCTACGTTGCTCGTGTGGATACCGCTAGAGGCCGGGCGATTGCGCGGCTAGGACGATCCCGAGGAACGTCTGCACCGATCGTTGGAGATCCCAAATCTCCGCAAGGTGAAAGAAACAAGTTCTTCTCCTAGATCTGATCGAGTTCTTGCAATCCCAAAGTCGATCCGCAAAGGAAATCATTTTAAAATTTTAAATTCCGCTGTGTTTGCATATCTTCGATTTCCTTACAGTTAACACGTCAGCCGCTCCCGTCGCGTTATGAAGACGAAGCCTTAATAGGCCTGGCCTCAGGACAGTCTTCTTCTTCCCCCTTTTCGGTTGTGCTCCTCTCCTCCGACTCCTCTACTTCTGTTTCCTCCATCGGGAGAGTTTGAGAGCTAGGAGGGAGAGTGTGTGGCTTGTGAGGTTGTGTTTGCCTTGTGGAGGTGCTCTTCTTGGCATGCTCTGTCACGTCCCGTCATTTAATATAACTATAAATGCCGGAACGTGAACGCCGAGACATCAAGAGTAAAATTTAAACTGATTGAGCAGTAAATTGCTCGGGAGCTCTACTAAATAAAAATTTGATAACTGTCATTCTATGAATAATTACAAGATTTTCAATTTACAATCTCAAAAGTAAAATGTCGTCATGGTTGGTCTCTCCACACACATATCCCGATGTCCTGCCTTCTAGAACTGTAGATACATGAAAAAGTAGGATTTGGTGAGCTAACTAGTCCAGTAGGATTCAAATCCATAACTCAAGGGTGAATACATGATAGCCAAGGCAAGGATAAAACATATATCAAAAAGACATGATCAAATATCAGGATAGTAAACTTGACACAGTGATGATAAAACACAGGGCATGTTCAGGTATATAACTCAAAATTGGCTCACTTAACAGATACATAGTACAGGAATTATGATGACCATAATTAAAAAGTATTTGATGCAATGCCAAATATCCCGATGCCCTTTATCATTCCACGTGGTCTGAAAATGAATTTGGGTGCTCCTCCCAGGACTGGACCAGCCCTATTTGCACAGGCATATTAATCAAGGGGTCCAAGGACCCAATAAATGTCATCATCAATTATTCACATCTCATAAGGTGTTAAAACATATGAACTCTCAGGTGGTCAAGTTTTATAAACTCAATTACCGAATACTGGAGAATAGACTCAATCGGAGTACTATTTGTAATTGACAACTTTAAGAATAATTCAAGGAAGGTTAAGGTACACAATGTGGGTAAACTTTGCTGTAGTATGACAGTAAATACCAAGGTAAATAAGTGGGTAACTTGGTAGGCTATTAGGATGAATTTTAAGCAAGAGTTCTATCATGAAAAGTTGCTGAAATACAAGGCAGGACAGGTGTTGTCGATAGGCAGGAAGGGGCTGTCGACAGATGGCAACAGACAGAGCTCAGGTTTGCTGGCTCTGTGGGTATCTGTCGATAGCAACAAGAGGGCTGTCGACAGATACACACATCTAGAAATCTGGAGTTCTGGAAGACATGCGTCTATCGACAGCTTTGGGCTGGCTGGCGACAGGTAGCAGTAGAACTTCCAGAAATGATGTTTAAATCCGTTCTAAACACCCTAATTATAGAACTTATAAACCAAGGCATGGTTTATATCAAATGGAAGAGTCTAATTGGAGTTCTCACAGTGGTTTATAAGCTAAACAATCGAGATGAAACAAGAGACTTATAATTCAAACTTGTCTAGCTAAAAGCTAACGTAGTGTAGTACTGGAAGCATGATCTTGATAGCAATGGTTTATTGGAAAATTCCTACATGATGGACACTAAACTAAATCAAGACTTGAAGTATCAATCATCTACACCGAAGTCTTCATATTATTCTAAAGATGATTGAGACTTCTACAAAACTCTATAGCATGTATAAGGATCAAGGGTGGAAGAAGAGGATAGGAGTTAGTTTCTAAAATGGAACAAGGTTGTTTCTCTCCCAATAAGAGTACTTCTATCATGACTGGAAGAAAAATAGAAGAACCACAGTTATAGCAACTAGTTCCATCACCAAGAATTTCTTGTCATATGTGGAGGACAGATCTGAACCAGAGGGAAATGAATCCTACAGACACACAACTAGAACATGATTATAAGGGATGGATACACAGTTCAAAAGAGAATTCACAAGTTTAAAACAAGTAAGTAGGTGATCATGACATCTTTAGCAAAGGTGGAAGTCAATGATTTAGAAAAGATGAGAGAAAGGAAGAGAATCCTACCTAGGAGAGAACAAACTCTTCTTCTCCTTGATGTGGAGATTAGCTCTAACCAGGAAGAACAAGTGCAGAAGATGTAGCAGTAGTATGACAACTACAACAGGCAACAGTTGCAGCTTCTCCCAATGATGATAGTAGTACAGCAATAGCAGTGGAAGAAGAAGGTGGCTTCAGCAATGATAGTCCAACAGCAATAGCATAAGTATAAGCAAAAGAGAAGATAGAGAAAGAAGTAGTAGGAGATGGAAGTGAGGAGTGGAAAGTTTGCATGAACAGGTGAGGGATGGCTTTTATAAGCCCAACAAGTCTCTCACGCAGAAGGCACGTCGACCCTTGAGGTGTCATTGTAAAACCCATGGAGTTTTCACCATTGACACGAACACCATGCACACTTCCAAGCTAAACATGTAAGGGGTTAATGTGTGACTTTCCTACTTAAGTGAGGTGGCTTTCCCTAGCTCCTCACACGTAGACACACATAATTACCCAGAAAATGACCACCGTAAATGGCCCCTAATTCAACTGGCCCAATAATCACTATGTAAATGTGTTCAAACGAGGTCTGTTTGTATTAAAAATTCAACCATAGACTAATGTAATGGTTTTACAAATTATGGTGATTTTAGTTTAATTTTTAGAATTTATTTTCCACTGGGTGAAAAATCGCCCGAAAAATAGTTGCGTCGGCTTAATGTCGAAATCCGTACGTCAACAATTCTGGATATTTATATTTCTGATATCACCATATTTTTCTAAGAATTATAGTGTTCTCGAATTTTCGTTACACCATGTCGAAGCGCGCACCTCTAAGTACGACACTTGAAATATCATTTATTATCTCCAATAAGTCCTAAATTAAGACTAATTACATCTCATGATAATAGTTATGTTTAATCATCAAATTATTCACATTTTTCTATGAAATAAAATTTTCGGGGTGTTACATGCTCCTCCTTCTCGGCATGTTGTCTTCCCCGACGTGGGCGTGGCTTGCTCTCCTCGTGGTGGTGACTCCTTCTTCGGCGTGTAGAATGATCCTTGCTCATGGACGGCATGAGCGTGGAGCTTGGAGCGAGGAGGAGGTGGCCATGCATATGAGAAGACCCCAACGGATTGGCTCTTCACTTTGATGTAGGGATTCCTTTGCTTTCCCCTAGTTCTACCATGCTAGGGCCTCCAAACCCACCTTCCAAGCCAATAGAATCCTTGCTAGGATGTGTATGTGTGCTCGATGTTTCCTATTGTGCTTGAATTGGGGTTTGGGGTGTTAAGATCCATGCTTGCATGTGAGGTTCTTTGAGTGTAGATCCATTATCTTGACATGCATGGGTGTGAATGAGGGTGGTTTGTGCCTATGGGATGTGTTTACATCGTTATCCATGCTCCCTTCCCCTTGTACACACTGGAGTTGTTGTTTGAGGGTGTTTTTAGAGGTCTCAGGTGGCCTCTGTCTGTGGTCGCGATAGGGTCGTTCTGTCGCGTCCGATGTGAACACATCTCCAGTACCTGTCGCGTTTCTAATCGCGACGGGTATATGTGTCGCGTTTATAAGCTCTGTTTTTGTGGTGACGGTCTACCCCGTCGCGTTGGTATCACGATGGGGGTGTGGGTCGCCTTCTTTCCCCAGGTCGCGTCAGGTAGGGCCATCGCTTTAATGTCACGATGGACCTCTACGTCGCCTCTCCGACAGAGAGGGGCTGGCGACCTATTCGGAGTTCCTTTTCGTTGCGTCTCCATTTTCTTGGCACTTGTGCTGTTCCCTAGCACGGTCATGCACTAGTCTTTCGACCGGTGCTAGGCACTTGTGGGCTTGTCCGTTGAGAGGTTGTTACCGTTACCTGGACCCTCGGTCCCCGCGCGTCTGTTGAGGGAGTTCTCCGGACGGCGGGCAAGCTCGAGTCTACAGACTCTGGTAGCAGAGGGAAAAATGGTGGGGACAGTGGCGTAGAGTCATTTGCAAAGCTCTCTTAGCTGAGTCTGGGACGCTGAGGTGGTTGAGGAGTTCTTCCAATGCAGATCAGCTAGTCCTTCTCACTGCCTCACTCTACTTGGTTCTAGTACCACTTAGAGGGGCCAGTCGTGGCTGGTGATAAATTACTGCTTATGAGGACGGTCTTAGGGTCTTCCTCAGTTCCCAGGTTGATTTCCTTGGTGGTTTCTTCTACGGCAGCTGACGGTTCATCGAATCTCTTTAATCCACTTGCGAACGCGTCAGCCTCATCCTCACAATATTCATCACCTTCCTCAATCAGGTCGTCGTCATCCATGATCTCATAGACTCCGAACCCATCATCGATTAAGCACAATGACTGCTCAGACTCTATTTCCGGCAACTGCAACGACTCTTCTATGAATTCGGGAACTGCTAGACATGCCTTGCACCTACGGGCTAAATCAGCGAGAAATCGGTGCGGAACCCTCCTACCCTTGGACTTCTTCTCAGATACTACCCCTAGCTTCTTGCTACCCTAGTCTAGACTCGAGCTACAGCTACCTAAATCTACAGCAGGAGAAGAAAAAGCAAAAGACAAGTCCTGCGAGGGGGGAGATTTATTGAAAGCAATAAAGGAGCTTCCCTCACATGGGAAGATTTATTGAAAGCGGTAAAGGAGCCTCCCTGCGTGGAGGAAGATTTATTGAAAGCGGTAAAGGAGCTTCCCTGCATGGAGGGAAATGGGAGGCCGGTCAGAGGACCGAAGAAGAGTGGCCCGTCGACTGGGGCACACTCGGGGGTGAGGAAAGAGGTTTCCTCGATGGTGACAACGGAGTCGGTCATTGGACTGCCGTTGTTTTCGATGCCCCCTCAGTGTTCGGCACGCACAGAGAGAGAGGGCGAGGTGAGATCGCCAAATAGGAGAGTTGGGAGGCAAGCGTAAGCTCAAGGGGAGAAAGAATAGAGTGAGGGAGTGGGAGAGTGAGTGCTTGTTCAGGAGAATGGAGGGAGATTGCCAAGTGGGGCGTCGACGCTCGAGGAATGCTTAGGGAGAGGAAGGAAGGCCACGTGGCGGCCTGCAGGAGGGAAGGCGCGATGCTTGGAGATAAGAGGAGGGTGGGCGCATTGCCCGAGGAGGGAGTAAGCGCGTTGCTTAGGGAAGAAGCAAGGGAAGTGGGTGCGTTACCCGAAGAAGAGGAGGGAGTAGGCGCGTGGCCTGGAGAAGAGAAATGGTCGAGCGCGTTGCTTGGAGAGAGAAGGGGAGTGGGCGCGTTGCCTAGTTGGAGAGAGAAGTCGGGTGCGTTACCCGAAGAAAGGGAAGGATCGGGAGCGTTGCCCGGAGAGGAAATTGCAGTGGGCATGATGCCCGGAAAGGAGATTGCGGTAGGCACGATGCCCGAAAAGGAAACTAAAACGGGCGCGATGCCCGAGGAGGAAGGTAAAATGGGCGCGATGCCTGGTGTAGAAACTAAAATGGGGGCGATGCCCGGTGAAGTAACTGAAATGGGCGTGATGCCTGGAGCAGAAATAAAAATGGGCATGCCCTGAGCAGAATTTAAAATGGGCACGATGTCCGGAGCAGAACTTAAAACGGGCGCAATGCCCAGAGCAAAAATTAAAATGGGTGCGATGCCCGAAGCAAAAATTAAAACGGGCGCGATGCCCATAGCCGAATTTAAAGCGAGCGCGATGCCCGGAGTACGAATGGAAATGGGTGCGATGCCCTGAATAGGATTTAAAATGGGCGCGATGCCCAGAATAGGAATTAAAAATGGGTGTGATGCCCTGATATGAAACTGGAGTGGGCGCGATACCCGAAGAGGAATTTGGGGTGGGCCTGATGCCTGAAGAGGAGGGGCTCGTAGTAACGTCGCGTGCTTTTCGGATCCTTTTGGATCATGTGTGTTGTGGTTGTGGCGGCCGTTGTGAGGCCAGTGTGGTTCAGTGTGGTGCAGGTTGTGGAATGTGAAGGTTTGGGACCTAAAATAGAATAGCATCGGCTGCTGTTGGTTGCAGGTTGACGGCCAGAGGTGGTCGTTGACTAGGTTAACGACCAGCTAAGGTGACGTTAAGTTATGAACTTAACGGAAATCTTTGTGGACGTTTACAGCTGGCGGTTCCCTAAGCGACACTAGGGTTGACGCTAACCGGTGTGACCTGCAGAATATAGTCTACCCGAGAGCAGTTCCCTCAGCTGAATTCCCCTCTCCCTTGCCCGGATTTCATGCCTCTTGTTTCCCCAATGCTTTCAATTGTTGTAAAAGAATAATTAAAGGAACGTGGAACGTGTGGCGATGACGAATCGCGCGAGAAAACGCCGGTGCGAGGCGTGATTCCCGTGGGAGCTCGTGGTGGGTTCGGCGTGGATTGGGAGATTTCGGGAGGTTTTAGCGTGTGCTGAGGTAGGTAATGACCCTTGTAATCCTATAGGTCGTAATAATGTAATTAGAAAACATGAATCTGCATGGAAATGGCGATTTCGGGTAGCGGTATCCATGTGGGGTATATGGGTGGTTTGAGTAATTTAGCGAATGAATCATGTTGTTTTGGGTTGTTTGGGATTCATGCATGTCAGAGGAAGTGTTTCCTCATATTTTCTCGATGGTTTCGGGATCAGGAATGCATATAGGATCGGTTTAGGGTTTCTGCAGGAATAGAGGCTAAAGATCTTGGCGTCAACATCGTTTGTCGCCAAGCTCATCAGCCGGGATATAGACGGCCAGATCCATTGCCGTCTACTTCCTGTAAGCGGCAGTCGATGTGGCCGCTAACTTGTGTATAAACAGAAATAACTGTTTATGGTATTTATCGATAATGAATGGTGCGTTGGCACCTGTGGTGCACTGAGTGCACATGGTTTCTGTGTTTAGCATACAGGCTATACAGTTAGTTACTCACTTTCGAGGTTGTGTGTTGTTCACGCGAGTCCAGTTGGGTTCACGTGTGGTGGACCGTTGTTACTTGAGGTTTACGTGAGGTTTCACGTGGTTTGTGTGTGACGTGCACGTAGTTTTGTGTACGTGGCGAGTAGTACGACGCCTACCGTGGTTACCTCTCCAGTTGGGTGCCCCAGGTTCTTTATGAGCCAGGCTGTTAGCTCGGGGCTTTGTCCCGGTACTTGTGTTGTACCGTCGAGGTCTGTGTCGTCTGACCTGGACACCCTCACTCCTGTGTTTGAGTTGTACGTCCGGCTGAGGGAAAGACGACAGTGGGACAGTAACACTTGTGTTTGTCTTTAGTCACTTGTAGCGCGCTCGTAGTTGGGGGTACGGACACCAGTAGACGTACTGGACCCCAGCTAGTCCTTTTCCAGTGCCGCACTCTAGAGAGTTCCGGGCCAGGATCTCTAGAGGTGCCAGGCATGGGCCTGTGACCGTGTGGTCCACATATGGTGGTGTTTGGTTGGTCTCCACAGTTGCTTGACTTTTTCACGTGGAGCAGCAGCTGGACCTTTTGTCCGTGGCTGCGAGACTGAGAGGTAGACCTGTGTTAGCTTGTCCGAGTCAGTTTCTGGTGTCGCGAACCAGTTCACGTGGCTCGTGTTTGGCTGTCTCTACTTTAGCTTGTACACCTGTACTGGTTTGCCGTTTAATTATTACAGTTGTTTTTCGTAGTCGGCAGACGGTGAGTACTTTTACAGCTTTTATATCATGCTTAGCTGTTCTATAAATTGTTGATACTGTTTATTGCTTTTGTACCTGTGGTTTTTGGTTTGCTCAGTTTTGGGGGAGTTCCCTACTGAGCCAGTGACTAGCGAGGCTCACCCCTACCTCCACAGGTGAGAGCGATTAGGACGTTTCACGACCGTCGTTTAGTTCAGAGCCGCGCCGTAGTGGTGCAGGGTCGGTACCTCCAGCTGTGTAGTAGCAGCTCCAGCAGTGTAGTGTAGTTAGTTGTTTATTTTCTTCAGTTGTACCTCGGGATATGCCCCAGGCTCTTGTACTTCTTTTCAGTTTTGTGGAAATATGGCTATGTAACTTGTGATATATATATATATATAATGTGGTGTGTTCCTTTGTGTTTACACGGACTGTGGTTTGGTATCCCTTGCGAGGCTTCGGCCCGTTTGCGGGAGGCGAACTCAGATCAAGTACGTTATTGATTTAACGAGCTTGGCCGAGGCGTTCTGTCACAGTTGGTATCAGAGCAAGGTCCGTGTTAATATAAAGAAACTAGAAAGATACATAGCCTTATTTCGGTCTTTGTACACTGCTGGTAGGGACCATGGTTTCTGATAATTTATTGTTTTGATTTTTGTTTGGTGTTTGTTAATGTAGAAATTTCTGGAATGGCTGATAGAAGAGATTGGGGTGGTGGAGGAGATGATCCAGAGGAAAGTACTCAGCGTATGATTGAGAGGATTTGGGAAAGCCTCACGGATATTCGGGCAAGGATGGATCAGCAGGCGTCGGTACCACCGGTTGCAGTGCCACCTGGGGATGGAGAGACTGTACATGTTGCTCCAGTCCCGCCAAGAGTAGAGGTGCCTTTTGTAGCACCTGTACCACCACCACCACTAGTGCTATTAGCAGAGGAACCAGTGATGTAGGTTGAAAAGTTTCTGAGATTGCAGCCACCTACTTATTCAGGAGAGCCGAATCCAGATACAGCAGAGCACTGGGTTCATGAGATCGAAAGAGTTTTTGCAACTATGAGGTGTCCGGCAGCAGATAAAGTTGTGTTAGCTGCTTATCAGTTGAGAGGTTTTGCATTAGAATGGTGGCGACTGAAGATGCAGACCACCTTTGCAGGCAGGACAAAAGAGGCTATTACTTGGTCGGAATTTCTTGATGTATTTAACGATACATTCTTCCGATTCAAGTGCAGCAAGTGAAAAGAGAACAGTTTCGGACGCTCCAGCAAGGTAACTCTTCAGTTTTAGAGTACCAGATGAGGTTTATGGCACTTAGCCGTTATGCACCTTATGTAGTTTCAGATAATAATATGATGGTTGAGTATTTTATTAGAGGTTTGAGAGTGGAGTTGCAGGATGCAATAGTACCTCTCATGTGTAAGACAGTGGAAGAAGCATCCCAGAGAGTAGCTACATTAGAGAGGTCTATTCGGACTCGTCAGGTGGGCGAGTCAGGCTCAGGTAGTTTCCGGCTACCGCAGCAATCAGTAGGTGCAAGTAAGGGTAAAGCACCAGCAGGACCTTCTTCATCAGGTTTTGGTAAATGGGGTCAGAAATTAAAGCAAGCATTTAAAGGCAAAGGAAGAGGATGGGGAGGTCGTCAGCAGTTTCAGCAAGGCCGAGGTAGGCCTGAGGTGGAGGAGTCGCAGCAGAGTACTGCCAGGCAGCCCATTACTCCACCAGGATATAGATGCTATAATTGTAATCAGCCGGGGAATTTGATCCGCAATTGCCCCTATCCGAGAGAATATGGGTATGGAAGAGGTGTGCAGCAGCAGCAACAGCCTCAGCAGTTTCAGCAGCCACAGGCAGGTCGTGGCAGAGGAGCACCGCAGCAGCGGGGAAGAGGCCGGGTTATGGCTATCACCCGAGCCCAGGCGGAGGCATCGAATATGATAGAAGGTACTTTACCTCTTTATAATTATTCAGCAAGAGTCTTATTTGATTCGGGTGCCTCTCATTCTTTCATTTCCGAAGAATTTCTGGATTGTATAGCTCATCCTTTAGAGGAGAAGTCTTGTGAGTTAGTAGTGGAGGTTCCTTCGGGTGAGTTCCTACTCACTTCGAGCTATATAGATGAAGCTCCTGTTATGATTGAAGGGAACCAGATGCCGGGTCGGTTATATGCCCTGCAGTTGTCAGATTATGATATTATTTTGGGTATGGATTGGCTAGAGACTTATGGAGCAATGTTAGATTGCAGAAAGAAAAGGATAAGGTTTTGTCATCCTAATGGTGCAGTATTTGAATATCAAGGTGTGCCTTTTTATACCTCTAAGTTTCTAATTTCTGTAATTAAAGCTAGAAAGTTGATAAATGCTGGATGTGTGGCTTATTTAGCCTCAGTAAGTCTGGTAGAAGCTAGTCAGCCAGTGGAAGCAGTTCCCATGGTTAGGGAATTTGCTGATGTTTTTCCTGAGGATTTGCCTGGTTTAGCTCCACATAGAGAGGTGGACTTTACCATTGAGTTGCTGCCAGGTACCATGCCGATTTCTAAAGCTCATATCGGATGGCACCAGTAGAACTTAAAGAATTGAAAAAGCAATTAGAAGAGTTGTTGCAGAAAGGGTTTATTAGACCGAGTCATTCCCCGTGGGGAGCGCCGATTTTATTTGTGAAAAAGAAAGATGGAAGTTTTCGAATGTGTATTGATTATAGGAAGTTGAATGATGTGACCATTAAGAATAAGTACCCGTTGCCGAGGATAGATGATCTGTTTGATCAGTTGCAATCAGCAAAGGTATTTTCTAAAATTGATTTGAGGTCCGGGTACCATCAGTTGAGAATCAAAGAGGAGGATATAGATAAGACAGCTTTCAGAACCAGATATGGTCACTATGAGTTTGTGGTTATGCCATTCGGGTTGACCAATGCTCCTGCAGGTTTTATGGATCTGATGAATAGAATTTTTCATCCATATTTAGACCAATTCATTGTGGTCTTTATTGATGATATTCTAATTTATTCAGCATCTGAAGAGGAGCATGCAGCTCATTTGAGGTTTACTCTGCAGTTGTTAAGAGATAACCAGTTGTTTGCTAAATTCAATAAGTGTGAATTTTGGTTGAAAGAAATTCAGTTTCTGGGTCATGTTATCTCAGCTAAAGGAATAGCAGTGGATCCGAGTAAAGTGGAAGCAGTGATGAGATGGGGAGTGCTTAAGACAATAACCGAGATTGGAAGTTTTCTGGGATTGGCAGGTTATTATAGGCGCTTTATTCAAGATTTTTCTAAAATTGCAGCACATATGACTAAATTGACCAGGAAAGGGGTGCCATTTGTGTGGTCCGGTGAATGTCAGAAAAGTTTTATGGAATTGAAGAAGAGACTCACATCAGCACCTATATTGACATTACCGGCAGGAAGTGGTGGTTTTGTGGTTTATGCAGATGCTTCAAGAAGAGGACTTGGCGCAGTGCTTATGCAACATGGTAAAGTGATAGCTTATGCGTCCAGGCAATTGAAGCCGGCAGAAGAGAATTACCCCACTCATGATTTGGAATTAGCAGCAGTTGTATTTGCCTTGAAAATGTGGAGGCATTATCTGTATGGCGAGAGATTTGAGATCTTTACAGATCATAAAAGTTTGAAGTATATTTTCTCGCAGAAAGATTTAAATCTCCGCCAGCGCAGATGGATTGAATATTTAAAGGATTATGATTTTAGTTTGGCTTACCATCCGGGTAAGGCCAATGTTGTAGCAAATGCCTTGAGCAGAAAGGCATATGTAAGTTTGATGATGATTAAAGAATGGAAGTTGTATGAAGAGGTAGTGGAGAACTCCTTATATGTGCCCAGTAGTCAGCGACGGGCAATACTAGCTGCTAGTGCTGTAGAGCCATCTTTGTATTGGCAGATTATTAAGGCTCAGAGAGCAGATGTAAGTTTAGCTGAAATTGTGAAAATGGAAGGAGTTACCATTGATGATAATTGTGTGGTCAGGCTCAGAGGCAGGTTGTTTGTTCCAGCTGAAAGAGAGGTAAAGCAGCGAGTGTTGGAAGAGGCTCATAAATCTAGGTACACTATCCATCCGGGTAGTACTAAAATGTACCATGATTTGAGAAAGCATTTCTGGTGGCCTCATATGAAAAAGGAAATAGCAGAGTTTGTTGCAAGGTGTGCTATCTGTCAGCAGATTAAAACAGAACATCAGAAGCCTGGAGGTCTATTGCAACCGTTACCCATTCCACAGTGGAAGTGGGATGATATTGCTATGGACTTTGTGGCAGGTTTACCAAGATCGAGTTCGGGCATAATGGAATATGGGTATTTGTTGACAGATTAACCAAGGTGTGCAGATTAGTGGCAGTAAGTATGTCTTGGACAGTAGACAGATTAGCAAATATTTATGTTGAAAGAATTGTTCCACTGCATGGTATACCGAAGACTATTGTGTCTGATAGAGATCCAAGATTTACTTCTGGTTTTTGGAGAAGTCTGCATAAAGTAATTGGTACTGAGCTGAGATATAGCTCCGCTTATCATCCCCAGACAGATGGTCAGACAGAGAGGACTATCCAGACGATTGAAGATATGTTGCGGGCTTGTTGTTTAGTTTGGGGAGGTAGCTGGGAGCATCATTTGGGAATGGTTGAGTTTGCCTATAATAATAGTTATCATACCAGTCTTGGGATGGCACCGTATGAAGCTTTATATGGAAGGCCATGTAGAACCCCATTGAACTGGCATGAAGTGGGAGAAAGGCAGTTAGTAGGTCCTGAATTGATTCAGCAAACCACAGAGGTGGTAAAGTTTATTAAAGAGAAATTGCAGGCAGCTCAAAGCAGGCAAAAGAGTTATGCAGATAACCGGAGGAGACCACTTCAGTTTGAGGTGGGAGATTTGGTTTCCTTGAGAGTTTCCCCGAGTAAAGGTATTATGAGATTTGGCAAGACTGGAAAGTTGAGTCCAAGGTATGTGGGACCTTTCCGAGTAATTGAGAGAATTGGGGAAACAGCTTATAGGTTGGATTTGCCAGCAGATTTTGCAGATGTTCATGATATATTTCATGTCTCTATGTTGAGAAAGTGCATTGAAGATCCAGCTCAAATAATCAGATATCAAGGTGGTGACCTGAGGCCGGATATGACTATGCCTGAGTATCCGGTGCAAATCACTGATCGAAAGATAAAGAAATTGAGAAATAAAGAAATTAAGCTAGTTAAAGTGAGATGGGAAAATAGGTTGGGTGGTGAGGATACCTGGGAGTTAGCCGAGGAAATGGCTAAAGGGTATCCCTATCTGTTTGAATAAGCTTTTGTATTTCTTTTTAGATGATAGTGCTTGTAAAGGTGTATATGTTTAAGTTGTTTAACTTTGAGTTGTGTTATGAATTTCGAGGTCGAAATTTTCTTTTTAAATGATAGTAATGTAACGTCGCGTGCTTTTCGGATCCTTTTGGATCATGTGTGTTGTGGTTGTGGCGGCCGTTGTGAGGCCAGTGTGGTTCAGTTTGGTGCAGGTTGTGGAATGTGCAGGTTTGGGACCTAAAATAGAATAGCATCGGCTGCTGTTGGTTGCAGGTTGACGGCTAGAGGTGGTCGTTGACTAGGTTAACGACCAGCTAAGGTGACGTTAAGTTATGAACTTAACGGCAATCTTTGTGGACGTTTACAGCTGGCGGTTCCCTAAGCGACACTAGGGTTGACGCCAACCTGTGTGACCTGCAGAATATAGTCTACCCTAGAGCAGTTCCCTCAGCTGAATTCCCCTCTCCCTTGCCCAGATTTCATGCCTCTTGTTTCCCCAATGCTTTCAATTGTTGTAAAAGAATAATTAAAGGAACGTGGAACATGTGGCAGTGACGAATCGCGCGAGAAAATGCTGGTGCGAGGTGTGATTCCCGTGGGAGCTCGTGGAGGGTTCGACGTGGATTGGGAGATTTCAGGAGGTTTAAGCGTGTGCTGAGGTAGGGAATGGCCCTTGTAATTCCTATAGGTCGTAATAATGTAATTAGAAAACATGAATCTGCATGGAAATGGCGATTTCGGGTAGCGGTATCCATGTGGGGTATATGGGTGGTTTGAGTAATTTAGCGAATGAATCATGCTGTTTTGGGTTATTTGGGATTCATGCATGTCAGAGGAAGTGTTTCCTCATATTTTCTCGATGGTTTCGGGATCAGGAATGCATATAGGATCGGTTTAGGGTTTCTGCAGGAATAGAGGCTGAAGATCTTGGCGTCAACATCGTTTGTCGCCAAGCTCATCAGCCGGGATATAGACGGCCAGATCCATTGCCGTCTACTTCCTGTAAGCGGCAGTCGATGTGGCCGCTAACTTGTGTATAAACAGAAATAACTGTTTATGGTATTTATCGATAATGAATGGTGCGTTGGCACCTGTGGTGCACTGAGTGCACATGGTTTCTGTGTTTAGCATACGGGCTATGCAGTTAGTTACTCACTTTCGAGGTTGTGTGTTGTTCACGCAAGTCCAGTTGGGTTCACGTGTGGTGGACCATTGTTACTTGAGGTTTCCGTGAGGTTTCACATGGTTTGTGTGTGACGTGCACGTGGTTTTATGTACGTGGCGAGTAGTACGACGCCTACCGTGGTTACCTCTCCAGTTGGGTGCCCCAGGTTCTTTGTGAGCCAGGCTGTTAGCTCGGGGCTTTGTCCCGGTACTTGTGTTGTACCGTCGAGGTCTGTGTCGTCTGACCTGGACACCCTCACTCCTGTGTTTGAGTTGTACGTCCGGCTGAGGGAAAGACGACAGTGGGACAGTGACACTTGTGTTTGTCTTTAGTCACTTGTAGCGCGCTCGTAGTTGGGGGTACGGACACCAGTAGACGTACTGGACCCCAGCTAGTCCTTTTCCAGTGCCTCACTCTAGAGAGTTCCGGGCCAGGATCTCTAGAGGTGCCAGGCATGGGCCTGTGACCGTGTGGTCCGCAGGTGGTGGTGTTTGGTTGGTCTCCACAGTTGCTTGACTTTTTCACGTGGAGCAGTTGCTGGACCTTTTGTCTGTGGCTGCGAGACTGAGAGGTAGACCTGTGTTAGCTTGTCCGAGTCAGTTTCTGGTGTCGCGAACCAGTTCACGTGGCTCGTGTTTGGCTGTCTCTACTTTAGCTTGTACACCTGTACTGGTTTGCCGTTTAATTATTACAGTTGTTTTTCGTAGTCGGCAGACGGTGAGTACTTTTACAGCTTTTATATCCTGCTTAGCTGTTCTATAAATTGTTGATACTGTTTATTGCTTTTGTACCTGTGGTTTTTGGTTTGCTCGGTTTTGGGGGAGTTCCCTACTGAGCCAGTGACTAGCGAGGCTCACCCCTACCCCCACAGGTGAGAGCGAGGAGGACGTTTCACGACCGTCGTCCAGTTCAGAGCCGCGCCGTAGCGGTGCAGGGTCGGTACCTCCAGCTGTGTAGTAGCAGCTCCAGCAGTGTAGTGTAGTTAGTTGTTTATTTTCTTCAGTTGTACCTCGGGATATGCCCCAGGCTCTTGTACTTCTTTTCAGTTTTGTGGAAATATGGCTATGTAACTTGTGATATATATATAAAATGTGGTGTGTTCCTTTGTGTTTACACTGACTGTGGTTTGGTATCCCTTGCGAGGCTTCGGCCCGTTCGCGGGAGGCGGACTCGGATCAAGTACGTTATTGGTTTAACGGGCTTGGCCGAGGCGTTCCGTCACACCCGTCGTGAGCCTTATCGTCACGGAAGCTTTTTTTGCCTGTATTCCTTGCTCTGCCTTGTCTGCCTGTTGCTCAGCTTCTTCAGGTGCGAAGAGTTGGTCCAGGGATGCGGCGACATCACTCATGTCAAACCATCGGCTCCATTCTGCCTTGGACTCGCCTCTCTTAGTATGCTTTGATGGCCTTTTGCCAGCTATTGCTTTGTATGTGGCCGGGGATGAGCGGCAGACGGGTTCAGCAGTGATTGTGGATGTCTGCTCACCCCCTGGCTGCAGTGGACCCCTCTTGAAATGTTCATACAAGGTCCATGTGAGGGGCTGCCCCTGCTGTTGCTTTGTCCTGCCTGGTTTGTATCCTAGCCCTGCCTTGGGTCTCATCTTGCAATCTTTGACGGCCTCTGTTCTGCCCTGTAGTTGTGCCCCCAGCCCTTTGCCGGGCTGATACCCCATTTGCAGCATAATGTTCTAGCCCTTCTCAGTTATGATTTTGCTTCTTTTCATTGAGCTGACAGATGAATTAGCCAGTCCCGGATACCAGTCGACTGTGTCCAACACGGACATCCGTGGTTTGTTGCTTGGCCAGATGGAAGGGACTGAATTGTCAGTTACGGCGTCCACTTCCGCAATTACAGGCTTACTGGCAACCTTGACGATTTGCCCCTTGTAAGGAAACTTGAGGCTGAAAGGTTGCGGAATTCCCGGTATGGTAATCTAGAAGGGGGGTTGAATAGATTACTGTCGATTAAAAACTTTTATCACCTTCTTTTTGCAAAGACACGAACTATGAGAACAGTAACAGAGTTCAAGATGAACTTAGATGTGTGTAACTCAATAACAGATAGAGAACCAAACTATCTGACGTGTGTAGAGACACCGTGCCTACCAAGCATCTAACGTAGAAGCGTTCAAACCATAGGACAGCGTTTTACGTGGTTCGGAGTACACAACTTGTGTATTCTACGTCCACGGTCCACACACACACTGTCACGCCCCGCCAATTTAACAGCAGAATAAATCGACGAGAACGTGAACCAAGTACATAGTAGAGAAAATGTACAACAATTGAATAATTCAGAGCATCTATTGAACAACAAGTGAAATAAACTCTTCTTTTCATTGAAATTCCACTAAGACTATTACAACCACAAATTTCGGAGCCACGCATGCAGCTCAATGACATCATTACATTGAAAAGAAATCTAAAGCAATAACTACTAGACTCCATGGTACTAAGGTAAAGACTCCATGGTACTAAGGTAACTTCATGAGTTGACTCCAGGTCGCTCATCACTCTGGTCATGTCTCATTGGTGTGTGTGTCGTCAAAGTCCGACTTACCTGAGGCACACAAGACAAATAACGAAGGGTGAGCGATAACGCCCAGTAGGACTTAAATCTCAGGCTCAAGCAGGCTTTAAATAATTAATGCATTAAATGGCAGAGTAACTAATGATAGAGAGAGTCATGTAACATGCTGAACGTAATAGCACAAGTAACAGGGTGCAGATAGCAAATGAATCAAGTATAGCACGAGGATTAAGGTCAATCACGATAGAAAACGATAGCAACGCAATAGCAAGTAACAACATTGTCGAGCGATAGCAAACGATAAGTATAGCAAGGAGAGAGATAGTAGTTGGCCATATAGAGAGTAAATGGCACTTTGGTTATCCGTAGATAGCCGAGAGAGAATATAGCACTTTGTTGTCGTTGACAACGAGAGAATATAGCACTTGTTTGTTAAATGGCACTTTGTTGTCGAAGACAACGAGAGAACATAGCACTTGTTTTTAAATGGCACTTTGTTGTCGTAGACAACGAGAGAACATAGCACTTATTTTTAAATGGCACTTTGTTGTCATAGACAACGAGAGAACATAGCACTTATTTTTAAATGACACTTGGATGTAATGCCAACATCCTGATCATGTTAACTCCCGCGGGCAAATGGCACTTTCGGGCGTTCTCCCTAGGACCAGATCGGGCCCTATTGCACTGGCATTATTTATGTTGTTTAATGGCACTTGGATGTAATGCCGACATCCTGATCATTTAACTCCCGCGGGCAAATGGCACTTTTCAGGCGCTCCTCCCAGGACCAGATCAGGGCCCTATTATGCAGGCATTAGTTATTTTTGTTTATGTGTCAACAAGCAATTGATGGCCAATAGAGAGTACCAAGAAGTAGATAAGAGCACTAGATGAATAGACGAGATAGTAGAGTAAACGTGAATGGATGAGCGAATAGAGTATAGATGAGAACTAATGGACATTGCACATAACACGTCGAGTAAACAGGCGATAGTAACAGTTGCACAACACTCGCACGTGGTGTTGGTAGTTAGGTGGAACTCACGATCTTTCTTCTGGCCATGTTATGCACAAGTCTAGAGGTTCGACGTGATTCAAGGTAAGAGCGAACTTCTAATAGTCGTTTGGATCATATCGATCCCTAAAGGTGTAATGAGCGTTAGGGTACAACCGGCTCGTCGACCATGTGGGAATCCATGATCAGAGGAGACTTACGGAGGCCTTGTGCAAGGGTTCACTAGTCCGGCGAAAGGAATATCCGACGGAGAGTTCAGCACAAGCCAAGTAAAGTGTGTATATAAAAATATGTGCTCGACATTCTAGAGGAATTCTAGAACAGTGGAGCGTCGATATCGGTATATAAACAACGCAAGAAACGAACACAAGTCCTTTAAAATAGGGCAAGTAATATACTTTATTGCAATAAATTACCAGATACATTATGAGATATTTTATGCCAGATTTCAGCCATATATGGATGGTTCATGTGTGTGCATGTGTAAGAGAAATCATAGATAGAAAAGAAGTCGTGAATATATATTTTAAAGCATTCAATATAGCTCCATTTTAAAACATGTGTTTTTACTGCGTATATGACTGTTAAAAAGGCGTTGTAGGAAGTGAGAGTAGCAAATTTTATGGGTTTTCATGCAAAATCCTGTGAATGCGACGTAGGCCAGTAAGGGTCGTGACAGGGGCAGGGCAGATCGCGACATGGGGTTACACAGAAGGCGACGGGACTGCCCGAACAGGCTTTCATATCGCGACAGGGTGTAACAAAGGTCGCGACAGGTCGGTCAGGACAGGCGTTCAGATCGCGACGACGAAGCATGTCGCGATCAGATCGCGACGGTTATGGCTGTCGCGACCAGACCTCAGAACGCGGCCTATCGGGCCGTCGCGTTCTCAAGTCTATGGCCTGAGTCTGACAGAGTTTTGATTGCGGTCCAGAAATATTATATTTTGATACATGGTCGTTTAGAAAATCATAACTAATTATATACACGATGAAAAATCATGAAACCAGTGGCAAATGAAACTAGACATGCGAGAGTACTTCCAGTAAATAGGAATTTGAAGTTGGACATGATCTCGGCATGCTTCACTTATTTTAAACATGACGAACATGAAACAGTACACAATTGAGATCAAAGAATAAATTCGAGCAGTAGGATGGTTAAAAATTAGGGCTTTCAGGGGTAAAAGATGTCTAACATCCATCAGTAACTCCAGTAAAAGTTTCATAGCATGGGGTCGAGTGTACATGGAGAACAAGATTTAAGATGAAGGGTCGGGGTCATGAGAGTTGCAGAACTTCAAAATTCAAGAAGAAAATATTGGCTCGATGGAAAATTATGAAACTTGAGGATATTGTTCCTGATGCATGGAACGATCTACAGTCAAAATTTCATTAGTTTTGCTCGTGAGAATGCCTACCTTTGACTCGATTTATCTTCTAGGGCTTAGAACTCCAAGAACGAAGAAAAAAGCTTGATGGATCTTCCTCTCCTCGATTTCTCCTCCTCCTTGGCCTCTTCTCCACGTCCAAGAACCCCTTTGCACAAGCTAGGGCCGGCCATGAGGGTTTAAGAGGTGTATTTATATAAATACAAGTTCTTATTCCTACCACTACTCAAATTCCTCTTAATTACGAGATTTCCTAACTCCACCTTTCCTCTCTTGCTTTCCAATCTCTAATTGGGTTAGGATAGTATCTAAATTCGTGCTAGACTATATGGGGTAGGTTTAGGAATCCTATTCCAACTATAATTTCCATTTTTATTGCTTTAATAACCCCTTTCCAATTAGGAGATAATTAAACTCCGAATTTAGGGTATTTTCTTTTATTTACTATTTGTAAATTCATATTTTGACCCAATAAGTTCTAGAGGATCCATTAAGCAAAGCCCATTACTCTTTTCCTTTACATCTTCCAATTTATTCAAGTTTATTATTATTATTATTATTATTATTCCTTACTTGAATTATTCTTGGGCTACGGGAGGTCCATTGGTCCAAGTCCGATAATGGGTAATCATTATATGTTGTTGGAGGTCTCTCCGACATGTTCGTTGAATTTACGGGCGCATTATTCTTCCGTGTTAACGGTTTTTCGACCTAGTTTCCTAATTTAGATATTTAGTCACATTGTGACATACACTTGGCCAATCTGATTTTTCGTTGCACGAATTTCTTCGTAGAACTCTTAGGAATAATGTCTAGGGTTGATTTATATTTTTTATGGAATTGTTCGATGTATTTGTGCACATACGATAATGGTACGTATGTTTCTATTATTTCATTTTTAAAGAAATTATTATTTTGAATTTTTTAAGTATTAAATTTTCCGGGTTGCTACACACGCAGAAAGGACTGCTTCTGAGCTAGTTCAACAATTACAACTCACACACACAAGTTGTCTGATGTGAAACCACGATCAAAACAACACACGCCACGTGAATCAAGCACAAGGATTGCTTGAGACACAACCACACACACACGGATATGTAAAAACAAAAATAGAGAGAGAGTTCTGAGTTGAAACACAAATCCTGATTGAGAACTCTTCTCGTGATCGTCTGGGTGGGCTTCAAGCTTCGTCTTGAGAGTCACAACTTGATGGAGAGACTTGAATCCACGACGATCAAACTTCAACACTGCTGGATCAACAGTTGGTTCAATCTCTGAACAGCAGGGTGAAGCAGAGCAGCAGCAACACTTATAGTTCTTGGACTTTCTCTAGGGTTTTTGGTGGAGGCTACTTCTGTACGAGATTACCTTCAAAAGATAGCTTATATAGTGGTGTCCACATATGGAGAGACGTGGTAGTTGGAACCACCATGTATAGCAACTTAAAAACTTTCCAAATCTGAAGGTCTTCTTCGTCTGTCGACAGCACTGGGTGCTCCTGTCGACAGGTGTTGACAGACAGATGACAGGGAGTTCGGGAAGTAGTTTCCTGATAGTGGCTGTCGACAGGCGACACTAGTGCTGTCGACAGGCACTCATGTCCTGAGGTGTGTCTTTCTGTCCTGTGTGAAGCTGTCGACAGGGGCCTTTGTGGCTGTCGACAGGTACCTGCTTTTCATGCTTTTCTTGATCTTTTGAACCTTGTCTTGGTACATGTCTTGCACAGTATCTCTCCTACATGAAAGAATATAGTTAGGGAGATATAATGTCATATATATGATCAATTAACATGTTTGTTTCATTTGTCTTTCAAGAGTCATTGTTATCATGTTTCATTGCTTAACATCTATCAATTTTGTCCATGAAATATTCATGCTCATCATCAAAAACAAAGACGTGATTTGTTAGCTTAGCATTCTCATTAAACATTCAACATATGAGAACTCAACATTCTCCCCCTTTTTGATGATGACAAAATTTTCAAATTGGGCCACAATTTTTCAACAATTTTTGAATTCATTTCTCAATTGATTTCTCCATGTTTTGCATGTATTGCTCAATTGGTTTCTCCCCCTTTTGACAACATCCAAAAAAGGCATTCCACTGCATAGATCAATGTAACAGGAAGAGAAAGTGTGCTTTCATTAATGAGTAGGCATTACAAAATGGCACATTGGACAAAATAAGAAAAGGCAAATCAAGTAATCAATATGACTCTAAAAGCAAAAGACAACAGCAAGACGTGGACTAAAGACATCTAAAACACCTAGACCCTCTAAGCATCATCAGGACCAGGTGGGGCAGGGGCCTAACGATTCTCTTGAACATGGGTGGAGAGCCGAGTAATCCTGAGCTGGAGTTGAACTTGGGAGTCAGCCAGAGCTTCAATATTAGTGTCTACTATGTCCAGTCGGTCATTCAAGTTAGCAAAATCGGTGGACATCTGAATTTGTAATTGAGCAATGAGTTCTCGAATGGAGGGCTCAGTAGCAATGTCACGAGCAGCAATGCTATCACCATCTCCGGAAGCATCTACAGGCTCAGATTGGGAGTCTTCTTGTAACGTCGCGCGTTTCTCGGATCCTTGTGGATCCTTCGTTTGGTGTTGTGGAGGTCATACGTTGACCAATGTGGCTCGTGAATGGTGTGCGCACGTGTGTTTGGGCCTTATTGGGCCGTTAGTACAGGTTGTAGCACCTCTCAGTTTTCATCATGTCATCGCGACAGGAAGGGCTGTCGCATTCGTGAACGCGACAAACGTCGCGTCGGGTTCTTGTGACCGCTTCTGGCGCTGGACGTGTGCATGTGCGCCACGTGGCGGGCATTGGGGGTGTTAAGTTCGGGAAGGCGACACCCGTTAGCGTCGCAATCAAGTGGCGACGCATCGCTGCGTCACGTTCCGAATCGCTGCAGTTTTTTAAAGAACCCCAGCCGGCAGAACTCTCACATGTTCTGCTCGGCCGGGGGAGGAGCTGTTGAGGGTTTCTCGGGCGATTTCGGGTGGAGAGCTCGATTTTCGGAGAGGTTTCACTGTAAGGAGCCCGTGTGGAGTGTGAGGATCGCCGGGGAAGCATCATACCGCGTGTTCTTCGTAAAGGTAGGTGAATTCTCCCCGTTCCTGGGTGATAATCGGGGGAAATGTAGGATCGATCAGTTTAATGCTTTATTCATGCTAGATACCATGCCTAGGTTTTCATTAAAGCATGTAAATGACGAATTAAGGGTGGTTTGCATGAATTTTGGGGTGTTTGGAAGGAGAGAACCCGATTAGGGTTTCTCCCCTGTGAAAGCGACAGGGGTGCTGTCGCAATAGGGAAGGCGACGGGTCGACCCGTCGTGTTCATTTCCTCAAGGCGACATGTCGGGATGGCGCCTTCTGAAGGCGACCCAGGGCCTGTCGCTATCACAGTCGAGGGCTATATGTGTGCATGACTTACGTGATGTGATTATCCGATTATCGTGGTTTGATGTGTTCATTGATATCGAGCGGTGCATTGGCACTTGTGGTGCACTGAGTGCACGTGGTTGCTGAGACTAGCATACAGAGTACGTAGTTAGCTAGTCGTATTCGTGGCAGCGTGGTGTTCACGCGAGCATTGTTAGGTTCACGTGTAGTGAACCATTGTTACGAGAGGTTTACATGACATTTCACGTGGTTTGTGTGTGACGTGAACGTGGTTTTGTGTGCGTGGCAAGTAGTACGACGCCTACCGTGGTTACCTCTCCAGTTGGGTGCCCCAGATTCTCTGTGAGCCAGGCTGTTAGCTCGGGGCTTTGTCCCAGTACTTGCGCTGTACTGTCGAGGTCTGTGTCGTCTGACCTGGGCACCCTCACTCCTTTGCTTGAGTTGTACATCCGGCTGAGGGAAAGATGATAGTGAGACAGTGACTTCTGTACTTGTCTTTTAGTCACTTGTGGCGCGCTCTTGGTTGGGGGTACGGACACCAGTAGTCGACACTTGTCCCCAGCTAGTCCTTTTCCAGTGCCTCACTCTAGCGAGCCCGGGCCTGGGTCTCTAGAGGTGCTAGGCATGGGCCTGCGACCGTGTGGTACGCAGGTGGTGGTGTTTAGTCAGTCTCCACAGTTGCTTGACCTTTTCACGTGGAGCGACAGCTGGACCTTCTATTCGTGGCTGCGAGACTGAGAGGTAGACCTGTGTTAGCTTGTCTGAGTCAGTATCTGGTGTCGCGAACCAGTTCACGTGGCTCGTGTTCGGCAGTCTCTACTTTAGCTCGTACACTTGTACTGGTTTGCCATTTATTTATTACAGTTGTTTTACATAGTCGGCAGACGGTGAGTACTTTTACAGCTTAATATCCTGCTTAGCGGTTCTATAAATTGTTGGTACTGTTTACTGCTTTCGTACATGTGTTTTGGTTTTGCTCGGTGTTGGGGGAGTTCCCTACTGAGCCAGTGACTAGCGAGGCTCACACCTACTCCCACAGGCGAGGGCGAGGAGGACGTTTCACGATCGTCGTCCAGTTCAGGGCCGCATCGTAGTGTGCTAGTTGTACCTCGGGGTATGCCCCATGCTCTTGTATTTTATTTCAGTTTATGGAAGTTTGGCTATGTAAACTTGCATTATATATATAAATTGTGGTGTGTTCCTTTGTGTTTCCATAGACATGTGTTTGATATCCCTTGCGAGGCTACGGCCCGTTTGCGGGAGGCGGACTCGTGTCAGGCTTGTTATTAGTTTAACGGGCTTGAACGAGGCGTTCCATCACAGTTGGTATCAGAGCAAGGTTCGTGTTAATATAAAGGAACTAGAAGGTTACATAGCCTTATTTCCGATCTTAGTATACTGCTGGTAGGGACCCTGGTTTCTGATAATTCGTTGGTGTGTTTCTGTTTGGTGTTTTGCTTGTGCAGAAATTTCTGAAATGGCTGATAGAAGAGATTGGGGTGGTGGAGGAGATGATCCGGAGGAGAGTACTCAGCGTATGATAGAAAGGATCTGGGAGAGCCTCACCGATATACGATGAGGATGGATCAGCAGGCGCCGGTTCTGCCGGTTGCCGCACCACCTGGGGTCGGAGGGGCTATACCTTTAGCTCCAGTTCTGCCACCGCCAGGAGTGGAGGTGCCTTTTGCAGCACCTGTGCCACCACTACCGCCAGTCATAGCAGCAGAGGAGCCAGTGATGCAGGTGGAGAAGTTTCTAAGATTGCAGCCGCCTACTTACTCAGGAGGGCCGAATCCAGATACAGCAGAGCACTGGGTCCATGAGATTGAGATAGTCTTTACGACTATGAGGTGTCCGGCAGCGGACAGAGTGGTGTTGGCCACTTATCAGTTGAGGGGTTTTGCTCAAGAATGGTGGCGTCTAAAGATGCAGACCACCTTTACAGGCAGAGTGGAGAGTGTTATCACCTGGCCGGAGTTCCTTGAGGTGTTCAACGATACCTTTTTCCCTGTGCAAGTTCAGCAAGCAAAAAGGGAGCAGTTTAGGACACTCCAGCAAGGTGAGTCTTCTGTTTTAGAGTACCAGATGAGGTTTATGGCTCTCAGTCGTTATGCACCTTATGTAGTATCAGATAATTCTATGTTGGTTGAGTATTTTATCCGAGGTTTGAGGTCAGAGTTGCAGACTGCAGTGATACCGCTATTGTGTAGAACAGTTGAAGAAGCAGCCCAGAGAGCAGCTACTCTAGAAAGGGCAGTTCGGACTCGTCCAGTGAGTGAGTCAGGTTCGGGTAGTTTCCGGCTACCCCAGCAGTCGGCAGGAGTTAGTAAAGGTAAAGCATCAACAGGACCTTCTTCATCGGGTTTTAGCAAGTGGGGTCAGAAATTGAAGCAAGCATTTAAAGGTAAAGGAAGAGGATGGGGAGGTCGACAGCAATTTCAGCAAGGTCGTGGTAGGCCGGAGGTGGAAGAGTCGTAGCAGAGTACTGCCAGGAAGCCTACTATTTCATCAGGGTATAGATGTTATAATTGCAATCAACCGAGGTATTTGATTCGTAATTGCCCCTATCTAAGAGAGTATGGGTATGGAAGAGGTGTGCAGCAGCAGCAGCCTCAGCAGTTTCAGCAGCCACAGGCAGATCGTGGCAGAGGAGCACCGCAGCAGCGGGGAAGAGGCCGGGTTATGGCTATCACCCGAGCCCAGACGGAGGCAACGAACATGATAGAAGGTACTTTACCTTTTTATGATTATTCAGCAAGAGTCTTATTTGATTCGGGTGCCTCTCATTCTTTTATTTCCGAAGAGTTTCTGGATTGCATGATTCATCCTTTAGAAGAAAAGTCTTGTGAGTTAGTAGTGGAGGTTCCTTCAGGTGAGTTTCTGCTCACTTCGAGCAATGTAGATGAAGCTCCTGTTGTGATCGAAGGGAACCAGATGCCGGGTCGATTGTATGCCCTGCAGTTAACAGATTATGATATTATTTTGTGTATGGATTGGCTTGAGACATATGGAGCTATGTTAGATTGCAGAAAGAAGAGGATCAGGTTTTGTCATCCTAATGGTGCAGTATTTGAACATCAAGGTATGCCTTTTTATACCTCTAAGTTTCTAATTTCTACAATTAGAGCTAGAAAATTGATTAATGCTGGATGTGTGGCTTATTTGGCCTCGGTGAGTCTGGTAGAGGCTAGTTAGTCAGTGAAGGCAGTTCCCATAGTTAGGGAATTTGTCGATGTTTTTCCTGAAGATTTGCTTGGTTTAGCTCCACACAGAGAGGTGGACTTTACCATTGAGTTGCTGCCAGGTACCATGCCGATTTCTAAAGCTCCTTATCGGATGGCACCAGCAGAACTTAAAGAGTTGAAAAAGCAATTAGAAGAATTGTTGCAAAAAGGGTTCATTAGACCGAGTCATTCCCCGTGGGGAGTGCCGGTATTATTTGTGAGAAAGAAAGATGGTGGTTTCCGTATGTGTATAGATTATAGAAAGCTAAATGAAGTGACCATTAAGAATAAGTACCTGTTACCAAGAATAGATGATCTGTTTGATCAGTTACAATCAGCCAAGGTGTTTTCTAAAATTGATTTGAGGTCTGGATATCACCAATTGAGAATCAAGGAAGAGGACATAAATAAATCAGCATTTAGAACCAGATATGGTCACTATGAGTTTGTACTTATGCCATTTGGGCTGACTAATGCTCCTGCAGCCTTTATGGATCTGATGAATAGAATTTTTCATCCGTATTTAGACCAATTCATTGTGGTCTTTATTGATGATATTCTGATTTATTCAGCATCCGAAGAGGAGCACGCAGCTCATTTGAGGTTTACCCTGTAGTTGTTAAGGGATAACAAGTTGTTTACCAAGTTCAGTAAGTGTGAATTTTGGCTGAAAGAAATCCAGTTCTTGGGTCATGTCATTTCAGCAGAAGGAGTGGCAGTGGATCCGAGTAAAGTGGAAGCAGTAATGAAATGGGAAGTGAGTGCCTAGAACAATAACCAAGATCAGAAGCTTCTTAGGGTTGGCAGGTTATTATCGGCGCTTTATTCAAGATTTTTCCAAGATTGCAGCACCCATGACCAAGTTGACCAGGAAAGATGTGCATTTTGTGTGGTCCGGTGAATGCCAGAAGAGTTTTATGGAGTTAAAGAAAAGACTTACATCAACACCTATATTGGCATTACCGGCAGGAAGTGGTGGTTATGTGTTGTACACTGATGCTTCGCGGAGAGGGCTTGGCGCAGTGCTTATGAAACATGGCAAAGTAATAGCTTATGCGTCCAGGCAGTTAAAACCGGCAGAAGAAAATTACCCCACCCATGATTTAGAGTTGGCAGCAGTTGTGTTTGCCTTGAAGATGTGGAGGCATTATCTGTATGGCGAGAGATTTGAGATCTTTACAGATCATAAAAGCTTGAAGTATATCTTCTCGCAGAAGGACTTAAATCTCCGTCAGCGCAGATGGATCGAATATTTAAAAGATTATGATTTCAGTTTGACTTACCATGAGTAAGGCCAATGTTGTAGCAGATGCCTTGAGCAGAAAGGCATATGTAAGTCTGATGATGATCAAAGAGTGGAAGTTGTATGAATAAATAGTGGAGAACTCCTTGTATGTGCCTAGTAGTCAGCGACGGGCAGTACTAGCTGCTAGTGCTGTAGAGCCGTCATTATATTGGCAAATTGTGGAAGCTCAAAGGGCAAATGCAAGTTTAGATGAGATTGTGAAAATGGAAGGAGTCACTATTGATGATAATTGTGTGGTTAGGCTCAGAGGCAGGTTATTTGTGCCAGCTGAGAGAGAGGTTAAGCAGCGAGTATTAGAGGAAGCTCATAAATCTAGGTACACTATTCACCCTGGTAGTACTAAAATGTACCAGGATTTGAGGAAACATTTTTGGTGGCCTCATATGAAAAAGGAAATAGCAGAGTTTGTTGCAAGATGTGCTGTCTGTCAGCAAATCAAAGCAGAGCATCAGAAGCCTGGAGGTCTGTTGTAATCGTTTCCCATTCCACAGTGGAAGTGGGATGATATTGCGATGGACTTTGTGGCAGGCTTACCAAGGTCAGTTCCAGGGCATAATGGAATATGGGTATTTGTTGACAGGTTGACCAAGGTGTGCAGATTAGTGGCAGTAAGTATGTCTTGGACAGTGGACAGATTAGCAAAGGTTTATGTTGATAGAATTGTTCCATTGCATGGTATTCCGAAGACTATTATGTCTGATAGAGATCCAAGATTTACTTCTGGTTTCTGGAGGAGTCTGCAGAAGGTAATTGGTACAGAATTGAGGTATAGCTCCGCTTATCATCCCCAGACGGATGGTCAGACAGAGAGGACTATCTAGACTATTGAAGATATGTTAAGGGATTGTTTTTTAGTATGGGGAGGTAGCTGGGAGCATCATTTGGGAATGGTTGAGTTTGCCTACAATAATAGTTATCATACCAGTCTTGGGATGGCACCGTATGAAGCTTTATATGGAAGGCCATGTAGAACCCCATTGAACTGGCATGAAGTAGGTGAAAGGCAGTTAGTGGGTCCTGAATTGATTCAGCAAACCACAGAGGTAGTAAAACTTATTAAATAGAAATTGCAGGCAGTTCAAAGCAGACAAAAGAGCTATGCGGATAATCGGAGAAGACCACTTCAGTTTGAAGTGGGAGAATTTATTTTCTTGAGAGTTTTCCCAAGTAAAGGCATTATGAGATTCGGTAAAACTGGGAAGTTGAGCCCAAGATATGTGGGACCTTTCCAGGTGATTGAAAGAATTGGGGAAACAGCTTATAGGCTGGATTTGCCAGCTGATTTTGTGGATGTCCATGATATTTTCCACGTTTCCATGTCGAGGAAGTGCATTGAAGATCCAGCTCAAATAATCAGTTACCAAAGTGGTGATTTGAAGCCAGATATGACTATGCCAGAGTATCCGGTGCAGATCACTGATCGAAAGACAAAGAAGCTACGGAATAAAGAAATTGAGCTAGTTAGAGTGAAATGGGAAAATAGATTGGGAAGTGAAGATACCTGGAAGTTAGCCGATGAGATGGCTAAAGGGTATCCCTATCTGTTTGAGTAAGATTTGATGTTTCTTTTTAGATGATAGTACTTGTAAAGATGTATGTATTAAAGTTGTTGGTATTTGAGTTGTGTTATGAATTTTGAGGTCGAAATTTCTTTTTAGATGATAGTAATGTAACGTCGCGCGTTTCTCGGATCCTTGTAGATCCTTCGTTTGGTGTTGTGGAGGTCATACGTTGACCAATGTGGCTCGTGAATGGTGTGCGCCCGTGTGTTTGGGCCTTATTGGGCCGTTAGTACAGGTTGTAGCACCTCTCGGTTTTCATCCTATCATTGCAACAGGAAGAGCTGTCGCGTTCGTGAACGCGACAGACGCCGCGTCGCGTTCATGTGACCTCTTCTAGTGCTGGACGTGTGCATGTACACCACGTGGCGGGCATTGGGGGTGTTAAGTTCGGGAAGGCGACACCCGTTAGCATCGCAATCAAGTGGCGACGCATCGCTGCGTCGCGTTCCGAACCGCTGCAGTTTTTTAAAGAACCCTAGCCAGCAGAACTCTCACATGTTCTGCTCAGCCGGGGGAGGAGCTGTTGAGGGTTTCTCGGGCGATTTCGGGTGGAGAGCTCGATTTTCGAAGAGGTTTCGCTGTAAGGAGCTCGCGTGGAGCGTGAGGATCGCCGGGGAAGCATCATACCGCGTGTTCTTCGTAAAGGTAGGTGAATTCTCCCCGTTCCGGGGTGATAATCGGCGGAAATGTAGGATCGATCAGTTTAATGCTTTATTCATGCTAGATACCATGCCTAGGTTTTCATTAAAGCATGTAAATGACGAATTAAGGGTGGTTTGCATGAATTTTGGGGTGTTTGGAAGGAGAGAACCCGATTAGGGTTTCTCCCCTGTGAAAGCGACAGGGGTGCTGTCGCAATAGGGAAGGCGACGGGTCGACCCGTCGCGTTCATTTCCTCAAGGCGACATGTCGGGCTGGCGCCTTCTGAAGGCGACCTAAGGGCCTGTCGCTATCACAGTCGAGGGTTGTATGTGTGAATGACTTAAGTGATGTGATTATCCGATTATCGTGGTTTGATGTGTTCATTGATATCGAGCGATGCATTGGCACTTGTGGTGCACTGAGTGCAAGTGGTTGCTGAAACTAGCATACAGAGTACGTAGTTAGCTAGTCGTATTCGTGGCAGCGTGGTGTTCACGCGAGCACTGTTAGGTTTACGTGTAGTGAACCATTGTTACGAGAGGTTTACGTGACGTTTCACTTGGTTTGTGTGTGACGTGCATGTGGTTTTGTGTGCGTGGCAAGTAGTACGACGCCTACCGTGGTTACCTCTCCAGTTGGGTGCCCCAGGTTCTCTATGAGCCAGGCTGTTAGCTCGGGGCTTTGTCCCGGTACTTGCATTGTACCGTCGAGGTCTGTGTCATCTGACCTGGACACCCTCACTCCTTTGCTTGAGTTGTACGTCTGGCTGAGGGAAAGATGACAGTGGGACAGTGACTTCTGTACTTGTCTTTTAGTCACTTGTGGCGCGCTCTTGGTTGGGGGTACGGACACCAGTAGTCGACACTGGTCCCCAGCTAGTCCTTTTCCAGTGCCTCAGTCTAGCGAGCCTGGGCCAGGGTCTCTAGAGGTGCTAGGCATGGGCCTGCGACCGTGTGGTACACAGGTGGTGGTGTTTAGTCGGTCTCTACAGTTGCTTGACCTTTTTCACGTGGAGCGGCAGCTGGACCTTCTGTTCGTGGCTGCGAGACTGAGAGGTAGACCTGTGTTAGCTTGTCGAGTCAGTCTCTGGTGTTGCGAACCAGTTCACGTGGCTCGTGTTCGGCGTCTCTACTTTAGCTCATACACTTGTACTGGTTTGCCATTTATTATTACAGTTGTTTTACATAGTCGGCAGACGGTGAGTACTTTTACAGCTTAATATCCTACTTAGTGTTCTATAAATTGTTGGTATTGTTTACTGCTTTCGTACCTTTGTTTTGGTTTTGCTCGGTGTTGGGGAGTTCCCTATTGAGCCAGTGACTAGCGAGGCTCACACCTACTCCCACAGGTGAGGGCGAGGAGGACGTTTCACGACCGTCGTCCAGTTCAGGGCCGCGTCGTAGCGGTGCAGGGTCAGTACCTCCAGCAGTGTAGAGTAGCAGTGTAGCTAGTTGTTTACTTCTTCTAGTTGTACCTCGGGGTATGCCCCAGGCTCTTGTATTTTCTTTCAGTTTATGGAAGTTTGGCTATGTAAACTTGCGTTATATATTTAAATTGTGGTGTGTTCCTTTGTGTTTCCACGGACATGTGTTTGATATCCCTTGCGAGGCTACGGCCCGTTCGCGGGAGGCGGACTCGTGTCAGGCTTGTTATTAGTTTAATGGGCTTGAACGAGGCGTTCTGTCACACTTCTGCTTCATCTTCAGCGTCATCTTCATTGGCAGCTTCTTCATCTTCTACATCTTCATCATCACCCTCAGCTGTAGCTTGGCCTTTACCCTTGAGGTCACGGGTCACAATGTCGTCTACCATTTTGTAGCCCATCCGTTGTGCAGCAGTAAGATCATAAGAGCTGCGAGACTTGAGGACAGTCATCTCTTCTTTTGGAATAGGAATATCAAGGAACAAGAAGAGGGAGGTGAGCTGACATGCGTAAGACATGGACCTCTTGGAACTTCGAAGGCAACTGCCGAGTATGGAGACCATGAGTTGTGGTAGATTGATGGGTACAAGGTTCAAGAATTTATGGAACAGGGACTTGTGAACGGAAGTCACAAGTTCGCGACTACCATCCTTCGGAACAATAATGGTTGTGAAGATGCGGTGGATGAGACGATGAAGTGGAGGGAAGAGTTAGCATTCAGTTGCTTACTAACCGTAGGGTCGTAAGACTGCAGAGTTATGAGGGTATGGTACTCCTCTGGGGTTGGATGATGGGACATGATATCTACCCCAGTGTTAGGGATTTGCAAAGCAACAGAGAGAAGATTAGGGGAAATTCGAAAGGAAGTCCCCTTGACTCTAGAATAGAGGTCACCTGTAGTAGTCTGGCAGAGATTATTGAAGAACTCCGTCACAGCGGTGGGAGAGTAGCGCTTGTGATCATAGCAGAATGGAGACCAACTCTGGACATCGAAGAGAGGCAGCAACCCAGGGAAAAAGGTCTTCCAGAGACACGAAGTCAATGTAGCAGGGTTGCACAAACTTCGTGAAGGTGCCATAGACATCGAGTAGATGAAGGTTTTGAGGGATGATGAGCTCCGGCAGACGGTCTTCCCGGTGCTTCGTCCGGCGCTCGGCGTGTGCCCTGGAGCCCTGTCTGGCTTCGGGAGACCGAGGACGACGACAGGAGGCCATCTTCTTGGCCGGTGGAGCCATCTGAAGTTGGGTGTTGAAGTGGGTGAGGCCTGAGAGAGGTAGGAGACAGAGGGAGGTGTAGACACCGTTTTTTACACGGTCCCCACAAAGAAAGAAAAAGGGGAATGGAAAAACAAAAGGTTGTCGTGATCGCCAGGCACACGAGGGTGCCGAATGGAGACGCACGGCGAGGGGTGCGAGTGGAAGAAGTGATCGCGGGCGTACCTTTTGGAGCGTGGGGAGATTGCGCGGGAGATGGTGTGGGTCCTCTCTTCCTCTACAAGCACGGTCGGCCGTGGCCGAGGGCGTTCCTCGTTGATTACCCTGAAAATAAGACAAACGAAAGAAACGGGATTAGCCCGGGATGTGTAGTATACAAATCCTAAAAAATTAAATAATGGGGATAAGTGGAAAAGAACACACCTTTTGGTGGTCTTTTAAACCCCTAAAATAGGTATGTGTGTGCATGCATGTGTGTGTGCAAATGAGAAAAAAGGGCCACGTAGGGGCCAGGTGATATGAAATGTAAAGGACCACATGGGGTCCAGAGGAAGGAAAAAGCAAATAAAAAGGGGGTGCTTCCCCAGATGTCGGACGGCGTGACGGCGTTGGTGCGAATGACGGAGAATGGAGAGGAGGAGAGGACGATGCTCCGCTCCGATACGGTGCGCGTGGATGGCGAGGAGGAAGACGGCGCGAGCTCCAAGGGACGAGGATGGCGCGTGGTTGGCGACGTCAAGGCAGGAAATCGACAGAGCTTTGCCGCTCCGAGACTCTCCTCTCTCTCTCTCTCTCTCTCTCTCTCTCTCTCTCTCTCTCTCTCTCTCTCTCTCTCTCTCTCAAAAAAAAAAAAAAAAAAGGAAGAAGGAAGCAGCCGAAGGAAGCCGAAATCCGAACCCCTGCCCCTGGCCCTGCGGTTTCGTTTTTATAGGCACTGGAGCAAAATCGCGTCCAGGACAGCGATCGCAATTAAAGAAGTAAATCGCGGTGGAGTGGCAGCGATTTAGAAAGTCGGCCGCGCATGGGGAATCGCTGCACCGCCTCTCTGAATCGCGTCGGAGCTGGCCGCCGTGACTTGAATCGCGTCCACCGTGCCGGACGCGACTAAGACTTGCATGGTTCCGAGGCAACCGACTCGCGAACGTGCTGTCTGCCGACGTGACGTTCGGATTTGACCTCTCTGAATCGCGTCGTCTGACAAGGACGTGATTCAGAGATTTTATCATGATTACGGCCTGCGCACGACGACTTTCTGGGCCGCTGTCAGACTCTGAATCGCGGCAGGGATACTGGACGCGATTAGAAAGGCGGTTTATGAATCGTGGCGGGAATGCTAGACGCGATTAGAAAGGTGATTTATGAATCGCAGCGGGAATGATGAACGCGAATTAAATTTAGCTTCCAGACCCCCTGGGGAAGCACCGAGGAAGAAAGGGCGAAATCCAGAAATATAGGGAAAAGCTCTTTCAGGGCAAAATGAGGGTCAATTGTGGCGTTATGGTGTAACTTGAAAATTTGCCCGCGGTGGATTCAAATTTGCGTGTCTACAGGAGGAAGAAGGCACGAAGGGCTGGGCAGTCTCCTCTGTCGCCCTGGGAAAGAGGGTTTCGGAGAGAAGGAGGGAAAGAGGGCTTTTTGGAAGTGGGAGAGGGAGGAAGGGGGTGTGGGATCCTTTTAAAGAAAGTGGGTTGGAATTTGAAAGGATGGGTCCCACAAAATCCGCCCTAAACTGGGTGCCCGGTCGGCTTCCAACAGACTTTCTGCCGCCGGCCCTGTCGACAGGAGAAATGGGCCCTGTCGACAGGCATAGGCAGAATTGAGCCAGTGAGATATTTTTGACAGATTTTCAAAGCATTTGAGCATCAAATGTGTATATAAGATGGAAAATGGGTAAAATCATATTATAAAATGTCATAGCCACACATATCTTAGACACATCAAGAATCTATAGTGGTTGTGACATAATATTCCCCGATTCACCAGTGACAATAGCGAGAGTGCATTAAACAAAAACATGTGTTGATAAAAGACCCGCTTGAATAATGTCATTTGCAAGAGACCATTTTCCTTAGTTAGTGATGTACGAAAGATCAATGAGTTGTATGTCAACATGGTGAGTTAAACAAAAACCACTTAATGGCCTTGGCAGGACAAATTGGGAGGCTTCACTCTATTTCTTCTAAATTTGGATATAAATTTTTTTATTTGAAGCATAGGAAAAACAGTGGTAATTAGGATCACTTGGCCTTTTTACGTGAAGATAGACATTGTGGTGCCCGTATCCCCAGTTACTCAGTTGAGTGTCCATCAAACCGTTTTACAGAGTTAATGAGTTAGCCGTTTGACGCGAAGATAGACAGTTGTGATGCTCGTATCCCCGGTTACGTAGCAATACTCAACATTGCTCTGTCTTTCTCCTTTCTTTTTTGAACACTTTGTGTTTTGTTTTGAAACAGTAGATTTTCTCCATAATTTGATTGATCTTTCCTTGTTCATGTTTGAAATCAAGGTCAAGAAGTAGAAGAGTTTAAAAACCAATGTAAAACATAACCTCAATGATCTAGGAACTAATCACATGACTTTTGAAAAATGATATTTTACAAATTAGTTATTCAAGTTAGTTAATCTAAGCTCATGTGATTTTGTTTGATGTGCTCAAGTTAATGCACTTTAGACTCATAAAGAATAGTATGTCAAAATCATTGTGATTTAGACAATATCTTTGATATCATGTGGATATGATAAGTTATAATGTTGGCATTTCCCATTTTTCACCTTAATACTTTCAATAATGAGGCTCATGAAGAATTGTGGACCAAAAAGAGAAGAATTTGAAAGGACTGGTCCATCTGTCGACAACCTTTTAGGGTCTGTCGACAGCTGTGACAGAGCTGAAGGATGAGGGCTCTGGAGGGATGTTCCTGTCGACAGGCGATGGAGGGCTGTCGACAGGGACTGACAGACAGAGAAAAAGGGGATTGCGGGTGGACTGAAGCTGTCAAAGGTTGTCGACAGCAGCTTGGAGGCTGTCGACAGGGACTTCAGAAGAAATGTTTTTGAAGGCAAAATGAGAGAAATTGGTGAATGTTCATTCAAGGGAAGTAAATCAATAGCCAAACACATGTTTCCCTCTAGAATTTCACTCACCTACCTTAAGATAGCTCCCCCATGGTGTGTGCATGTGAAGACTCACCAGTCAAGCAGTTCAAAAACACTGTCCAGAATTGGTTCTCTGGGAAGAGTCACTAGTTTTGACACTACTTCAGGCTGTGTCGACACACTATCCAGAACTGCCAAACAGATCTTCTGGGAACTGGATCTAGTGTCGACACCACTTTAGGGTGTGTCGACACACTGTACAGACCTGTCAACTGGGATCTCTGGGAGCTGGGACTAGTGTCGACACTACTTGATCCTGTGTCGACACCACTTGACCATTTCTTCATTATTTTTGCCTTGGGTTTGAAGCACTGTGTCGACACCAGTAGTGGGACACTTGTTAATTACTTCGAATCAGAGATCAATTCACCCAACAATTTAAGCAAGAGTTTCACATAGTCAACATCACACCATCATGAAATTTTTTGTTGTTTTGATTATATATATATATATATTTATATATATATATATATATATATATGAATGATTGGGCAAATTGTAAAGAAACTAAAACGTTATTAGAATAGATGTCCCTTTTGCACTTCAACTATGGATACGTGGCGGAGAATGTTTTTCACGCATAATGAAAGTTTCAAAACAGCAAACTTGTTTTCCCACAAATCACCATTGATATACCCACATAGTTGTCGCACACAAGGAACATATATTCCAGATTTGGTATGAGTTTCATTGCATTTTGCACAAACCCAATTCTCTCTTAGTGTAGTGAACCTATCCTCAGCAATGGTTTGTGAAGATGTCAGCTAGCTATTTCTCAGTGGGTATGAAGCTCAATTCTAAGGTCTTGTTGGCTACCTCATCTCTCAGAGAAATGGTGTCTAATCTCTATGTGCTTTGTTCTAGAGTGCTGAATTGGGTTCTTTGAGAGATTGATTGCACTCGTGTTGTCACATAAGATAGGTGTGCATCCAATGTCAATATTGTAGTCAGACAGTTGACTCTTTATCCACAACACTTGAGCTGCACAACTCCCTGCAGCAACATATTCTACCTCTGCAGTGGAGAGTGCAACCGAGTGTTGCTTCTTGGATGCCCACGAAACCATGCAACCACCAAGAATTTGGCAATAGCCACTAGTGCTTTTCCTGTCAATTTTATATCCAGTATAGTCAGCATCAGAATAAGAGATTAAGTTGAAGCTACTACTTGCTGGATACCAAAGACCCATATCATGCGTACTGAGAGATATCGGAATATTCTTAACTGCAACCAAATGACTTTCCTTTGGACTAGATTGATATCTAGCACAAAGGCAAACGCTGAATGAATGTCGCCTATTGCAGTAAGATATAAAAGAGAGCCAATCATACCTCGGAATTGCTTTGCATCTATCGGTTTACCTTTTCATCACTTTCTAGTTTTATGCTTGTGCTCATTGGTGTTGAGGCAGGCTTGGCTTGTTCAAAGTGGAATCTTTTCAACAGCTCTTTGACATATTTTTCTGGTTGATGAAGAAGCCATCTTCTAGTGTTCACCTACAGACTAAGAAAAAATTGAATCTCCCCATTAAGCTCATCTCAAATTCACTGTGCATATGTTTTGAAAATTCTTCACACAGTGATGGGTTAGTAGAATCAAATATAATGTCGTCCACATACACTTGAACCACAATGATGTGATTGCGAACTTTCTTAGTGAAGAGAGTTTGGTCTACTTTACCTCGTGAGTAGTTTTTGCTTACCAGAAATGTGCTTAGCCTGTCATACCAAGCTCGGGGGGCCTGTTTCAAACCATAAAGAGCTTGTGCAGTTTATATACATGGTTAGGTTTATCATTATCCTCAAAGCCAGGTGGTTGAGAGACATAGACTTCTCTTTGATGTAACCATTCAGAAGGCAGGTTTGACATCCATTTGAAAAGTTTAAACTTGTTGAGCATGCATATGCTAACAGGATTCTAACTGCTTTAGCCTAGCTACAGGAGCAAAGGATTCTTCAAAGTCAACCCCAAATTCCTGATTGTAACCCTTTGCAACCAGTCTAGCCTTATTTCTCACTACTTACCCTCTTCATTTAGTTTATTCCTAAAGACCATCTTGTCCCAATGACAGAAATTTCAGGGGTTCTAGGAACTAGACTCCAAACATTGTTTCTCTGAATTGCCCAAGCTCCTCATGCATAGCATCAATCCATGAGTTTTCCTTAAGGCTTCTTCAACTTCTTAGGTTCTACTTGAGACACAAGGCTAGATGATCATGTTCAACTATTTCCCTAACTGAGATCTAGTTTGAACTTTGTCATTCACATCTCCTATTAGTTCTCAAGTGGATGGTCTTTAGAGTACCTTACATTTTGATTGTTGAAGGTCCTGGTTGATCTTGCATTTGAGGAGGTTGTTCTGGAGGAGGGAGATGCTTGAGGGGCTTCATCTTGAGGTTCATCCTCTTGTGGATCATCTTCAGGTTCTTCTTCTCCCTTCTTGAGGAGGATATGATGGTCTCATCATCGTAGTACCTGCGAAGATATCCACCTTTTGCTTTGGGTGCTGTGTTAAGAGTTCTTCTTGTCTTTGACTTGTGGTGGATCTGCAAGGATTGTTTTATGATCTTCAGGGGAGTCCTGTGAGATTGAGATTGTCAATTTTTGCAAGACTTTCATCAAAGACAACATGTGGAGTTTTCTTTCATCAAGGACAACATGGGAGTTTCTTCCACTGTTTTATTCTTGACATTAAACACCTGTAAGCTCTAGAGTGTCTGAGTATCCAAGAAAAATACCTGGATCACTTTTGGCCTCAAATTTGTCTAGATCATTTTATCATTATTATGTATGAAGACTTTTGAGCCAAAACTCTAAAGTACCCAATACTGGGCTTCTTACCTTTCAGAAGTTCGTAGGGAGTTTTTCTTATGATAGGGTCTTACCATGGCTCTATTGAGTATGTAGCATGAAGTGTTCACCGCTTCTGCCAAAAACGTCCTGGCAAGTTGACTTTCAACCAGAAGAGTGTGAGCATTTCCACCAAGTTCTGTTTCTTCTCTCCACTACTCCATTTGTTCCGAAGTTCTTGGAGAGGAGAACAAGTGTTCTATCCGTGGTGCCTGCAGAATTCAGAAAAGGAATTATTGTCAATTTCCCCGTGATCAGTGCGAGAATGAGCATATCTTAAAATACTTCCATGCTCAATTTTTATTGAAGAGTCCTCAAACAGACTTATTGCCTTCATTTTGTGTGCGAGGAATTTAACCCATGTGAACCTAGAGAAATCATCTACAATGACAAAACCAAACCATTTGCCATTGAGACTTAGTGTTCTCGTAGGTCCAAACAGGTCTATGTGTAAAAGTTCATAGGGTTTAGAAGTGCTTACCGGTGCTTCGATTTAAAAGACTTCCTTGTTTGTTACCCTGTGCACAGCATCACAAAAACTTTATTTTTATTGAAGGAAATGTCAGGGAGTCCACTTACCAGTTTTAACCTCATGATCTTGTGCAAGACATTTGTGCTTGCATGGCGAAGCCTACGATGCCACAGTGTGAGCTCATCTGTTTATTTGCTACAAGACACAAGTTTCTCATTTTCTGGGTCATTTAAGTCAACCATGTAGATATTATTCACCAGTTTTTCAGAAAAACTTTCAGACTTCATGTTTCCTTATCAATGATTTTGCATGAATTAGATTCAAGACAACTTATGACCTTTATCACACAGTTGGCTTATGCTAAGCAAATTGTGATGAAGGCCACTAAAGGAGTACATTGTCTATAGAGTTAGAGGACATACCTACCAATCTTACCTGAGCCGATGATCTTGGCCTTTAATGTTGCCTTCGAAGACTACTTGACTCCGTCTTTCTCCACTAGCATACAGAATTTTTCTTGGTGCCCGTCATATGCTCGAGCAGCCACTGTCCAAGTACCATTTGTTCTGATGTGGGCTGCTAGGCATTCCTGCACATTTGATCAAACCAGAGGTTTTGGTACCCAAATCACTTTGGGCCCAATGAATCATTCATGCCAATAGTAAATGCTTTGGAATCCAACTTGTTTAAATTTCTGTTTGTTGGGGCTATTCCAGCATTTTTTTTCATTATGTCCAACTTTTTTATAGAAATTGCATGATGGAGAATCTTTCATGACAGTTGGCTTTTTGTGTTGAGGAACATGCATGAGCATCTTCACCTTTCGTTGCCTGGTCAGCCTTCCTTTGGAGGCTGGTTTCCAGTCCTGTCGACAGCTCTCATTGGGGTTGTCGATAGGTCTTGTAGTTTGGTAGCAACAACTTTGGTTTTCTTGGGTTCCTGTTTCTTACCCTTAGCTTGGGTTTGTTGTTCTTTGCTGGGGTTTGTTTGCTTGTACTTGGGATGGAATCAACAAGTTTGTCAACAAGTTTTGGCAATTACTTTTGGTTTTACCGGTTGATATCCAATCCCGTGTTTAGCAACAAAACATTAGATCCCAAGATGGCATCAAGATTTTGTTTGCTTTAACAAACTTAGTTAGATATTTTCAGATTTTCCCTTAAGATTCTCTTCAGCCTTTCTCAACTTTCTTTACTTCATGAAGTTCAGTTTGAAGAGTTTCAAGGGAGTTACTAAGATCATCTTTTTTTCTTTTGAACATCTTGAAGTTTCAGTCTCATGCATCCATTTCCTCACTATGTGCTGTTCATCAACTCTCATCATTTCAATTTCCTTATTTAGGGATGCAATTTGTTCATTGTGGTTGTGATCATGAACGATGGAATTGAGTTTCCTTTGAGTGCTTTTTTTCAGACTTATATTCACAAAATTTCTCAAACAAGACAGTATATGCTTCTTCCATTCAACAATAGAGTAATTTCAAAGGAAGAGTTTACCTCGTTTGAGTCATCACTTCTTGCCATGAGACACTGAACTTGATCATCTCCGGATGTTGCTTCAGTGTTCTCATCCTCGTCATCATCATCCAGTGGCCATCATTGCCTTGGCCTTCTTGAATGTGAATTTCTCTTCTTGAGCTTCTTCTTGAGCTCAGGCACTCACCTCTCATGTGCCCTTACTTCTTGCACTCGTAGACACACAACCTCAGAGTTTTTTCTTAGTCTCAAATTTGTTAGCAAATTTTCTTTGGAAAGGTTTAGAATTACCTGATCCTCTCCTTTTGGATTTCAGGAACTTTTGAACGTCTAGTGAGCATGGCCATATCATCACTCTCATGCTCACTAGATGATTCAGATTCATCACTTTCCTGAGTGGCATCCCTCTTGGAGGCTGAAGAACTTTTCTTAGAAGCCTTCAAGGCAAGTGGCTTTCTAGGATTTTCTTCAGTCTCTTTTTTCACATTGATTTCATACGTCATTAGGAGCCAATCAATTCATCCAATTCATTTTAGAAAGGTCTTTAGAGTCCTCAATGACAGTGGCTTTGGTGTTCAAGAGGATGGAAGAGATCGAAGTATCTTCCTCACCAAATTCACTCTCTGAGTATTCTTTCTTAAGACCTTTCAAGCATTTGATTATAACATGAATCTTGCAAACATATCAGAGATGGTTTCATCAATGTTCATTTTAAACATCTCATATTCAGAAACCAACATGCTTGCTTTAGATTCTCTTACCTCGGACGTACCTTCGTAGATTAACTCAAGTTTGTCCCACATCTCTTTTGCAGAGGTGCAAGTGGGACTCTCGAGTATTCCTTGGGGTGGACCGCGCATTGCATCATGTTGAAGGCGCTCCAGTTGAGTGTCCCCTTTGAAATCTGGTCCTTGTCCAGGTATCCTCGTCCTCTGGCAAGGTGTACGCTCCTTTGCTGACTATTTCCATAGTTTCGAAGTTTTGCACTCGTAGAAACACCTGCATGCGGTTTTTCCAGTATGGATAGTCAGTGCCATCAAAGAGGGCGGCCTGGTGACTGAGTGTCCCTCGGTCATATACCCCTTACTAGAATCCATGAGATCAAGTTCTCCTGATCGTAAGATCAAAAAAATATGACAGTAAATTGAAGAAACCTTGCTCTGATACCAATTGAAAGGTTGCGGAATCCCGGTATGGTAATCTAGAAGGGGGTTGAATAGATACTATCAATTAAAAACTGTATCACCTTCTTTTTGCAAAGACACGAACTATGAGACAGTAACAGAGGTCAAGATCACTTAGATGTGTGTAACTCGATAACAGATAGAGAACCAAACTATCTGACGTGTGGTAGAGACACCGTGCCTACCAAGCATCTACCGTAGAAGCGTTCAAACCATAGGACACAGCGTTTTACGTGGTTCGGAGTACACAACTTGTGTATCCTACGTCCACGGTCCACACACACACACAGAAAGGACTGCTTCTGAGCTAGTTCAACAACTACAACTCACACACACGAGTTGTCTGATGTGAAACCATGATCAGAACAACACACGCCACGTGAATCAAGCATAAGGACTGCTTGAGACACAAACACACACACACGTATATGTAAAACAAAAAAGAGAGAGAGAGTTCTGAGTTGAAACACAAATCCTGATTGAGAACTCTTCTCGTGATCGTCTGGGTGGGCTTCAAGCTTCGTCTTGAGAGGCACAACTTGATGGAGAGACTGAAACCATGACGATCAAACTTCAACACTGTTGGATCAACAGGGTTCAATCTCTGACAGCACGGTGAAGCAGAGCAGCAGCAACACTTCTGGTTCTTGGACTTCTCTAGGCCTCTGTTTTTGGTGGAGGCTGCTTCTGTACGAGATTACCTTCAAAAGATAGCTTATATAGTGGTGTCCACATATGGAGAGACGTGGTAGTTGGAACCACCATGTATAGCAACTTAAAAACTTTCCGAATCTGAAGGTCTTTTCGTCTGTCGACAGCACTGGGTGCTCCTGTCGACAGGTGTTGACAGACAGATGACAGGGAGTTCAGGAAGCAGTTTCCTGATAGTGGTTGTCGACATGCGACACTAGTGCTATCGACAGGCACTCATGTCCTGAGGTTGTGTCTTTCTGTCCTGTGTGAAGCTGTCGACAGGGGCCTTTGTGACTGTCGACAGGTACCTGCTTTTCATGCTTTTCTTGATCTTTTGAACCTTGTCTTGGTACATGTCTTGCACAGTATCTCTCCTACATGAAAGAATATAGTTAGGGAGATATAATGTCATATATATGATCAATTAACATGTTGTTTTCATTTGTCTTTCAAGAGTCATTGTTATCATGTTTCATTGCTTAACATCTATCAATTTTGTCCATGAAATATTCATGCTCATCATCAAACAAAGACGTGATTTGTTAGCTTAGCATTCTCATTAAACATTCCATATGAGAACTCAACAGAGGCATTGATGGACATTGGAGATAAACGCGCAAGGGCCTGAATAAATGGCCTACCATAATACCGGAAGCTTGGTTCCATGTCTAGAATGTGAAAGGTCCATTTCAGTGACGGACGGACCCAGCCCTATCTTTAGAGTGACGACCCCTTTTGGAGGCTTATTGGTGTTATCGTAAGCCATGACAGTGATAGCAGAGGGTCGGATTGACTGTAATGCTACTCCGCAGAAGTCTAATGTGTCGGAGGACACAACATTAATTGACGCCCCGGAATCGACCAAACATCGAGACACGCGGATCCCATTGATGTCGACTGTCAGGCATAGGGCATATCGCTGAAACTCGGCTGGTGCCAATTCATCTTCGTGAAATTCGATGGCCGAATGCGAGCTTCTGGGGGTCAAAACTGCATTGATCTGGTTAACTGGAAAGTCTTCATTGACCATGACTTTCTGCAAATACTGCATAAGGGCATGTTGATGCACCACTGACTTCTTAATCAGTTCTAAGATAGATATCCTAGTCGGCGTCTTATCCAGGTGTTTTAGCAGGTCATATTGAGTCCCCGGGATGGACTCCTCTTGTTGGGCTTCTTCTTCTTGGGGGACATGTGCTTGCTCTTGCTGCTGGGGAAAGACCCTACTGAACATGCGCCCACTCCGGAGCACCATTGTTGCCTCTGAGCACTCTCCCGATGTAGTTGTGGAAAGACCCTACTGAACATGCGCCCACTCCGGAGCACCATTGTTGCCTCTGAGCACTCTCCCGATGTAGTTGCCGCGGCCGGCAGTACGAAAGGTGGAAGGGAGGTAGAAGGTTGAAGGGTGAACATTTGGTGTGGCAATTGGATACTTGCCACACTTGGGGGTGGAGTGGAGGTATGGAGAAAGGGGGCTTGGTGATTGGGGGTAATAAGGGGTACTGTTGGTGGCGTGAGAAGGAAGGGTGGGTTGGATGGCGGTGGTTGTGGGGCAGTGGTGGTAGGAGATGGGTGATTCGGTTGTGGTGATAAGGGGGCTTGTGTGTTGGTGGGTAGCGGCGTGTGGCGATGGGGGATTGGCGGATGAATGGCGTGTTGGGTGGTGCTAGATGCCATAGGGTGTGGGTAGGGATGCGTAGAAAGGAGGGTAGTAGGTGGTCAGGGGTAGGCGTACGGATGAAGGGGGGTAAGGTGAAGGAGGATTGGGAGGTGGATGCGGCGGATACTTCCGTAGGCGGCTGGGTGTCCTTTCGCTGTGGGGAGATGCCATGAAGGCATTTACTTGCTGGTTTGGAGCCTAGTGCTCCAGGAGGGGGTTCTGAACAATGCCCATGTTGGGCTGCTGCTGGGGTGCCTGAATTTTGTTGTTGCTGCTGGGGTGGCCTTCTTGCCTTCATCTCGGCAATATATTTTCTCATCTCTGCCCAGTCTATGCCTCCATTGTCATTTAGGTTGTAGATGTAATCTTTGAAATGGAAGCATGTCTCTAAAGTGTGTCCTGGCCCCTGATGGAATGCACAATACCGGGACATATCAACATTAGGAGGCCATTGCAGCCTTTCCCTTGGCAAGGTGAGTGCGCCGGTGGTCATGAGGGCATTAAAAATGTCTGGTAGGGTTTCTGGCAATGGTGGATAGTGGGTTCTTCTGGGCCAGGGGGACGTCGAGGCTGCTGGGGCTCATAGTTGCCAGGAGGAGGTACTTGGTTGTATTGGGGAGGTGCAGGAGCAGGCTGTTGTTGTTGGTATTGGGGAGGGGTGGGTTGCCGGTATTGAGGCTGCTGAGGTTGGCGATATTGTGGCGGCTGTGGTTGTTGGAAGTATTGGTTGGCGGGAGGCTGCTGGTACTGGGGCTGCTGAGGCTGGGGATATGGTGGAGGTTGTTGAGGATATTGATATGGCAGATGCTGGGGCTGCTGAGGGGGTGTCCTGAACATCGAAGGGTTGTTTGGCCTGGAAGCTGGCTATTGGGATTGTTGGGGTCTGGGGTTGGTGTTGGGGCGGTAGGTGGACCACCAGTAGGGGCACCACCGCTCACCTGCTCATTTTGTATTACTCCTTCCGTCGTAGGACCACCAGTAGGGGCACCACCGCTCTTCTTGAATGTCTGGGCCTTTGGCTCAAACATGGCCATGATCGGAGAATCCTTCAGCTGGGTCTGAATATATCGAGCCCTCTCATACAGTTCTTCCATCGTGATCAGCTTGTTCATTGCCAGAATATGCCTGAATTGTGGAGTGGCATTAGCCGTGATCATCTTTACTTGTTCTGTCTCAGACAACGGGTCCCTTAGCCTCTCAACCATAGCTCTCCATCTATCGGCATAATGCAAAAAGTCTTCGTCTGATTTCATTCTTTCAGCCATCAGATCGGTGATAGACAAAGCTGGCCCAACTCTATCTCTATACCTCTGTAGAAACTTCCTCCGAACTGCTTCAAAGTCTTCGGCATCTTCGGGCTCCAATGAATAGAACCATTCAAGGGCGGGCCCGTCCAAAGATCGACGGAACAGGAAGGCAAGAGCATGGTTATCATTTTGCCAAAATGAAGATTCGTACATGAATTCCTTGATATGTACGAATGGATTGCCGGTGCCGTTGTAACGGCGGTAGACCGGCAGTTCAGAAGGAGGGAGATGGAAGATCGGCATAGAAGGGAGTGCCAGTTCGAACGAATCCTTGGGCGTGGCCACCCTTTTCAAATCTTGCTCCAGGTGACTCACCTTTGCCAGGAGGGCTTGGGTGAGTTGGTTGGAGGATGGTTGGTGAGGTGCCCCAGAGGAAAGGTGATGGGGAACATTCACCTGGGTGGAATAGTGAAGGGGAGGAGCGCCAACATGCACGGGAATATGAGCCGGAGCCCGAGGGGGATAAGTAGGCCTTGCCGCGTCAGGGCTTGGCTGGACATGAGAGGGCCTCCCAACATGGTTGTGGGGGCGAGAATGAATAACAGAGTGAACCCGCGAGGGGGCAGAGGAGGCTCGGACCGTCGGGTCATGAGCAGATTGAATGTGAATACCCATGTTTGGGTGAGCGGTTTGAATGGGGTCGGGAACAGATTTCCCCTTGAGAGCAGCTTGAACCTCCAAAGCTGAGGAGCTTAGAGGCTTTGAAGAATGTCCATGAGCTGGGACAGATCGATAGAGGTGGAGGCATTCGCGGCGGCGTGCCTCGGGGAGAGTTGGGGGAGTTGAGTATCCATTGCGTTAACATGCGGATTGGAGGGATCAATGTGGGGTTGGTTATGGAGTTGGGGAAGTTCTTGAATGGCATCATACCCCTCATTATACACGTCATCATAACCCATGTCTTCTTATTCGGCCATTAGGAGGGATCGACCTGAACGAAGCTGCATGAAAGAACTTGAAGCACACAATGTGACTTAACAAGCAACTAGCAAACAACTACTCAAACAATGTTTTAGAGAAGAAGTTAATGGATTTTAAATCCACACTTGGGGATGCTTACGTCCACTTAATTGTTTGATACGATTCAGTGTGTATTTAAAGAAGTGCATCTCTCCAAATGGGTATGGGCCTAAAGGGTAAGATGACAAATCCGGGCTTGTAGGCAACTCCCTCTCACGCAATGGGTATTCTAACTCGGGTCTCCGGGATGGTTACAACGGCTGGTCCACGGAGAGGAATCACGGGGTACAGAGGCTACGGAAGGTCTCGATGAGGATTCTCTAGCCAATGAGACGAATGCCAATGGGGGAGATAGCTCACGAGAAGGTTGTGAATCCTAGGAAAATGAGGGAAGGAGTTCCCTCGGCCGAAAATATGCCCTGCAAGTGAATGATGCAAAGAAATGGCAGAGAAACCAAACGCTCTGTGGATAGACTGAATCGGTCCAGTACAGTGGACGCGCTTCAGTAAATCGTGTTCATTCCACCGGTCGCGGATCTGACAGGCTCGCAGAAGACTGTAAGAGCCGAGGCACTCCCTCCAGATGTTAGTTATGGATGTCCTCAAGCCAATCATAACTTGTGCAATCTTGTTCTTTGATAATAATAATAAGGCTTTTATATTCATTCTGTGTGTAATTCGTTTACCGTGTTAGTATGGATGTCCTCAAGCCAATCATAACTTGTACAATCTTGTTCTTTGATAATAATAATAAGGTTTTATATTCATTCTGTGTAATTCGTTAACGTTTCATTATGAAGTCCATGAATATGCGCAATGGATATTAATTATGATGAGATCATAACAATGAGATTAATATCCTTTAAACGTATATTCTTAATGTTCCTAGTCGGAGGATATCGAGAAGGACATCGGATATCCGGTTAGACTAGTACAGGTTGCACCTGCTCATATGATGAGGGTGACTGGTCTCATAGTCACTTGTGTGGGGACACTAAGGTGAATCTGTAGGTGCTCATTGGAGAATGAGTTCACTGAACTGATCCGTTATGAATCGCTGGATGGTAATGTTACCTAACTGTCAACCAGCTAGATTCATTGTCACAGTGGCGTGATTGGTCCTTAGACCTGAGACACCAAGGACACCTTGTTGGTGGACTTCTGGTTTTGACCTTGACTTATAGATCTCTAGCCATGAGGTCTTAATCAGTTAAGTGTTCGGATCTAGCGGAATACCTTCGAAGGTGATTGTGTGGTCAATATGGGATCGCTCGCTCTCGGTAATAGGAGAGTGAATGCTCTAGGGAAGGATGCCTGATAGTCCCTGGCCAGGGCAAGACTACTTATCAGAAAGGAGTTTTTGATATAGTTATGCGGCATCTAACCAAGTGAGTGTGCACATTAGGGTTTGACAGTTGACCATACCCTAAGTGCACTCGGGAGCATTGTACGAGCGAAGGATTATAGTCACGTGGTAACTGATGATACAAAGGTTCCTTGATTGGGTGCTGAACCCCAATGCTTTCCAGGATCAAGTGGTGTTGCTTGGCACCCAACTTGATGGAAGCCCGGTCAATTATCGTGAGACGATAATTGATTGTGTAATTAATTAATATGAGATGTTAATTAATTACCATAAGTCAATAAAGAGTTATTGAGCTTAATGGGCTGAAAACTGGACTAGCAGTTGGGCCTAGAGGGTCACACGCATAAGAGTTCGAGCAGACTGGGCAAGGTGTACTTTATAGACAATGACTGGGTTTTGTGAAAAACCGCGGTGTCTATAAATATACGCTGAGAGTTAAACCCTGGGCCAAGCTCCAGGCTTAACCCTGGCCGCCCCCCTCCTCTCTCTCTCCCAGGGCGCCCCCCCACCTCTCTCTCTCTTCTGGCACATGGTGGAGCTGAGATCGGGAGACGCGTGGAGAACGAGGAGATCCCGTCTGCGTCGGAGCTCGCGTGGATACGTCTAGAGGCCGGACACTTGAACGGCTTGAAGCACCGGCGCTCCTGCGCCACCCTCCCTCCCGGATTCGGGAGTTACGCAACCCCGCAAAGGTAAAGATGAGATCTGCCTGTGCGTGGTTTACGATTTAGTTCGATTCCGACGGCCGGCAACGATATCTACTCTAGGGATTCGCGTTTCCGCTGCGCTCTGATCGAAACCTTACAGTGGTATCAAAGCCAGGTTGCTGGTACGTTCGGAATCGGCATTTCATGTATGATATTTCATGTGTTTTGTCGATTCGCGTTGTGCAAGTTGCCAATTTGTGTGTGTTCGTGGGTCGCACATGGGATGTGCATTTGCCGCTTGGTACATGGAAGGTGTTCTGGTACCAAGGGCTTCCCGAAGAACCCCTCGTGCCATCGTTTGGCCCCGTGGAGGTCGTACGGGCGCCTGCAAAGTGCCGCCGTCTCACTGGTTGTAGCTTCTTGGACAGTCCAAGAAGTGGCGATTTGCAGGTTTGTAGGGTCATTTCGGGGTTTTCTGGGGTGCCCAGGGAGAAGGGCGGCGAGGTCCGGCGCCGGCGGCGCCGTCCGCGGCCGCCCGGGGGGCAGGGTGGTGCCCCCCCCCGCCGCGGCCCTGCGAACCAGGGCGGCGGCGGCCTAGGGCTCGCCTCGGGCGAGCCCTACCGGGCGGAGGGGGCACCCCGCGGGTCGCCCCCGCGGGCCCTGGGTCCAGGTGACTACCCGGACCCAGGGCGGGGCCCGGGCCACCCGCGCGGTGGCCCGCGCGCCACCAGATCCAGTCCCCCCTTCCCCCTTTTAATTTTAAATTGTTTTAATTGTTTTTAAATTGTTTAAAAACATTTAAACAGGTTTTAAAATTCAAAATTATGAAAAATTAGTTAAGAGTTTTAAAATTGTTTAACTCTCTGTGAATTATTTTCATATAAATGACCCATTACTTAATTAGTTAAAGGAAATCTGAAAACCGTTTTAGTTATTTCCTCTATCTAATTAAGTCATGTTAATTGATTTAGAAATGTGATTTTTAAATAATTAACTGTACATCTGGCGATTCATGCAGTAACGTGAATGACATTTATCTAATGTTGATTAGATGTAATCCATGTTAGCTAAATTGTTTAGTTAAATGGTTTTCAAATATAGTTATTATATTTTGAAGTAAAATTTTCAGAAGTAATTATGTGATAATTGCTTGTTGATGCATGTGATGTGTGTGATGGATGGTCATGGACTTAGATATCATGTGATGATGATGTTATGGTTAATGGCAAATGATGTAATTATGAGGACTGCGTGCCTCCCTCTCTCCCTCTATTAAATCCGGGTTGTACATTCTATCTCCCTCTTTATGTACTCCCTTGACTTGTTCAAGGTTTCTTATTATTATTGATGTACATTTATGGGCCTGCGAGCCCAATTTAAATATTACTTGTAATTATAAGAAGCGGATTGGCGGAGATGGAGGAGAGTACCATGCAGGACCTTCATGGAGATAAATTACATCAAGCTAAAGCATCAGATGCGGGGCTGCCATTTGTTCACCATTTTGTGATTACCAACTGGCTCTGGTAATGCCACTCTAGGTTAAAGTCCATGATCATCCATCATATTTCTTCATGTATATGATATGTGTGGAATGTGCTGTGGTATATATAATTAAATATATGATATTTCAAATTCTATATATCAATAGCACAAAGATATAGAGACCAAGATAAAATATGTCAAAATCCCTCCTCGTTCAAACTTTAAGCCGTAGCGTAATCATTTAGAATGAATTACGTGGCCCTCCATCATTATAGTTTTAGGATTGCCATTAGATCGGGCAAGTTTGTTGTGCTATCCACAAGGCTTGTCAAGTCTAATGACAGACTAAAACTATGGCATGATGATGCCTTAAACGGGGTAGAGGACCGGTGTAGCTTTGTTGTGCTATCCACAAGGGCTACATCCAAATCTATGCTCGTTACGTAATGATGGTACTGCTTAGACTGGATTTAATGACTTGTTGTGCTATCCACAAGGTCATTAAAATTCAGGGGCCAAATAAGATCGGATATTGCAAGAGTTGCAAGTGTCAAGGGTTGACCGCTTTCAGATCATAGTATGGTTTGTTGTGCTATCCACAAGATCATGCTATGAGTCTGTGAGATTATCCCCACTAGGAGACCGTCGGAGTCTCCCATTCTGTATATCTGAGGGTTATACAGTCTGCCGGAAAATAGTGGGAGCTAATCTTGATTAAAGTCCTAATCTAGATTTAATTATTATTATGAGCATCTCTAATTGTCTTACATTTCCTTTATAGGCAAAAATGTCGTCAGGTAACCCACTCCGTGGCATACTGGATGCCAACAGATTGACAGGCCCGAACTACTCGGATTGGCTCAGAAACCTGAAGATTGTCCTCAGGTCTGAGCGCATTGCCTATGTCCTGGAAGGGGAGATCCCAGCTGAACCACCCCTTGATGCACCTGAAGGGGAAACGCTTGAATTTGCGAAGTGGAAGGAGGATTCCACTCTGGCCCAATGCTACATGCTTGCCTCAATGAGCAATGAGTTGCAAAGGCAGCATGAGAACATGGATGCTAGATCCATCATGCAGCACTTGCAGGAGCTCTTTGAAGAGCAGAGCAGGGTGGAGAGATATGAGATATCCAAGGCCCTGTTCAGAGCTCGCATGGCAGAGGGGTCTTCAGTACAGTCATGTGCTGAAGATGATAGAGTGGATTGAGAGGCTCGAAGGGCTTGGTTTTCTCTTGACAAGGAACTAAGCACGGACCTCATTCTCCAGTCACTTCCAGATTCATATTCCCAGTTCATTGTGAATTTCACAATGAACAAGATTGAGGTGAGTTTAGCTGAGATGCTCAACATGCTGAAGACTGCTGAGGGCAACCTTAAGAAGGAAAAGCCCACTGTTCTCATGGTTGGAAAGTCCAACAAGAAGAGGAGAGCAGGGCAAGCCTTTAAGAAAGGCAATGCTAAGAAGCAGTCTAAGCAGAAACAAAAGAAGGACACAGGCAAAGGAGAAGAAAAGGGCGAGTGCTTCCACTGCAAGAAGAAAGGGCACTGGAAAAGAAATTGCAAGGATTACCTTGCAATGAAGGCTCAGGAGAAGCAGAAGCTTGGCGAAGCTTCAGGTATCTATATGATAGATCTTCACTTGTCTATTAGAGATTCTACATCTTGGGTTTTGGACACTGGATGTGCTTCTCATATCTGCAATGATGTGCAGGTGCTGACAAGTAGAAGGAAGCTGAGCAAGGGCGAGGTGAACTTGAGGCTTGGAAACGGCACAAGTGTTGGTGCACACACTGTGGGGACAGTGAAGCTCAAGTTACCCTCAGGAGATTTACTTTTATTAGATGATTGCTATTTTGTGCCTAGCATCATTAAGAACATTATTTCTGTTTCTTGTTTAGACAGAGTTGGATACAAGTTTACCATTGAGAACAATAGTTGTTCAGTTTATTTGAGAAATAAACTAGTTGCTTTAGCAAATTTGGTGAATGGTTTGTATCTACTTGATGTTTCTTATGATAATCTCCACGTTGATGTTTCTCCTAAGAGAAGTAAGAATAGTGTGAACATTGCCTACTTGTGGCATTGTAGGCTTGGTCACATTGGTGAGAATAGGCTTCAAAAGTTGCATAAGAATGGATACTTGGATCCATTTGATTATGAATCATATGCAACTTGCGAATCCTGTTTAATGGGTAAGTTGACCAAATCTCCATTTAGTGGACATGGAGATAGGGCCAAGGACATATTGGAACTAATACATTCGGATGTATGTGGTCCAATGTCTACCCAAGCCAAGGGTGGCTACTCATACTTCATTACATTCACGGATGATCACTCAAGGTACGGATTTGTTTACTTAATGAAGTACAAATCTGAAGCCTTTGGGAAATTCCAAGAATTTAAGAATGAAGTTGAGAAGCAAACTGGAAAGAGTATTAAAATCCTACGGTCAGACCGAGGAGGTGAATACTTAAGTACAGAGTTCACACAATTCTTAAAGGATAATGGTATCCTTTCTCATGGACTCCTCCCTATACACCACAGATGAATGGTGTATCGGAAAGGAGAAATCGTACCTTGTTGGACATGGTACGATCCATGATGAGCCGTTCACAGTTACCAGTTCCTTATGGGGATATGCGCTAGAGTCAGCAGCATATCTACTGAACAGGGTTCCCAGTAAATCTGTGTCTTCTACTCCATATGAGATATGGAAGGGTAGAAAGCCTGATTTTAAACATGTTAAAATCTGGGGCTGTCCTGCCCACGTGAGGAGACATGACCCAGATAAACTGGAATCTAGAACCGATAAGTGCAGATTTGTTGGATACCCAAAAGAAACATTTGGGTACTACTTTTACCATCCTGGTGAACAAAGAGTGTTTGTTGCCAGGAGAGCTGTCTTCTTGGAAGAGGAATACCTTTCCCAAGAGGACAGTGGGAGTAAAATAGATCTAGAAGAGGTTCTAGATCCACAAATTGTGCAAAGTCCACTGGGTGAGACATCGGTTCCGGAACCTGTTCAGGATTATACACACATTCAGCGTAGGTCTGGTAGAGTACCTAGACAGCCTGAAAGATATGTTGGACATATCAGTGAAGGCATGTCTTTTGATGAGGATGGTGATCCAAAGACCTACCAAGAGGCTGTTGATTGTCCTCAGTCAGGGAAATGGCGAGATGCCATGAATTCTGAGATGCAGTCCATGTACACCAACCAAGTTTGGAACTTGGTAGACTTGCCCGAAGGTATTGTACCTATTGGGTGCAAGTGGATCTTTAAGAGAAAGATCGGTGCAGATGGACAGATCGACACTTATAAGGCAAGGTTGGTGGCAAAGGGGTATCGTCAAAGGCAAGGAATTGACTATGACGAAACTTTCTCACCAGTTGCCATGATAAAGTCGATCAGAATTCTTCTTGCCATAGCTGCATACTTTGATTACGAGATCTGGCAGATGGATGTGAAACCGCTTTCCTTAATGGAAACATTGAGGAGGAAGTGTATATGATACAACCTGAGGGATTTACATCCAAAGAGTGTCCAGATAAAGTATGCAAGCTTCAAAGATCCATCTATGGATTGAAGCAAGCTTCTCGTAGTTGGAACATAAGGTTTGATGAGGCTATCAAATCTTATGACTTCATTAAGAATGAAGATGAACCATGTGTGTATAAGAAAGTCAGTGGGAGTGCTATCACTTTTCTTGTACTTTACGTTGATGACATCTTACTCATTGGGAATGATGTAGGGATGTTATCATCAGTAAAGGTTTGGCTGTCAAAGAACTTCTCATGAAGGATTTGGGAGAAGCATCCTACGTATTGGGAATACGTATCTATAGAGATAGATCTAAGAGGATGCTTGGCTTGACCCAATCCATGTACATAGATACCATTGTCAAAAGGTTTGGCATGGAAAATTCCAAGAGAGGTCTCATACCTATGAGACATGGGATTATTCTCTCTAAGGAGCAGTCTCCTAAGACTCCTGAAGAGAGGGCAGCCATGGATAGAGTCCCCTATGCCTCGGCTATAGGGTCTATCATGTATGCCATGATATGTACAAGGCCTGATGTGGCATTTGCTCTAAGTGTTACGAGCAGATATCAGGCAAATCCAGGTGAAACACACTGGATGGCTGTGAAATGTATCCTTAAGTACTTGAGAAGGACTAAGGATATATTTTGGTCTATGGAGGAGGGGACTTGAAACTCCGGGCATATACTGACTCGAGTTTCCAGTCGGATCCAGATGATAGCAAGTCTACATCTGGATTTGTGTTCACTTTGAACGGGGGTGCAGTGAGCTGGAAGAGTTCCAAGCAGGAAACCACTGCAGACTCGACGACAGAAGCTGAGTACATTGCTGCAGCTGAAGCCGCCAAGGAGGCAGTGTGGATGAAGAAGTTCATCACCGACCTTGGTGTGGTACCAGGTGACTCTGATCCGATCCCATTGCTGTGTGACAACAATGGGGCCATTGCGCAAGCGAAAGAGCCGCGGTCTCATCAGAAGTCGAAGCACATTCTGAGGCGATTTCACTTGATCAGGGAGATTATCACTAGAGGAGATGTACTGGTGGAAAGAGTTCCTTCAGTCGACAACATTGCAGATCCATTGACGAAGCCTCTGTCTCAAATTGTGTTTGAGCGCCACCTAGAGTCCATGGGTTTAAGGCTTAAAGGTGATTGGCTTTAGTCCAAGTGGGAGATTGTTAGTTATGGATGTCCTCAAGCCAATCATAACTTGTACAATCTTGTTCTTTGATAATAATAATAAGGCTTTTATATTCATTCTGTGTAATTCGTTTAACGTTTCATTATGAAGTCCATGAATATGCGCAATGGATATTAATTATGATGAGATCATAACAATGAGATTAATATCCTTTAAACGTATATTCTTAATTGTTCCTAGTCGGAGGATATCCGAGAAGGACATCGGATATCCGGTTAGACTAGTACAGGTTGCACCTGCTCATATGATGAGGGTGGCTGGTCTCATAGTCACTTGTGTGGGGACACTAAGGTGAATCTGTAGGTGCTCATTAGAGAATGAGTTCACTGAACTGATCCGTTATGAATCGCTGGATGGTAATGTTACCTAACTGTCAACCAGTAGATTCATTGTCACAGTGGCGTGATTGGTCCTTAGACCTGAGACACCAAGGACACCTTGTTGGTGGACTTCTAGGTTTTGACCTTGACTTATAGATCTCTAGCCATGAGGTCTTAATCAGTTAAGTGTTCGGATCTAGCGGAATACCTTCGAAGGTGATTGTGTGGTCAATATGGGATCGCTCGCTCTCGGTAATAGGAGAGTGAATGCTCTAGGGAAGGATGCCTGATAGTCCCTGGCCAGGGCAAGACTACTTATCAGAAAAGGAGTTTTTTGATATAGTTATGCGGCATCTAAACCGAGTGAGTGTGCAATTAGGGTTTGACAGTTGACCATACCCTAAGTGCACTCGGGAGCATTGTACGAGCGAAGGATTATAGTCACGTGGGTCTGATGACAAAAGGTTCCTTGATTGGGTTGCTGAACCCCAATGCTTTCCAGGATCAAGTGGTGTTGCTTGGCACCCAACTTGATTGGAAGCCCGGTCAATTATCGTGAGACGATAATTGATTGTGTAATTAATTAATATGAGATGTTAATTAATTACCATAAGTCAATAAAGAGTTATTGAGCTTAATGGGCTGAAAACTGGACTAGCAGTTGGGCCTAGAGGGTCACACGCATAAGAGTTCCGAGCAGACTGGGCAAGGTGTACTTTATAGACAATGACTGGGTTTTTGTGAAAAACCGCGGTGTCTATAAATATACGCTGAGAGTTAAACCCTGGGCCAAGCTCTAGGCTTAACTCTGGCCGCCCCCCTCCTCTCTCTCTCCCAGGGCGCCCCCCCACCCTCTCTCTCCTCTCTATGGCACATGGTGGAGCTGAGATCCGGGAGACGCGTGGAGATCGAGGAGACCCCGTCTGCATCCGGAGCTCGCGTGGATACGTCTGGAGGCCGGACGCTTGAACGGCTTGAAGCACCCGCGCTTGCTGCGCCACCACCTCCCCGAATCCGGATTCGGGAGTTACGCAACCCCGCAAAGGTAATGATGAGATCTGCCTGTGTGTGGTTTACCGATTTAGTTCGATTCCGACGGCCGGCAACGATACACACTAGAGGGATCCGCGTTTTCCGCTGCGCTCTGATCGTTTCCTTACACAAACTCTGTCACAAAATCACGTCGGTTATACCCGCCGCACAAAGCAAACACAAATCGCATCCTCTGTACTGGACGCGAATCAAAGAAGCACCCGAGAACAGGAAAAAAACTGTAAATCAACAAGGCATGCTTTCAACTAATTAAACAGGGTGAAGTAAGGACCGAATGAAGATGCTTTTTTCGGGTGAATGTAAGTAAATGGGGAAGGGAGTAGGATGGTGATTTTTTTTTCCTTTTAAATCAAATTTCTATGCAAGAAAGTGTAGAGAAAAATAACACGAATACAAGTTGGTAATGGCGATGAGAATCTCAAATAGCACCGCGTGGGGTGCGAAAGGAGGGGATGTACAGCGTGGGGTACGAAGAAAATGACACACGTGGGTGTCGAAGGAGGGGCACGCGTGGGTGCCAAAAGGACGTAACTGAGCTAGAAAAGAGATATGTGGGTCCTACCTCCTCCTTCCGCCGGCCGGCCGATAAAGGAGATTTAGCTCCGATGGTTACCTTGCAAAAAAAAGCATAACCAAGAAAACATGTGAAAATTGATTAGACTATGAAGTGTAGTGAAAAGCTCGAAACGGATGGAATGAGAGGCATTAAATGGGGGTTAACTCTCGGATGGAAGGAGAGGAAGGAAGGGAAGGAAGAGAGGAGAAACAGAGGCCTTAGTTATATAGTCATTGATTCCCAGAACGCAACAGTCTGATTGTCGAGAGCAACCCAAAATGCGACGGTCAATGGGGCGCATTCTCAAATAGAACACGACACTCATTTTGTCGCTCGTAGGTGGTTTTGACGTGGAGCTTAGATTGAAGAAGAGTTGGCCATGCACACGAGAAGGTCCCAACGGGTTAGCTCTTCTATTTGAGTTAGGGACTCTGACTTTCCTCCTAGTTCTAGCATGGCTTAGGGCTCTCTCCTTCTTGTAGAAGCTTGGTTTTCATGATTTGATGCTTCTCCTTGTAATGCATGTGGCTTTGGGTGGGTTGACTCATGATGCATAGTGAGCCTTGTCTTTGCATTGGGGTGGTTTGAACTCTTCACAAGTTGTACCATATTGTTCTCCATGCTCCCCTTCCCCAGATCTTGGTGTTTTTGTTTTTGGAGGGTGTTTTGAGGGATGGGCCATGGCTGCCAACTCTGAGAATGTGACATCTTAGTTGTTGCATTCTAGTTGCGACACCTTCCTTGTCACCTTTTGTTCTAAATGCACCACACTCTCTATCGTCTCTGTCATGCCTCGCCAATTTAGCAGCAGAATAAATCGGGGAGGCATGAACAACGAGTATGGTAACGTAAATTGCGCATACATTCGCAAATATCAGAGCAACTAATGAAACAATAATTGCAATAAACTCTCTATTTTATTGATAATTCATCTAAACTATTACAACCACTAATTCAGAGCCAAAATATAGGGCTCAATAGCATCATTACATTTGGAAATGATAACTAATAAACTAACTAAACTAACTCTAGGGTACTGGGGACAATCCATCGCTATGACTCCAGGACGTTCATCACTCTAAACCATTCCCGTTGATGTGTGTAAGGTCATCACTTGACTTACCTGAAAACACAATAACAAATAACAAAGGGTGAGCGATAACGCTCAGTAGGACTTAATATCTCGTGTAAACAAGCATGCTTTAAGTGATTAATATCTTGTAACGCAGGTTAACTAGAGAGAACGATCAAGTATAGTCAAGAGAGTAATAGCGCAAGATAACAAGTGAACGATATTACATTTCTCAAGAGTATTGCAAAACTAGAATGATAGAGAAAAGACCATATAACAAGGTAGCGTGTAACGCGATAGCATGCAAAGGGATAACGTGTAAAGAGATAATGTGTATAGAGATAACGTGTATGGTTGCACCGCAGTGCACTAGACGAGTGCGGCAATAGTCACTTTAGGACAGTAGTCGTTTCATGATAGTACAGTACGTCTGAACTCCTCAGACTAATAGTATAACAGTTAGATGTCTAGCCAAAATAGTATAGTCAGAACCGGTGCAATGCAGAACACCGTCAATAGCCCCTGCAGGTATTTTCAGGTGGCTCTCTGCCCCCAGGACTAGATTGGAGCCCCTCGGACACTCTCCATGCCATGCACAGTATGCATTCAAGTCAGTAGGGTCACCGGACCCATATTATGGCGCTAGACAGTCATGTATAGTACAAGCAATAGGAGCCACAACAGCTCAAGAGTCTCAAGAGAGTACTAGATGAATAGACGAGATAGTAGAGTGAACGTGAATAGATGAGAGTACAAGGATAGTAGATGAGATAGGGGTATAATCGTAAAACAAAGATAAACCACGATAGTAACAGTTGCACAGCACCAAGTCGTGTGTGTAGACATGCGAATTTTCCCACCGCATGCAAATTTTCAAGTTGCGCTGTAACGCCACAAATGGCCCTTGTTTTGCCTAAAAAGAGTGTTTTCCCCATATTTCTGGATATCGCCCTTTCTTCCTCGGTGCTTCCCCAGGGGGTCTGGTCGCGGATTCAGAGTCCGACAGCGGCCCGGAAAGTCTTCGCGCGCAAGCCCGTAATCATGATAAAATATTATAAGCGCGTCCATGTCAGCTGACGCGATTCAGAGATGTCAAATCATAATGTCGCGTCAACAGACAGCGCATTCGTGAGTCGGTTGCCTCGAAACCATGCAAGTCTTAATCGCGTCCGGGCGACCCGCCGCGATTCAAGTCGTGACGGCATGCCCCGACGCGATTCAGAGAGGCGGTACAACGATTTCCGCGCCATCAAACCGACCTTCTAAATTGCGGCATGCCGCTCCGCTGCGATTTAAGCCTTAAATAGGCGGCTGCTGTCCTGGACGCGATTTTTCTCCAGTGCCTTTAAAAATGAAGTCGCAGCCACAGGGGTCGGGGTTCCGATTTTTTTCGGTTGGGGCTTCTTCTTCTCCCTTCGGCTTCTCCTTTTGAGAGAGAGAGAGAGAGAGAGAGAGAGAGAATTCTTCCGGCAGAGCTCTGCCGATTTCCCGTCTCGCCTCCGACGCCGTCGTCTTCCTCTCCATCACGCGTATATCGGAGCGGAGTGCCGTCGTCCTCCTCGTCTTCCTCTCCATCCTCCGTTGCCCAACCGGCAACGCCGTCACGCCGTCCGGCATCTGGAGAAGCAACCCCCCCCCCCTTTTATTTGCTTTTTTTCCTTCCTCAGGACCCCACGTGGTCCTTTATATTTCCATATCATCGTTCCCTACGTGGCCCCTTTTTGATTCATATACACACACATGCATGCATACACACACACACACACCTATTTAGGGGTTTAAAGGCCACCATCCGGTAAGCCGCCCCCCACGTCATTCATTTATTTCTTTTATTTTAGAATTGCATACTACACATTTTGGGCTAATCCCCTTCTTTTATTTGTCTTATTTTTCAGGGTAATCAACGAGGAACGCCCTCTGCCACAGCCGGCCGTGCTTGTAGAGGAAGAGAGGACCCACACCATCTCCCGCGCAATCTCCCCGCTTCGACAAGGACCACGTAAAAAATGGGAACGCCCTCTGCCACGGCCGGCCGTGCTTGTAGAGGAAGAGAGGACCCACACCATCTCCCGTGCGATCACTTTCTTCCATCTCGCACCCCTCGCCGTGCGTCTCCATTCGGCACCCTCGCGTGCCTGGCGATCACGATCTTTTTTTATTTTCTGTCATTTGCCGCTTTTTCTTTGTGGACTGTTTTTTTCGTCCCCCCTAAAAAGGGAGAAAAAAATGGTGTCTACAGTGTGCCGGCAGTCTGGTAGAAGTCACATCCGCCCCACTAGCCGTGTTGTGTACACGAGCCAGGTGGTCCGGCGTGATCACAAGATAAGAGAGATCTCACTAAGGCCGTTTGGATCGTACTGATCCCTAAAATGTCACGGGATTTAAAGGTACAACCAGCTCATCGGCTATGGACGTACGCCAAAGTCAAGAAGACTTACGAAGGCCTTGACAAGGAGTTCCTAGCCCAGTCGAGAGTATTCCCGATGGAGAGGTGATCCAAGTCTAAAAAAAGTGTATAGAAACGGGTTCGTCGTGCCTCGAGTGCTCGAAGCCCGAGGGAAGCGGTAACAGTGTACGAATCACACGATTAAAACGAAGACAAATCCATTAAAACAAATAGGATATTATGTAAATAGTTAACTCAATTACCAGATATATTATTGAGCATTTTAACAAGTTTCGTGGCAATCATTCATGTATAGTGTGTGCATGTGTAAGATAATCACGAGAGCAAGATTGATCATGCACACATCTTTTATTTGATTAAAAACATGTGAATATTACTCAACATTCATTAACAGGTCGTTACTGTTCTTACAGTGCATGATTTGGGTTTAGCAGGGATTAAATGGGGCAATTAGCAAGGTTATACAAACAAATCAGGGTTTGGGCCGCTCTGTTAATGTCGTGACGTAGGGTTAGGTCGCGTTCAGGTCGCGACATAGAGTCGGGTCGCGATCAGGTCAAGTCGCGACAGGGTTTCTTGTCGCATTCATGTCGCGGCGCGGTGTCTGGTCGCGTTCTGCTGAACCGGGCGCTGGAGTGAACCGGGAGGCAGGTCGCGACCAGTCGATCCGCCGTGTTCATAACGCGTCGGACCCCGATGTCGCGCCCCCTCTGAGATCACGGCGTATTGTGCCGTCGCGACCTCAGGAGGTGGCCCGAGCCCAGAAAAGAGGGATTTGCCCTTTTTCCAGGTGGGTCTGCCTGACATATAGCTATTCAAAATTCGATAATAAATCGTATAGAGGTCCAAAAAGCATGAGATCAGTTCTAAACGAAAGTAGACATATAGATCTATCAACATGCATGATTAATTTGAAAATAGACAAGTTTTAGACATGCTGTGATTAGGTTACATTTCAGTGACCTAAACAAGCGCAGTCAAGATTCAACGAATTAATTAGAGATGGATACACGATGAAATTTAGGCAAACCAGGGGCGTTTGAAAGCTAACATGAAGTAGTATTTATGAGAATTTTATCATGGCATGAAGTCAAGTATACACGAGGTTCACAAGCAAACATGAAGGGTCGGGTGCATGGATCTGACAGAGATTCAAAGAATTAATTCTCCCTCATGGGAGATCGAAATAGAGCAAAACCAAAGGGCTTTTGCTCGGGATCATGAACTCTTCCTAGGGTAATTTTTACACGAATTTGGCTTGAGAGATTGCCTACCTTTCACGTGTTTAAGAAATCCTAGGGCTTGAAGACGAGGTAGAACATGAAATCCTCTTGCTCCAAGCTCCGTCCTTCTTGCTCCTCTCGTCCTCAGCTCCTCTCTTTGTCCCCTACAGCTTCAACAATGATCTATGGGGTGATAGGGCCGAATTGGGGTGTGTATGGCTTGGTTTAAGAGTCCTATTTGTCCAAAACTCTTCACCTCCATTCAAACTCTACATTTCCTAATTTATCTACTTATTTCCTAGCATTATCCCACCTAATAAGATAGGGGAGAGGTCCAATTTCGTGGGTAATGGTTTAGGATAGGATTATGACTCTTATTTAGGATAATTACATCTCATTTAGTCTTTATCTTACCCTTTTCTATTTATTAGTATTTTTAGATGCGATTTTTGCTTAATTACTTCCCATCTCATGATGGACTCTTCATATTTGGGCACAACAATTTATGTTAGGACCATTAGTAAAACCCATTACTAATTTAGCTTAATGGGTATTGATTTAATTCCAATTATTCACCATTTATCCTTATGTAAATCTATTTATCACACTTATTCAAGTAACTTCATATTTTTAATTTGATTAAATATTATTCATGCCAATATTTCTAATATTCATCATTTAGACCCTTACTCTTAGCCAAATATCTCAAATGAGCCTAATTGTACATCCCACGTTCTTACTTTACTTATTGGAGTTTTAATTATCCTTTTATTAGAGAATTTATTCATGGGTCAAGATTGTCCAATGGTCCAAATATCATAATGGGCTATCATCCCATATTATTTAAAGTCTACCCACATGTTTATTTTAATTTATAATCCACTTTGGCTCATAAAATAATGGGTTCTCCGACTTATTCCTTAATTACGATAATAAGTCGCGTAAATTCTTAAACTTGGTCTAAACGATTTTTCTGTGCCCAAATTTCATGATGGGTCATTAGATAACATTATTTAAAGTATAACTATTATTTTTACGAATTGTTATAGGGGTTATACTCATGCAATAATGATGCGTACCTTTTTAACTACCTGAATTATTAATAGATAAAATTTCAATTTATCTATATTTTAAATTACGAAATTTTCCGGGGTACTACAGTCTCCTTCTCTGTTACCTCTTGGTAGCGACAACCAGTGTGTCACCTTCTGCTCCATAATGCACCAGGCTTCTTGTAGTCTTCAGGTGACGACACTTTGTGCATTGCCTTCTCTCAGGTAGCGATACGGGACTGTCGTCTTCTCAGCTAGAGACCCCAATCATTCCATTCGGAGCTATGCTTTTGCCAAGTTTTTGGTCGTATAGATTTTCTCTTATACCTGTGGCACATGTGTTGTTTCTTGCACAGTACTCTACTAGTCAGTTCACCCGGTGCATGCATGACACTTGAGGGTTTGTCCTTTTGTATTGGGTTGTTACCGTTTCTTGGGACCCCCATCCTCGTGAGTCTAAGGAGAGAGTACTCTAGACTACGAGCGTGCTCATGTTGGTGTCTTTGAGCTAAGGAGAAAATGGTGTAGACAACGACGTTGAGTCGTTTGTAGAACTTTCGTAGTTGGTTTGGAATGCTGAGGAGGTTCGGGGTTATTCTTCTAGCGCAAACCAATTAATCCATTCCCGCTGCCTCACTCTACGTGGTACCGGAACCATTTAAACGTGCCAAGTGTGGGATCGTAGTTCGGCCAGACTATGACTGTTCTTGTGTTTTTTGTTTCGCGGTTTCACTCTAACAGGAGGACAACAGACTTAGATGTGTGGTCGATGGTAAGACGTGTGTGGCACTCCTGATCGGTTGACTAGTGGTAGTTGATTTTTGTAACTAATGTCGTTATCCAAATAGATTTACCTTTATTTGTGTTTGCAGCGATGTGGTGATCACAGTAACTTGGTAACACGAGGTTTTTGGGCGTGTAGTGTTTTCCAACCGATAGTCATGTAGTTAACCCTTTTTTCCTTCCACACTTCTCTTTAGTAGAATAGATTATTGTTCATGTTATTCTTTTGATTATATATATATTATACTAGTTAGAATTAGTGGGAGATTAGTAGTCTCTACTGAACTTTTGTTGTGAAATTCATTCATTTCTTTTCCCAGGTGAGGCTCCACAACAACAAATTGCACAGCAAGTGGAGGAGATGGGATCTTAGTTATCGGTTTCATCCGTAGCAATGTCTCATTTGTTTGTTAGCACTTGAAAAGAGAAATATTTTTTATCCACCGAGCAAGTAGAAAATATTTCTCTTTTCAAAACATTAGTTTTGATATGCATGTAATATAAGCACATAGGCTGAATAATAGGGTTTTCTTGGCCAAAATTGTCAAAAAATGCTTTTATGTGAATTTTTTTTTTTTGAAATATAACCCTGCCATATATAATCCACATCATTTTTATTACCCTCCTTAGTGGGCAATAAACATTTCTCCACGGGAAATGGAGGCTGCCACAAAAACCACTCCAATCAAAACATGGGACATTCAAAAGAGTTGTAATACAAAGCCGCGCAAGCCTCGCAGCTCCAGGGTCCCCAAGCATCCCCCCACTCAGGAAAAGAAAGAAAGAGTATATGTGCACTTGAACAGCAAACTTCTTACTGAAAATTTGGCTTTACTGATATCTACACATCAAGACCAGATGACTTGTCACGAGTGGTAAACATGAACTGTTGTGTTGAAGTCGACAGCAGTGGCAGTTGAATCCCTACGAATGCACAACTGAATTTTGGGTTATCAGGTAGGAGAGGCCTGTACATTTTGCATCTCGAGAGGAGCGTCTCTCAAGTGGAAGTTCCGGCGGCGGCGCTCTGCGCGAAGAGCGGTTTTATATCCCTGCTTCTCATGTACGTCAAGAACTGGCCTGGAAGCTCTTCCAGCAGTGACTGAACAACTGGGACCTGTCCTCCTGTGCACAAAACGTCATGATTGTTTCAGGTTTTGTGAAAAGTGCATCGGCAAGAAAGGTGATTTGCGTATTGATTGATATGGGTCAGGGGCAAGTAAGTTGGAAGATGTGCACAGAACATGGCTTGTGCTTTCTGTGCATGCTGTGACCTTGTCGTGAGTATAAAAGGGGAAGAACTGAAGTTCATCCACTATGTGCAGTAAACCACCAAAAAAGCACCTTCCGGATTCCATTGTTACAAACTTACAATTATGAGTGAATAACACATGGATAATTTCCGCTACTTGACACCATTTGGCCAGAGGGATATGACTATATGAGGTAGGGGGTCTGACAGTTACTTAAAGGTAGTTAAGGAATTAGGATAGTTAAAAGCAGGTATGTAGCAGTTATTTAAAAATTTGAGCCCTATGCAGGTAATTTTCCCAACGTTTTTAAGTTGCAGATAGAATATACAAGCACAAAGAAGAGACTGTAGGATTACTATGAACTTCACGCAATGGAACAAATTGCACGATGTCACGTGTTGCAATCCGTCCCGTGCTGCTCTCCAATCGTTTTCCATTGTCAGCATCCAATATCTGATCAACCACCACTCATCATCAGAAAAAACGTGAAATTATCATCAGATTCAGTAGAAAAGAAAAAGAAAATTATCATTGCATGCTACAAATCACGTATAATTGGCCACTGATTAAAGGTACCACAAAATAGGTAAACATGTCCAGAATTTACCAAGAAAATCAGACAATCAGGGATGAAATTTTGAAGCCATGTCTAAAATTCTCCAGCGTCTGCAACCTAATTATACAATTTGTGCGGTTAAGCTCTCTCATTGGAGGGGAAAGACTCCGGCGTGTCAAGTGACTTGATTCCTATTCCAGGAAATTTATGGACTACTGGGACTCGGTTGGTCTGCTATGGACTCAAATTTCTGACCACACGTATAAGTTATTCACATGACCAAAAAAATCCAATATTGGCATGCTTTGGAACTTTAGCTTATATAAAGTTTTTTAATCTTTGAACCAATTCCAGACATTAGAAATCTGTAGTCATAAAGCATTTGAAGTGCTAAGCTCTATACCACTAAGAAGGTTAGAGGAAACGAATGTACCTCCATCTCTTTGAAGTCTGCCCCTCCAACACCAACTATCAGGATGGACAAGGGCAAATCAGATGCCTTCACAAGAGAATCCATGGTTTCTTGAAGATCAGTTATAACACCATCCTTTTATGAAATGAAGAATGAGAAAACAAATGAGCACTTAGAGTAAGCTGTAATTGTAAAAAAGGAAAAAAGAAAAATAGGAGAAGCATTTGCTGCTTACAGTGATAATGAGTAAGATGAAGTATTTATTATTGTTAAACGACAGAGATGAACTAGCAATTTGAGCAGCCTTGTTGATGACTTGCCCAAACAAAGTTGGACCAGCAAGAGAAACATTATGCAGGGCACTGGAATATGCAGACATGATGCCCTCCACTCCTTCCACCTAAATAGAAAGAAATAGGCCGTGTTCAGTTATTGACCAACAATAAAGCTGAAACATATAAACATTTATGGACATGCGGCCAAATTTAAGTTGAGAAGCTTCAATCAATGTACAGCAGTCATTCACGTTTAGACTAAATCAAAGGTTGTTTACAGTCTGTTTTTTTCCCCCAAAAAGTTGAAATGAAAAACAACAGGTCACAAGACATTATCCCACTCTCGGTCAAACACCTTTTAGGAAAAGCATCAGAGAAGAACAGGAAAATAACAATAATTCAGCCACAAAACACCATTGGCGTCTTTACCTAATGCACCAAAATTTGAAGGAGAAAAGATGAATATCCTTGAACACCAACTGTCTTGTAGAAAGCCCTGAAGAAAAGATGAATTCTTTACCTGGTTCTTATTTTTGGGTAACCTCACATTTAGTCAATCTGCATCCATGCAAATCCACTGTATCTAAAATCAAAGAGTATTACTTTGATTATACTTCCTAGCTGTTCCCTTTTCTAGAGAAATCTCTCCATTTTGATTATACCTCTGTTTATCAATGAAATTAATGGTACAGACACATAGTTCACTTTCATTCCAAAAAGTAATACTTGCTGCACAGGTGTGTAGCGAGAACTAGGGACCTGAGGTGGTAAGTACAGCCACATTGTGACTGGTCCACATAGGGGTGATAAGACATGGGCAAGATCCCCATAGCAGGGAAGTGACACCCATCTTGACCAAATCAAGACGAGAGATTGCTAGAAGACTGTAAATCTAATCAAGAGTGGTCAAAGCATTTTCCATTCGTAAACTCTAATCATTAACAAGAATAACAAAAATGTTTTGTTCTTTAATAAAATTTTAGTAGTTTGGAAATAAAGTTGGTGTTCATCCCACCTCACCATCATCCATCCTTCCATTCAAGTTAAAGCAATGAGACACTGTCCCATAGACTGGCTTTCCTCCAAAACCCCATGCTGGGAAACGGCGATCTGTGTCATAGAACTGTATGACCTCTCAACCTCCAATATAGCCTGTCAGAAAGGAAGTTGATTGCTAACAAGATGAGATCTCATTCATCATTTTCTTAAAAAGAAAACTGTTCCCCAGGAAAATCAATATTTTTATGCAGCAATTTTCACCTGCTGGTAAGCATTTAGTCGACCAGAAGGATCAACATAGTGCAATGAATTTGGCAGTCTGGGGTCTCCATTTGAAGCTAAAAGAAAGTGTTAGCAAGTTAGCATTAACACAGTGATAAACACCACCCCCACCCCATAGGGCTGCCAACGGAATGGAGATGGAAATGGAAATGGGCGTTTCCACTTCCGCATCGTATAAGAAATATCGGAAATGAAAACACAAACAGAAAAGAGAGTTTATGTGTCTGCATCCATTTCCACTTTGTAATTGGAAAACAGAAACTTCCATATTGCATCTAAATTTTCATAGTCATAACATACTCATAAATTCATAAATTATATAGAATAATTAGATCTATAAACTCAAATCACATGATTCCAAAAGTAAATCAATCAATCCATATAGCAACAATATTCTGATAGTTATAACAAACTCATAGATCTGCAAATTGCATAGATGATTAGATCCACAAGTATGCATCTATCAATCCACAAATTATAGTCATAATCTATCAAATTTTGCTGGCTGCTGCTAGGCTGTGTGAGATCGCCGGCAGGGGCAGCCTGGTCATGTGGGACAGGCTACTGGGCGGTCGGGCTGTGCGGCCTGGGAATGTAGCCAGGCTACTGGGGTAGGGCTGTGTGCGGTTGGGCAACGAGAGTGTGGCTAAGTGGCAGCACAAGCAGGGCTGTGCATTCCGGCGTGGGGCTGTGCACAGCATTGCTGAGTGGCGGCACGATCGGGTTTGTGTGTGGTTGGGCGGTGAGAGCATGGATGTGGGGCAACGAGATTGGGGCTGTGCATGGTCTGGCTGTGAGGGCCAGGCAACAGTGGTGGAGTTGGTTATGTGACAGTGGGAGATTGGGCGATGGTGAGAGCCTTGTGTCAGGTGGGCTTCGTGGTCTGTGATGGCAAGAGCAAGTTTGAGAGATAGGGTTTCAACTGACTCCCTTTTTTTGCAAAAACACCCCAATATTTTAAATAATTTAAAATATTATATATATGCATATATATAATATATATACATAAAACATTTGATAGAAATCTTTGGCGAAATAGGATTCATATAGCCAACCCCAAATAATGGGATAAAGCTCTGATGATGATGATGATGATATATATATATATAATGCAAATAAAAAAGAGGATTCAGGAATGGGTGTTTCTGTTTCTTTTTCCATTAAGAATTTGGAAATTTGTTTCCATTTCCACTAAGCTATCAGAAAGTCTTTTTTGGTGTTTCACATCCTAAAAATTGCAGAAACAAATATGAAAAGCAGAAAGCGAATATCTGTTGGCAGCCCCTACTCCCTACCACCCTAGAAAAAAGGGAGACCATTTTATTGACACAAAGGGAGAACCTGTGAAATCTACAGCAACCATAAAATTGAGCTCAAATCCACAGGAAATATAATCGACAAAAGTATATTGGGACGCCTCATTGAACTTATCCACATGAAGCTGGCTCTTCAAAATCTGCATGGTAAAGTAAATGAAATTAATGTAAAAATGGATGAAGTTAAGAAGACCAGGAAAATTTTCCATATGCTACTGACCCTTTTTTGTTCATTACTGATTGAAGAGGGTGCATAGAGATTTGTCCCTGTCCTTTCATTGTAAAGTTTCTCCAGTTCTGCAATTGTTTTCTGAAGTTTTCTGTTGAGAATTGAAGAATTCCATAAACTAAAGACTAACAAAAAGTTCAGGAAAACAGAGAAAGATGGCTTAAATAAGTGATACGAAGGATGAGAACATCATTAGTTACCCAATAAGCACATGCTTGCCATTGCTATTGAAGTCATAGCACTCTATAATCAATGGATTGTCCTGATAATGCAAGAACAATTAAGACAAACATGAGACATGAAAAAAAGTAACAGCAAGCATAAAATTTGAGCACGTGAACAGGATAAATAGCATATTAGAGGAAGTTGGAGAAAGCTTGCCTTGCTCACAAATTGCTGCAAGTTGAGATATATGGGCTTCCAAACTGGATTCAAATTGTTATCAATGACTTCTGTTTTGCAGATAGGAATAGCACCACCACTTTCGACAATCCTAGATATCCTCAGGAAAGGATCCTTCGTGGATGTTAAGAGCTCAGTCAGCAAGAATTAGTCAAAGGAAACATATGTAAAGTACCAAGAGTAAAGAGAATCATAACCCTTACACTTTTGGAAAAGATATCCTTATTTTCCAAATTGGAGCAGCGAAAACTGATCTCAACCACTGTTCTTGATGCAACTGTTTCTTCAGCATGTATAGTAATGCTTCCGAGGTCCTTTCTCCCAATTAGGCGATTTTGATCTTGAAGGTCAACTGTTAAACTTCGACTATGTTTCGTTACTATCTGACATCAGAGTTGGGAGGAAATGGAAAGAAGCAAGCCTCAACATCTTGTGCCAGGATAACTCCAGTATAAAAAAGAACATGAAGCAATTGAATAAAATGTATAAAACAGATGTCTATGGCAGGCAACATGCGGACCCGAGTCACCCTACTAAATACGTTATACCATTACAAGGACAACTTGACAAGTGTACATTAATAGAAAGCATTTATTGAAGCTTCTCTGTTCAGTGCCTTTCTTCATGTGTTAAGAACAATTGCAATGACAGCAAAATCAGAAAAAGAACCAAAAGTGTGGTTAGGCAAAACTGCTAATTCTAACAGAAAATCTTTAAACAAATTTCTAAATCATTGTATACTTATCTGTTAAATGAACAGCATACTTCTACACAAGAAGTTTTCTGTAATTATGTGTAGGAACAAGACCACTGTCTTCAGGATATTGTTTTGAGGGTTCAGTCTATAAGGTCCTGTGGTGCTCTCCAATCCCCAAAACACATGCCAACGTAAAGCCATTTTGTGTAATCATACAAAGATATCAACATCAAATCCAATAGATAACTTCTAGAATAAAAAGGTCACAATGTTAGTGCCTGTTCATATTTTCTCATCAGCAACATTTTACCTCTGACAAAGCACAAGATGCTTCTCCAAGAAATTCCTGTTCATTCAGCTTCAGCATCTGCAAAGGCAGAATTTTAGGAAATTCATCAGAAAAGAGAATAAAATGACAGATATACTCAAATTTATTGAGAAGCATACAATACACAATCACAAAGCAAAAAGAGAATATTTGATCATTTCACCCAAATTCAAAAGCTGTCATCTTCCAAGAAAGACTAAATTGCAGGTGGCAATAAGTTCCCTTCTGCAACAAAATGTAGGCAAACACATAATGATTGAAAAAGTATGCCCTATGAATTAGATGTCTGACAGAAAAATTATCGAAATGACTCCTTACTTTCAAGCAGCAAGATGATCCTTAAACAGTATCACTGCATGAAGGCCATGTAATTAATGCTAAAAAAGGGTAGTTGATACATCAACAATGGTAAAAAAAACATGCATTTGCATAAATATCTTGCTACATTTTCTTACAACATAAAATTGACCTAATTTCTCATTTCCAATATATAATAATGGTAACAGTCTACCGGTTATACAATGTACAGAACAAAATATAGCTTGTAATTAAACCTGTGGAACTCAAATTTATTGACAACACTGTTTCAAAAAAAAGGAGTGGGTTTGCTTTAAAATTTCATATTACACTATTATGCAGGTGATCAGTCCATTCTAAGGAACACAAAAATACGAATAGTAGCCTTCCAAATCTCTACAGACATACGAACATTTATGGTTCTTATTGTATCCGGAACTAGGAGCTCAACGTTTGACACAAACCAGTGGAGAACAATGTCCTTTTCATTGCTCCTGAAATTTCATCCAAATTTAAAGAATGAATTTGGCCCCTAAACTAATCAGCTACTATACACACTCTATGGACCTAAATGCACAGAAAAGAAATAACCCTGAAACTACTGCAGAAGGGATAGGTATTCTTTAAGCATCTGAAAATAACACAGAAGGCCTCTTAAATCGGAAGACAATTAACAAACATATAAAATCTACAAGATATATCAGGAGAAAGAATTATAACATCTTCAGAAATGATGAATAAGTGACACAGCGGTAGGTACCTTCACAGGTACATTATGAAACCTTGTATCAACATCATACACTCTGAACCTAGAAATAAAGTATGCAGGAACAATCAAAAGACTCAGACTAGATACAATAAGGTAACTAGTAAATCACAAAGAATGGTATTAAAATCTGTCAATTGTGACTATGAGGCTCACAAAAATCTTACAACAATGGCTGAACCATCTCAAACTGGTATGTGATTGTCAGTTTCATGATCCAAACAGGATTCAATGTGTTCATTATCACTTCAGTACGACCAAGTTCTTCAAGCGTTCCATCCTTTCTCCTAGCATATGTCACTGCCATTGGATCACTCTGACAATAATGTACAAAGCACACATAGAAGAGTCATGCAGTGTTTCAGATAATGTACAATATATACATATATGTAGGGTACATCAGCCAGTGAACAAAAAATGTGACCAATAGAGGCAGAAACAATTCTGCAATAACTGCATTCAGAGATGCATATGCAAAAACAGACATTTTGGAGAATCAGCATGCATTAGTATCTGGCAGAGGAACAAGCTGTAAAAGTAAGGGGACAGAGTTTTTCCTTGTTTGAAATCTACTTTAGTGCCAGGGTTGTAAGAAGCCCCTAAAGTTCGTGATTACTTGTACGTTAAGGATTGACGTTCATAAAGATCAGAATTCATCTGTCCATCAGCAATATGTTTCTGTAACCTTAGAGTCACAAGAGCCTACTCTCATACACAACAAGGTGTACATGTAAAAGATCTGAGTTTCTTGGCCTTCAAAAAGAATATGTTCTCACTTCAATATGCCAAGTGTAGATAAGGGAATGACGTTACAAGGGCAGTATGCAAAATCAAGTGCTAGTTGTAGCAAAGAATACCATGTATTAATCATCTGTAAATGCCTATCACAGGAAACCACAGAGAAGTCCGGAATCTGGATGCGGATGGTTTATATCAATAATGTAAAGCTAAACAAGAATGCTGTTACATTGGCATCCCACATGCACCATAAGACTTGCTAAATCAACCCAATACCTATTGTTCAATTTCGTTCTAACCTGAATATAACCACTAAGTCCATGCTCAGCTCTAGATGTGATACATCTGAACACCAATTTGAAGCAATGTGCACCAGTAAATACTAGCTCAAGAATAAAGATCTTTTGTAATTAAACAGAAAATTCCATCGGTCACCCAAGTTAAAAACAGACAAAGGCTCACCTTCGGCTGTTAAATGTCATATTCACGTCATGTGAAACGAGATGGTTGATTGCGTTTAGCAGGCTTGCATTTCCCCTATGTAGTTTGTAATAGTGTTTTCATTATGTTTTCCTTGTCTGGTGTTGGAGGTATCTCAACTCTAAACAGCTTTGGATCTATCATCCCTTCATTTCCCTCATAAAAAAGGATGCATGCCCCAGGTTTACTTTCAACCAAAAGGAAAAGACAAAAAAGGAAAGTCATAGTGTCAGCAAATGTACCTCAGAAAGGTAATCCAGATTGCGTAGCTTTGAAGCAGACAGAGAGAGCTGAGAATGAGTGAATGAAAATCCAATCAACAACAAAAACATGAAGCATGTGGTACTTCACCTCCACCAAACTTCACGCCCACCACTAAAAAGATCATGCATTAAGTCTAAAGTTGCGGGAAAAAAATTTGAAGCAACTACGGCAATCAAAACTATCCTCCACACATAATATTCCTTTCAAGAAGCAAAGGTGCAAATATCAGGTTTGGCATGGAAGTATTGCAACAAGAAAATTTAGTAAAACTAGGCAAGTAAGAGAGATGGCAAGCTACCACGATGTTATACCACCCATCAGACAAGACCATCAGGTCACATGTTGAAGCTTCCCCACTGTAAACAAATTTAAAACCAAAACATTTTAATTTGTCCTATCTCATGGGTGTTTACAGAACTTTAGGTGAAAGGAGAGCAGCTTAGTAAGTAAACAAGCGTGGCAACATAGATTTGGGATTGTGAAAGAATATCTGATTGTATGTTTGAACATGAATTGATGCTCGAGAGATGTAACATTCTCAACGGTCTGCCCGTGTGACGCACTTAACACACATAGTCCACTATACGATGTGCCACAAGGGACGTCTGCATGATAGTTCCACAATTGAGAACGCTTCCTCGGGATAGAGACAACAGTTCCACTGTGCTCGACGGTTCCTAAACCCTTCACTTCCTACGTGAGGCATGCCAATATCAACCTCCATAGGCACGACACATGCCCAAATATGCACCCACCAGACGAGAGATAGACATTATCTCATCCACAACATCAGCACAGAAACAAGAACAGGACCATCCACCCATTCTCCACCTGACGTCAGGATGCAGTCCGAACAGGAGCCTTCACCACGTCCAGACAGCCTCCCGCTGCAACGGCGGAAGCTCAAACCATCCACACAGCATGAAGACGTTCTTGCAAACGATAGGCTACTGGCAGAACAGCTCTCCCCACCCAGCCAACACTACTGACAAACCCCAAGCCCAAGTTGGAGGATAAGCACACAAAGAGGTAACCCGATCCAAGCCTCCCCCCAGATGGATCGAAACCACAAATCGCCCAGCCCCACACCCGCACCGACCCAACCATGAAGCCTTTTGGCATATAGCTTCTTCCTCCGTCTCCCCTCTCCCTTCCAACCCAACCACGGCACTTTTTCCTCCATATTTGATGATATTTCTTCCTCTCCCATGATTCCTCTTCAAGATTTTTTTTAAAAAAAGAGGCAACAGTGCCGAAAGTACGATTAAGATCAAGATAACGAGCTAGACAACGGAATGCCGCTAGGGTTCCCGCCACAGCGGCCAGCGGCGGGGGGGGGGGGGGGGGGTGCGGGAGGGTGGCATCAAGTGCTTCACCTCGAGCTGCGTGTACAACCCCCCGAGCCCGCGGGAGTGGAGGAACATGTCCACAGCCTCGTTGACGTCCGCCGTCCCAGAAGCGGAGGCGGCCCCGTCGGCGCCCCCAACCTGCAAGAAGCCGCGGTGCTGCGCCTCCCCGCCGACGGCCTCCTTCCCGCCCTTCACATCGGAGAAACACCCGCCCATATCTCCCGCTTCCCCCCCGCGCGCCCCCACCCGCGACCAACTCACTCCCGCACAGCAGAGAGCAGACGCGCACAGCAGCAGCGTCGCCACCGGAGGGGGAGTCCTCTTCACCTCCCGCTGCCTCTGCTCAGCGGTTGGGGAAGGAGGATCCCATTCTTGCAGTTTTGGGAAGGGGAAGGGGTGGAAAGTGCGAGGGATGGCGCCGATCTGATCGCCAGCGATGCCGTCGTCGCCGCCGTGCCCATCTGACACGGAGGGGGCCCCCTGCGCTTGCCGAGAAACTCCTCCCCGCGCGTCGACGGCGGGCCAACCGATCGAACTTTGTAACTTGGCTGGCAGTTGAGCGGTCTGGTGCGCCGCCAACTTCCACGAGCACTCTTTTGTGTCTGCGCAAAAAAGGAAAAAAAAAATGGGCACTTTTTAGACTGTAGTCTGTAACATGACCTTCTTGTGAATCCCACAATTTGGTAATATTTTAGCTGGTGTATATATTTATTTATAAATAAATATAAAACTCTTCACCATCTTGTGAATCTTGAATTGTTTACTGTCCACTTAATGCGAATAGGACGGGCGATCAAACTCTTGTTAGATCGGGACATGACGTGGGGGACTCTCTCTCGGCTCTTTAAATGAACCGATCACACATTATAGAGATTTACCGCATTTGGCGAAGTGTCCTAAAAAGATAGATAAATGTTGGGGGAACTCACTCTCATGCGAGAGGGGTAATAAGATTTGAGAAAGATTTTTTATTCGGAGATCGAGTAGAAAATTAAATGTGACTTGCTCAACTTTTTATTATTAGATCGGTAAAATGTTTGAAACTTACCACGTAAGTTTCAACCTCTCGACAAATCAAGTGGACAACTGAACAAACCACATCCGACCGGTTAAAAAATATTTCTCACAAGTTTTACCCCCACACTATAATATGTTATTACATATTCTGAAGAATTTAATAATTTTTTTTAATAAATAAATTTCTCTTTCTATATAAGGCAGTGTCTAGAAACGGATTTGAAAATATTTTAAATTTAAAAATCTATGACAAAACCCTCCTCATTTTCAAAGGATCTATCTCTCGCCTTAATTTTTTAGTATTATAAAATCCACTGAAAGGTAGAGATAGATAGAAGACTTTACATGTGGAAAAGTAGATATATGTTGTTTTGAAAAAATTTTGAAAAAAATAAAAGAGAGAGAGAGAGAGATAGAACACGGTTGGGTGGAAAATTTTTCTTTTTTTTTAACAACTTTACATGTCTCACCGAGACAAAACCCCCACCCCACGTCATCTTCTGCTGAATGTAGATTTCTCCTTTTTTTTTTTTTTTACCCGTTTCCAAATAGTAAATTAGTGATTATTCCATCTTTGTACAATTTAAAGGCAAAATGTGGGAGTGGACACGTTTTCTCGCAGGACAGACCGGCCACGCGGTTTTCCTCTTTTATCCACACACCTTAATGCCCTGTTTAGCTGGAATACTAATTTTGACGATATCAAACTTTAGAATATATATTAATGTTGGCCTCGATATAGGCAGCCAGACGGTGGGTTTTAATAACACTTCCTAATTCCGGATTATGCCATTTTTCTTAAGTTAAATTTGGCATAAAACATTACAGTGATGCGACCTAAGGGTATTGAAGACTAATAGAACATAAAGGACTCCGATTTGGTCGATCGGTTAGAACTCTTGTTTAAAAACAGAGGTCCACAATTTTGAGGGGAGTTTACCTGATTTACATACAATTCTCAAGGTGTGTAGATCCAGAGTTTTTTCGGTCAAATGAGGTAAAGACAATACAGATATACGGAAAGTAGGAGCTGTCAAATCCTGATCTTGAAATTCACGAACATCAATCTCCGAGTCCACAAATCCACACGGGACAGAATTTCTTCGTTACCAAAAAAAAAAAAAACTAATAGAACATGCCACCATGGATGTTGATATCAAAATGGGGAAATATTATCCTTCAATGTTGTGGGTGGCGTGTGTGTGTGTGTGGGGGGGGGTGTTCAGACACTCCACTAATGTAGAGGCGTTCGGACAACACCCACTACTCGTTTTCGCGGATAGTAAATAGTGCTCTATCAAAATTGGTACTGATGGAGATGTTTGACGAGTGTCAGAAGAGTAGTAAGATGTTGGATCATCGCGTTGGTAAGTTCAATGGAAGATGGGGAGTTGGTAGCAGAAAGACCTGATCAATTCATGTGTTCCTTGTTGCTTCCATGGTTTTTGACCACTACAAAGTCTTTATCTTGGTGTTATGCTTCTAAGGAAATTGCTAACGATGACTCACCTTCATCAGAAAACATAAAAAAGATTAAACAAAGACTCACTTGGTCTTTCTCTCTCGGTAATGCAATGTGGCTTCCATATATGTTCTAGGAAGAGTGCGGAGTTTGGGCACCTCTATTTCTCTTGGGTGCAGCGTACATAAGAAGCTGAACTTAAATTATGACGTTTTTAGAAGAAAAATGCTTGCCGTCCGACAGTTGATTTGGACCGCGTCATCTTCACACATGGCAAAAATGGTGTCATAATCCAATCTAACTATTGTGAAGTGTTATCTATTTTGGACAGATACTTGCATGATTTTATGTGTAAAAGACACCACACAAGTTATATGTCATAACCTTCCGTATATAGTCTAATAATATTCTCCCTTTTTTTTTGATATCAAATATGGAACTCATCTAATTCATTTCTATCTCAGCTCTCATTCATAGAGATAATTCCACTCCATAACAGCTCCATAATGGTCTTCTTATCAAGTAACCTTTTCAAAATATATGGTTAACATTTCCAGCCTGACCTGTGGGGCAGCAAGCATTTTTCATAATAGAATGCCCTTGTGAGGATCCAAGAACAGCCTGTGGGACAAATCTGATCTGCCTGTTGTTGCCTGTTCGGCATGCCTTGCCACAACCAACAAAAGAAAAGATAATAATGACATGCACGATAGAAACTTAGGTCTTATCAATTGTTTTGCCTGTTTCATGCATTAAAAAAATTGAAGTTTTTGCCATCACATGGGATTGCAACACAATTCGGCATAGTTGGTCCTCATTTCAGCTGTTTGCAAAGAAACTACGTATTGCACCCAAGCTAAACTGGAGGAGGAAGAAAGTTGCTGTCGATTTACCATGCATACTTACTCGAACTTATTCGCCTTATACATAATTTTAGACCGATTACAATCAAAGATCAGTTATATATTGTATGCATTCAATTCAAAGTACAAACAATCCCGCCTGCCCTAGAAAGATGGGGGGATTACCAGGAGACAGTGATTCGTAAGAACTATGGCAATGACACTTACTAGTCCAGGTAGACTTTTATATCAATCCCATTATCTATCAAGGATTGAACAACTGCCCTTATCTTTCCTTCAAACTTGTCTCTTTCCCTCGGAGTGTAACTAGCAGTGTACACATCAGCTTCCCTGGCCCGATCAGCTAATATCCGACCAACAGCTAAGCATGCAGGTATATCTGATCTGGACCTGAGGACTGCCTTGATGTCCTTGGAGTTGGTGCCAGCAACTGCTACCTGCTTGCTGGTGACCCTATGGGTGATTGATGCTGATACAAAGCGCTTGGAGATGAATACATCAAGGGTGAAAGGTTCCATATTTGCTATCGTCCTCTGTTTGAATGAAATATGCTTCTGCAGGTTCTTGGGTTTCTTCTCCTTCTTGTATGTGTATGGGCGACTGTTGTCGTCATCTACGAAATCTTCCACACCGAAGAAGCTTCTTGGGGCAGAAAGAACCTAGGGGAAAAAAAATAAGATAATGCAACAATTGGCACATTCCACAAAATTATATATAACTGTTTGAAAGCAGAAAAAAACAGAAATAAATCTGCTTTAAGAAGATTAAGAGATGCGACAGAAGATGCAATGTATTCAAACCAACAGAAAAGATCACCAAGATCCAAAGATCAGTGGATACGATTCAAAGGAGTGACAGGCAGATTATAGGGAGGAAGTAAACTAACTGCAAACACAAGGATATCAGGAAGCAGCCTGGGTAAGACAAGAAAGGGTTAGAGAGATGCTGGCCCATCGGTAAATGGAAGTTGAGAAAAAAAAAGTGCAGGGACAAGCTTCCACGAAAAGAAACTAAAAGTGAACGAGGTGGAAAAATGACGAGCAGAGATGTTTGGTAAATCAGTAACAATCAGACATAACCTTTATCTTCTACTGCAACTAGATGCACTAGAGCTAGTAAAGAGGAACATCATAATCCGAGGGAGAGACTGAATTGTGAAAACCGCAAAGCATGGAAAAAACAAATGGCTTTTAGGTGAGATCAAGTGAAAAGAAACAGCACGAGGCTAACAAAAATTGCTTCCGTACAGTTGCAGGTGCAAAGAAGATAGGAACGGAGATAATCATTTGACTTTAAGGAAGTACCATAGAGAAGACTAATATACAAAATCATTTTATTGCATATCCCGCAAAGAATTTTAAAGAGACATGTGGAGACAACAAGTGGTTGATGGGCTGTTATCTCAGTTGACCAAGGGGGAAACAAGCACTTTACATACATGATTTACGGAGGACATCAAGGCATCAGTTTTACCAGGAAGGGCAATAACTCTCCTGGACCAGATGGTTTTCCCATGGATTCTTATCAATATTTTTTGGATGTGATTAAGGAAGAGTTAGTAGTGAACATCTAGGAGTCTGAAGGAAGCCTACTGTTTCAAGAATTTCAATTCCATCTTTTTAGTGCTGATACTGAAAAACATAGATGAAAGGGCTGTTAAAGTTTATACTGGATTTGGCCTTCCAACTCAAAACCTTAAGGTGATGGGTGGAGAGGGCTATACTATTATAAGCACAATAATATTTTTGTCGCTTTCCATGTGGGACTATTCTTACACACTCTCTTACATGCAAGTTGACTTTAGGCTCTGTCATGTGAACCACAAACACGGGGTGCACGGCTTACATCATACCATGGGATCTGACACCATGTTAAAATTTATATTGGATTGGACCTTCGAACTCCAACTCAAAACTTTAAGGTGATGAGTGGAGAGAGCTCCACTATTGTAAGCACAACAATATTTTTGTCCCTTTCAATGCGGGACTATTCTTACAAGGACGACATAATTCAGGCCCATTATTTGCAGAATGGGTGTGGAGAATTATTCATTTAATTAATGGATGTTAGAGAACATCCATTTGTGGGAGATATATACTTGACATTTTCATGGCTGCTTACCAGAACATTAGGACTTCCAAAGGCAAGGGGAGTAGAGTGGAGAATAAGAAGTGGTCAAATACAACTGTCTCCTGCAACCCTCACCAAACAAGTCTCCGCTCCATTTCTTAGTTGTCCATATCATAATGCCAGTAAGAATCCAACCGCTGTCACAAAGTACAAGCACAATGGACAAATAGATGGTTCACCTTCCCCATAAGATTGAAAACCAGGCCAGCCAATTTGAACAAGAGCATCAAAATCAGGGTTACGTGATTCTTTTCACACCCTGATAAACCTGCAACCAAGAACGAGTTCCTCTAGTTGAAAATGAAAGCCTCTCGGCATGAGGCATATCATATCTTTAAGTTCAAAGGCCATTACTGTAGCATGATCACCGCAAAATAAAGCCATATTATCAGAGACACCACCTTATATCTCCCAATGGTAAAATATGCAGCTAGGTTTTATTCTACAAAATTTTGTTGTACAGGATGTGCCAAGGGAGTGAAGAAACAGTTTTTTTTTTAAGGTGAGGAGTGACAATACAGTGCCCTAAAACCAGAAAACTGTCTCTTATTAGACTCAAAGACCATTCATCAGGTTTTGTCCATTGTGCCAAACTTTTGACAGCTGTAGATACCATATTACCATGTTAAGTAGGGCTGTACACAATTCAGTTCAAACCGAAAAACCAAACCGAACTGAGTGGTTCGATTTCAATTATAGTTTGGTTCGGTTTGCTTTCATAAGCTGTAAAACCAAACCAAACCGAATGTATCTAATAAATATTTAAAAACTATACATATATATGTTAAAGTATATGTATAAATATTTTTATTACACTCTTAATTTTCAAGTATATAAACATCAATATATATATATATACAAAACCAAAATCTCGGTTTGAAACAAACCAAACCGAAAAATTTTGGTTTGGGGTGCGCACTTCTGTTTGGAAAAAATCCCAAAAAACCGAACCATGATTGTTAAGAGGGGGTGTTCTCAAAGATAGAGTGGTTGCAGTAAGTACCTGCCTTGGTAAGACTCATGCATGCAATAATAAATTGCAAATGATCATCAATAAAAAAAAGGTATCGGGTGAAATACCTGTCCATCGTGAAAACTCCTCAGACAATAAGAGAACAGTCTATTCTTGCTTTCTGATGTAGGTACTCCATTCTTCCATGTGCATGATAAGAAATGCTTGAACATCCTCTTCACAAGTCCAGGAGAAATATGAAGGTATTACCCACCTGTGCGCGGTCTAACAAGTTTTAAAAAAGCTCCAGATTGAACCCTTTCTTATCAACATAGCTGGAGAAATGTGTATAAGTATAGCTGATTTATGTGTATATGTGTGTGCATGTGCAAATACTAGTATGCAATTAGCCTATGTCAGAGCCCAAAGAAGAAAGACACCCATGAATACTCGCACGCTGAAAAATTATTTCCTTAAACCAAGAGTGAGTGACACGGCTTTTCACTGTGTCAATCTCTGGGCATAAAACAATGCATGAATTAAGCAGATTAATGGTGTGTCGTCCCAAAATCCAGACAATCCAAAAATTTAAACACCCGGTTGGTACCATAAAACTTCTCACGATTTTTCTTCTGCACTGGATAATTATTACTACTTAAAAACCACTTCTTTCCTTGAACCCTCCAAAGCATTTTCAAGCAGATAAATACCCGGCTCTCATCCAACACTGAAGATAGCAACTTGAGAATTGAGAAATGCACCTAACAAGGATAAGATACAAAATGGATGGTGGCGATTAGGATTTAGGGTTTATGCTATCGGAATCATAATTGGGTTTCCGATAATTATCGGAAACAGAAACAATCGTTCTCGCATCCGTTCCCGTTTCTGATAATAAATATTATTCATTTATTTATAAAATGTAAAAATAAAAAATAAACCAAACCCTAACCTCTCACCCGGTCGCCCTTCCCAGCCGCCCAGCGCCGTTCCTTCCCCAATGCTTGGCCCTACGTCTCCCGCTCCTGGAGCACCACCATGTCCGCCGCGATCTCTGACACCCATCTGCCAAGTTGAGGCATGAGGGTGATGGTAGCGGAGGGGAAACGGTGGGAGGGGGTGAAAGAGGCAGGGAGGGGGTGGATTTCTCACGCGGGGGCCAGGGGAGAGAAGCAGCACGGGGAGGGCGGGATGCTTGACCGGTGGGGAGAGAAGTAGCTCCGGCGAAGAGGTGGGAAGGGTGAGAGGGCGCGGCCGGGTGGGGGCAGGGGAACAGAACTGGCGCGGAGGGGGAGAAGGGGGTGAGAGAGGGTTTACAGGTTAGGAGGGTTTATATTATAGAGAGAGGGAGAAATTTCTTTTTTTATATATATTTGTCTCTTTCTAGTTTAAATAACTGATATTATCTACGGTTAATTTAAATTACAGATATTTTAGAGAGAGAAACGACAAGAAGAGAGGTAATTATTTATTTTCCAGAGTATTCATGGACTAATAGGTTTCATCATATTTTTTTTCTTTTTAAACACAAGTAATACCAAGTATACAACTCGTGAAATGAGTTGTTATATTTGGAGAAATATTGACAACAAAACCTAAATGAATTGTTTGCCAAACTATTTTATCGACTGAAGAGAAGAAAAGAGAGAGAAAAAAATATAATAAGATTCTTAATTAATAAGATTATTTGACAAATAATCTATTTAGATCTTATTGTCAATCTAATTTAATAATAAATATTTTTATTATATTTAAATATACTATTATGTAAAATTAGTATATTTTTTATTTAATTAATTTTTATTTTAGAGATTAGGAAGTGTTAAAGTTACCCCTAAAAAAAAAAAAGGGTAGCTTAACCCCACTTCTACTCTCCTTTACTCCTAAGTCTTAACAATCTAAGTTTTAAATGGGTTAAGCAAATCTCCCTGCCAAACTGTCGCAGGTGCACCATTCGTTTCTTACGGACCCTTATCTGAGTGAGTGGTTTTTAAATATTTTTTTAAAGTACAATATTCACTTATTTATTTACAAATCACTTCCCTTAATTTTATACTATTTTGTACTGATTTTATCATAAAAAATGGTCATTCTAACCAAATTTGATGGTGTCAAACTTCCATTGGTACGATTCAAATCAATGTTTATGATATCAATATATTTTGATCTAGATGATACACTTAAAAAAATAATAGATTGACCATGTCAAGAATCTTGTCTTTCCCCTTAGCATGGGATCGCAACAATAGGACAACCCATAATTCTTAATTAAGATGTTGAGAATATCATGTATAAATTAAATCTTAGAAGAAAAAAATAGTATAATGGGAAAAACAATTGGTCACACTGTGTCAAAGGAAGATAGGAAAATATTAGAAAAAAGAAGAAAATTTTATTATACTTAAAAGTTGCACTTTTTAATGCACTTCTTATTTTTTTTATCGGGTATCGTTTCAAATATCACAAGTAATGGTGTTTGTTATTCGGTTCAAATCAAGAAATCAAATTGAACCGATCGATTCAGTTTGATTTGGTTCGGTTTGAACATGAAAAAAAATTGATTTGATTTCAAATCAAATCGAAAAAAAAATTGGTTTGATTCGGTTTCTAAACTCTATAAAACAAATCAAACCCATTAAATTGACTTACAATAATAACTTTTAATTTGTATATATTTATTAACTTTATTCAATATAATTACTTAAAAATATATATTATGGAGGGTAATATACTCATCAACATTTAATACTTCATTTTAAATCTTATTTGATAGTAATTTATTAGAAAAATAAGTGATTAAAATTTTATTTAAGGCTAAGAGAATCTAAAGACCTATTTATTTTCAAGTTAAATCGATTTAATTTCAAGGGACTTCAGTTTGATTTGATTCGAGTTGAATTTGAATTTGATTTGGTTTGATTTCTTAAAAAAAATTATAAACTAAATCAAGTCAAACTAAATCACGAAAATCTCCAAGATAATTACTAAAAACTGTGTAAAAATAAGAGAAATATTTCTATATATAGAAAGAGAATATATTTGTTTTTATTTTAGGAAAAAGAATCCGGTCAAAATTCTAGGAGACGAGGTTAACTTCGAGAGAGAGACCACCGGCCAACCCCTTTCCCATCCCGGGTTGGACGCACTATACCGAGTAGTAGTAGCAGGCAGCAGCGGTAGTAGCTGCGTAGTAGGAGTAAGGACCTCCACTGCTACTCCTCTCTCTCTCTCTCTCTCTCTCTCTCTCTCTCTCTCTCTCTCCAGCACATATATATGTTACTATATATACTCGTCCAATCACCTTCTCCAATCTCTCGCTCTTTCTCTCTCTAACCTGAGGAGGTGATGGAAGCCGGAGGGGAAGGGGGATCCGGCGCCGGCGCAGCCGGGGGGAGCGGTTCCGGCTCTCAGGAGGTATCTGCTTCTCTCCTTCTGTGGTTTCCACTATGCTCTCTTCCTGCAGGTTGCGCATGAGACGGCGGGAAGCGGCTTGTTGTGTGTCAGCTAGATCTCGCGGCTGGAGGCTCCGCGGAGTTTCTGCGCTGTTCTTGCCCGGGCCGTCCGCGTTGGGGAATCCTCTTAGCGCTGGCCGTGTCGTTTTGCTGCGCTTGTTGGTGGCTGTTTTTTTTTTTTGGGGGGGGGGGGGAGGGGAGTGAAGAGCCGTTTGCGTTGTTCTGGAGAGTTCTTTGGATGTCCATCTGTGGGGCGTTTGTTTTGCTGCGCTTGTTGGAGGCCGTGGTTTTGGGTGGGGAAGCGCCGTCTGCATTGTACCGTATATAGCTCGCTCACTGGATGCTCGTTGCGTTTGCTTATACTGAATTCGTCGAGGTTCTGCTTGTTGTGTGAGCTTTTCAGGTTGAGAATTCCAAACTTCTAAGTCAAGAGCTGCTGGTCCGCCGGCTGCTTGCTCTTTGCTGGCACTCTCGACCCGAGCTTCGTAGATATCGGGTGTGTTTCTGTTTTTGCATTGGGAATTTAAGAAGTCCGTGGGAACCGGTTCCCGCTGCAAACGGTGTGTAGAGGCACCTGTATCTTTCCTCTCCCATGCGGAGGAGGAGGAAGGGGAGTGTGAATAGGTGCTACGAGAGAGCACCTGCTGTGCCAGGCAACCGATGCAGAAGCAGAGGCCAGATGGAACCTCAGAAGCCATAGATGGCCGTTTAAACTTTTGTGATGGAAGCATATCAAGATTTCAGCATGCATGATCCTTTATCCATCCTGAAGAGAGTGGAATCGGGAGTCTAAAGTGTCTTCAAATGCTACTTAGTGAACTTGGTGACACATATTGCCCTCTTCTTCTGTCAATATAGAGAAAATATCATATGGGTACCTTGCATAGTTGAGCCCCGTTTGCGTGGTCCCCTTAGGAAGGGTCTAGGGGTAGCCCATGTGTTCCCGCAAGATTGAGGGGCGTTTTCCTTGTTTAACTACCTTAAAGTATCACATCTGCAATGTCCTGTATCGTGGACCATGAAACACTAAATCATTCATCATTCATCATCATCATGTTGCATAATGCCTATCCTGGGGTGCCTTAGGTTAACAAGAATATCCACCTGTATTTTCTATGTTTCGATGTTTTTTTGGCCGAAGCCCTTCAGATGCACTTTCACTGTGACAGATAACTGTGCATGTGTTTTGCTGCTAGGGTTGGAGGAAGGGGGAATTTACCTTCATTAAAACTGTTAGCACCCTGGTCCAGAATAAACTCGTTTCAACCTGTTGGGTGGTAGATTTTCTCATTGCTGCCTTAGATGTTCTAGAAATTACTCTCCATACTTCCATCTGGACATGTCCTTAATCCAGAAAACCATCTTAATTCTTAGCATCATGGGATTTTAATCTTGTGGCTATGTATTTCTTACATGCGTTGTGGACCCAAATCATTGCCCTTTTAGATTCTGTGTATAATAGTGCTTATTTTCTTAAGCAGGGCAATCCTCTGCCTTAGTATGTTTATCTTAAGTAATCTTCTAAAGAATTTAAGGCTAAAAGCTTAAAATAGAGATACTAGAAAAAAAAATTTGTGGGCTGAGAGTCAAGCAGCTGAATCTAACAGTAAATCATCTGCACATCTGGAATCGTTTAGGACATCTACCAATGTTAAGCATCAAATGCCTTAAAATCAAAGTAATTCTAGCAGCCAGATTACTGAAGTCCCTGCATTTCACCAGGTTTCTATAGGGGCAATCACCCGCTGGATCTTTTCAGAGGTCTCCCCACCCCCCAAAATCCCCTTTTCAGGAAAACTGCCACAAGATCAGACACAAAGGCAAGTGCTCAAAATGCCGTTCATGTAAATTTAAATGTGTCACTTCCCATCAAACCAGCCTAGTACATGTCACCATCAGCTTATGATGGTGTAACTAGATTATAGCATCATGATTCCCAAGTAATGACCTGTCTTTGCATGATTTTTTGGGTGTTAGTGTTTTACACCAATGAAACTCTTCAATTATGGTCATGGCTCATTGCTTTAAGTCCCCCGCCTTAGGCGGTTTGGACATAGGGGTGGGGAGGGAGCGTCCCACCCCGGGTTCGATCCCCGGCTACAACCAAAAAAAAATGTCATTGCTTTAAACCTTTTCAGGATGCTCACCCTGTCTGGAATCTGGATAGATGATCTAAATGGATGATTGACATTTTATTTGGTTTCGCCATGTAACTCACCATTTTAGTTCAGCACTACTTAATCTATGTTCATGCTTCACGGATGCATATTAGGTTCAGATCTTGGTAGAGACTGACATCTGGAAACCCCCCAGTAGTATGGAATGCAGAATATTGGATTGGCTGGATCGAGATCTGACGATTATGCCACACAAATTTTAGATTTATAGTGTTATATATATATGTATATATTATTATTATATTTCAATTAATGTGTGTACAGCCATTTACATTCATTGTCATATATATCTTAACTATATATATATATGTACATATTATTATTATATTTACATTAATATAGGATTGTATGTACATTAACACACATATATATGTATTAGAGTGTTCATTAATATGATATATATACTATAAAGATATAATCTTAATTATGGTTGCTCATTTAAGAGCTAATCATGTGATTACATAAATATTGTATACATATACGAATGTGTAAATTTATTTATATGATTAAATATATCATAACCACATGTATAAATAAATGAGATCTGTCCCTTTGCTTTGCAACTTAAAATTTTCTTTCCGGGAGCTCCGCTCCTTGAAACTCCCACAAGGGGCGCTGCCCCCTTGACCCCTATGACCTGATTGCTCGGGTCGATCCGCAGGGTGTGACCTTGTAGGTTGATCCGCATGTGCATATCGGCACATTGGAGAATTTATGACCTCAAGCTGCATATTCCAACACTTATCACAATCAATAGATTGTGATATATGTATAATATATACATTTATAAGGATATACATATTAATTGTGTTTGTACATTAATATGTTATGTATATGTGTATGATTACATGAATATTGTGTATATATATGTGTAAATTTATATGTATGATTCCATATACCATAAATATATATATGCATATATATTGAAGATATTTTTCCTGACTTTTTCCCCTTAATTGTCATGATTTTTTTTTTCTGATTTCCCCTTATTTTTTCCAAAAAAAAACATTTTAAAATCTGGCTGATCCAAGACTTCCAACAGATCAGCTGGGATCGGCTGATCCAATCCAATCCGATCTGGATCGGGCGCCCAGGGCGATCCCTAGACCTATCCGATTCTTTTTTCCATGCCCAGTAGAGGGTGATAACTATGGCATACCTTCAGCTTTGAAACATCCGTTGCTTTATTTTCTTTTACTTTTGCTTAAGGATTTTGTTGTGGGCTAACAGATAGCTATGTCCTCTGACCTCTCAACTGTTTTTTTTCTTTCTTCAACCTGAGTTAATAGGAGATTAATTTAATTATTTGTACAATGACAATCCATGCAGGGATATGAAAATCCAACAAAGGTCTCAAGGTCTCTGTCTGTGCCCACACGAAATGTTGTTATTTTAAAATCGGGACCCCTTGGCAGCCTGGAAAATCTTGTACCGGCAAATTCTGAAGATGGTAGGGCCTGAATGCCTGTCATTTATCTTTGATGGTGTTTCTGATAATAATATGAATTCCTTCTCAGTTTACACGGCTGTGATCTTAATGGATGAAATCACCATCCTTCTGACAAGAGTTAATCACGTCTTTTTATGAGTACTCCTGTGAGAGGGGAAAAAAGGCTTTCACACATTCTGTCACTTGTTACTGTCATCATAAAGTTTGCAGTTACTCTTTTCCTTTTATTCTGCTTTGGCCTAAGTTAATATTTGGACATCCAATCTGTCAACCAATAACTCACAAGCTTTCCATGTAATGGAAAGTTGCTTGATTGATTTTAGAGACATGCTTGCTTGTGCTGGATTGTGATAATATCATGCCAAAGTTATCCGATCTCAGTGTATTATTCTGTCAGATTCTCTGAACATTTGAACTGTCGGTCCAATATAAATAAGAATGGTGGTACCATAAATTAAGCATCATAATCACTCATGTCTGTCTCTGCTAAATGAGAAAGGTTTATATTTTTTTGGCATTTGCATTGACTATCTTGACATAATTACAACATCTTATTTCTCTTGAGTATATTAAACCAGAGGTAAATGAAGTCAGTGTCAACCAGGAAATGTTTGAACAGAGGGCTGAATTGCTGGGTTTTAAATGTTGCTGATTTTCTCAGCAAACACTTGGGAGTTGGGATTACCTCTATCTAGAATGAAAATTTTCAAGTATTTGATGGAAGACTTGATGACCGCAACGCAAAGTTGCTGTCCCCTGGTGGAGGATGGACACTGTCATGCTATGACCTCCAAAGTGTAGCTGCATCCATCCATCCATCATTCCCTTGTTCATTCCACCTCCTCCTCCTCCTCCTGTTCAGTCAGAGTCTGGACCAATGACTGCAGCATGAGACTGAACCAGCTCAAGGCTGTTTCATGGGCTGTCCAATTTCTCCTGCTGGTTTTCTAGGTTCAATCAATGTCAAATTGGCTGATTTGGATTGTGATTTGCCGACTCAGAAAATGATTCTTCATGGAGAGAGGTACCTTGTGTACTTATTTATGCTTGCTTCTCTTGTTTCTCCTTAGATAACAAGTGAAGAGAGTTGGTATGTGAAATGGCCAGAAATCTGCAATTATTGGAATCACTTTGATAGTTCGATTGGTCAATGCATAAAATATTTATTACATGGAAGAAAATTTTAAGATCATCCTTTTCTTGTGCAAAGTGCAAACCACTTTACAATTTTCTGAGATTCTTTAATTTTGTTTACAACACACACACACACACACACATATATATATATATATATATATATATATATATATATATATATATATCTCTAATTTGGTATCTTTTCTTTTTTTTCACTATGGGCATGATTTCTCTAATTTGGTATCTTTTTTTTCCACTATGGGCATGATATTTATTTATGGAAAGGTACCAGACTTTTTTTCTTTTGGTTGGGTAGCTCAGTGGCCAAAGGCCACTGGAACCCCTCCCCACCCCGGGATCGAGCCCGGGGGGCCCCCCCAAACCCATGTCCACTCTGCCACATGTTCATGTGCAAATTTTTGCTGTATGATTTCATCTCTTATCCCTCCACTGTTTTTCTACTTGATGACCTTACAGTTCCAATGTACTTTCCCTTTCTCTGACTTATTGTTTGCAAAAAATGTAGTAAAAATATATTATAAATTTAAATAAGTGTCAGCAGTTACATAAACAGTAGTATTACTTAGCTGATCACTTTCTTACTTTTATCTTATGTTATTCTATGCTTCAGAAAATATCTGCAAGTCAACTCAAATAAGTCACACAAGTATAGCCAATGAAGAAGTTGAAATTCCCGAGGAGGAAGCAGTTTGCAGAATCTGTTTAACTGAACTAACAGAAGAAAGAAATTGGCTCAAGATGGAATGCAGTTGTAAGGGGCCTCTGCAGCTTACACATGAGGAATGTGCAGTAAAATGGTTCAGCATAAAAGGCAACAGGAAGTGTGATGTTTGCCGCCAAGAGGTTCTTAATTTACCTGTAACTTTACTTCGGATACAGAGTTCTGCTCAGAGGGAGACTGTGCATCAACATGCCAGACCAGTGTCACAGTTAACTAGGTAAAATGATGCTACATTTGTTACTGTTAAGACATTTTTTTCTGCCCTTTTTTCTTAGATGGAACTTTGATGTAACTAATTGATTTCTTCAGGGAATGGTCAGATGCTGTGGTGCTTGTCTTGATCAGCACAATATGTTATTTCTTCTTCCTTCAACAACTACTGGTATGCCATGTGCTCACTCTTCATGTGAAAGAGGAAGCAACTTAAATTTTGATGCCAAATTGTGTCAGATGTTATTTGTCATGCGATAATTTTTATCACAAAGATGACCGACTATGTACATAATAATAAATGTTACTTAAATCATTCTCTTTGAATGATAATAATGAATTTGGGACTAACTGGCTCACAACAGGCATCTGAGCGATGCCTGTGAAGCAGAAACTAGAACAATCATTTCTTCCATGTTACTATCCTTTAGGTGTTGAGGTCTGTGTCACGATATATATTTCTATGACTCTCATCTGGATTATGACCATCGTTTATCATGTTCTTCTTTTACAACCTTTCTTCCTCTTTTATCTGTTGGTTGATAGTTCCCTCTCTTCATTTGATGATAGGTCAAGGATATGAAAGCTCATGCAATTGTCGTTGCTGCACCTGTTTCTTTCACCTTATCCGTTCTGTCCTCCATTATTTCAGTCACTTTAGGTAATCAATTTTATGAGGAAACAATGATGTTTTGGAACATTAGCAGCTTCTCAAGGCCAATTTGTTTTTGTGCAGTAAGCAAAGAGTATGTCTGGGCATATTCAACATTTCAGTTTTTTCTCGTGTGTGGAGTCCTGCACATACTCCACTCCATTGTAAGTGTTTCTTGACCCCTGCATCATCCATATCATGTGATCCTTATTCTGTAATCTCTACGTAGTGTAGTGGACAAATAACGTGGATCAAAATACCGGCAATAATTTTGTAGTAGCCGTTGCCATATATGACAGAAGACGAGTGAGGCTCATAATGATCCATTATGGCCTCCTAGAACCAAAGTTCGTCAAGTTTCATTTTATTCTATCCTAGTCATACTTTATAATGTTAAATTCCACAGATGTCATATTGATATTTATTATTTCCTACTCACACTTCATTGACGTCAAACCCAATGAATCTCTTGTAAGTTATATAGATTATAATTTTTTCCATATTTGGTATTTCAGAGCAGACTAGATCTAAAGCCTGATGATTTCCTATCCTTTTTCTGTTGCATTAAGTTAGATTAATCTGACTTGGTGTTTGAACCTGACTTTGGTTTTTGAAAAAAACTGTGTAAACTGATGCTGACAAGGTATAAGCTTCTGGTAGTCAGGTGGAGTCAGAAAAATATTTCAAAAGTAAATGGCTTAGTTCATCCCATCTTGTTGCGACGGACTTGAGACATATAAAGACAAAAATGTAAGTCAACTAATTCTTGTCACCATGAATAAGGGTAAGTGGCCGAACCATGGTGTTAAATTTACCTTTCGAAGAAAGGAAAGTGCATGCAGATGTGATCTGAGTACTCCCGAGAAATGATGCCTATTTCAAGAGTCGAGTGAGATATATGGTTTTTAGTTTTGGACTTTGAAAATAGTTTCAAGCTGCAAGCTGTGTTGTCGGAGCTGATGATTACTGCTGACCTTGTTAAAGGAATTTTATTTCAGTAGTTTGTCAAGGCTTTATTTTTCCCTTTAAATACAATTTATGATTTTACTTTTCTTATCATGCATACTTCTGGCCTCGTTTCTTTACACATCTTAGCCGTTGGTACATGGTGTCTACTTATTAATGTTGCTACCTGTCAGATGTGTCTAAGAATATGGCGCTACTACCCAATGTAGTCCTCTCATGTAGATAGACACTCTGTTTCCCTTGCCTTTCAAGTTGACATGCAGATATATATATTGCTCGAACATTTAATTCGATTAACTTCCTCTGCTGATCGAAGTTTCCAAGTTGTTCCCAGTCGCTGTTTCTTGACATGTCTATGTGCAAGATGTCATCCTTGAAAAGGCATTTCTCTTAATTTGTGGTTGCAGCTTCGGATGCAAATAATATTTGCAATCCCATTCGCGGCAGTTGTAGGTCTGGGGACGGCCCTAGGAGTCAATTCAATGTGTCTTCATCTCTCTGCTTGGCGAGCTCGGCGTCTTCGAGCACGGGAGATCGAAAGTCCAGTTTGACTGAATTTGATGCCATTTCTTTATATTTTTTTTAGTTGTCTATAAATTAGTCTCTAGGGGGATTATGCATCGGGTCTCAGCATCCCCTTCTGTTGACAAGAACAGTAGGATACTTTGCTGTTGTACATGACGAATTTTGGATGTGGGTTTCATCATGTTTCTCTCATCCGTGCTTTTTTTGGTAAACTGTGGATGTAGATATCATCATAATTCCATTCAGTTTAATTTATTAATTGTGGTTTTATTGAGTCTTTTTCTTACTGAAAAACTCACCATGCAATATGTGAATATTTGTATTCCAGTCTCTCCAGATTTGGGTTTCACGTACTGATGCATTGTCTCGTGGCCTGCTGCTGCTCTAGACTGAACATTCACCTGCAAATAACGATCAAGTTTCTAACACCAGTTTTTTTTTATGTATAATAATATTTCAGCCTTTGCCCTGGCTGGTCGATAGTTGTCCGGACAGGATTAAGGACAAAATCCCACTTCCGGAACTACAGTTTTTTTTTTGCGACACTAACACTAGGTATGCTGTTCTAATGGTAGAATCGTGTCTTTGCAAAGAGTTGATGTCTAAAGACGACACAAGAGAGAGTAATAAGCACAATCCCTAGAAGTGCGGGGATGGCTGGGCATGTAACTTGATCAGTCCATCATGAAAGTTTTTTTCTCTTAGTTTAAATATCTAGGGTTAGAGTTTGGATCTCAGAGCAAATTTATCTATTGGATCATGTCTTCTTATGTAGCCACATATCCCTACTTATGTTGCGTTTCAGATCAATTAGTTCAGCATGAGAGAGGGGGGAGGTGTTGTTTAATTTCATATCAAAAATATATGGGAGTTTCAACTCCCTCTGTAGAGAATTCTCTCAACTCAACACATGTTTTAGATTAGTCATTAGAGTTCAGATTTTTAAATTTAAGGTTTTGTAATTTAATGACATGGACTGATAAAGAATGAGGTGATGGTCCTTAAAAGAAATAATTAAAAAAAAAGAAGATTTGATTGAGAGATTGCATGGAATTCGGCAGAAGTCGCAATTTCATAAACGTCAAAATTTTAGTGGTGTGATTATTAAGGTCAATTAAGGGCATTTGGTCTAGTGGTATGATTCTCGCTTAGGGTGCGAGAGGTCCCGAGTTCAATTCTCGGAATGCCCCCTTCGAATTTTCTTTTTCCCCAAAATTTCTCCCATCTTCGATTTAAAGAAGTCTAAACATTGCCCACGAGTGTCAGACACACATCCTCTTGTGTGGCGAGAGGCGACATACTTTTTTTTTTTGGGTCCAAAAAAAGTGTATTTTTTGCAATTCTCAACCAAGCTCTATAATTCGTCATAATTAAGAGATCAGCCTCCACCTTTTCAATAAATTTTCCTAAATTCTTCTTTTTCTATTCCCATTTTTTTATTTTCAACTCTCAACCAAGCTCTACAATTCGTCATAATTAAGAGATCAGCTTCCACCTTTTCAATAGAATTTCCGAAAATTCGCTGGGATGTTTCACTAAGATAACCTGACATTTTTTAGAGGCTATAGCTAACTATCATCCATGGAGAGACTAACCCCACAATATATGTGGGACAATGGAGGTTGAAAACTAAAAAAAATTCTTACCCTTTCAATTGCAGAGCATGATCAAACAGTCTGCACTGTCCAGCCATGTGGCTGTAGATCCTGCAAGTGCGTTGCGCTCTTTGACATCCCAAATTTTGCGGAGGGTAAGCGATGATAGATCTGTAGGATTAAATGAAAGGAACCACACCTACGATAAAGGAGTCGTAACATGTAATTTGGAAAATAATGATGCCTAAAATTTTTAGCATCCCCCAAGGATATTATCCTTATTTGGGATTGTTTTTTTTTTCTGAGAGAAAAAAAATCCTCTTCAGAGAAAAAAAAAACTTGATCTTACTTATGAAGACATATTTTTCACTACATTCAGTATAAAATTAAATTATATTTTTACACAATTCTCATAAAATATGCATATCTTATTGCGAGATGACACTTGAGCATAGCCCATTGTTTAGTTTCCGCAGACGACATGAATAATGATTTGTAAAATTTCAACATGTCCCTGAAGAGAGATTATTTTCGTTTGAAATTGTCTTTTTTCTTAAAAAAAAAATCCTCTTAAGAGAAGAGAAATATATCTTACTATAAAAACACATCTAATGTAAGACTAAACTATGCAGACAGACATTTTGAGAGAGAGAAAGGAACGATGGTGCAGTGTTCGTAAAAAGACAAGTGACCATTATGTAAGAAGTAATAAGCTACTGTAGAGAACGCTGACACGTGTGGATAAATATGTGTGTATATATATATATATACACACACATATTTCATGGGATTGATCAACAAATGGATGACATAGTTTGAGGAAAAATATATAAAAAGACTTATCACTTCTATTTCCATCTTGCGTTATATCTTACTATTCTCATTTTAAGCCAAATATATGAATGTGGCGTCTGCTACGTTAGCATTTACCACAACTAGTTGGCCAGGTGTGTAACTAGTACTATACCTGGTAAAAATAGCCCCCATACTGCTGGTACAATGTGACCAGGTAACAAGGGAGGAGAGTAGAGTAGAAGGGGGAAAGAGGGATGCTACGGTGCGACTAAGAATGGCCTCCCCAGTGTTGGCACAACACAACCAGAGTACAGTAAGTGAGGAGAGCCCCCATATAAGTTAAAGAGATCCAATGAATCTCATTTTACATAAGCTAGACTGCCAAAGCCCACATGAGGAGCAATGGGTTCCTTTTGAATTAATAAACCTCCCCCTAATGATAGCAGGACCAATGGGTTACTTTCAACTGAGCACATCAAAATTACATGATCTGTGACCCCTGTAATGCACCGAGTCCAAATGGATGGTCATGGCCAGGCTCAACTTTCTAAAACAACAAAAGAGAGAGGAAAAGAACAGAAAAAAGAAAACTAGGCTAAATACATTACACGAGTCGAAGGGACGGATGGCCATCAAGTCGATGACTCTATAGAGAAGACCCACCGGCCACCGCAGCTAAATCCCCTCTTTTAACTCATTTCAAACCTCAACAACATTCAGATGCAACTCTCCACCTTTCAAACTTACCAGTGATGAGAAGGCTGCAGCATGGTTGGAGGGACAAAACATACCTTCCACTATCTCAACCGGAGTTTGTGCCAATGAGAGTATCAGGCAGCGATGCAGCGTCGAGATACCAATAACCACACAACTTACCACCTCTTTCCCGGGTCAGACGAAATGAAGGGATTTGATGGGAGAATCTCAATTGCTCATTCCGTTGAATTGTCATTGTGCTCGAAACTCCCCCGTTCTTTCTGGCCTTGAACACAGCCTTAAAACCATCCACCTTTTCCAGAATCGTGACTACAAACATGGAAGCATTGCTGGAAAGGACCTCCACGACCTCATATTCACCTTTCTTCGCACAGTCCTTCAAGTCAGAAGTCCCCATTCAGCATTCCATTTCTTGTACACAGCCCACACCTGACCGACCTGTGGATAGACATGACAACGCCCTTTCCCAGCCAGTTCAGCTTGTACCATATGCGAAAAGTACGCAGTTGTATCATATACTTCGTCAGCTTCTCCCCTAGAAGAATATAAAAATCTTCCACACGCAAGAGGAAGATCCTTAGACAACCATATCTCCTCCTGTTTTGACATTGGATAACCATCCAGCCATGTTATGTGCACTTTAAAATCTTCTGAACTGACTTTTTTGACCAATGCATAATACTTAGGGAAGTCGTCAAGCTCACAATAAAGTGCCCAAATTTGACCAGCTTGAAACTTCCCTGTGGATCTTTCTGAATAGAAGTCATAAAATTCTGAATCAGAACATTCAGAAACTGTGGGACACGAAGAATCTGACGGAGAGCCATTACCATTCTCCATCACATTGCTGCAACCATTATGGAGTGTGTCTAAATGGCCTGCTTCATTATTTACCATATTCCTCTCTGCATCGGCTGAACTAATGTGGCTTCCACTTGCTCGACTGTGTCTCCTCTCATATGTGTGTTTCAACACATTTGCAGATTCGTCACTGCCATCAAGGGACTTTCCTATCCCAATCTTCTCATTTTCTTCTTCCTCATTCTTAACTGTAAAAGACTTTCCCAAGTCGTTTGTGGATTTTTTTCCATGGTCCTGGAATTTAAACATTGTGTACCATTTACATTACCTCTATGTTCATCTTGTGCCCCAACTTCATCAAGAGCTACGGAATCAAGTGTTTCTTCAAAGTTGGTAGGAAGAGAAGCCGGATCAAGTTCATAAGATCCTTCTGGAATGCCCTCTCTTTCTTTTCCAGTCATCTTATATGAAGGGACCATGTGGGAGAACCTAAGTAATTCAGAGGGTGGTATGTGCAGTATGCAGGTTGCCTTCCTTCCTCCCGGGCAGAATAGGCTCACAAACCCTTTCACCTTAACCAAGGGTCTGACATTCACACCAGCATCAGATGCAAAATCCGATAGGATTTCTACAAACTCATAGTCGTATTGTCTGTGTTGGTCTGGATTAGAACTCCATTTGATATCCCAATCTTTGAAGAGGGCCCAAACCTCACCTTTTCTAGGGTATATACTATAAGAATTTCTTTTTGAATCTCTGTTTGCAGGCATTATGTGAGAGAAGAGTTGAATATCCTCAGTGTTTTCCGTCTTGCCATGTCTGAAAGTCCCACAGCTTGTAGGCAGTTCCGTATAAAACCAATCTTTCTCAGCTTGGCTCACATGACGATACTCTAGCCAAGTGAAATGCACCATAAATCTTGTCGAAGAAACACTCTTAATCCGAACATAGAATCTAGGCATACCATCTAAGTCATCATAGAGTGCCCAGATCTGGTCAACAGCGAGACAACTTTCAACCCTATCCTCATCAAAGTCATGAAATTCTGGATCAGGGTAAGACAAGGTATCACAATGCGGTTTGTCTGTGCTACAATCAGAGCTAAGACCATCTTTAGATCTTCCCTCACTTCCATCTTTCACTTTCAAGTCTTCAGAACCTTCTGTGCATTTCTTTCTCAGAGTACTTCCAGTTGGTTTGTCCTTGTCAGGAGACGTGCTTCCTCTGTTCCCGTCATTCAGCTTACTTTTAGGGCTGGTGGCATGAGTTTGCTCTTCAACCTCATAAACATCATCTTCAGACAATTTTGCATCACTTTTGTGCAACTTCCTTCTCAACTGTTCAGAACTAGTAAGGTTCTCAGAATCATTGTCACTATTTGAATCTTCATTATACGAAATGTTATGCTTCTGCCTTGTAGATCGCCGTGAAGATTGCCCCCGCATCTCTGCATCCTGTGGTGCAGCATGCTCAGATTCTTCAATAATGTTTCCCTCACTGTCAGTACTATCTGTATCACTGGAATCTGCACCTTCAGATTCTTCAAGACTTATCTCGTCACTATCAGTATTATCTGTATCACTGGACTCTTCTACCATTTTCCTCCTCCGCTTGGAACTGGGATTTCCTGTTGAATGCACAACTGGCTTTCTCTTGTTCACATGCTCAAATTTCACCTTCTCAAACTTTACTTCTTGTTCTTTCCTGGTTCCATTCTCCACCTGACTGTTTTCTTTCTCATTGTTTCGCACTCCCTCACCATACACATTTTTCATTCCCACCCCTGAGTTGGGCACTGGTGGACTAGGCGTCACACCTTGTGCATTTAAATCATAAGCCATAAAAGGGTTCATGCAATTTTGGCAGCGGAGAGCTTTGTTGATAATGGTACGAAAATATTGGTATCTTGTTCCACAAGAAGGACATAGAGTCCAAAATGTCTGAGCAGCATTTGCTGTCTGTGCTTGCTGTTGTGTCAAAGGTGTGGTGGCATTACTGCGGTAAATGTTAGTGGTCATCGGTTGCTTCCAAGCATTAGAAGACATGTTCGGCTGATGAGGTGGGGGTCTTCGTCCCATAGTTGGAATGGTAGCCTTCCTCTTCATGTCATAAAGAGAACGTGCTGCCTTATCTGAAAGTGTTCTGTGTGCTTCCCCAACTAACTTAAATGCAGCTTCAGCTCCAGCAAACTTGTTTTTGTCAGGATGGAGTAGGAGAGCGAGCTTTCTGTACTGTTTCTTTATTAATGGTTCATCAGCTGTGGGCTCTACTTGAAGGATTCCGTACCAGTCCTCAGACCCACTCACTCTTGTTTCAGCAGCACAATGTACTTCACAGACAGTAAGCATTTGAGATATGTTCTCAAGATCAGGAAAAAGCTGGAGGGCTTTCAGGGCAAATTTCTGCGCTCCAACGAAGTCTTTACATTGCATCCTTTTTTCAGCAATAGATCTGGCTCGGAGAGCCTCTTCCTTGTTGCACTCCATTGCAGCTTACTATCAAGACAATGCTTCGCTTCTAGAGGCTAAGCTTGCAATGGCATCTGCATTTTTTTCCCTCACAGTACCTTCAAACATAAAAAGCTAGCAACCAACTGCACAACAAACAAGTAATGAATGACGACACAGAAAAGGTGCAGAAAATTGACTAAAATGTAGGAAAAGAACACAAGAAATCATTGTCAAGAAGAACAAATGATTAATTGAGAAGACAATTGAAAGTGAAGGCAAAATGATATTGAGGTATTCAGAAAGTAAGAAATGTTTATTCATGCCACACTGAAAACCAAACATCTATAATTGGATATATGGATCAAGAACACAAGTGGATGGTAAACCTCATTTTAACTAAAAAAATGCCATTATCTGGTCTTCAAGGTGCAAGGCATTCTAGTTAATTAATGTGCAAAGAAAGATGACAAGGTGGATAGCAGGAAAGGAATTGCCTTCAGTGTTAGCCATCAGAAATGCCAGTATAGTATACACAAAGGGCCACACAAAATGACATGTTCACAACCTTGAGGACAAGTTGTCATGATGAGCCATTTCCTCAAATGTTATACATAAAATGCAATCATCTGAAAAAATGGAAATCTCTCACAAATCATCCACGGGCTAAAGTTGTTCTCAGAATTGCCAATGTAGTCCATAGCATGGCATGTAAAATGAATCCCTACATCTTCTTATCCCCAGTTCTAGGTGCGGTTATGTCTCTGTTCCATCATGTGCCAAACTCATAACTAAGGCACCGTTTGGAAACATTGTGAGAAAAGGAGATTTGGGATTCCAATCATTGGAATCTCACTCTTTCTCACTCTAATTCCCAAATGAGAAAAGTGATTATAGATTCTCCAAAAGTAGATTTTGAAAAAGTGGAGAGAGATAGAGAGAAGAGGGGTAATAATGAGGTCTTGGATTTGGAGCCTCAAAAGCTGGTTTTTATGAGCTTTTTGGGTGATTTTGGCTTTTGAAAAAGTAAAATCACCTATTTGTATTCCCAAACAGTGCCTAAGAACTGTGCCATCCCACCTGAGAGTCCGGGACAAACGACTAAAATTGGCAACAGTTTTTTCTCATGGTGTAACTAAAAAAATGCAACAAAAAAATCTCCCCAAGACATTGAAGGAGACAGTTGACATTTGTGCTCATCAGATACGAAAGTTGTGACACCCATGCTTTTGATCTGGATTCCTGGCATACTAGTTCATCTTCTCAATTCCTGCAACAGTTAGATCGGGGTGTAAATCACAGACAAATATGATATGATCTTCAATTATTAGTAAACTAATTGGCTTCCTTTGTTGTCTTGAAGCAAAGGAAGCGAGAGAAGATTAGGCATCTGTCATGTGTTCCTTGGCAGAGCGATTACACTCAACATCAGTAATGCACTGGTTCTACATACGTCAAACTAGAGTAAATAAGTCATGCCAATGTGAAACTCCTGTTGACCCACATCAGGGAACCAGTCAGTGCATGCAGTTCCTTTGAAGCATGGGCACATGGCTCTCCGTATAGGCTTATCCTTACATGTGTGACTTATTTCCAAGCTTTTGACCAATCGCCACTGGCCGCATGCAAATATGAGAAACCTCAAGCACTCGGAGACCTCATTTTAAATGGCAGTAGATGAGGGGAGACAAAACATCCTTTTTCTGCTTCAGTCTTTTGAGAAATGACAACTGATGCTCTTCACCCCTTTAAGCCTTCTTCTAAGGAACACCTTCCACCAAGGCGAGATCTGAGAGTGGGAAAGGATAAAAGGAAGGATAAAGCTGGAGAGTGACCTGGAGACATGGCAGAATACGGATGGGTATGGATTTGCTGCCCCTTGAATGACCTAGTTCTAGACAAAAAATCAGTACTTAGTACGCATTGGATTGCTGAACATAAGTGGGTATGAATTATAGAAAAGAGAAATGCAACAACCACAAGAGTTATTTCCAGCAGAATCTACTGCTTCAAGCAACCTCTTGGTAATATGCTCACTGTACATGTGTGGGTATGGGATAGAGAAAAGGGAAGTGCAAATACAATGAAAGCAATTTTCAAAATATTTTGGGCTCTACTTGTTTCTCCATACCTTCTTTCACTTGTTTCTCCATACCTTCTTTCAGTGACCTACATTTTGGATTTAACTTGAATGTAATATGAAATTAGGAAGGCACTAACCATTAGCATGATGAGAGTTGAATATGATATGATCCATACACATTTAGTTGTTTATAAAAAAATGGTAGTAAGTTAGGCTTGGATAGAATGATCGGGTTTACCGGGTCGCTCTCTCTCTCTAGACGTTTCTAGTGAGAGAAGTTCTGGGTATGTCCTGGCCCTCCGGGGCTAACCGCGTCCCTCTGGGGGGAGGCTCCAGAGGAGGCGGAGTCCGGCGGAGCTCTTCAGTGGGAGGGGTGAATGTTCCGACGTGTTTCAGTTGTGGCCAGAGGGGACACACCAGTCGTTTTTGCCTGGCAAGGGAGCGAGTTGGACCTCATAGTTTGAGAAGGGTGCGACCGGCTAGGACTTTCGCGGATGTGGTTAGAGGTTCGGAGGTATGGGAGATTAATCGGCTGCAAGGGAACACCAATTGTGCTGAGGCAGGTGAGTTCCCAGCGGAAAGTCTAGCGAGGAGGGAAGGCTGGTTGAACCGAAGCCTATTTGTCTCTGTCATTCAAGGGTCGGTGGAGGCGGAGGACCTCAGAATTAGGGTAGCAGCTCTCTGGGGCGACTGCTGGGAAATATCGAAGGTCTTCAAGCAAGCTTTTCTAGTGGTGGGGAGTGATGAGCAGAAGGTTTCAGCGGCCGTGGAAACAGGGGTTTTGGTGGTGGGAGATGCTCTGCTCCGTGTGAAAAGATGGGATAAAGGGACTGGGACCTTCCCTAACCCAGGGCTTCAGAGGATCCGGATGACTTTGGAAGGAGTTCCAATCCTGCTATGTGACGAGGAAGGTATTGCCTTCCTAGTTCGGCCGTTCGGGGGAGTCATCCAGGGGAAGCCGGAGTTCACCCCGATGGGCTCGCGGACGGCGGTTTCTGTCACCGTCTCGGCCCCATCGGAGTCTGAGATCCCGGCCGTGATCACTGCGGTGGTTGGCGGAGAGGTCGTCATCGTCCGGGTGTGGGTTCTTCGGACGGCGCAGAACCAGTCCCAGCCGACGCACCTAGGGTTCCAGGCAGGGCGAAAGGTGGAAGACAATGTACGGAGGGAACCGGTGGCGGGAATTCAAGCTTTAATATCGGATTCGGATACTCATCTGGATCATGTGTTTCGGGTCGGAGCCACCAATATCCGCTGCAGTCAGGGGGATCCGGCGGGCGGGCGACCCGGGTATGCGCGGGCGACCCGCGACTTATCCAAATCCGCCAGCGGAGATCCTATCGGTCCAGCAGGAACCGATAAGGGTCTTCTCCCTCACCCGATAGCTCTGAAGCCTCGCGGGGACGGGGACAAGAGTCCGACGGCAGTGTTAGCGCCCCTCGTCACAGGGAAGAAGGGAAAGATGCTCGGAGGGGTGCCGGAACTGCTTAACGAAGCTGCGACTGCCCCGACTTTCTCAACGGCGCGTTCCTCTTTGATGGGGGCCTGCAGTCCAGTCAGCTCACATGTTGATCTGGAAGGGGGGGGATGCCCATTGATAGGGAGGGATGCAGAGCCCTCCGAAATGACAAGGATGCTTCATCGTTGCAGGAAGGAAGGCCAATCCAGAATCTCTCTCTTGATCTTGTTGCCTCTCAAAGGGCACTTGACCAGGTGCCGGAAGGGGCCACTCTATCATTGGTCCAGGCCAAGACAAACGACAGTGTTATCCCTTTCTTTGGAGGTGTGGAAGATGAAGAGGTTGAAGCTGGACAAATCTACAAGTCTTCTGAAGGGACCCGATTTCATTCCACTCCGTGTCCTGGGGTGTTTTCTCCGGACAAAGAGATGCTGGAATTTCACGCTTGTCTTGACAAGGAGGAGGGGAAGGAGCTGATGGGGGAAGTGCAGAGGATTACAGAGGAGCATTTCAAGGGTCTGACTGAAAAATTGGGGGTCTCCTATGATGGAGTGGAGAAGGGAATTAGAGGGGCTGTTTTTATGATCCAGAAGAGGTGGCTGACAGCATTAGCAAGGGAGGCAAAAAAAGATAAATCACAGAAAAAGTCAAGAAGAGAAGTAGAGGAGACAGTGCAGGAGAATGAAGGGGAAAGGAATATGGGGACGAGGGAGGAGGATGTTGTTCTAGTTGCATCATGAGAATCATCTCATGGAATGTTAGGGGTATTGGGGGAGGGGAGAAGAGGAGGATAATTAAAGAAATGGTTACGTATGGGAAGGTTGATATCATGTGCTTACAGGAGACTAAACTGGAGGCGGATGGGGAGACTGTCCTTCGGGAGATAGGGGGAGGAAGATTGTCCGAGGGAGTTTGGTCTCCAGCAGTAGGAAGGGCAGGTGGATCATGATTCTGTGGAATCCTTTTGAAGTGGAGGAAGTGGTGGAAGATAGAATAATTGGAAGGTGGGCGATCTCTATTCATTTCCGATCAGTGAACCAGGGCTTTTCTTGGGATTTTACCTCTGTCTATGGGCCCCAATCGAGGGAAGGAAAGAAGGAGGTTTGGGATCAGCTGTTGGTCAATCACTTAGCGTCGGGACGACCTTGGTGTGTGGCGGGAGACTTTAATGATGTTCTTCATGCGGATGAAAGGACTGGTAGTCAGAATCAAGTTGGTGAGACTGAGGACTTCCGCGAATTTATCCATCAGGCTGCTCTTATTAATGTTGGGCTGGCTAACTCTCAATTCACCTGGTCTAATATGAGGGGGGAGGTGTCTTGTTCCAGACTTGACAGGTTCCTCTGTACTGCGGATTGGGAGGAATTGTTCCCCTTTGCAAAGGCTTTTACCCTCCCTCAGGTAGTGTCAGATCATAAACCTATCCTTCTCAAAACAAGTTGCCAAAGGGGGTACAAAAGGAGATTCAAGATGGAGAAGTTTGGCTGAGAGATCCTGAGTTTTTGGATTTAGTGAATCAAGCTTGGGTTATCAGGGTCACCAGGATAATGCGGTGATTATATTCATCAATAAGTTGACCAAGACTGCTCAAGCTCTGGAGGATTGGGGGCAGAAGAGGAGGTTACCTACAAAGCAGGAAAAAGAAGCTATTTGGGGCAGATTCAGGGGCTGGAACAGTTAGAGGAAGCTAGTCTCTTAGATGATCAAGATAGGCTACTCAGATCTGAATTAAGGGACAAGTTTGATGAGATTTTAATCAGAGAGGAAATTTATTGGAAGCAAAGATCGAGAGAGAGATGGATCAATGAGGGGGACAATAATACCAAGTTTTTCCACAGAATTGCTTCAGGTAGAAGGCGCAAAAACCACATTCACAATATTTCTTTGGGGGACAATGTAGTGCAGAACGAGGAGGACATCAGGATGGCAGCAAAGAGCTGCTCTCTTTTCTGAAGATCAGCAAATCAGGCCAGACTTTGACGAGGAGTTATTGCCGAGACTTTCTGAAATTCATAGAAATGATCTGGTGATCCCTCTCAACATGGAAGAGCTCCATCAAGCAGTGTTCTCTTTACCTGGTGATAAGGCTCCAGGTCCAAATGGATTTCCCATGTTCTTTTTCCATCATTGTTGGGAAATCATTAAGGGTGATCTTCTTAAGGTGGTAGTAGATTTTATGGAAGGCAAGGCTCATTTGAGAGGCATTAATAAAACCTACTTAGTTCTTATTCCCAAAAAGCAGGGAGCCAATATTTTTTCTGATTTTCGGCCAATCTCCTTGCTGAATAGTGTGTACAAAATTATCTCTAAGGTGCTGGCTTCTAGGCTTGTGAAAGTGATGGATAGTGTGGTGGATGTCTATCAAGGGGCTTTTATCAAGGGTAGACATATTCAAGACAATTTTCTGGTTGCTCATGAGAGCATTTTTGAATGGAAAAGGATGAGGAGAAGGGGTTTCATTCTGAAGCTTGACTTTGAGAAAGCTTTTGATAGAGTTAGTTGGGGATGTATTGATGCGGGATAAGACCGGGGGGAGGAGGAAGAGAGGGAGGGAGAGCAGGGATCGCACAGGGGAGGGGGAAGCCAGATGAAGGGGGAGGGGAGAGGATAGCAGGTAGACGAAGGAGGGGAGGAGAAGGGGACGACAGGGAGAAGGGTGGGGGTGGGGGGTAAGAGAGGGAGACCCACACAGGGTTTGAGGCAGCGCCTCCACCAAGCTTTTTGCGTTTCTTCTTCTATTCCATTCTATTTCCATCTTCCCCTAAAAGACTACATACAAAAGTATATATAGGACAAGCCCATAAAACCTTACTGTTCATCTACCCACTGGACCAAAATATCCCCAGTACAAATGACAAAATACCAACCTTGTCCCACATCTGCAAATAAGCTTTACTTGTCTTGAAATTAGACTTTTAATTCTATCTTACTAGATCAAACTCCACAAAAAATAAAAATACATAGTAAAATAAAATTGAAGTCAATATCACTGATGTCTACAGTCTCGAGTCTCGTTCTGCGTCCGTCACGAGTCACGGTCCCCGTCAAACTCCCCCACTTCGAAAAAATTCGGCCTCGAATTTTAAAGTGTCGAAGTAGGAGAATGATATACGCCAGAACCGGCGTGAGATACGCCATACGAATCATAATAGTACAAGTCTCAAACTGTTGACCAAGGTACACCTCACAAAAATCTAACCACACCACATCAAAGTCACCGGAATCAATGTTGAAAAGCACATCTATCATGGGCGGATGACTGCCAAAGAGTGTTGAGATCTCGAATAAATGATTCGATAGTGCATCAAAACCGGCTTCAATCATCAGAGAGTGATCCCATGACTCCACTATATGAGTTGTCTGGCGTACTTCAATGGAGTCAATCATAGCCACATTTTCAATCATCTTCTCAGGCTCTACCATAGTAGGTGGCAGTGGGCATGCACCTCTACCTGAGCATCAACCACAGTTGGCAAAATGTAGACTCTAATTTTGTTCCAGTGCCACTTGGAATCAGGTTGACAAGCTTTAACATGTGAATTGCTTTGAACTTTAGGCACATAGGCAAGAAAGTTGAACAGACATCCTGGATAATCAAGATCTCGGATGGTACAATAACTCTCGTCAGCAAATACCTCAACACGCTCACTGTAACCATTTCTGACCCACAATGAGATAACTGGTCGGTTGGCAAACTAGATGACTGCTGCGAAGAAATTGTAGCCCAAGCGCCGTATGATAGATAAGATCTTTGTGCTCCGAATCTGCTTTCAATGATCAAGACAATGACACAAATATTTTTCCACTTTCATATTCGATTAACTTCCCACTTTGAGAAGTGAGTCCACGACGGCTTGAGACATAATTGTATGATTGTAGCGATCAAATATCAACAAAATAACCCTTCTATTTGATAATCGCACTAGTGTCCGAAATGGAGTAGAAATCATAGTGCCCAACTGATGCGGGACAAACCTGCTGATGCGGGACGAACAGCTCGCACAGGGGGTTTCCAAACTGAGGCAGGACGAGGCTGCTGGTTGTTCTTTGTCCAGGAACCCGACTCGAACAGGGGTCCGAACTGAGGTGGGAGAGGTGTCGACTGTGACGGGGTGGGGGGTGGGTGTCCAACCACCCAGGGGCAGACCGTCGGGAGGTCTTCAGAAACGTCGGCGGTGACCTTGCCTAGTACAGACGATCGAACGGGGCCCGCGACACAGAAGGAAGCCGGGTGGGGGTCCGGCGGTCGGGGACGACGCTGCTAGACAGCCGATCGCAACAGAGCGTCCCACCGGGCGTCCATCGCAGTGGAGGAGGAAAGGGAGGCCCGGCGGTCGGGGCTCACCACGACAGAACAGGGGCACCAGCGGCTTCCGATGACCGGTGCGAAGGTGAGGCTGGCGGAGCGGGCGGCCGACGAAGCTGGTCCGGAGCGGAGACGGGGCGCGGAGGCGGTTCGGCGCGGGCGGAGGCCCACAAGCGCGGCTGTGGGGGCCGCGGGGAACAGTTCCGGCGCGTGGGCTCCGAGACGGGGTGAGGGCGACAGTGGGGGGGGGGGGGTTCGCGAAGGGACTGCGGGGAGGGGAAAGGGGAAACGGGGAGGTTCGCGCGGGGGCTGAGAGTTGAGAGGGGGAAAACAGGGAGTGGGGAAAGACCGGCGCTGGCCGCTGGGGCTTTCTGGGAAAGGGAAAACGCGAGAATGGGGGGAAGGGGGTGTGCGTCGCGGGGAGAGCGGGGGTAGCGGGAGGAGGCGGAGGGTGGCGCGGGTTCTGGACGCGTGGGGGTTTGGGGCGGGGTGGCCAGCGCGGGCTTCTGGAAATGGGGGGAGCTTGGGGCGGGGTTCCGGAGATGGAGGAGGGAGCCGACGGGAGGGGGAACCGGAGAGAGGGAAGCAGGGAGGGGGGGAGCTCGCGCAGGGGGGGTCCGGGAGCAAGACAGAGAGAACAAGGAGAGAAAGAGGGAACTGGGGGAAGATAGAACGGGGGAGTGGAGGGGGTGTTCGCGCAGGGAGACAGGGAAGAGCTTGCGCCGGGGGGGGGGTCGCCGTTGGGCCTGGGGATGGAGGGTCCGGCAGAGGGAGACTGAGAAGAGCAGGGAAGGGAGAGATGAACAGAGAAGATAGAAGGGGGATCGAGTTTGCTCTGATACCAAACTGATGCGGGACAAGCGGGGGGGAGGAGGAAGAGAGGGAGGGAGAGCAGGGATCGCACAGGGGAGGGGGAAGCCAGATGAAGGGGGAGGGGAGAGGATAGCAGGTAGACGAAGGAGGGGAGGAGAAGGGATGACAGGGGAGAGGGTGGGGGGGGGGTTGAGAGAGGGAGACCCACACAGGGTTTGAGGCAGCGCCTCCACCAAGCTTTTTGCGTTTCTTCTTCTATTCATTCTATTTCCATCCTCCCTAAAAGAATACATACAAAAGTATATATAGGACAAGCCCAAAACCTACTGTTCATCTACCCACTGGACCAAATATCCCCAGTACAAATGACAAAATACAAACTTGTCCACATCTGCAAATAGCTTACTTGTCTTGAAATTAGACTTTTAATTCTATCTTACTAGATCAAACTCCACAAAAAATAAAAATACATAATAAAATAAAATTGAAGTCGATATCACTGATGTCTGCAGTCTCGAGTCTCGTTCTGCGTTCGTCACGAGTCACGGTCCCCGTCATGTATCCTTAAATCCTTAGCAAAATGGGCTTCCATCATAGTGGATTGGCTGGATTCGGGATTGCATATCTTCAGCTTCCTTTAAAGTGTTGAGTAATGGGAACCCTCTCCCTCTTTCTCTAGTGGGAGAGGTCTCCGTCAGGGAGATCCCTTCTCCTCTTCTCTTTGTGTTGGTGGGGTCAGATCTTTGGCAAAACTTTGGTGCAGAGCTGAGAGGGCAGGCATTTATCTGGTTTCCAAGTGGGAAATTCTGAAACCGCAGTCACCCATCTCCAATATGCTGATGATACTATTGTGGTTTATAGCAGGAGAGCGAGATCAGATTGTTGACAATTAAATTGAGTTGGAAGTGATCAGGATATCACAGGCTAAAGATTAATTTTAGTAAATGTCTGATGGCAGGTATCAACATGAGTGATGAGGAAACAGGGGAAGCAGCATCAGTTTTCGGTTGTCAGACGGTTCATTTCCTTTTTCGTACTGGGCCTCCCACTCTCTCTGGGGACCGCTTCGCTGTGCTGACTGGAAAGTCATTGTGATAGATTTGAGAATTGGTAGCAGGCTGGAAAGCTAAGGCACTGTCAATGGGTGGTAGATTAATACTTTGCAAAGCAGTTTGATAGCTTACCTACATACTTCCTATCCATTTTCAGAATTCCAAAGACAGTGGCTCTCAGATTGCAATCTATTCAGGCCAAGTTCTTTTGGCATGGTAATGAGGAGGAGAGAGGTTGGTATGACATCCTTGGGGAAGGATTTGCCTTCCCAAGGAGGCAGGTGGCCTTGCAATCAGAGATGACAACTTTCAATATGGCGCTGCTTGTAAATGGTGGTGGAGAATTGGAGTGGACGAAGGAGGATTGTGGCATGAAATAATTCAAAATAGATATTTAGGGGCTCCAGTGGATGGAAGATTTGGAGTCCATTCCGCGTTACAGATGCTCACCAGTGTGGAAGGGTCTGTGTTTAGTTTGGCTTTTTCAAAGCGAGCGTTTCTATTACATTGGGGGATGGGCAGAGGAGCTTTTTATGGTCTGACAGATGGTGGGGAATTTGTCTCTAGCTAATCTATTCCCTGATTATTTGCTATTTCTTCTGCTCCGAAGGCCACTGTTGCTGAATGTTATGAGATTCTCAAGTGGGGGGATCTGGGTGCCAACCTTTAGAAGAATCTTTCCTTGGAGGAGACTGCTCATCTCCAGGAATGTTTGGCTTATAACCCAGTTCAGGTTGACAGCTAACATGGCGGACCGGTGGACTTGGAGATGAGAAAAATCTGGATATTTTTCTGTCAAATCAGCTTATCGCATGCTTATTGATGGGGGTCTGAGACATGATGGTTCGAAGCAGATCTGGGCCACCAGGAGCCCCTCAAGGTCAAGATTTTCTCTTGGAGGGTTTCCCATGGTAGGTTGCCAACCTGTGATAAGTTATCCAGGGTGTTCCCTATATTTCCAACTTTATGCAGTCTTTGAGGGTTGAGGAGGGAAGCTTGGATCATCTTTTAACAGCCTGCTCTTTCACTAATATGATTTGGACTGAAATTGGGCAATGTATTCAGAAGTCATCCCACCTTTCTCTGGTGCGAAGGAGTTATTTTTGGGTTGGAACAGGAATTTTCAATGAAGGCTGAGGGGGTAGTGTGGTGGATCATTTTGCCTCCACTGTCTGGGGCTTATGGATTGAAAGAAACAACAGAATTTTCAGGAAAGAAGCTAGGACTGAAAGAAACTGTTACAAGGGATTAAGAGGAATGTTTGGCTTGGGCTAAATTTTAGGTCATTTTTGAGAGTCTCAATCTTCTCTCCTTTTGTTCTTGGGGAGATGGGTTGTTTGTGTCGAGGTGTCTTATTGGTGAGAGGACTTTTCTTTGGTGGTCTTTTTGTTATTTGGTATCTACTCTTGTTCATTCTTCCTTATTCAATATACTTTGTGGTACTATCCACATTTCAAAAAAAAAGTTAGGCTGGATAAGCACCCGCACTGTCACCTAAACAGCAAGGCTATATAGGCCGCTGTCTTGATCATCTTGGTTACTGTGAGAACTAGGGATACAATCACAAGGGTGAGCAAGGAAATAAGCATCTAATCACAGTGGAAAACATCAGCCCAAAGATAGGCTATAATATTTGCATAGATAAGGTCAGAATATAGGGTATATTTTGTTCCGTAGAGGTCCAAAGAGATTTCTCCAAACTTTTCTATGCCATTTGCATAAAAAACAAAGCAACGTTTGTCTGATCCATCATGGACATGGAAAAAAGAATTGGAGATCCGGATCGGATCAGATCAGATCGGCTGATCCACCAGAAGTTGGCCGAGAAAGGTATCTGGCCGATCCTGAATCAGCCAGACTAAAAAATATGTTTTTTTGGAAAAGAGTCGGGGAAAAAAATCCTTCAATATTTACATATTATAATATATGTAATCATACATATAATTTACGCATTCATATCATCATCATCATCATCATCATCAGAGCCTTATCATTATTTGGGTCGGTTGCATGAATCATGTTCCATCAAAGATGTCTATCGAGTGCTACATTCACGTTCAAAACCACTAAGCCAATGTCCTTCCTATTAACAGCACCATCTCATTTTAGGCCTTCTCGAGCTCTTTGACTAGTATCTACCAAAATTTGGTTACATCTTTTAACCGGCACTGAGTTTGGGCGACGGTGCACATGTCCAAACCACATGAGTCTGTTTTCTCTCATTTTACTATCAATGAAGCTATCCACAAGTCCTCATGGAAGCACTCATTCCTAATCTTATCTTTCTTGATCTTACCAGACATTCATCTCGGCATCCTCATCTTTGCTGCACACATTTTGTTAATGTGTTCCTTTCGTACTACCCAACACTCAGTACCATATAATAAAACAGACCTCATAGCCATTTTATAAAACTTCTCTTTACGTTTCATGGGTATACAACGATCACAGAGGGGCTCCTGACGCACTTCTCCATTTTAAACAGCCTGCCTTAATCCTATGTGCAACATTGTCATAAATCTCCATTCTCTTAGATGATAGACCTTAAATACTGAAAACTACTAGTCTTAGGAATGTTTTATCAATCAATTAAAACCATATCTTACTGTAACACATTCTCATTACTATAATTATAATGCATAAACTATGATTTGTTTCTACTGATTTTAAAATTCTTTAGACTCTAAGGCGTGCCGCCAACTTTCTAACTTAAAATTTAAACTATCCAATACTCTCATCAATTAATACAATATCATCTGCAAATAATATACACCAAAGGATATCGTCATGCAATTATTTTGTTACCTTATCCATAATCAAAGTAAAGAGATGCTGACTTAGTGCAAAACATTGACGCAAATTTATAGTGACTGGAAATCATAGTTGTCAAGGCGTCAAGGCAACCAAGGCGTAGTTCAGATCGCCTAAGCGCTTAAACACCCGCCTAAATAGTGCCTAGGCGTTTAGGATGGAACTAAGTATGAGCTATTTTCAAGTAGCCTTCTTATATGATATTTATGTCTCTAAAAATATATATGATGATGAAAATTCAATAAAAAAGATCATAATCTGACAGACGTAATTGCAATGACATATCATAATATGACAAATATATTATTAAAATAATACATAAATATGAGAAATATATATAATAGCTACATATCACAAAGAATACTTACAAAAAAGAATAAAATGTCACACCAAAAAAGTCAAAACTATATGAAGAAGCAACAAAAATTAAATTACAAGTAAAACAACTACAATTATATATCATAAAAGTCATAAAAAAAATCTAAATTGACATCTTCAAAATAAACAAACACACCAAAAAGAACAGAAGTGCAAATATCATTATAACATCAGAAAAACTAATTTCAAACTTTTGAAACAAACAAGCAAATACTCATACATGTAAATACACTAAATGAAAATAGGAATTGCAATATCTTAACACTTAAAACAAGTAAATAACTAAAAGAGTCCACTACATAATCCCACAATATGTTTAAAATTTGAAAAGAAACTAGAAAATGAAAATTATCATGAGTTTTGGTAATGATAGCTTAGGTGGACCAATCCTGAGAGGTCTCAGACAGACTAAGTGTTGTCTGTTGTCAGTAGGAGAGTGAGTCCCTTGAAGAAGTCAATATACGTTTAACTAATTTCACTAGATTTAAATTTTTAGTGTTCTATATGGTTTATTCGAATGAAATTTTTAATTAGATCAAATTATGAGGGATTAGAAAGTCGGCATTTTGATGGAATCACCAACATTGTGATTTTCTTCTTCGATCGGAGAGTTGATTTTTTATTAATAAGAGATATGATTTTTCTGATATTTTTAATAGATTCAAATGTGAGGTACTTTCTTATTTACATGTAATATCTTAAGTAAATAAAATTATATGAATATAACATTTACTTAAATAATATTTTAAAAAATAAGTTATTAAACTATACATCATAGGGGCTAGACCACCCAAGCCGTACCTTAAACCATGCATCATAAGACCTCGGCCACCCAAGGTGCCCCAGGTGGGCCAAGGCGCTCGCCTAGCCCGCCTAGGCATCATCTTGGGGCACCTTCTTGGGTCCCTAAAAAGGTGGACCTTCGCCTAGCCATCATTTTGGCACCTTTCCACCTAAGCGATCGCCTTGACAACTATGTCGGAAATTCACAAGTCTATCCAATACTAAAAGTTTGCATCAAGGTTCTGCACTAAGTCTGTATCTCTTTACTTGACTATGGATGAAAGTAACAAAATAATTGCATGATGATATCCTTGATGTATATTATTTGCAAATGATATTGTATTAATTAATGAGAGTATGATGGTTTAAATTTTAAGTTAGAAAATAATTACATATTCATATCTATATATTTATATATTATATATATAGAGAGAGAGAGAGAGAGAGAGACACACACACCACACACCAAAATGTAATCATATACATATCATATTAACGTACAAACCTAATTAACATGTATTTCCTCACAAACGTATGCATTATAAACATATCGCAATTATTAGACTGTGAATAGTGTTAGAATATGGAGCTTAAGTCCCTAAATTCTCCAACGTACGGGTACCCATATGCAGATCGACCTGCATGGTCAAGTTATGCAAATCAACATAAGCGATTAAGTCGCAGGGGTCAATGAGGGTAGCACCCCTGTCATGGGTTTCAGAGGGTGGATCTCCCGGATACATGTGGTTATGATATATGTAATCATATAAATAAACTTACACATTCAGATATGTATACTATATTTATGTAATCACATACATATCTCTTAAATGTACAACCATAATTAATATTATATATTTATAGTGTATATATCATATTAATGAACACTTTATACATGTATATGTATGTTAATGTACATGCAATCATATATTAATGTAAATATAATAACAAAGTGTATATATATATATAGTTAATGTGTGTGTATATATACATACATATATGACAATGAATGTAAATGGTCGTACATATATTAATGTAAATATAATAATAATATGTACATATATATAGTTTATGTGTATATATATGACATTATATATGTATACAATTTGCGTGGAGAATCAGCCAGCTCAGCCTAGGATCAGCCAACCTGGACAGGATCCACACCGATTCGGACCAGTTTGGTCCTATTCTAGCCGATTCGACAAAAATTCCTCCGATCCAAGGGGCTACCCCCTGGAATCGGATCGACCTAGGCCAATTCGATATGGAATTGCCTGATTCCACATTCCATGATCATGGAGTTCAATACCTGAACAAGTTCAACAATGGTCTGACACTCACTTTCCTAATTGAGATCATAGTTGTCAAGGCGTCAAGGCGACCAAGGCGTAGGTGGGGTCTCGGATCGCCTAAGCGCTTAGACGCTCGCCTAAGCGGTGCCTAGGCGTTTAGGACGGAACCAAGTATGAGTTGTTTTCAAGTGTCCCTCTTACATGATATTTATGTATCTATAAACATATATAATGATGAAAATTCAATAAAAAAATATCATAATATGACAGACATAAAGACAATGAAAGCAACCAAAATTAAACTCCAAGTAAACAAACTCACATTATATATCATAAAGTCATAAAAAATCTAAATTGACATCTTCAAATAAATAAGCACACTAAATAAGAACAAGAAGTGCAAATAGCATTCTATCATCAGAAAACTAATTTTCAACTTTTAAAACAAGCAATACACATACATGTAAATATGTTAAATAAAAATAAGAAGTGCAATATCTTAACACACTTAAAACAAGTAAAAACTAAATGAGTCCATTACATAATCCAACAATATGCCTAAAAATTGAAAAGAAACTAGAAAATGACAAGTCTCATGTGTTTGGGTGATGATAGTTTAAGTTTGACCAAATCCTGAGAGATCTCAAACAGACTAAGTGCTGTCAGTAAGAGAGCGGCTCCCTTGGAGAAGTCATATACACGTTTGACTTTTTTTACCAGACTTTGGATTTTTAGTGTTCCATATGATTTATTTGAATTATCAAATTTTTAGATAGGTCAAATTATGAGAGATTAGAAAGTTAGCATTTCGCTAAAATCATCGAAATCGTTATTTTCTTCTTCGATGGGAGAGTTGACTTTTTTTTTGTAAGAGATATGATTTTTTTGATATTTTTATTAGATTCAAATGGGAGGTACTTTCTTATTTACATGTAATATCTTAAGTAAATGAAACAACAAATTATAACATTTACTTAAATGATATTAAGGTAAATAAGATGTTACTTGGAATCGGGCTGAACTCAGCCCTGAAAACCGACCTGAATCTATTGTCTAAGTGGGATATTGCGGACCCCTAAAGGGTCTAGGCGCGCCCAAGCGCCCTTGGCGTGGGCCTTGGCCGCCTTAGTGGCGCCTTAGGGCGCCTTTTCTCCTCTTAGAAAGGCGAGGTGTTTTAAGGCGGCTGAGGAAGAGCCTTGGCGCCTAGGCGTCCGCCTTGACAACTATGATTGAGATGCAGTTGTCTGCAGATCAGACCAAAAAGCAAGTTTTGAAAAGAGAAAGTTATAAGAAACAACACAGGCATTAAGGATTTATTTAAAAGAAAAAGTTAGCGCATGTAATGCCAAAGATATAATATAATCAAAGTTCATTGGATGTATATGCTTTTAGTGCTACTTAAAAATTGGTACATACTACATATGCAACTGAATCAGTTTCAGATTTGATCCTTCAGGACTTACTTTGTCTCATTCTCCTTTTCTTCCATTGAGGCCAGTAAGTCTTCATATCATCCTCACATATTCTCCATCATCCGCATGAAGACCGCAACTACACACAATGAGATTTTGGTGGAGTAAGCTTCGACCAATGACATCTTAATACATTTCTACTTTAGGAAAAAAAAATATTTTAATGCATTTGACCTTAGATCAGTTGAAGAACAACAGAGTAACATCTCCATATGCATTTCTCATACATGTTGCAATCAACCACATGGACTAAGAGAACTATACCAGAACACTGAAATAGATAACATAAAATAATCCGAAGAGATTTTGCCAAACAGATTTCCTATAATTTTCAAAGAAAGTCCATATTTTACACAAGAAAGGCTGCTTTGTCCCATTTCTGGGAACGATTTAACTAGGAAGTTCAGCGCTTGTTTGTGATATGAATCTTATGCATAACTTTTTACTCATTTCTGGGAAATGATCTAAACTTACTCATTTCTGGGAAATGATCTAAACTATGTACTCCCGAAGCATGATTTGCAATTAAGACGAGCAATTTTTTGGAGTTTTGACTGTTTGGCGCATATGATAGAGGCAAATCCTGTATGAGAAGGGCAACCATTAGCATGGGAATGACTGTTTGGATGGGCAATTTTCGCATATAAAGCTCATTTTCTACTGTCCCTCGCTATAAGCCAAGGGAGGATGAAAGTAGAAGTGTACACGATCAAACTTTGTTGGGTCACAATCTTAATAGCACATACACCAACGCATAAATTTCTATTTAGACTGCACCTTTGGATATCCCCTAATCAAGACATGCATATGCAACGGACTGCATCGAGAAAATATTACGATCTGAGAACTACATACACCAAAGAGAAATAGGAGAGAGGGAAATCCACTTTAATGTTTGAAAATCCTCGGTTCAACTCCAGGGAATCTTTTAGACAGCATACACAGTCAAATTAAACAATTAACGGAGAAACAGGACTGAAACTGAAAACAGATTACAAGAAGTAAAAAACTGAATTAATTGCCCCAAGCAACAAAAAGCAAACATGACACCAATGCGCATGCAAGTTCAGAGAACCGCCAACTCCTCAAATTGGAAAGTTACCCGGAAGAAGAATGGACTACGAGCAGAATGAACTGGAAAAGTATACCTCCCAGATGAATTCAACACCATCATCCGCAAACATGGGTGCTAACCCTAGAAGAGATTAAGGAAGCCCATACCAAAGACACGCAATAACCGCAAACCCAGCTCTCAACCCTAAAAAGTGGTATGACTTAAATCACTGGATTCCCAGGACCCCCCGGGAATCGCCAATCCTCAATGGAGAGAAAAACACAGCAATCAGACATTAGGGCCCATACACTGCCGACCAACCAAAACCCAGAAGGGAGATTACACCAGCAAACAACCGCCAGGCATCAGCGGGCAGATTAGAAAAAGAACCCGAACAAAAAAGTCCATCAGAGCTCTCAAAAACAGACAAGTAACGTTTGATTCTTACCCGTCGCAGCTCGATCCTCCCGCTTCCTCGCAAGCCCTAACCACAGGAACGAGGCGCGCAGGAAGCCAGCAGTGGGGCGTGTGTGTTGGAGAGACGGCTTCCAACTTCCAAGTCCACTCGCTTTGCGGTTGCCTCCACGACCAGCAGGAAGGGGAAGGAGTAGAAGCGCGCAGAGGGAAAGCGAGAGGGGAAGGGGGTTTCGGTAGCCGATTTTTAGGTTACATACCTGTTAAACTGTGTGTATAATTACATATACATAATAAGGAAAATTATCTATATACTCCTAAACTTTTTATCGAATTACTGTTATAATCCTATCTTTATGGATAATATCACAATAGACCTGAAATTTATTAACTGGAGCAAGTTTGACGGATCGGCATCAGGAGGCGAATCGGATTTCTCTTGATCCGATTCGATTCCCCCCGAATCGACCCGAATCGATCCGCATCGGATCGATTATCATGGGTATTATATATTAATATATATATATATGATATTAAATGTATTATATATATTATTATTAATATGATATAATAATATATATATATGAGGTGAATCGGGACCGAATCGATGGAATCGAGGATCGGGTTTCCCTGATCGATGCGATACGGGGGTATCGGGCCGGCTCGATCCGGCACGCCAAACCTTGAACTGGAGCACACATGTCTATGGAGTTAAAAGTAGGGGAAACAGAGGTGACGGGCAATATCTGGTGACCATTTTACCCTCAATCAACATCTTTTTTTGGTTGCAACATCTACCCCTCTCCTCTCTCGCTCCTCTGTGCGACATCTACATGCTATGTGGGTCGTTCGACATCTACAATGGGAGGGAGCCTCCCTTTCTACAGTTGCCTGCGAGGATTCTCCAAGGCATCCCCAAGTAGTTGGAATCTAAGCAACCTCACCAATGGGATGCACCAAGCGGACCCCCCTCTCTGTGCTAGGAACGACACCTTTATTAATGGTAGTGACCAAGATAGGTTCTTGCAGATGGACAACATCAAATTGCTAGATAATTACAAGCTATACATGCCAGTAGTGGTGAGTGTGAATCCTATTGTTTGAGGAATTGCTCCTATATTGTGTTCTCCTATGATGACAAATGTTCTACATGGTTCGGAGAGCTCACCAATCTACAGTAGTTGGGCGACGACTGGGATACGCTCTACCTCCACCTCGCCACTTTTGAGTTCCCAGACTCCAAGAACAAGTAGGGAAGGATCATAGGAGTCGTTGTTAGGGTAGCCGAGGTTGTGCTAGCACAATGGCCCTAGTGTGGACGCTCCTATGGAGGCAATGGTACAGGGTGCAGTGGGTGGTGAACGACACCCTTATCCCCTTCAGGTATAACGACCTTCACCGAGTGACCAAGAACTTCTCCAAGAAGTTTAGAGAAGGCGGATTCGGCTCCATATTCAAGGACACCATGCTTGACTCCACCGAGGTCGCCATCAAGAAGCTCAAGGGCATCTTCCGGGGGGAGAAGCAGTTCAGGACGGAGGTGAGCACCATTGGGACGATCACTACGTCAGCCTAGTCCGCCTCTGCGGGTTCTATTCAGAGGGCATGAGGAGGTTGCTCATCCATGACTACATGCCAAAAGGTTCCCTCGTCACTATCTTGTTCGGAGACAACTTTGGTACCTACTGTTGGCTCCCCTCAATCTTCAAACAACCCGCCACAGCCTCCCAATGATGTGCGAGTCGAGGTGGCAGGGAGGCTACAGAAGCCTGGCCTTATGCCCACCCCTTCGTATGGATCTCAAAACAAATACTTAGAGACCAACAGGTCAATGTGGACTTGGCGTTACTTAGCTGAAGTTATAACGACCCAACCAACTAATTGGCCCAACAACTGTACTAGTTGGAAGACTTCCCAAAAAGGTCACATATCCCGAAACTTCCTCCAACTAAGCATGCCTAATATTAAAGTTCTTTTCTTATTCGAGCTCTAAAAAACACTAGTATGAGTTGTTGGTAGTCTACTGATTTAATCTATTTAACATATTTTATATGGGGTGTTACAATCTATCTCTCTTATATAAGCGACATCCTCGTCATTAGGCACACGTATCATACAGTCAAATTGTAACGTTGTGGCCGTTCATATTCGAGTTAAATGGTTTGTGTGTGGAGCCTTGGGCCAATGTGTGGCCATTGGGCCTTGGTTGTGAGTTTGGTGTGGCGTGTGGGGGTTGTGGGTGGGAGTTTTTAGCTCATAGAGCCTGCTGGTTTTCTGTGTGAGAACGCGACAGGGCTGGGCGTCGCATTTTGAATGCAACATACCCCTGCGTTGCAATCTCATTGCCACCTTTCCCGGGGCTTTGTCCGCTTGTGGGACGCATGACACACGTGAAGTCGACGTGTGGTACGGTCCTCGTGAATGCGTCCTCAGGGTGTGTCGTTGTAACGGCCCTGGATATTTATACCCAATAAGGGTCCATATCCAGATCCGTCTCCCGCGAACGGACCGAAGTCTCGTAAGGGATAGCTCGTACGCGTGTCCAAGAAGAATATAAAAGACAAATCACAACAGTAAGAGACACAAGAAAAGATATGTGCTCATATCTGCTTATACAATTTACAACTGTCTCATTACATTATTACATGTCCAAATTAAAAAGAGTACAACTATATGGGACATACCCCGAGGGAGCACAAGCTCACATAACTGTACTAACACTACTGCTGGTGGTACAAGTCTGTCACAACACCTCCTCAAGTGACACCAACGGTAAATCCTGAAAAGAACTGTAAGGGAGTGAGCCTCAACAAGTCACTGGCTCAGTAGGGAACCACCCAAAACCATACACAACGCAAAGAATGTAACGCCCCAGAAATTTTAAAATATTAAGAAAATAGAAACAATTTGGTTAAAATACCTTAGGGTTGTTATTAAAATATGATAATTAGATGATAGACTTAATTAGTGGTAATGAACGTTATCTCAGTGTCGTACCTCAAAGTGGGTGCATCCACAGGGCGATACCGGAAAATGATAACGAAATAAAAATCCGAGAACATCATAATTTCCAGAAAAATGTGGAGAAACCAAATATGTAATTATCTGAATTTTTCGACGTACGGATTCCAAGGTACAGTCGACGCGACCATTTTTCGGGTGATTTTTCACCTAGTGTAAATAAAATCTAAAAATTAATTAAAAATCACCATAATTAGTAAAACTATCATATTAGTCTATGGTCAAAATTTTATGGCAATCAGATATGGTTTGGATAGGTTTATTTAAAGAACAAGTGGCCAGTTGAATTATGTGGGAATTACGCAATGGGTTTTTCTGAGAATTTTTCAGTGGGTTACGTGGAAGCTTCTGGTGAGGCCAGCACCCAAGTGGGAGACGGTAACACCTCACTTACCATGTGTAAACTTGAGAAGTGTTGCATGGGCTACGTGTTGGGGTGAAAGCCAAGTGAACTTTCACCATGACACCTCAAGGGCCCATGTGTCATCGCATGAAGAACCTGTTGGGTTTTTAAAAACTCATCCCCAACCTTCGTACACACCTTTCCTCCTTCTTGCTGGTGTGTGAATATTGCTTCTGAGATCATACCTCTGCTATGCTACTGAGTTGAACTACCAACTCTACTTGGAGAAGCTGCAACGGTTGTTCTGGGTGTCACCTGTGCATTGATGCAACTGTTGAAGCTAATCTACATTTAAGTGTGCAACTGTCTTTCTCTAATTTCTGTGGATCTCTAAGTGAAGGAACTCTCATTACTTGTTTAGGTAGGATTCTTCTCTTGATCTTTCTAAGTTCTCCTACTACTTCTTTTTGATCCTCTGGTTAATGGCATGTAGAACTTTAAGCATGCTATTCTTCCAGTTTGAAAACTCAGATTATTGTGAAATCTGAGAAGTCATGTTATTGATCATGTTATTTTCAAAGTTTAGGAAAATATGTCCATGATAAGAAATCATCATTATACCATGTTTTAGTTGATTCTTAAGTTATAAGTAACCACATGTTACTAGCTTTGTCCAAGTTGACTGAATCCAGAGTGTAGATTCATTATATGGATTGGATAGAACTTCGACGGTTTCCTACGTGTAGTTAACTTGATTCGTTGAGAAGTTATAGAACTCTCAAGTGAGTACATTTGATATAAGATCAATAGAGAAAGATGAAGAGAAAGGAGTTCTAAGAAGAGTGCTCTCCATTATAACTTTAGAGTTAACTCCTTGCTAAACATTCTTGTAAGTTAGGTTCTATGATTTTTCTTTGTCTTCAGATCATGTTTCAATGAGTATTCCATCTGAAATTATACTTGTTTAGGGCCTTATTTATGTTAGGAATGTTAGAGAAACTTTATAGAACCATTTGAAACTTTATAGACAGTTCACACAGCCCCTGTCGACCGATTTTGCTGTCGACAGGAGCATGATTCCAGAACTCTAAATCCTGTGTGAATCTGTCGACAGCCCCCCCCCTGGCTGTCGACAGATGCACACAGAACTTCATATCTGGTTCTGGAAACCAGTCCCTGTCGACAGCAGACCCATGCCTGTCGACAGGTCTGGTCAAAGTCATGTTTCCAGCTTCATTATGACTTTGTTCTTCTCTATAAATCCTACCCAATTGTCCCAACTCTTGGTCTACCTTTATCATATGGATTTTACTACCAAAACCCCTATTTAAATCAGTCAAGTTATCTTCCTTGTTACCTTGAGCTATTTCTACAAGTTCCGAATAAAATTGTTCTCGTGAGATTGTCATTTTCTAAAATCAACGACGGAATCGAGTTCCTGAATTTTTGTGTACAAACCTTGAGTAACTATGAGTAAAACCTTTGTATTTCCTTGATTCATTACAAAGGTAAGAGTATGGTGATGACAAATTGAGAGTCTTGGACTCAATCTAAGAATTATGCTTGGCAAATAAGGGCTAGTCCAGTCCTGGGAGGAGCACCAAAATTCATTTAAGTGGCCGCGCGGAACGATAAAGGATGAGTGGATGTTTGGCATAGCATCATTAAGTGTTTGATTGGTCATCATATCATCGTATTGTGTGTTTATATGTGTTCAACACAGATCGTGAATGTTGCTATGAATTCCTGAATCTTGAGTTCATTGTCCAATAACTCTGCTATTTAGTGTCATAAAGCAATCTCAGTTTGGCATGCAAAAGCAAGATTACATGTATAATTTCTTGTCACATACTTTGTGTATCTTGATCCCTTGATTATAAGATTTGAATCCTACTGAGCTAGTTAGCTCACAGAATTCTACTTTTCAGGTAATCCAGATGGATCGAATGAATAAGGGGGAAGAGTGCTGAGTGAAACACCTAACAGCAAGGAACCATCTATGTTACTTTTTGTAATATTGTGAATAGCCTGTGTGATGTAATAATTTTCTTTTGACTAATTCCTCGTGAGAACAGTTATGAGGAAATCTATGTAATAATGTACTTTTGAGGCTATCTAAAGAATGAATGAATATAGTTTCTTTTCCGTGTGATATTCTGTCACTCCCGATAAATAGATTATTTTATTAGGACGTGATAGAGAATCTCAACCTCAGCGGGTCTCACTGGCAACACCGGAAGCCACACCATATCATGCTCACAGCAAAGCATAATTAACAATACTTAACATAATTAGCTTAGTTGCTACAAATCTCAGAAAGATGAAGAGACAACAGCACCACAAGCCTCACAGGCACACCACCTCAACAGCTGGTCGCCTAAGCTGTAAGCCACACATGCAAAGCATTGCCTAAGCTACTAACTTCACTGGCAAGCCTCTAAACATATGGGCAACATGATTGCTAACCAAGAGCTAATCATGTATTCCCTTAAATTACGATGTATCGAATGTCACATTAAAAAAACAGGACTGGCTACCACGATGCCAATCCATCGCACATTAAATCATATTCGGACACTTACCCAAGGAAGAATAAAACACAACAAGTGGAAGGTCTCACCGCATGGCCTCCACCTCACCACCTGAAAAGGCTAGTACTCAGCGTACTATGAGAAACTAGTACCCACCAAGAGTACAGGTACCTACCACCGCGAGGTACCACCACTGAAACACACACAACTGTGCCACTACCAGGGAACACCACAACCAAGCAAATCACAACCAGTGAGTCTCCGCTCACTAACCACAATAACAACCGTGTCAACACCATGGCACACCTCAATAGGTAAAACTACAACTAACACACGCTATAGCCAATAGCAAAGCACGAGTCGGAAAGCACGACGCCACCGCACGGGATAGACTACTGGTTCATGACGTCAGTATCCAACCCGGACAACACAAAACAAGAACTACCTCTCAGTCTCGTAGTCACGGACGTAAGGTCCAACTGCAGCTCCACAACACAAGTAAAGCCAAAGAACTGTGGAGACCAACCAAACCACCACAACCTATAAGTCACACACCCTGCAGGCCCATGCCTGACACCTTTAGAGACTCTGGCCTGAGCTCTCTAAAGTGAGGCACTGGTAACAGGACTAGCTAGGGCCCAGTACGTCTACTGGTGTCCGTAACCCCCAGCTACGAGCGCGCTACAAGTGACTAAACACAAACTCTCACAAGTCACTGTCCCACTGCCGTCTTTCCCTCAGCCGGATGACAACTCTCCCCGAGAGTGAGGGTGTCCAGAAAGATGACAAGACCTCGACGGTACCACTGCACCGGGACAAGCCCCGAGCACACACACGTGCCTGGCTCACACAAAACCTGGGGCTCCCAACTGAAGAGGCATTCCGGAATAGGCGCCGGACCACCAAACTCAGTAATGCACAAACCGTGATATATATATATATATACTTATATATTCTTTATTACAAACCATAGTACAAATGTCAAGAATAGCATAATCTCGGTCACCCTGTGACCTACAAACTACCTCATACCTATACACATGTAAACCACGATTATCATTTACAAACTGGCCTATCATTGGTCTTCACATGACCTCCTTGCCACATACCATATACACTAACTATACATTAACTCTTAACCTTACTTGCATTACATTAATTAAACCATCTCCATTAGTCCACATATGACGCTACAAGACTGAGGCTAGGTTCACACGTGAACCATCATTGCCTAACCACTACGACAACCAGTACATGTGCCATGCACATCCTCAAACCACGTAAACACTCACGAACTATTTAAATGACACGCTTTAGAGGTGTTACAGGTGCCAATGCACCTCACACCACGATAACACCACACTGATTATGTAAACCACCTACTAACCATGTAAGCAACCTGCTCACAGAGTTCCACGGGTGTCAATGCACCTTTTACCAAAGCTATGCACAATAAACGACGATAATCGGATAACCAAAACACCAAAAGCATGCAAAGCAGAACCCTCGGCTGTGATAGCGACAGAGGCCATGACCGCCTTCTGATCGCGACGCCACGATATGTCGCGATAACAAACCCTGTCGCGACGGGTCGGCCTGTCGCGATCTGATCGCGACAGCAGGGTCCGTCGCCTTCTCAGGCAAAAACCCTAATCCGGGAACCATCTCCGGATCTTCCATGCAAACCACCCTAAATCCCGTTTCAACCCGGTTTTCATGCTCATTTCACCTCCTAGACATGGTATCTACTGTTTTTAAAGCAGTAAACAAGCTAACATGCAATCCATGCAACAAATCAAGGTAGAACTCCCTACCTTCACGAAGAACGCACAATCCATGCATGGCGCGGCGTTTCCCCACTCCTTGTGACGTCCTCACGTTGAGAGCGCATCGAACACCACGCCGGAACGCCGAATCGCCCGTAGCAGCTCCTCCCCTGGTCGAGCAGAGCTTGCAGAAGTTCTGTTCGGCCAAACCTTTTTAAAAACCGCACAGCGGTTGGGAACGCGACATACCTTCTCGTCGCGACAAGGCGTCGCCTTCCCAATCCTGACGTCAGCAAGCTCCACTCCATGCGCGACACGCGGCGCACATGCAGACGTCGACCCCAGCGGCGGCAACCAAAACGCCACCCCCACTGCCGACGCGTTCAGAACACGACCTACACCCGCGTCGCGTTCACATCCAGTGAACCAACGGGCACCACGGGCCTAACCTGCCGGCCCACTAAGCTCCACACAGCGCGCGGAAACCACAACCAAGGCCCAATGACCCCATATTGGTCATGAGCACCACACCAAAACCAATAAGCACAGATCCGAACTACCACTAATCAACAATCCGCGAAGATCCGAAAAATGCACTACGTTACATTACTATCACCTAAAAAGGAATGTCGTCCTCGACATTCAAAACGAGCGACAATAAACCACACTATCACCTAAAAAGAAACAAAGCTATATGCAGAGCTTCCTCTGCATCCTTCTTTCAAATCATTCACTCACTTTCATACTTGCTCTGTCTTCCCTTTCTCTTTAATTTATTCCGCAATTACTTTATTCTCTGAATTTATTCTACCATTCTTTTCCTTTCAGCCATAGGCGATTCTACCCTGCTATTAGCGCTTTATCTCCTTGGACCGGACCTATTTCCACATTTTTCAAGTAATTCTACCTGGCCAATAGCACTTCATCTCTTTAGACTCAACCCATTCCCACCTTTTTCCTGGTTGTGTTTGCAACATTTCTTTCTGGGCCACTTTCTTGCTTAAATCCTTTTACTTTACATTATTTAAAATTTCAAATTTCTTGATGTTATTTCACTATTTATTTATCACCATTAACCATCATTTGGCTCAATTGCACCCAGATCTTTAAATTCTCTTTTAATTACTTAAACTTCAGATAATCATGAATATTAAATCTTCCACGCTTCCGCTGCGCTACTCTGATCATACTAAACATTTCACCAAATATTTCATGAATTCTGGATTTCCTTAATTCATTAATAACTTATCTCGCTTCAAATTATACTTTCCAACTAACTTTACATTTCTCTTATCATACATCAATACCACTTAATTGATTCCACTCATATTCTATCTTCTGCTATATCTGCTTCACACTAATTCTAAATCTTGACATATATCAATATTAATATACCTTTCCCTTTTTTTATATATATTCTTTACTTTAAACAATATTCTCTAATTGATTTAACAAATCCAATTCATATCTTTTCACATCTTCCATTCTCATTGCTACTGTGGTGGTATATTCCTATTTGGGCCGGAGCCAAACGGGTCTCCACTAGAGAAGATGGGGAAGACGAACGCTGGTGCGGACGGACGCCTGCAAAACCAGAGATGGATCAGGGGGCCCGGTGAAGACCGGGAAAACCCTCCGATGCCTAAGTCAGTATGAAGCTTGCAAGGCAGGGGGTTTTGGAGTGTGAGAGTGTGCTCGCGTGACAGAGAACCTACCAGCGCATGGTCCTGTACCTGTGTTTTTATAGGCGTTGGTGCCAAGGCGAACGTGCGTAACGTTGGCAGATCGCGCCTAGAAAGGCGCCTTGATGGGCGCGCATAACGGGAGGAGTTATGTGCTCAGATGCCCGTTGGGATGCCAGACAGTTAACGCGCCTCTTGATGATGGAGTGCGTGGCCTGGGGCGGTTATAACCGTCGCGAGGATACGGAGAGCTGTTCGGCAACCTCCGGACAAGATCACCGATCAAGTGACTCGCGTGATGAAGGAACGCGCTGATCGGTAGCGTCTGCAGTTGTTCGGTATGGAAGGGCAGATGACCTGCTCGGGGATATGCTGCTGCGGAGCTTGACAACGTCCGATCATGGGGGTCATACATTGGAAGTCTTCGAACCGCCCTGATGAGGACGTGGCCCCTGGAGATGGTGTCACATTTGTTGACAGGACACGAGAGGGCCGTAATGGGCCATCATGGGCCTAGGTGACCAGATTTGGCCACCACACTTGCCCCCCACGCTCTCGAGTGGCTCGGTGAGACGAGCGCTTCAAGGGCGCCGCTTCCGCATTTAATGCGATGGCCCGTTGCGGGGTGCCGCCGCTTGGAGTCCTGTCAAACGGCTAACCCATCATGATGGGTGCAAAGCCGTGTCGAGCCAGGAGCATCATCGTTGCGTTCGAACGGCCGCCGACGTTGTATCCGAGGGGAAATTTTCGAAACCGGAAGGAGCGGCGTTTTAGGGCCCGCCTCGAATTTCGCTCCCTCCCCTTTCCTTATAAGGAGGGGAGGAGGCGAAGGCGGGAGCCACGCCTACGAAAAACCTTCCAACATTCCAGCCCTTGAGTTTCCTTGCCTGCCTAGCTTTCCACCTTCTTCTTCGTCTCCTCTTGTTGTTGCCGCTTCCTGCGACTCTTCCAGTGATGGCGAGCAGAGGGAAGGCCGTTGCCGGAGCAAGTGGGGTGACCGCCGCGGCGTCCAGCGGACCACGGTACCGCCATTACAGCGGACTCCGTGAGCGCTTCAAGATCAGCGACGAGTACGAGATTATCGACGCGAAGGAAGGGGAGTCGCTCCTGGTGAACAAACCAGGCTGCCTCCTCCTCTCTGCAGATCACCTGGAGGCGGGCTTCCGGCTACCGCTGCCGAAAGTGGCGAAGGCGCTCCTGAACTGTTGGGACGTTTTGCCAATACAACTGACGCCCAACACATGGAGGTACATCTGCATCTTCGGCGTCATCTGCAAGATCAAAGAGATCCGGGGCTCAGCGGATGTTTTCCGGGCTCACTTCAAGCTGTCTGCTTCTCGGACGTCAGGAGCAGACATCTACTACGCGAAGCACCGAACAGACAGGATGCACATCGGGAGGTCCAACAAATATTCCAACAACAAGGGTTGGATGGACATGATATTTTTTGTGCGTCACCGGGGTGGTGCCGAGTGGGGATTCCCCACTGTTATCTGCTCGGCACGGAAGGACAGCTTTCTGAACCTGATCCAGGACAAGGCGAGGGCATCGGACAGGCTTCTCCGAGCAGGTGTTCGGAATGGAGAAGGCTATGTGACCGAGTTCCTGCTCGTCAAGTACGGCCTGAGCAAACCGTGGAGTAAGTATACAAACTCTTGGTCATTTACTCGTAGGATTGGTGACCTCACTCTAACTCTTCCTCTTCTTCTTTTCTTTATGCGCAGCTGCCGCAGAGCTGGAGGCTGGAAGGGATCAGGAGGCGAACGAAGATTGTGCCGAGCAGATCCCTGTTTTAGCGCACATGGTGTATGAGGGCAACGATGTCGCCGTCATTGTTCGGGTTCCCTCTGCCGTGAGGGTTGGCACCGCAGTGACAACGGCGCTCGTTGCTCCTTCGCCTGCCGAGGAGCGTCCAGCCAAGGCACGGGCCTCTGAAAAGGGGCCCGGAAGGATTCGCCTAAAGAAGAAAGCCACCAAGGAGGCGGTTTCGGCTGGAGCTCGGACTCCACCGGAGAAGGGCGACGAGGCGAGTCGTTCTTCCGCTTCCATAAAAAGGAGGCCAGTTTTGTTCGACAAGAGCGCAGAGGAGGCAGAACAACTCCGCACTCGGAAGAGGAAAAAGACGGTCCAAGCTACTCCTCCACGTGACGAGGAGGGGACTGAAGAGGAAACGGAAGAGGCGCAGTTGCTGCTGCGCAGAAAAAATGAGGCCGTGGAATCAGCCGATCAGGGAGTGCCGCGGGTGGCCTCCGTGGCGCGCCCAGAGGTCGCGCAGAAGATGGCGACCGAGCTGGGGCTCGTCGTCGTGAGCGACGGGTCCGAGAGCCCTGCCGGAAAAGAGGCCAGGGGCTCCACCTGCTCGAAGGATAGGGATCCCTCCGATGCTTCCAACATTAGTGGTGCCGAGCATGGTGCTACCAGCAACACTGTGGGGGCTTCTTCCAGAAGGAGTGGAGAAGTTGCGGTGTCTCCTGTTCGGCGGGAGGAGGACGCTGATGCAACGGAAATTTTCGCCCCTGCTGGGGTGGTAGCAAGCAGCGTGGTGGCTCCAGCGCCGAGCGCAACTCCACTGGAGGGACAGGAAGTGGTTCCTGCTGCAAGGGCCACTGAAAAAGCGGCCGCGACGACGGGGGCGTCCGAGGAGATTGCTGCTACCACCGGGGGAATCCTGCCCCCCATGCCCCCCACCGAGGTGGTTGCTAATGTAAATGCAACCTCCAAGGTAGTTGAAGGTGATGGGGGGGAGGCTACGGGTGTTGGGGGCGTTGATCGGGTTGAAGAGTCCGATGACAACCGAAGACCCCTCAGTGAAGCGCTGCTCAAGAAGCTTCCTGAAGATCCTTCTGTGGCAGCGTTGGAGGCGACCCTTCGTCGTATGGAGAATGCACCAAGGGAGCTGCCTGCGAGCCCTACTACTTCTCATCTTGACCAGCTGGCAAGGTGCCTAGACCTTCCTTCCGAGCGGACTCCGGAGAGACCAGTGGAAGGTTACCACCCGGAAGGCCTAGAGGATGAAGGCATGAGCGATGTTGATCTGGAGGCGCTTGCGGATGGAATGTCCAAGTCGCTGGGCATCCTCAAGGCTCTAGCTGCTCGGGGTCAGAAGCAGAAATATATTTATGAAGTGCAATCGGCCTTCTGCGAGGACCTTACGGCGAGACATAAAGCTCGCGAGGCAGCGCTGGAGGAGGAGGTGAAGAACCTCAAAGCTGCCCTCCAGGCTTCGAAGCTAGATGCTACCTTGGCGCGGGCCGAAAAGGACGCCCTGGCCAAGGTGGTAGTAGATGCGGGGGCCCGTGCCGTTGCTGACTACAAGGCCGGGCCGGAATACAAGGAAGACTTGGAGCAGTATGGGGCCCGCTGCTATAGGGTGGGTCTCAATGCAGGGAAGGAGGTCGGGGAGCGGCTTTCCTGGGTTGAACGTGCCCGAGAAGCCTTCGAGGCTGCTGTTCGGGAATGCCGACGTTGCACTCAAGACGTCCGTTCAGATGGTGTGCGCAAGGGCAAGTTTTTCTGCTCGGGGGTACCTCCTTTCAGCTTCTTGGAGGACCCTGCTGATGTAATACACCAGATGTTGCGACGCTCCTACTTCTCTGATCAAGACTGCGCTGATGGAGTGTTCGGTAACCGAGAGGTACACGAACAGAGGCTCCCCGAGCACAGGTTTTGAGAGAACAGGAGGGGCTGCCAAATATGCCTTCAGCTCGGTGAAGGCAGCCTCGCATTCATCAGTCCACCGTACTTGCCCCCCTTGCTTCGAGGCGCTTTTAGGGCCTCGGAGCAACTTGAAGAAGTTAAAACTTCTTTCTGCTGCTCGAAACATGAACCAGTTCAGTGCCGCAAGATGCCCTGTCAGACGTTGGACGTCGCGCACTGTCTTCGGACTGCTCATCTCAAGCACGGCTTGGATTTTCTCCGGGTTTGCCTCTATTCCTCTGTTTGACACGAGGAAACCGAGGAACTTGCCCGACCGAACACCAAACGCGCTGTGGCGGAACGCCTCGGCCAAGCCCGTTAAACTAATAACGCACTTGATCCGAGTCCGCCTCCCGCGAACGGGCCGAAGCCTCGCAAGGGAAACCAAACCACAGTCCGTGTAAACATAAAGGAACACACCACATTTCATATATAATTTTTCACAATTTACATAGCCATAATCCATTAAAACTGAAAAGGTGTACAAAGCCTGGGGCATACCCCGAGGTACAACAAAAGTAAACAACTACAAAACTACAAAGCTACAAGGCTACACTGCTGAGTACTACTCGCTGGAGGTACTGACCCTGCTCCGCTACGACGCGGCCCAGAACTGGACGTCGGACGGGAAACGTCCTCCTCGCCCTCACCTGTGGGGGTAGGGGTGAGCCTCTCTAGTCACTGGCTCAGTAGGGAACTCCCCCAAAGCCGAACAAACCACAAACCACAGGTACAAAACAGTAAACAGTACCAACAACATATAAAACAGCTAAGCAGGTAAGTAAAGCTGTAAAAGTACTCACCGTCTGTCGACTACGAGAAACAACTGTAGTAACTAAACGGCAAACCCAAACAGGTGTACAAGCCAAAGTAGAGACAGCCAACACGAGCCACGTAAACTGGTTCGCGACACCAGAAACTGACTCGGACAACTAACACAGGTCCACCTCTCAGTCTCGCAGCCACGGACGAAAGGTCCAGCTGCCGCTCCACGTAAAAAGGTCAAACAACTGTGGAGACCAACTAAAACACCACAACCTGCAGACCACACGGTCACAGGCCCATGCCTGGCACCTCCAGAGACCCTGGCCTGGGCTCGCTAGAGTGAGGCACTGGAAAAGGACTAGCTGGGGTCCAGTACGTCTACTGGTGTCCGTACCCCCAACTACGAGCGCGCTACAAGTGACTAAAAACAACCACAACTGTCACTGTCCCACTGTCGTCTTTCCCTCAGTCGGACGTACAACTCTAACACAAGAGTGAGGGTGTCCAGGTCAGACGACACAGACCTCAACGGTACAACACAAGTACCGGGACAAGGCCCCGAGCTAACAGCCTGGCTCACAAAGAACCTGGGGCACCCAACTGGAGAGGTAACCACGGTAGGCGTCGTACTACTGTCACGTACACAAAACCACGTGCACGTCACACACAAACCACGTGAAACCTCACGTAAACCACAAGTAACCACTGGTCCACTACACGTGAATCCAACTGACTCGCGTACACAACGCGCAGTCACCGAAGTAAACAACTAACAGCATACCTTGTATGCTAAACACGAGAACCATGTGCACTTAGTGCACCTCATATGATACCACGCATGCATTATCGATAAAACACCATAAATAGCCATTTCTGTTCATATAGGAGTAGGCGGCCACATCGATTGCCGCTTACAGGAAGTAGACGGCAAGGTCCCTGGCTGTCAACCTCCTGGCTGAAGATCTTGGCGGCAAACGAGGTTGACGCCAAGTTTCCCGGCCTTAAACCCTGCAGAAACCCTAATTCGGTCCTGCGAGTTTTCTAGCTGTTCTAATTACTGGAAAACATACAAATGCATACCCTCTAGCATGACAGAACCCAATGCAACCCGTATAAACATGATTCGAACAATAAACTACTCAAACCACCCATTATCCCATATGGTGCAACTCTATCCAAACATGGATTATCATGCTGGTTCAAGTAGTTATGATGTGTTTTAATGTTTCTACGGAGCTACCAGGGTTCGTCCCCTACCTCAGAACGCGTTAGAATCTCCCGCAACTCCCCGGTTTACGCCGAGCCCTCCGCGAGCTCCCACGCGAATTGCACCACGCCGCGACGTTTCCTCGCGCAATTCGGCGACGCCGCGCGTCCCACGATCGACCAGCCACTCCTCGATACCTGTTAGAACCTTCAGAAACACCAGGGCGCGAAGCTGGGGCAAGAGGGAGAGAGGGTGAGCTGAGAGAGCTGCCCTCGGGTGAACATATAACCTGCTGAACTGACAGGTTGGCGTCAACCCCCTTGTCGCCCACATGCACCGCCAACATAAACGTCCACAACTACTGCCGCCAAGTTCATGATGTAAACGTCAATGAACCTGGACGCCAACAGTCAACGACCACCCCTTGGCCGCCAACTCAGACAGAACAGCAGCAGGTCCCATTCCAATTCAGGACCTACCCTGCTCTTCACCTGCTCAAGCCACGCAATCACACCATGCATTCCACACACCCAACTCACACTGGCCTCACAACGGCCGCCACAACCACAATGCACATGATCCGCATGGATCCGAAAAGCACGCGACGTTACATTACTATCATCTAAAAAGAAAATTTCGACCTCGAAATTCATAACACAACACAAAGTCAAACGATTTAAACATACACAACTTTACAAGCACTATCATCTAAAAAGAAAATACACAAACTTATACAAACAGATAGGGATACCCTTTAGCCATTTCAGCGGCCAACTCCCAGGTATCCTCACCACCCAACCTATTTTCCCATCTCACCTTAACCAACTCAATTTCCTTATTTCTTAACTTTTTGATTTTTCGATCCGTGATTTGTACCGGATATTCAGGCATAGTCATATCCGGCCTCAGGTCACCACCTTGATATCTAATTATCTGAGCTGGATCTTCAATGCATTTCCTTAACATGGAGACATGGAAAATATCATGCACATCTGCAAAATCAGCTGGCAAATCCAGCCTATAAGCCACTTCCCCAATTCTTTCAATTACCTGGAAAGGTCCCACATACCTTGGACTCAGCTTTCCAGATTTACCAAACCTCATTATACCTTTACTTGGGGAAACTCTCAGAAAAACAAAATCTCCCACCTCAAACTGAAGTGGTCTCCTCCGCACATCTGCATAACTTTTCTGCCTACTTTGAGCTGCCTGCAATTTTTCTTTAATAAGCTTACTACTTCAGTGGTTTGCTGAATTAATTCAGGACCCACTAATTGCCTTTCTCCCACTTCATGCCAGTTCAATGGAGTTCTACATGGCCTTCCATATAAAGCTTCATACGGTGCCATTCCAAGACTGGTATGATAACTATTATTGTAGGCAAACTCAACCATTCCCAAATGATGCTCCCAACTGCCTCCCCAAACTAAACAACAAGCTCGCAACATATCTTCAATTGTCTGAATGGTCCTCTCTGTCTGACCATCTGTCTGGGGATGATAAGCGGAGCTATATCTTAATTCAGAACCAATTACTTTTTGCAAACTTCTCCAAAAACCAGAAGTAAATCTTGGATCTCTATCTGATACAATAGTCTTCGGAATACCATGCAGTGGAACAATTCTTTCAACATAAACATTTGCCAATCTGTCCACTGTCCAAGACATACTTACTGCCACTAATCTGCAAACTTTGGTCAATCTGTCAACAAACACCCATATTCCATTATGCCCAGAACTTGTCCTTGGTAAACCTGCCACAAAATCCATTGCAATATCATCCCACTTCCACTGTGGAATGGGTAACGGTTGCAACAGACCTCCCGGTTTCTGATGCTCTGCTTTAATTTGCTGACAGATAGCACACCTTGCCACAAATTCTGCTATTTCTTTCTTCATATGAGGCCACCAAAAATGCTTTTTCAAATCATGGTACATTTTAGTACTACCCGGATGAATAGTGTACCTTGATTTATGAGCCTCTTCTAGAACTCGCTGCTTCACCTCTCTTCTGCAGGAACAAACAACCTGCCCCTAAGCCTGACCACACAATTATCATCAATTGAGACTCCTTCCATTTTCACAATTTCAGGTAAACCTGCATCTGCTCTTTGAGCCTCAATAATCTGCCAATATAAAGACGGCTCTACAGCACTAGCAGCTAGAATTGCCCGACGCTGACTGCTGGGCACATACAAAGAATTCTCTGCTACCTCTTCATACAACTTCCATTCTTTAATCATCATCAAATTCATAAGCCTTTCTGCTTAAGGCATCGGCCACAACATTGGCCTTACCCGGATGGTAAGCCAAACTAAAATCATAATCCTTCAGATACTCAACCCATCTGCGCTGGCGAAGATTTAAATCTTTCTGCGAGAAGATATACTTCAAGCTTTTATGATCTGTAAAAATCTCAAATCTTTCGCCATACAGATAATGCCTCCACATTTTCAAAGCAAATACAACTGCAGCTAATTCCAAATCATGAGTGGGGTAATTCTCTTCTGCTGGCTTCAATTGCCTGGATGCATAAGCTATACTTTACCATGCTGCATAAGCACTGCACCAAGACCTCTCCTTGAAGCATCAGTATACAGCACAAAACCACCACTCCCTGCCGGCAATGTCAATATAGGTGCTGATGTAAGTCTTTTCTTCAATTCCATAAAACTTCTTTGACATTCACCGGACCACACAAAAGGCACACCCTTTCTGGTCAGCTTAGTCATAGGTGCTGCAATTTTAGAAAAATCTTGAATAAAGCGCCTATAATAACCTGCCAACCCCAGAAAACTTCTAATCTCGGTTATTGACTTAGGCACTTCCCACCTCGACACAGCTTCCACTTTACTTGGGTCTACAGCTACTCCTTTAGCAGAAATAACATGACCAAAAACTGAATTTCCTTTAACCAGAATTCACACTTACTGAATTTAGCAAACAACTGGTTATCTCTTAACAACTGCAAAGTAAACCTCAAATGAGCTGCATGCTCCTCCTCAGATGCTGAATAAATTAGAATATCATCAATAAAGACCACAATAAATTGATCTAAATATGGATGAAATATTCTATTCATCAGATCCATAAAACCTGCAGGAGCATTAGTCAACCCAAAAGGCATTACCACAAACTCATAGTGACCATATCTGGTTCTGAACGCTGTTTTATCTATATCTTCTTCTCTGATTCTCAGCTGATGGTACCCGGACCTCAAATCAATTTTGGAAAACACTTTTGCTGATTGCAACTGATCAAATAAATCATCTATTCTTGGCAACGGGTACTTATTCTTGATGGTCACATCATTCAACTTTCTATAATCTATACACATCCGGAAACTTCCATCTTTCTTTTTCACAAATAAAACCGGCGCTCCCCACGGGGAATGACTCGGTCTAATAAACCCTTTTGCAACAATTCTTCTAATTGCTTTTTCAACTCTTTGAGTTCTGCTGGTGCCATCCGATATGGGGCTTTAGAGATCGGCATAGTACCCGGCAGCAACTCAATAGTAAAATCCACCTCTCTATGTGGAGCTACACCAGGCAAATCTTCCGGAAAGACATCAGCAAATTCCCTAACCACGGGAACTGCTTCCATTGGCTGACTGGCTTCTACCAAACTTACTGAGGCTAAATAGGCCACACACCCATCATTTATCAACTTTCTAGCTTTAATTGCAGAAATTAGAAACTTTGAGGTATAAAAAGGCATACCTTGATATTCAAACTCTGCACCATTAGGATGATAAAACCTGATCCTTTTCTTTCTGCAATCTAGCATTGCTCCATACATCTCTAGCCAGTCCATACCCAGAATAATATCATAATCTGACAATTGCAGGGCATACAACCGACCCGGCATTTGGTTCCCTTCAATCATAACAGGAGCTTCATCTATGTAGCTCGAAGTGAGTAAGAACTCACCTGAAGGAACCTCTACCACTAACTCACAAGACTTCTCTTCTAATGGATGAGCTATGCAATCCAGAAATTCTTCGGAAATAAAAGAATGAGAGGCACCCGAATCAAATAAGACTCTTGCTGAATATTCATAAAGAGGTAAAGTACCTTCTATCATATTTGATGCCTCTGCCTGGGCTCGGGTGATAGCCATAACCCGGCCTCTCCCTGCTGCTGCGGTGCTCCTCTGCCACGACCTGCCTGTGGCTGCTGAAACTGCTGAGGCTGCTGCTGCTGCTGCACACCTCTGCCATACCCATATTCTCTTGCATACGGACAATTGCGGATCAAATGTCCCGGCTGATTACAATTATAACATCGGTATCCTGGAGGAACTATAGGCTGCCTGGCTGTACTCTGCTGCGACTCCTCCACCTCAGGCCTACCACGGCCTTGCTGATACTGCGGACGACCTCCCCATCCTTTTCCTTTTCCTTTAAGTGCTTGCTTTAATTTCTGTCCCCACTTCCCAAAGCCGATGAAGAAGGTCCTGCTGGTGCCTTGCCCTTGCTTGCACCCGCTGACTGCTGCGGTAACCGGAAACTACCAGAACCTGACTCACCTGCCTGACGAGTCCGGATAGACCTCTCTAAAATAGCTGCCCTTTGCGCTGCCTCTTCCACTGTCTTGCACATGAGAGGAACTATCGCATTCTGCAATTCCACTCTCAATCCTCTGATAAAATACTCAACCATCATGTTATTATTAGAAACAACATAAGGTGCATAACGGCTGAGTGCCATAAATCTCATCTGATACTCTAGAACCGAAGAGTTACCTTGCTGAAGAGTCCGGAATTGCTCTCTTTTTACCTGCTGCACTTGAATCGGAAAGAATGTATCATTAAATACCTCGAGAAACTCCGACCAAGTGATAGCTTCTTCTCTTCTACCTGCGAAGGTGGTCTGCATCTTCAATCGCCACCATTCTAAAGCAAAACCTCTCAACTGATAAGCAGCCAATACAACTCTGTCTGCTTCAGGACACCGCATAGTCGCAAAAACCTCTCAATTTCATGAATCCAGTGCTCAGCTGTATCTGGATTCGGCCCTCCTGAATAAGTAGACGGCTGCAATCTCAGAAATTTCTCCACCTGTATCACTGGTTCTTCAACTAACTGCACTGGCGGTGGTGGTAGCACAGGTGCTACAAAAGGTACCTCCACCCTCGGCGGAACTGGAGCAACAGGTACTGCCTCTCCTTCCCCAGGTGGCACTGCAACTGGTGGTATAGGCGCCTGCTGATCCATTCTCGCTCGAATATCCGTGAGGCTCTCCCAGATTCTCTCAATCATACGCTGGGTGCTTTCCTCCGGATCATCTCCTCCACCACCCCAATCTCTCCTATCAGCCATTCCAGAAATTCTACATACACAAAACACCAGGCAAAAATCAAAACCACAAATTATCAAAAACCAGGGTCTCTACCAGCAGTGTATAATGACCGAAATAAGGCTATGTATTCTTCCAGTTCCCTTATATTAACACGGACCTTGCTCTGATACCAACTGTGGCGGAACGCCTCGGCCAAGCCCGTTAAACTAATAACGCACTTGATCCGAGTCCGCCTCCCGCGAACGGGCCGAAGCCTCGCAAGGGAAACCAAACCACAGTCCGTGTAAACATAAAGGAACACACCACATTTCATATATAATTTTTCACAATTTACATAGCCATAATCCATCAAAACTGAAAAGGTGTACAAGAGCCTGGGGCATACCCCGAGGTACAACAAAAGAAAATAAACAACTACAAAACTACAAAGCTACAAGGCTACACTGCTGAAGTACTACTCTGCTGGAGGTACTGACCCTGCTCCGCTACGACGCGGCCCAGAACTGGACGTCGGACGGGAAACGTCCTCCTCGCCCTCACCTGTGGGGGTAGGGGTGAGCCTCTCTAGTCACTGGCTCAGTAGGGAACTCCCCCAAAGCCGAACAAACCACAAACCACAGGTACAAAACAGTAAACAGTACCAACAACATATAAAACAGCTAAGCAGGTAAGTAAAGCTGTAAAAGTACTCACCGTCTGTCGACTACGAGAAACAACTGTAGTAACTAAACGGCAAACCCAAACAGGTGTACAAGCCAAAGTAGAGACAGCCAACACGAGCCACGTAAACTGGTTCGCGACACCAGAAACTGACTCGGACAACTAACACAGGTCCACCTCTCAGTCTCGCAGCCACGGACGAAAGGTCCAGCTGCCGCTCCACGTAAAAAGGTCAAACAACTGTGGAGACCAACTAAAACACCACAACCTGCAGACCACACGGTCACAGGCCCATGCCTGGCACCTCCAGAGACCCTGGCCTGGGCTCGCTAGAGTGAGGCACTGGAAAAGGACTAGCTGGGGTCCAGTACGTCTACTGGTGTCCGTACCCCCAACTACGAGCGCGCTACAAGTGACTAAAAACAACCACAACTGTCACTGTCCCACTGTCGTCTTTCCCTCAGTCGGACGTACAACTCTAACACAAGAGTGAGGGTGTCCAGGTCAGACGGCACAGACCTCAACGGTACAACACAAGTACCGGGACAAGGCCCCGAGCTAACAGCCTGGCTCACAAAGAACCTGGGGCACCCAACTGGAGAGGTAACCACGGTAGGCGTCGTACTACTTGTCACGTACACAAAACCACGTGCACGTCACACACAAACCACGTGAAACCTCACGTAAACCACAAGTAACCACTGGTCCACTACACGTGAACCTAACTGCCTCGCGTACACAACGCGCAGTCACCGAAGTAAACAACTTACAGCATACCTTGTATGCTAAACACGAGAACCATGTGCACTTAGTGCACCTCATATGATACCACGCATGCATTATCGATAAAACACCATAAATAGCCATTTCTGTTCATATAGGAGTAGGCGGCCACATCGATTGCCGCTTACAGGAAGTAGACGGCAAGGTCCCTGGCCGTCAACCTCCTGGCTGAAGATCTTGGCGGCAAACGATGTTGACGCCAAGTTCCCCGGCCTTAAACCCTGCAGAAACCCTAATTCGGTCCTGCGAGTTTTCTAGCTGTTCTAATTACTGGAAAACATACAAATGCATACCCTCTAGCATGACAGAACCCAATGCAACCCGTATAAACATGATTTGAACAATAAACTACTCAAACCACCCATTATCCCATATGGTGCAACTCTATCCAAACATGGATTATCATGCTGGTTCAAGTAGTTATGATGTGTTTTAATGTTTCTACGGAGCTACCAGGGTTCGTCCCCTACCTCAGAACGCGTTAGAATCTCCTGCAACTCCCCGGTTTACGCCGAGCCCTCCGCGAGCTCCCACGCGAATTGCACCACGCCGCGACGTATCCTCGCGCAATTCGGCGACGCCGCGCGTCCCACGATCAACCTACCACTCCTCGATACCTGTTAGAACCTTCAGAAACACCAGGGCGCGAAGCTGGGGCAAGAGGGAGAGAGGGTGAGCTGAGAGAGCTACCCTCGGGTGAACATATAACCTGCTGAACTGACAGGTTGGCGTCAACCCCCTTGTCGCCCACATGCACCGCCAACATAAACATCCACAACTACTGCCGCCAAGTTCATGATGTAAACGTCAATGAACCTGGACGCCAACAGTCAACGACCACCCCTTGGCCGCCAACTCAGACAGAACAGCAGCAGGTCCCATTCCAATTCAGGACCTACCCTGCTCTTCACCTGCTCAAGCCACGCAATCACACCATGCATTCCACACACCCAACTCACACTGGCCTCACAACGGCCGCCACAACCACAATGCACATGATCCGCATGGATCCGAAAAGCACGCGACGTTACACGCGCACTTGGCAGGGTTGAGTTTCATATTGTACTTTCGCAGAGTTGCGAAAGTTTCCTGGAGGTCGGAAATGTGGTCAATGCTCGGAAGCGTCTTGACTAGCATGTCATCAACATAGACCTCCATGTTGCGCCCGATCTGCTGCTCGAACATCTTGTTGACCAGCCGCTGGTAAGTTGCGCCCGCGTTCTTTAGGCCGAAAGGCATTCTGGTAAAACAGTATAAGCCTAGGTCTGTGACGAACGTCGTGGCGTCTTGATCCGGGGGATGCATACTGATCTGGTGGTAATCAGAGTAGGCATCCAAAAAGCTGAGAAGCTCGTGATCGGAAGTAGCATCCACCAGCTGATCAATGCGCGGCAGAGGGAAGTTGTCCTTGGGTGTTGCTTTATTGAGATCCTTGTAATCGACGCCCACACACCATTTACCGTTGGCCTTGCGCACGAGGACCACATTGGAGATCCACCTTGGGTATTGGGCTTCTCGGAGGAGCCCAACAGTTCGGCTTTTGACTACGTGATCCTGAATCACGGTCTGCCGTTCTCGGTTCACTGGTCGCCTCCTTTGTTGAACTGGTGGAATCCGGGGATCCAGACGGAGGCGATGCACCATTATCTCCGGGGGAATGCTCGGAAGCTCATCATCAGACCAGGCGAACACGTCCAAATTGGCCAACAGGAAGGCAATGTAGCGTTGCTGCTCGGCCTCTGTCAACAAGGCGCCAATGTATAAGACGTGTTCGGGGTCATCGTCTACCTGGACGAGGATTAAATCTTCAGCAGGCGTTCCTCGGCTGGTAGAAGGCTGGTCGGACGTTGGCGGGGCTGGGTCTGCGAGTGGTTGCTTGTCTCTTAAAGAGAGGACATAGCAACGGCGAGACTCGCGCTGGCACCCGAGCACTTCGCCGACTCCGCTCGGGGTTGGGAACTTCATCTTCTGATGGTGTGACGAAGGCACCGCTTTGATGCGCCCGATCAGACCTCTGCCGAGGATGGCGTTGTATCCAGGCATGTTGTTGATGACCAAGAAATCCACAATCTTGGTCACGATCCTTGGAGCCGTCCCTAAAGTGATCGGGAGGCGAACTCTTCCCATGGGTTGGACCGAAACTCCCGAAAAGCCGAACAAAGGCGAGTTTACAGGGGTGAGTTGATCGGGTCTCATGCCCATGAGGATGAAATAATCGTAAGCCAAGACATCGGGGGCGCTTCCATTATCCACCAGAATCCAGCGCACATTACAGTGGTTGATGGTGGCCGAAATGACCAACGCATCAGTGTGTGGGGTCGTAACCCCTACAAGATCTTCGTCCGAGAAGGTTATAGCCTCCTCGGGCTGTGCACGTGTAGGACTGGTGGGATATGGAGCCGGCCGAGGTGCCGAAGGCCTATCTACAACATGCACTCGCCTTGCGTAGTCGCGTCGGCTTCGAGTGATTTCTCCGCCTACGCCGAAGCCTCCCGCGATCACGTTGATCTCCTGCCCATTGGGCTCATTATTGATCGGCTGGTCGGGAGTCCGCTCTCGGCGTCTGGGGCGCTCCTCATTTCGGCGCACGAACCGTCCAAGGTAGCCACGCTTGATAAGGTCTTCAATTTCGTCCTTAAGCTGGCGGCACTCGGAGGTGTCGTGGCCGTGGTAGCGATGGAAGCGACAGTACTTGTTCTGATCACGCTTCTGGGGGTCGGAGCGCATCCTCTGTGGCCACCGCACAAATGCTTCGTTCCTGATCTCCGCCAGGATTTGTTCGGGTGCCACAGTGAGGGGGGTGTAGTTGGTGAAGGGGCGCGGACGGCGCGGAGAGTCACCGTTGCGTCGTCCCTTCTTCCGATCACGGTCGGAACCGTTGTCGGAAGGCCGCTTCTTATCCGACTGCTCCCCCTGCTCGGCCCTACTTGTTGCTAGGCTCTCCTTGCAAGCCGCGTGGCGCTGTGCGATGGAGAGCAGCTCGGCAAGGGTGGCTGGCTGCTGGACGCCGAGGGTCCTCTGTAAGAAGCCGTCGCGAGTGCCCTGAATAAGGGCACTGGTTGCCAGAGGGACGTCCAGACGCGAGATGCGAAGCGCCTCTGTTCGGAACCTCTTAACGAAGTCCCAGAGCGCCTCGCCCTTCTTCTGGCGCACGGCCAGGAGAGAAGCCGCCATTCGTGGCTGCGACCTTCCACCAAGGAAGTTGTCCCGAAAGGACTTCTTCAATTGGCGGAAGGAGGTGATGGAGCCCGCAGGGAGGGTCTCGAACCAGGCCCTGGCAGTCTCCTTAAGAGTTGCAGGGAAGGCCCTGCATTTGGCCGCATCTGATGCTCCATGGAACACCATGTGCGACTCAAAGCCGTGGATGTGGTCGTCCGGATCAGTGGTGCCGTCGTAGGGTGCGATGGTGGGCAGAGGGAGCTTGGAAGAGACCTGAGCTTCCAGGATCTCCCTGCTGAAAGGGGAGCGGAAGTCCAGGTCATCTTCCGCTGGAGCTTTCCCCTCTGCGCGCTGGACCATCGCATCCATGCGGCGAAAGAAATAATTTTAGTTTATAGTGATGGTAGAAAGTAAGAAAGATTGTACATTAATGATTTATTCTACTTAATTTCTTTATTCCACATTACTAATTTATCACCAAATACAAACATTTTCATTGATACAGCTCATTCACAAATATCCATTTATAATCCACTTTACTATTCCCCATTACTTTTCAATGGACTTAACCTTGTCCATTCTAATTTACATAGCTTCAACTTACTTTAATTATTTAGTTTTAACTTCAATCTACCTCTGACACCAATTTCCCTTCTCTGCTTCCACAATCTATATACAAATACTGGCACCACTACTCTTATCTTTAACACTACAATGACCTTATACAAATCTTTCTGCGAAATCTTTATCCACTGCCTTTTATTAACAAATATCTTTCTCTTATAAAATTCTCGGAAAAAAAATCTAACTTCCTACTGCTCTTTTACTCTCTCTTTAGCCAACCGATCACCTTTACATCCACTTACATGAGTTTTTATATCAAACTTTCTATTATCCTTATTATTTATATCGACATTACCCTTAAATTCGTTACTGCAATTATTTCTAATCATAAATCACACTTTAAGAATCATCTTAATCACTGCTTCTCTACTTACCAGCATCTCATCTCAAGCTAGACTACCTCACTTGATCATTTCAAACCTAACATGCCATTAATCATACTATTATCCAAGCAACTTCTTAACACTTTATTAACATAAATTTCAAGCACAATAACTATCTCTGCTACAATTTTCAACCACAATTCACCCATTTAACAACCCTGTTCACACAGCCCTATGAATCACCATAACACTATTCTCTCTACTATTCCATCACATCACTACTTTATACCTTTCTTTACCAACTCTGATTCTCATTAAAACACTTTTTAATGAATTTCATAACTAAATGCACTAATTATTTCAATTTCTATAATAAAGAATCTTTAATCAATTATACTTTAACAACAATCCAATAATCACTCATACTACACCACCAATCATATCTGCTATTACCCACAACTACTAATCTAACCATCTATACATACAATTCATATACCAAAATTCATATGGAAACCACACTAAAAAGCACAGAAAACTACAGACTTACTACCAGCAGTGGACATTAAATCATGTATTGGGACATTGTAATCTTAATGCCTTTTCATATTCTAACTGGACAATTGCTCTGATACCAACTGTAACGGCCCTGGATATTTATACCCAATAAGGGTCCATATCCAGATCCGTCTCCCGTGAACGGACTGAAGTCTCGCAAGGGATAGCTCGTACGCGTGTCCAGGAAGAATATAAAAGACAAACCACAACAGTAAGAGACACAAGAAAAGATATGGGCTCATATCTGCTTATACAATTTACAACTGTCCCATTACATTATTACATGTCCAAATTAAAAAGAGTACAACTACCTGGGGCATACCCCGAGGGAGCACAAGCTCACATAACTATACTAACACTACTGCTGGTGGTACAAGTCTGTCACAACACCTCCTCAAGCGACACCAATGGTAAATCCTGAAAAGAACTATAAGGGAGTGAGCCTCAACAAGTCACTGGCTCAGTAGGGAACCACCCAAAACCATACACAACGTAGGAGAATCTCAACCACAGCAGGTCTCACTGGCAACACCGGAAGCCACACCATATCATGCTCACAACAAAGCATAATTAACAATACTTAACATAATTAGCTTAGTTGCTACAAATCTTAGAAAGATGAAGAGACAACATCACCACAAGCCTCACAGGCACACCGCCTCAACAGCTAGTCGCCTAAGCTGTAAGCCACACATGCAAAGCATTGCCTAAGCTACTAACTTCACTGGCAAGCCTCTAAACATATGGGCAACAAGATTTCTAACCAAGAGCTAATCTTGTATTCTCTTAAATTACGATGTATCGAATGTCACATTAAAGAAACAGGACTGGCTACCACGATGCCAATCTATCGCACATTAAATCATATTCGGACACTTACCCAAGGAAGGGTAAAACACAACAAGTGGAAGGTCTCACCGCATGGCCTCCACCTCACCACCTGAAAAGGCTAGTACTCAGCGTACTACGAGAAACTAGTACCTACCAAGAGTACAGGTACCTACCACCACGAGGTACCACCACTGAAACACACATAACTGTGCCACTACCAGGGCACACCACAACCAAGTAAATCACAACCAGCGAGTCTCCGCTCACTAACCACAATAACAACCGTGCCAACACCATGGCACACCTCAACAGGTAAAACTACAACTAACACACGCTATAGCCAATAGCAAAGCACGAATCGGAAAGCACGACGCCACCACACGGGATAGACTACTGGTTCATGACGCCAATAACCAACCCGAACAACACAACACAAGAACTACCTCTCAGTCTCGCAGTCACGGACGTAAGGTCCAACTGCAGCTCCACAACATAAGTAAAGCCAAAGAACTGTGGAGACCAACCAAACCACCACAACCTACAAGTCACACACCCTGCAGGCCCATGCCTGACACCTTTAGAGACTCTGACCTGAGCTCTCTAAAGTGAGGCACTGGTAACATGACTAGCTAGGGCCCAGTATGTCTACTGGTGTCCGTAACCCCCAGCTACGAGCGCGCTACAAGTGACTAAACACAAACTCTCACAAGTCACTGTCCCACTGCCGTCTTTTCCTCAGCCGGATGACAACTCTCCCCGAGAGTGAGGGTGTCCAAGAAGACGACAAGACCTCGACGGTACCACTGCACCGGGACAAGCCCCGAGCACACACACGTGCCTGGCTCACACAAAACCTGGAGCTCGCAACTGAAGAGGCATTCCGGAATAGGCGCCGGACCACCAAACTCAGCAATACACAAATCACAATATATATATATATATATATATTCTTTATTACAAACCACAGTACAAATGTCAAGAATAACATAATCTCGGTCACCCTGTGACCTACAAACTACCTCATACCTATACACATGTAAACCACGATTATCATTTACAAATTGGCCTATCATTGATCTTCACATGACCTCCTTGCCACATACCATATAAACTAACTATACATTAACTCTTAACCTTACTTGCATTACATTAATTAAACCATCTCCATTAGTCCACATAGGACGCTACAAGACTGAGGCTAGGTTCACACGTTAACCATCATTGCCTAACCACTATGACAACCAGTACATGTGCCATGCACATCCTCAAACCACGTAAACACTCACGAACTATTTAAATGACACGTTTTAGAGGTGTTACAGGTGCCAATGCACCTCACACCACGATAACACCACACCGATTATGTAAACCACCTACTAACCATGTAAGCAACCTGCTCACAGAGTTCCACGGGTGTCAATGCACCTTTTACCAAAGCTATGCACAATAAACGACAATAATCGGATAACCAAAACACCAAAAGCATGCAAAGCAGAACCCTCGTCTATGATCGCGACAGAGGCCATGACCGCCTTCTGATCGCGACGCCACGATATGTCGTGATAACAAACCCTGTCGCGACGGGTCGGCCTGTCGCGATCTGATCGCGACAGCAGGGTCTGTCGCCTTCTTAGGCGAAAACCCTAATCCGGGAACCATCTCCAGATCTTCCATGCAAACCACCCTAAATCCCATTTCAACCCGGTTTTCATGCTCATTTCACCTCCTAGACATGGTATCTACTATTTTTAAAGCAGTAAACAAGCTAACATGCAATCTATGCAACAAATCAAGGTAGAACTCCCTACCTTCACGAAGAACGCACAATCCATGCATGGCGCGGCGTTTCCCCACTCCTCGCGACGTCCTCGCGTTGAGAGTGCATCGAACACCACGCCGGAACTCCGAATCGCCCGTAGCAGCTCCTCCCCTGGTCGAGCAGAGCTTGCAGAAGTTCTGTTCGGCCAAACCTTTTTAAAAACCGCACAGCGGTTGGGAACACGACGTACCTTCCCGTCGCGACCTTGTCGCGACGGACTAGGGCGTCGCCTTCCCAATCCTGACGTCAGCAAGCTCCACTCCATGCGCGACACGCGGCGCACATGCAGACGTCGACCCTAGCGGCGGCAACCAAAACGCGACCCCCACTGCTGACGCGTTCAGAACGCGACCTACACCCGCGTCGTGTTCACATCCAGTGAACCAACGGGCACCACGAGCCTAACCTGCCGGCCCACTATGCTCCACACAGCACACGGAAACCACAACCAAGGCCCAATGACCCCATATTGATCATGAGCACCACACCAAAACCAATAAATACAGATCCGAACTACCACTAATCAACAATCTGTGAAGATCTGAAAAACGTGCTACGTTATAGTCGTGTTCTGAATGTGACGGGCACCTATGTCATGTGCTAGCTTCTGATTGGGTTAAGTTTGACTCTTCGGCCAAACTGAGTAGGAAGCTCTGTTCATAAGAGGAAGAGGTTGTTGTCGAGGGTTTTGGTGATTTCAGATTGGGAGATGTTTGTTTTGTGCGGTTTCCACGCGAGAAGGTTGGCCGGAGCGTGGGAAACGTCAATCGAGCCTGGTTCTTTGAGTTATTCGTGTTGGTAGGGAGATTCCCTCAATAACTTGCATTCTTTGAATGGTCTTAAGTGTGTTAAGCATGAATCGATGTGTGAATGCGTTCATAGTATGGTCTAGTTGGTTTGTAGAAGTTTGGTTTGCATGGAAATGGGGTTTTGAAGTGGTTTCTGTGTGAGAACCGTAGTATAGGATTTCTGTCTGAGAAGGCGATGGGTTGGGCTGTCGCATTCAGGTCGCGACCTCTGACCCCGTCGCATTCTCTTTGTGAACGCGGCCTGTCGGGATATCGCATTCTTAATGCAATAGTCGACCTCGTCGTGTTTTTCTTTCTGAGGTGTGTTATGAGGTTTTGAGCAAGGAGGGTCCTGTGTGGACCTAGCTGCTGGAAATCAACTTGGGGCATCACATGCGCAGCAAAAGTAAAACAAAAAATGATTTCCATCTAAGTACTTGATCGGGCTATGATGTACGGTGCATGTAAACATACATATAAATAAGGTGTGGGACCATCTCACCTAGGAGAGATCGTATCTCCCCTAAAGTGCAAAACTAGTCCTTAGTTTGAAGGAGCTCTCGCGAGACTCCCTCTAGCAGTATCCTCACAGTGGATGACTAGCGATGACAACACTTCCTTCTCCGACAGAGCCTCTCCTTTACGTCGTTCAATGCCACACAGCAACTAGTAGCAGCAAATGACAGTAGCAACAAGAGAGATAGCCCTCTTGGATCCCCTCTCGCCAAGGGAGGCTACGGGAGGGAGAGATGGGAAGGAGGAGGAGGAAGAAGGTGGCTTCTCTTAAAGGTCTAACCTATGATCTTTAGGAGAACCCCTTCTATTTGTAGAGATCCTTACATGACACATCATCATGCCATCATTAGAAAGACACCTCGTAGGGACATCTCGTAGTGTCATCATGGCCAAGGACACCTCGTAGGACACCTTATCATGTCATCATGGCCAAGGACACCTCGTAGGACACCTTGCAGGACACCTCCTCATGTCATCATGGCCAAGGACACTTCGTAGTGTCATCATGGCATGATGATGAGGTGTCTTCCTTCTAGAAGGGGTGATACTTGTCATCATACAAGATGATGAGGTGTCCTCCTTCTAGAAGAGGTGAGGTGGCATGATTATGGTATGCTCCCCTTAATGGATCCTTTCACTATAGACCCAATAACCCATGAATCTCTATCCATTAGGTCTAGGCTTATTGGGTCTCACCCAATAGATCTATATGGGTTAAAGAAGACTTATTAGATAACTTTTATTTAATCCTCCATCTTATGTGTGTGACCCTCTAGAACCAATACTGTAACGACCATGGATATTTTTGCCCAATAAGGTTCTATATTCAAGTCCACCTCCCGCGATCGGACTGAAGTCTCGCAAGGGATAGCTCGTACACGTGTCCAGTAAGAATATAAAAGACAACAACTACAGTATAAGACACAAAAAAAGTACATGTGCTCATATCTGTATACAACAAAGTACAACTGTCCCAGTACATTATTACATGTCTAATTAAAAGAGTACAACTACCTGGGGCATACCCCGAGGGAGCACAAGCTCACACTACTCTACTAACTGAACTGCTAATGGTACAAGTCTGCCACGACTCCTCCTCGAGCCACACAAACCGGCTAACACCTGCAAAGACTGTAAGGGAGTGAGCCTCAACACGTCACTGGCTCGGTAGGACCTCCCAAACAACAACTAAATACTAAGAGACCTCAACCCCAAAGGGGTCTCACTGGCAACACCGGTAGTCAAACCACGACATGCTCACACGAGCATAATTAACAACAATAATCATAAACCGACCAATTAATACAATCCTCGGAAAGTGAGAGGAGAAAAACAAGACTAGCTCGGCACTACTAGTCCGCTCAACCACTGGAACGCCTCAACTACAAGCCTCATCGGCAGACCACTGCCTAGGCTACCAATCTCACAGGCAAACCATTACAACTATTAGTTGCCTAAGCTACCAGCCTCGCAGGCAACCTACTGCCTAGACTACTAGCTTCACAGGCAACCTACCCACATAGGCTACAGGACTAGCATTTACTTGCCAATCCGCACACGTATCAAAACCACAGTTGCAAGCTTACCCTAAACAGAGTAACACAACGTGTGGAAGGTCATACCACTTGACCTCCACGAAACATAAAGCCACCTCAACACCTGCTAAGGCCGGTACACACGTACCACAACACAGAGCTACCCACAAAGAGTAAATGTACCTACTACCACGAGGTACAACACAGAACCACAACCAAACCGTGCCACCACCAGGGCACACCTCAACGGTTACCACGTTAACCAACGAGTCACAGCACACAAGCCATGACCAGTGGCAAACTATGAGTCAGAACGGAACGACGCCACCACACGGGAACAGACTACTGGTTCATGACGCCAATATCCAACCCAGACAACACAGCATAAGAACCACCTCTCAGTCTCATAGCCACATACCACACAGTCCAGCTACAGCTCCACAAGCACACAAAGTAAACCAACCAACAGTGGAGACCAACCAACACCACACCTGCAGACCACACAGCTGCAGGTCCAAGCCTGGCACCTTTAGAGACTCCGGCCTGAGCTCCCTAAAGTAAGGCACTAGAAACACAGGACTTGCTGGGGACCAGTACGCCTACCGGTGTCCGTCCCCAAACCACGAGCGCGCTACAAGCAACTGCACACCCATAAACACAAGTCACTGCCCATAATCGTCTTTCCTTCAGCCGGACGTACAACTCAACACATGAGTGAGGGTGTCCAAGAAGACAACCAAGACCTCAAATGTACACACCGTATCGGGACACACCCCCGAGCACAACACATGTGCCTGGCTCTCCTAGGAACCTGGGGTACCCGACTGAAGAGGTATTCCGGATTAGGCGTCAGACCACCAAACTCGGTAAGCATACAAACCACGTTATACTTACTTATACAATCCTTTATTTATAAACCATGATATACGAGTGTGAGGACTAGCTTAACACCGGTCACCATGTGACCCTCAAGCCATCCTACACTGATACTTACTTATATCACAACAACTCAATGCAACCCTGCCTGTCATTGGTCACCCCGTGACCTCCATGGCAACAAACACCACTTAACACATAAATCACTACAACAATCTTGAAAGAATAACAATAGACCAGGGCTGGGTCCACACAGGACCTTCACTTCCCAACACCCAACTTTCCCTTCGGAGGATGAATCGCGTCGGACACAGGGGACACCTCTCAAATCTTGTCGACCTATCCGGACGCCATTCCAAACCTTAACGCGACAGGGCTCAGTAACGCGACCAAGTCGTGTCGGCCCGACACGATGCCTTTAGACCAAACCGGTCAAACCCACGGTCAAGCTATAGTCGCGTCCGACAAAACCGACGTGTTTCCACATGAACACGTCGGGTCAAGCAGACAAGACCCCAAAACCGCCATAGCGCAATAGACAAAATAGAAACGCGTTGACTTAAAGCGACGCGTTCCAACATGAACGCGTCGGCTATCCCGGACGCATTTCAACGAAGACAGTGGGTTCAGCTCACAGGCCGAACCCACCTCCTCCACGGGAGAAACCACACACATGCTGTTTGATCTCCAATTCAAAGCAGTAAACATGATTCCAAACCATGGCACACCACCCACACATGAACCACCCCTCATTTAACCCCTTTAAACCATTCCAAACAAGGTAGAAAGGTGGGAAGTCTCCCTACTGGTTGTAAGAAGCCGAAGAACACCAAAACCTCCCCGTCGCCGGCACGCCCATGCTCCGGACGCCATCCTCGCATGGTTCCCACATCGCACGAGCCATCGGAAGCTAAAATCACCGGAAATCTCCACCATGGATGCCACAGCATCCTCCCCATCGCTGGACAGAGCTTTCCTACTCTGTCTGGCCGAAACGAAGCTCTTAAAATCACATTCAAAATCGCATCGCATACAGCCGCCGCGTTTAAACCCTTTAAACGCGTCCACCTAGTTCGACGCCATGCAAAAACCCGCGCGACACACGTCACAGAGGTGGTTTCCTGAATCGCGGTGGAAGAAGCCGACGAGTTCAATTGCGTCGCCTGACTCCGATGCGGTTCAGAACAGTGAACCAATAGTGCAATTGGGCTGGCTTATCCGGCCCACACTGCTCACTCTGTGCACAGAAAACCCAAGCACAGCCCATTGACCATATCTTGGTCAAGAGCACCACACATAGACCCGATAAACCCGGATCCGAACAACCGTGTTATTACATTACTAACACCTAAAAAGAAATGTCGTCCTCGACATTTAGAACGAAACCACGGCAAGTCAGACTAACACATAAAAAGAAACAAAGATATATACAGAACAAGTAGGATACATTTTCTCTGCACTTGCCTTTCAAACCATTACAATCTGCTTTTTGCCATGCTCATTTTGTTTTCCTTTCTCTTTAAATCTTTTCATACTACCCTGCCTGATTATTGCAATCTGCTCTTTCTGTACCTTTCAGTTGTAAGCAATTCTTTCTGACCGCTTCTCTTGCTCACAACCTTTTACTTAATACTACCACCCTTAGGTGCTATGCCATATTAAACTTTGCTTTAAATTCTCAAATTTCTCGGTACCTTTCCTTTCTCTGCTTGTCACTGCCAACTGAAACTTTGCTCATCCGTATTCATATTTTCAATTACCAGCTTTCTCAAAAAGAACCATTTACCATCCTTGAATTTCCTGCCTCTTTATACCATTCTACTCATGCTACCTTAACTCACATCTGGTCAAGAACCACGGTCTCTTCGCTCAACTGTGCAAAAACTTTAAACTTTCTTTCAATCAAACAAATATTGAACAATATGGGAATACTACATATCCCTTGCTTCCGCTGCACCACTCTGATTACACTAGATACTCGGCAAAAGGTTCCTCGAATTCTGCCCTCATCATTACTTTCCAATACTTTCCACTTTCACTATTACTCTGACTCCTGCTAGACTTGATTCTAACCTTATTTAATTCTCAATTCATCTTGCTCAATCATTTAACACTGAAAAAACACCTAAATTTTTGATATGTTTTCTTTATATTTCAATTCGAATTGTACCACAAACTTCAATTTCAAATTCTATCACACTGCTGCTAACATACTTTGCCTTTTATGTACCTTCATGGCTTCAAATAATATTTTCCTCGACTGACTAATCATATTACATTTACAATCTTTCAAAATATTTTTTAACTGATCTGCCTCTGCTCTCAAATCAAATTCAAAAATATCTTTTATTAAAGTACACTTCTGCTCAGCAGAATCACTTCCTGTGCCCTGGCTCGCAAGCCTCTGCTGAACATTTATTGAACCATCAGATTATAACCGTTTCATAATCCACTATACTCTTTCTTTCCTTGGTCAATAATACTCAACTTAATCTGTACTACCGATTGCACTAATCACAATATCATTTCTGTAAAACATTTCTCTTAATTGTTCTGCTATCTGGCTAATCTCTTTGTACCGTTACTACTGTAGCTTCTGCTAACGTACAATCATCTTTCTTTAAAATACTGTCATAGCCAAAATCGGAACTGATTTCTTTAATTATAATAATTTGCTTTGCCTGATTCCTCTATTCTGTGTTGCTATTTTATTCTCAAATGTTGAAGTTCCGCTATTACAGCACCTTCACTAATATCCTTTCCATTTCAACTTTTACTTGAATTCTTTTCACAATCTGCCTTATTCTTCGACTCAGCTCGATATTCTTTAACTACTTTGTAACTGATTCATTTCCTTACTCTTGCTTATTTCCGTCATTCTTAACCTCATTCTCAATCTTTGTCGGACACATCCTTTACCTTTCTTTCCTCACAGACTGCACCTGTAACGTCGCTTATTTTTGGATCCTTTTTGGATCGTGTGTGTTGTGGTTGTGATGGCTGTTGTAAGGCCAGTGTGGTGTAGACGCGTGGTGTGTGTAGGTGTGGTGCAGGTTAGGTCCCGAAATGAAATAGGACCTCCTGCAGTTGAGTAGGAGTTGGCGGCCAGGGGTGGTCGTTGACTTGTTGGCGTCCAGGTAGGTTGCCGTTGACTGCATGATCTTGGCGGCATTAGATGTGGACGTTTAGAGTGGCGGTTGTCTTTGGCGGCAGAGGGTTTGACGCCAACCTGAGAATTCTGTAGGTTATAGGGTCACCCGAGAGCAGGTTTCCCACCTGTCTCTCTCTTCCCCTTGCCCTAGCTTCGCGTCCCCGTGTTTCTAAAGCTTCCAGCAGGTACTGAAGGGCGGTTGGAGGATCGTGGAGCGTGTGGCGTTGTCGAATCGGACGAGGAAACGCCGTGGCGTGGTGCAATTCCCGTGGGAGCTCGCGGAGGGTTCGGTGTGAACCGGGAGAATTCGGAGGGTTTGAGCGTGTTCTGAGGTAGGGAACGACCCTTGTAGTTCTTATAGGTTGTAATAGAATAATTAGAAAGCATGAATCTGCATGAAAATGATGATTTCGGGTCATGGCACCCATGCGGGGATAATGGGTGGTTTGATGATTTTATGTAGTAAAGCATGCTGTTTTAGTTTAATTATAATGCATGGGAGTTAGAGGAACTGTTTCCTCATATTTTCTTAATGGTTTCGAGATCAGGAATGCATGTGGGATCAGTTAAGGTTTCTGCAGGAGTAGAAGCTGAAGATCTTGGCGTCAACATCGTTGGTCGCCAGGTTCATCAGCTGGGATATAGACGGCCAGATCCATTGTCGTCTACTTCTTATAAGCGGCAGTCGATGTTGCTGCCAACTTGTGCATATATTCATGCAGTGTGGTTTACGTAGCTTTTCTGATTATGAATATTACATGTTTGTGTGTGCATGGCGATGATCGGTGCGAGCCAGTGCACTTGTTATGCTCTTGGAGCATACTGCTCATGTAATAGGCATGTTTTACGTGAATGATGTGTGATGTACGTAATTGCTTTACGCAGTATGTGTGGTGCGTTGGCACCCGTGGCACTCTTGGAGTGCGTTGTCCATGTGTTGGACATGTGGTTCACGTGGTAGACGTGTGGTACACCAACCAGGGTGTAATATACACGTGTTGTCTACGTGGTTTGAGTGTGTGTATACTACACACTTTGTTGTAATGTAATTCTTATGATTTGTCGTAGTAACTGGGCAGTGAGGTTCCTGTGTGAGCCTAGCCATGACTTTGTGGTGTTTGGGCAGTGAAGGTCCATACCGACCTAGCCCTGGTCCGTTGTTGTCTTTCAAATAATATTATATTGATTTATGTATTAAGTGGTGTGTGTTGCCACGGAGGTCACCTCATGACCAATGATAGGCAAGTTTGTGGTTCAGGTATGTGTTGGTGTGGGATAGCTTTGGGGTCATATGATGACCGATGTTAAGCTAATCCTAACACTTGTATATCGTAAATTATAAGTAAAGGCTATATGTGTAAGTATCGTGGTTTGTGCTAACCGAGTGTGGTGGTCCGGCGCCTATTCCGGAATGCCTCTCTAGTCGGGTACCCCAGGTTCTTTGTGAGCCAGGCACGTGTGTTTGTTGTGCTCGGGGTTTTGTCCCGGTACTGGTGTTGTACCGTCGAGGTCTGTGTCGTCTTCCTGGACACCCTTACTCCTGAGTTTGAGTTGTACGTCCGGCTGAGGGAAAGACGGCAGTGGGGCAGCGACTTCCCAGAGTTTGTTCTTGTGTCGCTTGTAGCGCGCTCGTAGTTGGGGGTACGGACACCAGTAGTCGACACTGGTCCCCAGCTAGTCCTGTTTTCCAGTGCCTCACTTTAGGGTGCTCCGGCCAGAGACTCTAGAGGTGCCAGGCATGGGCCTGCAGTTGTGTGTCTGCAGGTGTGGTGTTGGTTGGTCTCCACAGTTGTTTGACTTGTTCTCGTGGAGCGGCAGTTGGACCTTTCGTCCGTGACTGTGAGGCTGAGAGGTTGTTCTTGTGTTGTGTTGTCCGGGTTGAATACTGGCCTGATCAGCTAGTAGTCCGTTCCCGTGTGGTGGCGTCGTTCTTTCTGACTCGTGCTTTGCCTATTCTGGCTGTAGTTTGACTCGTGCTTTGCCACTGGCTGTGGTTTGTGAGTTTATGACTCGTGGTCGAGGTTTGACTAGTTCGAGGTGTGCCCTGGTGTTGGCACAATTGTGGTTGAGTTATAGTTTATGTGATTTTCCGGTTGAGGTTTTACTTGTAATATTGTGCTTAAATAAAGGTATAATATAATTGGTGTGGTGTCTACCACCTGCTTGTACCCTTTGTTCGGATATTCGTGTTGTGGTACCTCAAAGTAGTAGGTACTTGTATCCTTCATGGGTTATTTTATAGTTTTGTGGTGGTACATTGTGTACCAACCTTTTCAGGCTCTCGTGTGTTGTGGAGGTCTTGTGATTTGACCTGCTACTTGTTGTATCCTAACTGTTTTAAGTAGATCTTTGTTTATATTTTATTGTGGATTAGTTTGTGACTATTAATTATGTTACCTTTGTGGGTATTTTGCCGATGAGGCTTGTGGCTTAGGCATATTGTGGTTGAGTAGAGCTATGCTCCGTGGAGGCCGTGTGAGACCTTCCACTTGTTGAGTTTTACTCTTCTTGGGTATGATTCCAATTATAATTTTAGTGTGTTATGGATTAGCTTCGTGGTAGCCAGTCTTATTACCTCGTGTGTAGTTATCGACGTAGTGTGATTTGGAGTATAAAGGACCAGCTGTTTGTTAGCAGTCCTGTTACTCAAATGATTGAGGTTCGCCTGTGTAGTTTGCAGCCTAGGCAGTGATTTGCCTATGTGGCTTATAGCTTCGGCAACTAGTTGTTGTAGCAGTGTGCCAGTGAGACTGTGGTTTAGGCACTTTAGTAGTTGGGCTGACTAATGATATTATGTTAGTCCTGTAGTCCTACTTTCCTTCTGAGGACTTTGTGTTATTATCATGAGTATGTTTAATTGTTATTTATTGTCATGATGTGAGCATGAAATGGTTTGGCTATTGATGTTGCCAGTGAGACCCATTGGGGTTGAGGTGTTTGTGGTTACGGTGTTGTTTTGGGTAGCCCCTACTGAGCCAGTGACTTGTTGAGGCTCACTCCCCTACAGTTCTTTTCAGGGCTTGCCGTGTGTTTGGCTTGCAGCGGCGTTGTGTCAGACTTGTACCACCAGCAGTTGTTTAGTAGTTAGTGTTGTGTGAGCTTGTGCTCCCTCGGGGTATGCCCCAGGTAGTTGTACTCTTTTAATTAGACATGTATTAATGTAATTGGACAGTTGTACAAATCAGTGAACAGATATGAGCACATGTACTTTCTTGTGTCTTATATTCTTGTGGTTTGTTTTTTATACTCTTACTGGACACGTGTGTGAGATATCCCTTGCGAGACTTCGGTCCGTTCGCGGGAGGCGGATCTGGATATGGAGCCTTATTGGGCATAAATACCCCAGTCCGTCACAGCACCTGACTGCTTAATGGCACAAATCTTATCTTTAATTTGGCAATATTTAACAAAACATTCTATAGCATCTTCGCAACCTGCAACTTGCCAAGTTAATACCTTTCTTTTAAAAGTCTCAGAAAATCTAACTGCACAAAAATCTTCCCTTACTCTTGCTTTATTCAAGTGATCACCTCAGCACCTTCTTACACAAATCTCTTATATCAACTTCTCATTATCCTTATTACTCGCAACAACACTATTCTTAAACTTTTTACTGCAACCATCTATAAACACAAAACACCCTCAATCAGATTGCCACAATTCATAGCTCCTCTATTTACTAGTACCTTATCTGAAACTACTCTGCCTCGTTCATGTCATTTCAAACCTTTCTTTTCACTAGTCACATTATTACCCAAGCTGCTTCTTAACACTTTTTATCACTGATCCCAAACATAATAATTACCTCGGCTAAGGTTCTCAACCACAATTTACATACTTAATAATCCTTTTCACACACTGCTCTATTCCTCATTATAACGCTATTCCCTCTGCTATTCCATCACATCTTTACCTTATACCTGTCTCTGCCAACTCTGCACCTCACTAAAACATCTTCACTGAATCCCATAACTGAATTCACTAATCCCTTCATTTTTTTATAACTGGAAACATTGCAACAACTAACCTTTAACTGCAAACTAACGCATGGTATAACCACTCAACTTATACCACTAACCTCACCATTTCTCTGCCTTTACTAACAACTGCCAGATATGCAGACAATCTTACACATTTCACAAACTGAGTTTTCTCTAATCACTTCTTTTCTCAGCTACCACCAGTAACTGCCAAACTTACAAAAAAAACACATAATTCACATGACAAAACTCACGTGAAAACCACTTTAAATCACATAAAATCGTAGACTTACTACTAGCAATGGACATTAATCTATGTCTTAGGACATTGTAACCTCAATGTCTTTTCATATTCTAATTGGACCATTGCTCTGATACCAACTGTAACGGCCCTAGATATTTATGCCAAATAAGGCTCCATATCCAAGTCCGCCTCTCGCGATCAGATCGAAGTCTCGTAAGGGATAGCTCGTACACGTGACCAGTAAGAATATAAAAGACAACAACTACAGTATAAGACACAAGAAAGTACATGTGCTCATATCTGTATACAACAAAGTACAACTGTCCCAGTACATTATTACATGTCCAATTAAAAGAGTACAACTACCTGGGACATACCCCGAGGGAGCACAAGCTCACACTACTCTACTAACTGAACTGCTGGTGGTACAAGTCTGCCACGACTCCTCCTCGAGCCACACAAACCGGCTAACACCTGTAAAGACTGTAAGGGAGTGGGCCTCAATACGTCACTGGCTCAGTAGGGACCTCCCAAACAACAACTAAACACTAAGAGACCTCAACCCCAAAGGGGTCTCACTGGAAACACCGGTAGTCAACCACGACATGCTCACACGAGCATAATTAACAACAATAATCATAAACCTACCAATTAATACAATCCTCGGAAAGTAAGAGGAGAACAACAGGACTAGCTCGGCACCACTAGTCCGCTCAACCACTGGAACGCTTCAACTACAAGCCTCATCGGCAAACCACTGCCTAGGCTACCAATCTTACAGGAAAACCATTACAACTATTAGTTGTCTAAGCTACTAGCCTCGCAGGCAACCTACTACCTAGGCTACTAGCTTCACAGGCAACCAACCCCACATAGGGTACAGAACTAGCATTTACTTGCCAATCCGCACACGTATCAAAACCACAGTCGCAAGCTTACCCTAAACAGAGTAACATACAACATGTGGAAGGTCATACCACTTGACCTCCACGAAACACAAAGCCACCTCAACACCTGCTGAGGCCGGTACACACGTACCACAACACAGAGCTACTTAGATGCGTTTTCTGCTCTCTTTTTAGGGGGACGGATAACAGTCCACAAATGAGGGGATAAAAATAAAGGAGAATATGTGAGGGAGGAAATGAAATGTGGTGTGTGGATATGGAGTGAAAAATAAAATAAACGAAACATGATCGCCAGGCACGCGAGGGTGCCAAAGGGAGATGCACGACGAAGGGAGCGAGTGGGAGAAGTGATCGCGAGTGTATCTTTTGAAGCGTGGAGATTGCACGTGTAACACCCTCCTCTGACATCACACAAATACATACATAACCTTTGATCGGAAGAGGGGTTACGCTGACAAACTTTCGTTATGGGTAGATATATCCGTGCAATGCACAAATCTGGAAAACCATTCCACAAAGGTATCTTCGAACACATTATAATATACAAAGTGACAAAGTAGCAACACTCATTATTTACAAAAGCTAAGTTTCTCTCTCTCTCTAACTTAATACATTATCAACTAAAAGAAACTACTAAAACTACATTATTTTTCTTCATCTCTTCATCGTCCGCAGCGGAATTAGGATTCATGTGTAGCTGAGATTATGCACACCTTCAATCTGAAAGGGTTGGAGGAAACAAAGGCGTGAGTCGGAAGGACTCAGTAGGTGACAGTAAACATAAAGATATGAGTTTCAAATTTTAGAGCTTCAAGAGTATTCAGAAAGTGCATATATGGAATAAACATAATTGCTCATGAATCTTCATACTTAACATAAACATATAGCCCAATTTAATTTCATGACGGGCTCGAACGAATATCAGAACAAAGTCATATTTGTCTTTCAAAATTCATATCATAACTTGATTCCGGAACAAACTTGACAGGCATCACTGCTCTCAAGAGGTTACTATATAGACGTAATATACCATCCTCAGTGCCTAGGCGATTCCAGCACCTTAGATCTTGTTCATTGCGCAAGAACGGGGTATAATTATTTTATTACCCACCATCGTCAGTCCATTGACTTGGATTTACATACGTACAAACTGTCGCCCTCAGCCGATCACAAGTAGCGGGTGCTACTACAAGTAATCCTAAACCCTCTTTTGAAGAGAGCACTGTCTTCAAATCATAAATTTCTTTTCATGAGCATAACGGAAATGAGAAATCCAAAAGAAGATTTGATTTATGATTAATACAAATATCTTGGTGACAAAGTAGTTCAGAGTTCAAGAAAATAAGAAGGACAATTAGTTGAGACAAGGTGATGACTCAAAACCGACAACTTCAGAAGATTTAAATCACATAAAAACCCAAAAAAATGAGGGTACACAGTTGTCATCACAAGTATTCATATCTCATAAGGTGTTCAAACATATGAACTCTCAAGTGGTCAAGTTTATAACCTTCATTACCGAACATCGAAGAATAGACTCAATCGGAGTACTATTCGTAATTGCTAACTTTAAGAATAACTTAAGGGAGATTAAGGTACATAATGTGGGTAAACTTTGAGGTAGTATGACAATAAATACCAAGGTAAATGAGAGGGTAACTTCCTTGGCTTTTAGGATGAAGTTCTAGCATGAATTTAGACAAGAAATGGTGCAGAAATTCAAATCAGGGCTGCACCTGTCGACAGCCAAGAAGGACCTGTCGACAGATGGCTGCAGACAGAACATCATCTTGCTGGACTGTATGTATCTGTCGACAGATGCAAGATGGCTGTCGACAGATGCACACAGTCCCAGTTATTCCTGAGTTCAGGAAGGCTGGCCTATCGACAGCTATGAGCTGCCTGTCGACAGCCGCCAATTTTTCTTGCATAAGGGACTTTGTATTCATCCTAAAAACTCTAACATTGGAACTTATAAATCAAGACATGATTTATATCAATTTGAAGAGTCTAATTGTAGTTCCCACAGTGGTTTATAAGCTAAACAAATGGGATAGAACAAGAGGGTTGCAATTCAAACTAGTTTAGCTAGAAACTAGCATGACATAGTACTGGAAATATGGTCCTTATACAAGGATTATATGGAAAGATTTCCACAAGATAAACTCTCAAACTCAAGGTATTTAATGCTCCAAAATCAAGGTTTGAGGTACAACATCTAGATGGAAAGAAATCACAATGTTCTAAGATATCAAAATTTCCATCAAGGCTCTATAATATAAACATGAAACAAGGGTGGAAGAAGAAGATAGAAAATAGTCTTTAGAGTGGAACAAGGTTGTTCTTCTCCCATTAAGAACGTGTTTACCAAACTGAAAGAAAATAGAATAGCTTCAGTGTATCATCTTGTATGCTTATCAAGAAGATTTTCTTATCATGTGAGGGGGACAGAACCGAATCAATGGAAGATGAAACCTACCTTGCTAAGCAAGAAAGCTTCCACTTGATCTTGGTGAAAGAGTTTAACTTAGTGGAAGAAGAGCTTCCTCCCAAATTGATGCCTTGCTAGACACGACAGCTACTTCAATAGCAAGTTAACACCAAAGAAGAAGCAGCTACAGAAGAAATAGGGGCAGAGGTGGGTGCAATTGTAGATGCACGGCAACAGCTCCCCAGCAACAGTTCAAGGAGCTCCTCCACAACCCTTTCTAGCAGCCAAGAGTAGAGAAGAGAAAGAACAGGGACAGAAACCAAAGAGTAGAAAGGATCGAACTCAGCAGAGGGAGTGGCTTTTATAGCCAAACTAGGTTCCCATGCAAGGGAACACGTAAACACACAGGTGTAAACCGTAAAACCCATGGGTTTTTACTGTTTACACATGCCCATGCTTCCAATCTCACACCTACACCTCATCCACCATCATGAAATAGTTTAAACCCAAGCTCCATCCTTATCCTAATGTGTGTTGGCTTCTCCTAAGCCTCACACGTAGCCCCAGGAAAAACCTAGAAAAATTCCTGCCGTAAATAGCCCATAATTCAGCTGGGCCAAAGATCTTCATGTTTAGGTGTCCTAATGATATCTGTTTAACTTGAAATTTCAACCATAGACTAATAGGAAGGTTTTACTAATTGTCATGATTTTTATTTAATTTTTAGAATTTATTTTCTACTGGGTGAAAAATCGTCCGAAAAATAGTTGCGTCGACTTAATCTCAAAATCCGGTCGTCAAAAATTCCGGATAATTACATATTTGATATCTCCACAATTTTCTAAGAATTATGGTGTTCTCAGATTTTATTTTCGTTACAGTTTTTCGGTGTCGCCCTGTCGGGGTGCGCACGACCGAAAGTAGTACTGGGGTATGATAAAGTGTCTTAAACTTACCCTTAATCCTAAATATCACAATTTAAACCTAATCGGTTTGCATAAACAAGAATTTCTAAGTAAAACATGGTATTTAAATTTTGAGGGTATTACAACACGGGGGATGATGTGGGTCCTCTCTTCCTCTATGAATACGACCGGCCGTGGTAGAGGGCGTTTTCCTCGTTTGATTACCCTGACAAAAAAGACAAAGAAAATAGGGATTAGTCAAATAAGAAGTGTAGCATCGAATCCCAAACGAATAAATAAAATGAATAAAAATGGGGAGGACTCACCGGATGGTGGTTTTTGAACCCCTAAAATAGGTGTGTGTGTATGCATGCATGTGTGTGTGTAAAAAAAAGGAGGGCCACATGGGGGTCCGGAGGATGTGAAAATGTAAAGAGCCACGTGGAGCCCGGAGGAGATAGAAATGCAAATAAAAGGAGAAAGAGGAAGGGGGTGCTTCCCCAAAACATTGGTGCGGCGTGACGGGTCGTTGCCGGTTGGACGACGAGGGAGAGGAGGAAGACGCTTCCGCCTCGTGCGTGGAGTGGAAGGAAACGACGGCGCCAGACTCCGAGGAAGAAGAATGGGTCGGTGAGGAATGGATCGGAGTCGAGGCGATGATCCGGCAGGGCTTCGCCGCTTCGTGGAACCCCCTTGAACAAATGACCCTCGGGTCCAATTTATAGGCAACAAATTCTTGAATCGCGTCCAAACAGGAAGCCGCGATTATGAATTGAATCGCGTCCGAGTGGTAGGCCGCGATTAAGAAAGTCAAACTGATGTGACGGGCGCATGATGGCGTAGCCTCAGCTATGCTTTAGAATCGCGTCGGGCCAGGCCGCCGCGACTTGAATCGCAGCGGGCCGCCCGGACGCGATTACAATATGCGTGGTTCCAAGGCAACTGACTCATACATGCGTTGTCTGCTGACGTGACATTTGGATTTGACCTTCTGAATCGCGTCTATTGACAAGGACGCGATTCAGGGATTTGTCATGATTGTACAACGGTTCGACGACTTTGGGGGGGTAACCTTTTTTACTTTGAACCGCATCCAACTAATTGGACGCAATTTCAATTAAACATAAGCACTCACTTGAGAGTTTTATAACTTCTCAATGAATCAAGTTAACTAAACGTAGGAAACCGTTGAGGTTCTATCAAATCCATATAATGGAATCAACACTTTAAATTCAGTTAACTTGAACAAACTAGTAACATGTAGTTACTTGAGACTTGAAAATCAACTAGAACTTGGTGAAATGTTAATTTCCTACCATGGACATATTTTCTAACTTTGAAAATAACATGGTCAATAACATGGCTTCTCAGATTTCACAACAATCGAGTTTTCAAACTGAAAGAGTGGCATGCTTAAAGTACCACATGCCATTTACCAAGGAATCAAGGAAGAGGTGGTAAGAGAACTAGAGAATTAAGAAAGGAATCCTACCAATACATAAGATTATAATTAAAGACATGAGTGTTGATTAGCAACCTTATGAACTCAATAGTACAGAAGTAATCAAACAAGTTATCTAAATCCCATGTTCTCATGAAGTCAAGATGGCTATTGAATTCCAAGACTTAGTAAGGAAGGGAAATTAGAAGATAGTGATCAAAGAATTGAATCCTACATACATAGATACTAAAACATAATTACAAGAGGGGGACACATAGTTCTCTTAAGAATTCACAAGTTCAAAGGCAGATATGTAGTTATTCATGAAATTTTTAGCAAATATAGCAGACAAGAATTTAGAAAAGAGTGAGAAAGGAAGAGAATCCTACTTGGCTTGAAGAAGAAACTTGTTACTTCAGTGATTTCACAGATATAAGAAGAACGAGATGCCAAGATGCAGTACAACAGCTTGCTTCAGCTACAAGTTCTAGCACCTTTGCCCAGGTAGTGGAAGCAACAGCTCACACACAGTAACAGTTTCCCACCAGAATAAAGTAACTCTCACAGTAAGAGAACTAGTAGATGGAACAGTTGCTTCCTTACAGCCTAGCAGCAACTCCAACGACAACTTAAACAGGAGCAAGAAGTGCACGAGAATAAGAACTAGCAACTCCTCTTGGTGCAAGTAGCTCCAGCAGCAAGAAGTAGAGAACAAGAGCAAGAACCTTCAGGAGCTAATGCTAGAAAGGTTCGCACGAAGGGGTGAGGGGTGTTTTTATAACCCAGCAAGCCTCCCCATGCCTGATGACACGTCGGTCATCAAGGTGTCACCGTAGAAACCATTTGGTTTCCATGGCAACACGTCTCCCATGCAAGCTATCCAACACTTACACATAAGGCATATGCATAGAAGCTTCTACCATGTGTTGTGGCCTTCACAACACTTCACACGTGGACACACCAAAAATTCCCATAAAATCATCACCATAAATAGTCCTTAATTCGGCTGGCCCAATGATCACTAGACAAACACCTCTAAATGGTGTCCATTTGTCCTAAAATTTCAACCATAGACTAATTTGATAGTTTTACAAATTATGGTGGTTTTAGTTTTATTTTTAGAATTTATTTTACAGTAGGTGAAAAATCACCGAAAAATGGTCGCATCGACTGTACCTTGAAATCCGTACGTCGAAAAATTTAAATAATTACATATTTGATTTCTCCACATTTTTCTGGAAATTATGATGTTCTCGGATTTTTATTTCGTTGTCGTTTTCCGATATCGCCCTGTGGAGGCACGCACTTCAAGGTACGATACCGGGATAACGTTCATTACCACTAATTAAGTCTATCATCTAATTATCACAATTTAATAACAACCCTAAGGTATTTTAACCAAATTATTTCTATTTTCTTAACATTTTAAATTTCTGGGACGTTACAACTCTCTCCCACTAAAAAGAGTTTGGTCCTCCAAACTTCTTGACTTAGTTTGGATGGATCACAAAGATGTAAGTTTTCAAATTTTGGAATCTTTATCTATTTCAGATTAGTTTCACTAATCTTATTATGATTACCATGCTATACTTTCTATAACACGACATCTTTAGTTGATGGAAATCTGAATATTAGTTAGCATTTTTAAATCTTATGAAGCCATTTGATGAACAGGGGTTTCATTAGTACATGCTGCTACATTTCTTATTTCTGGTAGTAGTATATTACTCCGAAGATTTCTTTTATCAAGGAATAACTATAACCCTCATAGAGTTATATGAGTACATATTTCCTTGAAAAGGTAATAAGGTTTGATGAGTAAAGATAGACAACGAGAATTTTATTTATCACATAAGATTTCCAGTACAGAACTCTATAATCAGCCTTGTAAAATTACATTGATTGGCAAAACTTACCAAGTTTTATCCTACTACAACAACTAAATTCAAGCACTTTTACTATACTCTAATCCTATTAACTTATACTTAAATTTATTTCTAATAACTTCAGTCACTTTTCCTTGTGGCTTAAGTTTTTCCTGAACTCTTGTCTTTGCTCTGAGAGAGTACATGACATTCTGAGATCCGATGCTCTAGACTTCCGCACCTTAAACACGCTCCTAGTCTCCGCCAGCAGTTCTCTTTGATGTGGCCTAATTTGTGACAAGATGCACAAGCTTCGTTTGCTTGCTTTTTGGCTTTCTTATTCTTTTTGTTCTCTTTGCTCCGCTTCATCTTCTGTTTGCCAGCTATTTCTCTATTATTGGGGAGAACTGTCTTCTTCCGTATAGACACTGTAATACTCACTGTTTCTTGAGAGTTTAGACTCTTAATGTCCTTATGCAGTTCCATTTTTCCTTGGTTATCAACGGGAACTACCCGCTCTAAGGATTGAGCAAGGTTGTCCATTGCATGTTGAACCTCTTTCCATTGTGCTTCTTCTCCCATTACACTGGTTGAGCAAAAAAATTAAATTTAGTTAGTTAATCATGTGATTTAAAACTCAGCTTTTCTGATTCATACAATTGTTACAGTATGTATCTGGTTATTTGACACAATAATTTCCATGATTAAATGGTGCCTTCTTCTTGTAGGATCTCAAGATATGACATATGATTTATGTTGTGTTCATGGTTTTCATATATCTAACTAAATAAAATAAATATTTAACACAAGTCTTCTATAGCATATGAAAATTCATAAAATCAAAAGGTCTATTAGGTGTGTTGACCATGATTACCTCTTAGGTTGACACTGTGAAATTACAAGATCAACTCTATGTGATGAATAATTAATCAAAACGGCAATCACCTGATTGAGGTCAATTCTAGAAAATATAGAGTTGATTCATTCGAAACTTCCTATTGACCCAAGTCAATTTGTTTGTGTGTGTTAACATGCCATGCTATTAATTAATTGAAGTAAAATTATAGGATTTAACTCAACTAGAAAACATTAGATCCTTAGGATACAGTTAGAAGGAAAATTTTGATGTGTTCAAGCTTATAGAGGATATAAATTAAAGGGTGAACATGTTTGACTTTTACTTCAGTAGGAGAGGGCTCCCTTGGAGAAGTCATATGTGTGTTTACCATTTTTCACCGGACCTTGGATTCTTAACATTTTACTAGGTTTATTTAAATTATGAAATTTTTAGGTAGGCCAAATTGTGAGAAATTAGAAAGACGCTATTTTGATGGAATCGCAAAAATTGCGTTTTTCTTCTTCGGTGGGAGAGTTGACTTTTTATTGGTAAGAGATATGATTTTTCTGATATTTTTATTGGATTCAAATGGGGGGTACTTCCTTATTTACATGTAATATCTTAAGTAAATGAAACATCAAATTATAACATTTACAGGTAGGTGCTGTCTGTCGACAGACAAGAATCGTCTGTCGACAGGTGAAGGACATCTGTCGACAGATCAAGGCTATCTGTCGACAGTTACTGACAGTTTTGTATTTCTGGGTTCTGGAAGCATGGTCTCTGTCGACAGGTGACTGTTAGCTGTCGACAGGTGAGATCTAAATTTTCAGAAATGTGATAAAACTACCACATAAAATTCTACCAAGTGTTTCTATGAGTCCTTACATGATTGATAACATTAAAATGGTCTTAATTCTAGTTCTATCACCATATTTCATGAAGGAGACAAGTAGGACAATAGGGATACACTATGACATGGAAATTTAAAAGCAAGATGATAACTGGAGGTGCAACACTTCCTAACAATCTTTTCTTGCTTTTAATGGAATAAGTTTCATAGTATGCTTGAGTCATAACACCATTCTAGCTAAAACATGATCACAATGGACAGGAAAACAAACCTAATGATGCTTTCAGAATTAAGGACAAATATAAACATGGGTTTACACGGATGAAGGGACTACAAGCATGAAGTTAGGAAAGTGGAGAAGAATCATAGGGAAAAACTACATCTAAATTTTCATTTCATACTCAATAGAATCTATATCCAACTATACTTATCTAGCTTAACCTTAGGCTTTCTACCCATCCTCACAGGTTATCCCTAGATTTATCGAATTAAGGCTCTGATACCATTCTGTCACGTCACGACATTTAATATATCTATAAATGTCGGAACGTGAATGAACGAGAAATCAAGAGTAAAATTATATTAATTGAACAGGACAATTACTCAGAAGCTTCACTAAATAACATGTATTATTTGCCATTCAATAGGTGTTACATGATTCTTGCTTTACAATCTCAAAAATAAAATGTTGCCACGGTTGATCTTTCCACACACAAATCCCGAAGTTCCCGCCTTCTAGAATTGTAGATACCTGAAATAGTAGGATTTAATGAGCTAACTAGCCCAGTAGAATTCAATTCCTTGAATTAAGAAGGATTCACAGGTATGATCTCAAGATAAGAACATGAACATTATTAACAATGAGTGTTCAAAGCTATGAACGAATGAGTCAATTCAATAACACATGAAGAACCAAAGTAATATAGGAGCATGATCAATAACTCAGGATGTCACTTAAGTTTAGAATCAAACACTTATTCACACACACATGTGTATTATGATGACTAATCAAACACTTAATGATGCATGCCAACATCCACTGTCCTCATCGCCCCCGCGCGGCCACTGACGAATTCGGGCGCTCCCCCCAGGACTGAACCAGCCCTTTATTTGCCAGGCATATTACTCAAATGAGTCCCAAAGACTCGCAACTCGTCATCATAACACATTATTGTAATGAGTCAAGGATACAAGGATTTTACTCATAGTTACTCAAGATTTGCACACAAGAACCAAGGAACTTTGGTTCCTTCACTGATTTCAGAAATTGATAGTTTCACAAGAACAATTTTGTTCGGAACTTGGAGAAATAATTCAAGGAAAAAGGAAAGATCACATGACTGGTTTTAGTAGAGGTTTAGATAGTAAAAACCACAAACTATAGGTAGACTATTAGTTGGAGCAATTGGGTAGGATTTACAATGAAGAACGGAGTCAAATAGATGCTAGATACATGACTTTGACAAGGCCTGTCGACAGGCATGGGTCTGCTGTCGACAGGGGCTGGTTTCCAGAACTGGGATTTCAGTTATGTGTGCACTTGTCGACAGCAAGCCAGGGGCCTGTCGACAGGAACACACAGGGTGGATTTTCTGGTTTCTGGCCAGGGGTTCCTGTCGACAGCCAACCCTTCGTCTGTCGACAGGGGCTGTGTAAACCTTCAGAAAACCATTCCATTCAACCTCCAATGGTTCTATAAAGTTTCTCTAATATTCCTAACATAATTAGGACCCTAAACAAGTGTGATTTCAGATGTAATACTCATTGAAACATGATCAGAAAAAGGGAAGATCATGGAATATAATTTGCCAAGATGATTTAGCAAGAGGTTAACTCATAGGACATAATGGAGAGTACTTATTCTTAGAACTCTTTTCTCTTCATCTCCCTCTATTGACCTTATATCAAATGCACTCACTTGAGAGTTTTATAACTTCTCAATGAATCAAGTTAACTAAACGTAGGAAACCGTTGATGTTCTATCAAATCCATATAATGGAATCAACACTTTAAATTCAGTTAACTTGAACAAACTGGTAACATGTAGTTACTTGAGACTTGAAAATCAACTAGAACTTGGTGAAATGTTAATTTCCTACCATGGACATATTTTCTAACTTTGAAAATAACATGGTCAATAACATGGCTTCTCAGATTTCACAACAATCTGAGTTTTCAAACTGAAAGAGTGGCATGCTTAAAGTACCACATGCCATTTACCAAGGAATCAAGGAAGAGGTGGTAAGAGAACTAGAGAATTAAGAAAGGAATCCTACCAATACATAAGATTATAATTAAAGACATGAGTGTTGATTAGCAACCTTATGAACTCAATAGTACAGAAGTAATCAAACAAGCTATCTAAATCCCATGTTCTCATGAAGTCAAGATGGCTATTGAATTCCAAGACTTAGTAAGGAAGGGAAATTAGAAGATAGTGATCAAAGAATTGAATCCTACATACATAGATACTAAAACATAATTACAAGAGGGGGACACATAGTTCTCTTAAGAATTCCAAGTTCAAAGGCAGATATGTAGGTATTCATGAAATTTTTAGCAAATATAGGAGACAAGAATTTAGAAAAGAGTGAGAAAGGAAGAGAATCCTACTTGGCTTGAAGAAGAAACTTGTTACTTCAGTGATTTCACAGATATAAGAAGAACGAGATGCCAAGATGCAGTACAACAGCTTGCTTCAGCTACAAGTTCTAGCACCTTTGCCCAGGTAGTGGAAGCAACAGCTCACACACAGTAACAGTTTCCCACCAGGATAAAGCAACTCTCACAGCAAGAGAACTAGTAGATGGAACAGTTGCTTCCTTACAGCCTAGCAGCAACTCCAACGACAACTTAAACAGGAGCAAGAAGTGCACGAGAATAAAAACTAGCAACTCCTCTTGGTGCAAGTAGCTCCAGTAGCAAGAAGTAGAGAACAAGAGCAAGAACCTTCAGGAGCTAATGCTAGAAAGGTTCGCACGAAGGGGTGAGGGGTGTTTTTATAACCCAACAAGCCTCCCCATGCCTGATGACACGTCGGTCATCAAGGTGTCACCGTAGAAACCATTTGGTTTCCATGACAACACGTCTCCCATGCAAGCTATCCAACACTTACACATAAGGCATATGCATAGAAGCTTCTACCATGTGTTGTGGCCTTCACAACACTTCACACGTGGACACACCAAAAATTCCCATAAAATCATCACCGTAAATAGTCCCTAATTCGGCTGGCCCAATGATCACTAGACAAACACCTCTAAATGGTGTCCATTTGTCCTAAAATTTCAACCATAGACTAATTTGATAGTTTTACAAATTATGGTGGTTTTAGTTTTATTTTTAGAATTTATTTTATAGTAGGTGAAAAATCACCGAAAAATGGTCGCGTCGATTGTACCTTGAAATCCGTACGTTGAAAAATTCAAATAATTACATATTTGATTTCTCCATATTTTTTCTGGAAATTATGATGTTCTCGGATTTTTATTTCATTGTCGTTTTCCGGTATCGCCCTGTGGAGGCACGCACTTCGAGGTACGATACTGTGATAACGTTCATTACCACTAATTAAGTCTATCATCTAATTATCACAATTTAATAACAATCCTAAGGTATTTTAACCAAATTATTTCTATTTTCTTAACATTTTTAAATTTCTGGGGCGTTACACGACTACTGGTGTCCGTACCCCCAACTAAGAGCGCGCTACAAGTGACTAGAAACAAACACTAGAGTCACTGTCCCACTGTCGTCTTTCCCTCAGCCGGACGTACAACTCAAACATAGGAGTGAGGGTGTCCAGGTCAGACGACACAGACCTCGACGGTACAACACAAGTACCAGGACAAAGCCCCGAGCTAACAGCCTGGCTCACAGAGAACTTGGGGCACCCAACTGGAGAGGTAACCACGGTAGGCGTCGTACTACTCGCCACGTACACAAAACCACGTGCACGTCACACAAACCACGTGAAACCTCACATAAATCTCCTGCACTATTAGCTCACTACATGTGACCACGTAAACACGTACAAAACTGGCTAACTGTGTAACCTGTACGCTAGCCTCAGAAACCACGTGCTCCCAGAGCACTACAAGTGCCAACGCACCACTCATGATCGATAAATACACTGCATGGCGATATTTGAACAAGAACATATTGGCGGCAACATCGATTGCCGTCGATGGGATATAAACGACGGTATTCTTCCCGCTAATAGAAGATTAACGGCTAGAGATCTGGTCGTTTATTTCCCAACTGAAGAACTTAGCGTCAATCATTGTTGACGTCAAGCTCTTCACCACTCTGCACACAGAACGGCCTCAGGCCGATCACACGGGCTATCCAGCCCTACACACTGGTGCACAATGAGGGAAAACCTTCCCCCACAACCCATGCAAACCATAACACAAAGTACACGACCTACCACGTGGATAGATCAAAATCTCCAAGAATCCCTGCATGGATAACCCTACCCCAAAACTCGAGTTTAACATAGAATCTATACAAGCTAAGATCTAACAGTTAATGCTGGGGATTAAAGGAGTTATGTCCCTACCTCAGAACACACCAAGAACCTTCAGAAAACCTCCAATCAAGCCGGAGCCCCCCGAGAGCTCCCATGCGAATCCCGCTCCAATCCGACGTTTCCTGCTTAAATCGTCGTCGCCACCCATACCACGATCTCCCCACAAGCTCCTTCCAACCGTTGGGAGTAGTGAAGAAACGTAGGGGTAAGAGTGGGGGAAAGGAGAGGGTGAAGGGGGTGAGAGAACCGCCCTCGGGTTGCCCTATTTCTAACAGGTCGCACAAATAGACGTCAACCCTGTTGCCGCTCAAAGAACCGCCACAAATAAGCGTCCAGATCGCCTGTCGCTAAGTTCATGCACAGGAACCTACCAGAGACCACTGTAGACGTCCAGATCGATGGACGCCTAAACTCAGTCAACGGCCAACAACTGGCCGTCAACTCCCACTCAACAGCAACCTCTCTTGACGTCAAGAGCTCTCTCTTTCCAGAAGACCCAGTAGAGATTAGATAAGAATCCACGCACCTAGTCGCACCTTAACCACTCGATATGCTAAACAAAGGATCCACAAGGATACGAAAAAAGTGCGACGTTGCACAAGTACATCTACCGGTGTCCGTCTCCCAACCACGAGCACGCTACAAGCGACTGCGCACCCACAAACACAAGTCACTGCCCATAGTCGTCTTTCCCTCAGCCGGACGTACAACTCAACACAGGCGTGAGGGTGTCCAGGAAGATGACCAAGACCTCAAAGGTACACACCGTACAGGGACACGCCCCGAGCACAACACACGTGCCTGGCTCTCCTAGGAACCTGTGGTATCCGACTGAAGAAGTATTCCGGATTAGGCGCCAGACCACCAAACTCAGTAAGCACACAAACCATGTTATACTTACTTATACAATCCTTTATTTATAAACCACGGTATACGAGTGTGAGGACTAGCTTAACACCGGTCACCATGTGACCCTCAAGCCATCCTACACTGATACTTACTTATATCACAACAACTCAATGCAACCTTGCCTGTCATTGGTCACCCCGTGACCTCCATGGCAACACACACCACTTAACACATAAATCGCTACAACAATCTTGAAAGAATAACAATAGACCAGAGCTAGGTCCACACAAGACCTTCACTGCCCAACACCCAACTTTCCCTTCGGAGGATGAATCGCGTCGGACACAGGCGACACCTCTCAAATCGTGTCGACCTATCTGGACGCCATTCCAAACCTTAACGCGACAGGGCTCAGTGACACGACCAAGTTGCGTCGGCCCGACACGACGCCTTTAGACCAAACATGTCAAACCCACGGTCAAGCTATAGTCGCGTTCGACAAAACCGACGTGTTTCCACATGAACACGTCGGGTCAAGCAGACACGACCCCAAAACTGCCATAGCGCAATAGACAAAACAGAAACGCGTCGACTTAAAGCGATGTGTTCAATCATGAACGTATCGACTGTCCCAGACGCGTTTCAACGAAGATAGTGGGTTCAGCTCACAAGCCGAACCCACCTCCTCCACGGGAGAAATGACACACATGTTGTTCGATCTCCAATTCAAAGCAGTAAACATGATTCCAAACCATGGCACACTACCCACACATAAACCACCCCTCATTTAACCCTTTAAACCATTCCAAACAAGGTAGAAAGGTGGGAAGTCTCCCTACCAGTTGGAAGAAGCCGAAGAACGCCAAAACCTCTCCGTCACCGGCACGCCCATGCTCCGGATGCCATCCCCGCATGGTTCCCGCGCCACACGAGCCATCGGAAGCCAAAATCACTAGAAATCTCCACCATGGATGCCACATCATCCTCCCCATCGCCGGACAGAGCTTTCCTGCTCTGTCTGGCCGAAACGAAGCTCTTAAAATCACATTCAAAATCCTGTCACATACATCAATCATGTATAAACCCTTTAAATGTGTCCACCTAGTCCAACGCCATGCAAAAACCCGCGCGACACACGTCACAGAGGCGGTTCCCTGAATCGCGGCGGAAGAAGCCGACGCATTCAAATCGCGTCTGAACCAGCTGATTGGGCTCATATCCAGCCCACACTGCTGTGCACAGAAACCCAAGCAACAGCCCATTGACCATCTCTTGGTCAAGAGCACCACACATAGACCCGATAAACCCGGATCCGAACACCGTGTTATTACATTACCGAGCTGGCCGTGAGTTGCACCCATCAAAACTCTTTCCGACTTAGTGAATTACTCCATAGTAATTCACTCAACTCATCGATTATGGACGATCACTACGTCATAATCCCCAGACGGCACGAGTGATCAAATCTATTGGACCATTCTGCCTATAGTTATCGTGTACCTATAGTCCTTCACACATCTAATATCTTAGAGACCGTATATTAGGCATGGTGTTGTTAGGCCTATACAAAATCTGTTAAAGTCAAACTCTTATCAGATTCTCCAGGAGAACTCCTTCTCTCTAAATCTGATTGACCCTGGCCAGAGATTGTTGCCCAGCTAGCAAGTCCAGAGGGGGGGGGGTGAATGGGATTCTAAAATTCCTTCTTAGATTAAAACCTGCCAACAAAAACGCTTAACAGAAAATCACTATAAATGATAGTTAGTGTTAGTAGTAATCAAGACAAACCAATAAACAATCACACAACATAGGAATTTTTATCCTGGATCAGACCTCCTATCCCAAGGAGTCCTACGTCTAGTTCCCAAGCAACAACTTGGGATTTCACTATCCAAGGGTACTGTCCCCCTCAAGGACCCTTACACATCCAGCCGCAACTGTCCTTCTCTTCTAACCCCGAAGAGGTATACAACCACCCTGATACACAGGTCTTCCTTCCTTACTGAAGAGAATACACACCACCTATTTCCAATAGGTCTTCTCTTCACAACCTGAAGAGGAACTTCACAACAAATGCGAAAGAAGGCGAAAAGCCCCTAGACCTAGCTTACAACGAAATGCTTGATCTGAGGCAATGTCTGAGAGAGAAAGATCAACAATGAGAAAATCTCTCAAAACTACAAGCTCTCGAAAAATTCTAAACAATGAAGGGCTGAGAGCTACGAGCTAAGGAATGTGAATGAAGTAAGAGGCTCTTCTTCGTTGTTGAAGGTTTTTCTTGAAGGCTCTATCACGCACAGAAAAATTGTCGAACTTGATCTGTGAGTCTTTAGTCTTGTATATGTCTTCTCTTGAAAATATAGCCGTTGAAATGGCCGTTGTCTCCTTGTTTGAAGCACGTTAGACTGAATGGTTCACCATCTGGAACAGGTAAGCTTGCAGTCATAAATGCTTTACGAGACATGCACACAAAGAGAAGATTCATCCAGATATCCTTCACTTTCTAGCTGTCAAACGTTGTATGTTGTGGTACTGGCAAAGACCTGCACACAATAAATGTCAAACCATAGACAACTAGACTGTCTCTTTGCTTGTCAGTCAATCGTTAGAAACCATGCAGTAAGAGTGTACACTAGAATGGAAATGTCATTCTGCTATCCTGAAAAGTGTTTGCTATAGAAACATAGGAATAGAAGGCACTCAGATATGCAACATGCAGAGAGGTGTACAATCACATTAAATGCAAGGATACTAGAGATGCACGTAGGAAGACTTTGACTTTCACAATATTTGAAAGTATATTTGAATATCATGAGAATAATAGATGTATTCATGAAGTCAATGTTATAGAAATCGTTACATGAACTAATCATTGTACAAGAGAAAGTAAATCGTTGTTCAAACATAAACAAATCGTTGTTTGAGCAAATCATTGTTCAAACATAAACAAATCGTTGCGACGACTAAATCATTGTTTTCACTAATGAAATCGATGTGAAACTAAAATTGTTGTTTCACTTAAGAAATCGTTGTGAGACCGAAATCGTTGTTTCACTTACAAAATCGTTGTGAGACCGAAATCGATGTTTCACTTATGAAATCGTTGTGAGACCGAAATCGTTGTTTCACTTACGAAATCGTTGTGAGACCGAAATTAATATTTCACTTAACGAATCGTTGTGAGACCAAAATCATTGTTTCACTTACGAAATCGTTGTGAGACCGAAATTGATGTTTCACTTAACGGATCATTGTGAGACCGAAATCGTTGTTTCACTTACAAAATCGTTGTGAGACCGAAATTGATGTTTCACTTAACGAATCGTTGTGAGACCGAAATCGTTGTTTCACTTACGAAATCGTTATGAGATGAAATCGTTGTGAAAATAGAAATCGTTGCGGTGATCAAATCATTGTGTAACTTATCGAATCGTTACAGCGATCAAATCATTGTGTAACTTATCGAATCGTTATGAGAATCAAATCGTTACAGTGATAGAATCATTCTTTCACTTATGAAATCGTTATGGCGATATAATCGTTCTTTCACTTATGAAATCGTTATACCATAAGGAAATCATTACGCTATAAAGAAATCGATGTGGACTTAGAGGAAATTCATGCTCTGAACTTTAAACATTAGTGTGTGAGAAAATACTTACATATTTTGCTTGATTTATTTTCTGTGGATGAACTTCATAAAAACTTGTTAGAAAATAATTGTTAGAGTTTTGTTAATCACCTAAATAAAATTATATGGGGATGGACTGATCATCAATCTCCCCCTTTTTGGTGATGACAAAACATAACAAAGCATAACATGTTATTTGCTGAAATAAATTTAATTATGAAATAAATTTAAGTATGTATTTCAGAATGTTTTATTTTCTCCCCCTTTTTGTCATTAATCAAAAAAGAAATCAAAATACACAGGAATAGAAGAAAGATAAATGGGAGCCAGAAGAAATATTGTATTATATCACTGAGGAGGTACATGAATGTAGAAAGCAGGGGACAGAAGGGAGGCATAGCGAGTAATGATCGGCTATGTGTGAATGATATCCCTTACGAAGCTTCGGCTCATTCGCGGGAGGCGGAGTCGGGTCAGGCTCGTTACCAGGTTAACGGGTTTGAATGATGTGGTCCGTCACACGTAGCATATGGGTTCAGCTTTCTTTATGTCCTTGACTTCGGGTTTCTTGAAGTCTTTTCCTTTCTTGAAATATCTCCTTGCAGACTGATATTTCTTCTTGGCCAATATGCGCTGCAATCTTCTGGATAGGAATGCTTCCTCATCCTCACTGCTTCCCATACTTTTATCACCATCTGATTCATCACCAGATGTGTCTTCTGTAGCTTTGAGAGCGTTGATGTGCTTCTTCTTACTGGAAGACTCTCCCAGTCTTTCCATATTTTTTTCATGGGCCATTAGTGACCCAATAAGCTTTTCAAGTGACATCCTTCTTAAATCATTTGCTTCTTCTATAGCTGTCACCTTCGGAGTCCAAGAGACTGGTAGGGATCTTAATATTTTTCTTACCATATCTCCCATGTCATAGTTCTTTCCAAGTCCAGTCAAACCATTTGTAATGTCTGTGAATCTGCTATACATTTGTGTGATTGTTTCTCCTGGTTGCATTTGAAATCTCTCATACTGAGCTACCAGGATATCTATCATTGTTTCCTTAACTTTGTTTGTTCTTTCATATGTGATTCTGAGTTTCTCCCATATTTCCATAGCAGATTTGCACGCTGAAATTCTATTGAACTCTTTTTTACTAAGAGCACAACATAATATACTCTTAGCTTTGCAGTTTAGAGAGATTTTCTTCTTATCATCATCTGTCCAAGTTTCTCTGTTGTTTAGAACCACTAGATCTCATTCTTCTATAATGGACCATAGTTGAAAATCGAGACCTTGCATGAAGAACTTCATTATGGTCTTCCAATAGTTGTAATCTTTTCCATCGAATAGAGGAGGTCTGTTGATCGGCTGACCTTCTGCATACCCTTGAGCTGCCATTTATCTTTTCTCTTCTGATCGTGAGACCTTCTTTGACGAAGAGACTTGGCTCTGATATCACTTGTTGCCCAGTTAGCAAGTCCAGGGGGGGGGGGGTGAATGAGATTCTAAAAATTCCTTCTTAGATTAAAACCTACCAACAAAAACGCTTAACAGAAAATCACTATAAACGATAGTTAGTGTTAGTAGTAATCAAGACAAACCAGCAATCAAACAATCACACAACACATGAATTTTTATCCTGGTTCGGACCTCCTATCTCAAGGAGTCCTACGTCCAGTCCCCAAGTAATAACTTGGGATTTCACTATCCAAGGATATTGTCCCCCTCAAGGACCCTTACACATCCCGCCACAGCTGGCCTTCCCTTCCAACCCCGAAGAGGTATACAACCACCATGATACACAGGTCTTCCTTCCTTACTGAAGGGAATACACACCACCTGTTTCCAACAGGTCTTTTCTTCATACCTCGAAGAGCGAAAGTCCCCTAGACCAAGCTTACAACGAAATGCTTGATCTGAGGCAAAGTCTGAGAGAGAAAGATCAACAATGAGAAAATCTCTCAGAACTACAAGCTCTCGAAAAATTCTAAACAATGAAGGGCTGAGAGCTACGAGCTAAGGAATGTGAATGAAGCAAGAGGCTCTTCTTCGTTGTTGAAGGTTTTTCTTGAAGGCTCTATCACGCACAGAAAAATTGTCGAACTTGATCTGTGAGTCTTTAGTCTTGTATATATCTTCTCTTGAAAATATAGCTATTGAAATGGCCGTTGTCTCCTTATTTGAAGCACGTTAGACTGAATGGTTCACCATCTGGAACAGGTAAGTTTGCAGTCATAAATGTTTTACGAGATATGCACGCAAAGAGAAAATTCATCCAGATATCCTTCACTTTCTAGTTGTCAAACGTTGTATGATGTGGTACTGGCAAATACCTGCACATAATAAATGCAACATGCAGAGAGGTGTACAATCACATTAAATGCAAGGATACTAGCGATGCACGCGGGAAGACTTTGACTTTCACAATATTTGAAAATATATTTGAATATCATGAGAATAATAGATATATTTATGAAGTCGATGTTATAGAAATCGTTACATGAACAAATTGTTGTACAAGAGAAAGCAAATCGTTGTTCAAACATAAACAAATCGTTGTTTTCAAATCGTTGTTCAAACATAAACAAATCGTTGTTTGAGCAAATTGTTGTTCAAATATAAACAAATTGTTGTTTGAGCAAATCGTTGTTCAAACATAAACAAATCGTTGCGGCGACCAAATCTTTGTTTTCACTTATGAAATCGATGTGAAATCGAAATCGTTGTGAGACTGAAATCGTTGTGAGACCGAAATCGATGTTTCACTTACGAAATCGTTGTGAGACCGAAATCGATGTTTCACTTAATGAATCATTGTGAGACCGAAATCGTTGTTTCACTTACGAAATCGTTGTGAGACCGAAATCGATGTTTCACTTAACAAATCGTTGTGAGACTGAAATCGTTGTTTCACTTACGAAATCGTTATGAGATGAAATCGTTGTGAAAATAGAAATCATTGCAGTGATTAAATCATTGTGTAACTTATCGAATCGTTACAGCGATCAAATCGTTGTGTAACTTATCGAATCGTTATGAGAATCAAATCGTTACAGTGATAGAATCGTTCTTTCACTTATGAAATCGTTATACCATAAGAAAATCGTTACGCTATAAAGAAATCGATGTAGACTTAGAGGAAATTCATGCTCTGAACTTTAAACATCAGTGTGTGAGAAAATACTTACATATTTTGATTGATTTATTTCCTGTGGATGAACTTCATAAAAACTTGTTAGAAAATAATTGTTAGAGTTTTGTTAATTACCAAAATTATATATAATTAAATAAAATTATATGGGGATGGACTGATCATCAGAGATTTCCTGAGTAAGACTATGGGATATACCTCTCACGATACCGAGAGTGGATATCCTCTATTGACACACAATTGCCTTCGTAAGGTTGGCTACCAATCCCAATGACTAGCTATGCTAGACCTGGAACATCTAGATCTATAAATTCAATATCAAAGAATGGAGTAATCAGACAAGACATCTTGGTGTCTCAAGTCTAAGGACCAGTTACATAATTGAGACTACGAAATTACTGTCTGACAATAAAAAATCATTAGCCATACGACATTTGGAGAATGGATCATTTAGTGAACTCATTATTTAATGAGCACCTGCACCATATCCCTAGTGTCTCCACACAAGCAGCTATGAGATCAGCTGCCTCCATCACATGGACGGGTATATGGCACACCGGTCTATCCGATCATCTCAATGTCTTTCTTGAGTAATCTATAACTAGGAATATTTAGGATTTGTGTTAAAGAGGATCGACCTCATTATCATGATCTCATCATGATCCAATTCCCATTGCACAGACCCATGGACATCACAGTATACATACGCATTAAATATACAATGAGAACATATGCTATAATAATATTACCAAACGAGATTGTACATAATTACAAGTGTCATCACTCACATGAATTGAATTACAGGGCACCTATAACCAGCACTAGCTCTAATTACTTAATGTTGATTTAAGATGTTTAAGGATGGTTAATGGTAGTAAAGCATGTTGTAGTGTTAATGGATGATATTATGATTAGTTAGTTATTTATGTTGATTATGTAGTTATGTTTAACATGTAAAAATTATGTGGTTTATGTGTTTTACAGTCGTATTCGTATACAGTTGTGGTCATATAACCCCGTGATGAGTAATTGTGGTACACTGTGGTTTATGAATGAAGGATTAAGCATGTGTTAGGTGTGCAACGTGGTTTGTGTGTTTGCCGAGCTTGGTGGTCCAACGCCTATTCCAGAATGCCTCTCTAGTCGGGTACCCCAGGTTCTCTATGAGCCAGGCACGTGTGTGTTTGGGGTTTGTCCCAGTACTGTGAGTACCGTGGAGGTCTGTGTTGTCTTCTTAGACACCCTCACTCGTGTATTTGTTGAGTAGCTCGTCCGGATGAGGGAAAGATGACAGTGGGCAGAGACTTGTGTAGCGACCTTGGATATTTATGCCCAATAAGGCTCCATATCCAAGTCCGCCTCCTACGATCGGACCGAAGTCTCGCAAGGGATATCTCACACAAGTGTCCAACAAGAATATAAAAGACAACCACAACAGTATAAGACATAAAAAAGTACATGTGCTCATACCTGTATACAACAATGTACAACTATCCCAATACATTATTACATGTCCAAGACAAAAACACAACTACCTGGAGAATACCCAGAGGGAGAAAAGCTTACACTAACACAACTACAACTCAACTACTGGTGGTACAAGTCTGCCCCAACGCTGCTGAAAGCCAAATACATGGCAAGCCCTGAAAAGAACTGTAGGGGAGTGAGCCTCAACAAGTCACAAGCTCCGTAGGAACCTCCTAAAAGCCACCACAACCAACAACTAAAAGAAGGAACCAAGTCCTCAACCCCTAAGGGTCTCACTGGTAACGTCGATAGCCAAACCACTGCATGCACTCATTAATCATATATATACTGCAATTAAATATAAACACATCAACTAATCCAATCTTCAGAAAGTAAGAGGGAACAACAGGACTAGCACAACACCGCTAGTCTACCAAACAACTGAAGTGCCTAAACCACAAGCCTCACATGCCAACCACTGCCTAGGCAACGAGTCTCACAAGCAAACCTTAAACACGAGGATAACAGGACTGCTAACCAGAAGCTATCCCGTTATACCCTAAACCACAATACGTCGGAAGCCACCCTCAAAAGGGTACAACACAGCAAGTGGAAGGTCCTACACACGACTTCCACGGAGCACAACTCCACCTCAACACCTGAAAGGGCTGGTACACGGTGTACCACAACACAAAACTACCCACGATAGGTACTGGTACCTACTATCACGAGGTACCACCACGAAACCTCAACACAATTGTACTTCCAACAAAGCACACTTCAACGGTAAAACCTCAGCCAACGAACAATACACACACAAGCTATAACCAGTGATAAGCACGAGTCGGAAAGAAGGACGCCACCATACGGGAATGGACTACTGGTTCATGACGCCAGTATCCAACTCGGACAACACAGTACAAGAACTACCTCTTAGTCTCGTAGTCAGGGACAAAAGGTCTAACTGCTGCTCCACAACCACACAGTAAAGCTAAAGAACAGTGGAGACCAACCAACACCACACCTGCAGACTACACACAACTGTAGGCCCATGCCTGACACCTTTAGGGACTCTGGCCTAAGCTCCCTAAAGTGAGGCACTGGAAAAGTGAACTAGCTGGGGACCAGTGACGTCTACTGGTGTCCGCACCCCCAACCACGAGCGCGCTACACGACTGCACACCCACAAACACAAGTCGCTGCCCTTTGTCGTCTTTCCCTCAGCCGGACGTACAACTCAAACACAACATAAGAGTGAGGGTGTCCAGGAAGATGACACAGACCTCGACGTACGGTACACACAGTACCGGGACAAACTCCGAGTACTAACGTGCATGGCTCACACAAAACCTGGGGTACCCGATTGGAGAGGCATTCCGGAATAGACGCCAGACCACCATACTCGGCAAGCATACAAACCACACTGATCACTTAACACCCCAGTAAAACTTATGCCACATCACATTTAACATAATCTGCTCGTCACTGGTCACCACGTGACCTCCAGGCTAAAACACGCCATAAAACATGGGATCTACATTATAACCTTGCCTGTCATTGACCATCTTATGGCCTCTATGCAACGCACCCCAATGCACATAAACCACACATGAATCACATAAGCTTTATAATAAAATTAACATAACTAACATAACCATTAACATACTCACTCATTAGCCACCAACCATTCCATTACCCTAATCATGCTTTACTAATCATTAATCCACTTAGAACAACTAAAAATATCTTAAAGTGACCTGAGCTAGGTCCACACACGGGACCCTCATTGCCCAAGGCTCACCCACTCATTTGATATAGAAGAACGCGACAAGGGCCACTATTGTGTTATGAACGCGGCTTGACAAACCACGGTTGCATACCAGAACGCGACATCGTCTACCGTCGCATTAAGAACACGACGGCTCGACAGGCTGCATTCACAAACCAGAACGCGACGGGGCCAAGGGTTGCGACCTGAACGCGACAGCCCGATCTGTCGCCTTTTTAGACAGAAACCATGCACTCTGATTTTCACACAAGAACCAGCTCAAAACCTCATTTCCATGCATACCAAACTTCTAAAAATCAATTACACTATACAGAAAACACAACTACACATCTATACACATTAAACATGTTTCAAATCAATCAAATAATGCAATAAAACAAAGAAAGTCCCTACCAATCAAGAAGAACTCGCAGAACGAGGTCCAATCAGTGTTCTCCACGCTCCAAGCAGCTCCTACGCGCCAAAATCACGTCAAAACACGAGCTCCAAAGCTGACGTCGTCGGAAATCGCCGCAACATCCCTCTCCCCGGTCGAACAGAGCTTCATGCTCTGTTTGACCGGAGGGCCAAACTTATCCCAACCGGAATCAAGAACGCGACGTGGCATCCTGTCGCCTTCAGAATGCGACGCTATGAACCGTCGCCTTCTGAAAACTTTTCCATGCCACGCGTCACAAAGGCGGTGCGGAGAACGCGACGCTCTAGACTATCGCGGTCAGAACGCGACGCCTCACCTTGTTGCGTTCACAACCAGTGAACCTGTGGGCTGTTTGGGCGAAAACCTCCGGCCCACAACACGCACACAACACACGGGGACCACGACTAAGGCCTAATGACCACCTCTTGGTCAAGAGCACCACGCCAGAACCAGTAAACACAGATTCGAACGACCACAACGTTACACTTGTGGTGTGTGAGTGTTCTATGTTCGATCGCTTGTAGTGCGCTCTTGGTTGAGGGATGGACACCAGTAGACGTACTGCTCCCCAGCTAGTCTTGTGTTCCACTTGCCTCACTATACGAGCCCCGAAACTCGTAGAAATGTGTCAGGCGTGGGTCTGCAGCATGTGTTGCTGTAAATTGGTGTTGGTTGGTCTCCACAGTTCTTTGACTTACGTAGTGTGATTGTAGAGCTGCAGTTGGACCTTCTGTCCTTGACTGCGAGACTGAGAGGTGGTTCTAGTGTTGTGTTGTCCAGGTTGGGTACTGATGTCATGATCCAGTAGTCTTTACCCGAGTGGTGGCGTCGTTTCTTCCAACTTGATTTTCTAGCAGTTGTGGTTGTGAGTCATGCTACTAGTTTGGGAAGCAAATGGTGAAGATTTCATGGGCAGATGGGACCGAGAAGTTAGAGATAAAAAGTAACTCATTAATCGAGGTATACAGGTAGATTAAAGATTTCACCTCTTTAAAACCAAAGTAACAATTGGATCATCGAAGGGGTACGTCGGCACCAACTTAAAGATTTCAGATATATTACGGTATTATCCATTAAGTTAGGGATATAATGATAATTTGATAAGATTTTAGGAGTATAGAAGTAATTTTTTCTACATAATATTAGATTTTTTTAACGTGAGATGTGTGCAAAGATGGAAAATTATCTATATACCCTTAAACTCTCAATGACCACTATATTTCTACCTTTAAATTATTTATTTTATATCGCTAAAATCCTCAAGAATAAACATGAACACCCCTAAGTTACCCTATGCCATATTCATATACCTCTCTAATTTAGACCAAGCACAACTTTTTTTTTCCTTTCTGTTTTTGTTTATTTTATTTTGGGGAAGGGGGGGGGGTTGAGATTGCGGTAGATTAGATAAACTAGGGATATATAGATTATAAACCAAGTTTTTAGAGATAGGTGATTAACCAAAAAACTTGATTTTTGACTCCAAAAGTGTCATTTTAAAGATGGACAAAAATTCCAGTAGGGAAGACTATTTATGTCAATTCATAAAAATGAGATATATGTGTGTGATATATATGCATATGATATATACATGCAAATATGGTAGTTTAGAAGGCTATATATATATAGAAAATCCATAATATCCAAAGTTTGCCGCGCCGCTACATATTGTAGCGACACAGCTATACCGTATTGTGTTAGAAATTTGTCAAGTTGATTTGATCTCTCTCCTTTTATTTTTTATTTAAATATTTTTTTATTATTATATCATTTGAATTTAATCGTATCGATACGATACGATTCGATCCGTACTGTATCGAGACGTCTGTAAATCTTGATCATATCCACATTCTAAATGCCCACACTCTTTTGTTATCAATAGAAGAAGATAGGAAAAGAAATCCTTTCGGAACCCTAACTTGGTTACAGATGGAGCTACCGTCAGCAACAGACACAAGATTCAAAAGATTTTTCACTACCGCATGGACAGCAATAATGATAGATAGTAATAATAAGAGGACCCACTCCACATGGACAAGAACCTCCCACAGCAGACTCTTCTTCTCCTTCTGCACCTTCTTCGAACCCCTTTTGCGAGGCCGCGGCGGCGGACGGCAGCATGCAGCGGCGGCTCTTCTCTTCACAGGCCGGAAGGCAAGTGCTCTCCCACTTCCATTAATTCTTCTCCTCCGCCGCCGCCACTCTGCTCTTTTCTTGCTGTTCTCTGGTTTGTCCTCTCTCAGGAGGAGAGTTGAAGGCGTGGGGGGTGGGGAGGAGAGTTGAAAGATTTCGATGGGTTCAGTCAAATTAATTGAGCAGGTTTCTTAGATCTGCATGCCCAGCTTGTTGCTTTTCTGGTTAGGATCTGATCTGCATGCCCACGTACCTCGATCCCTTCAGCTGTCTTACTGATACGTAGATGAAGGGACTCCAAAAGTGAGAGATCCTTTCCTTCACAACTCAAGAGATGTTTAATGCTTCATGTTTTTTTCAAAAATTATTTGGGAGAATTTGTTTAATTCAGTGCAGTCTGTGCAGAAGCCAGAAAAGTTCATCAATCAAGATTTTGATGGACCTAAGCTCTCTTAAGATACAAGTATTTCAGCACTTATCAAAATATATGTATGTATGTATGTATGTATGTATACACACACAAATATTTCAGATGTCTCTGTAAAAAAAAATAGTATTTCAGATGTAACTGCAGCTCTAAATAGAGACCTAGGTGTCTTGCTACATGGCTTGATTAGGGAGAGACAAAAAAAAAGTTTATTATGGGGGTATATGGAATATTAAAACTTATGTATGGATGGTATACATACATGCAAGTATATATCCTTAATTAGTATAGCTGTATAGGATCAAATTTTAACCTCAGTGTCTTGTTACAACTTCATTTCAACCGGATCCTTTTAACCGGATCATATATATGGATGGACGATGGTATACATATAAATGTAACCTCAGTGTCTTGTTACAACTTCATTTTAACCGGATTATATATATATATATATATATATATATATATATATATACATGCAGAGAAAAGAAAATAACTCTAACTTCTACCCATGGTTTGAAATACACTCCCATCCTTGTTTCTGCAAGTTTGTCTCCTCTTAAAACTGAAATTATGTAAAGATTATTCTTGAATTCATAATAATACGTATACTTCTAGAAATATTGTAAAGGAAAATGAGACATTTTATAGATATTTTGGAAGAAATTTGCCACCAAAGATGTATGTGATAATTAGTTCACTTGGGCAGGGTACACACACAAGTCAAGACCTAAGATGAAGTTTTGCAGAATAAGATAATATGCAAAAAAAACCCTAAAAAAATTTACCATATATAATGCATTGTTAGTCCAAAATTACGAGTCTGTCATCGGAGAGAGAGAGAGGAGTAGGAATGAGAAATGCTATGCTCCCGATCGTGCTGGAGGGGTCGCACGCCCCCCTGCGCGTCGCGTGGAAGGCGCGGGCCCCTCAGCATTTAATACTGTTTCTTTTTTTAGTTTTTGTGCACTATTTATGTGCACAAATGATATATTTATGTACACAAATACAACATTTGTGTGCACAAATTGTAAAAAAAAAAACAGTATTAAATACTGGAAGGTCTTCGTCCTCCACGCGACGCGCGCAAGGAGACGCGCGGCCCCTCCAACTCACGCTAGGCTCCCGGCATGCCGGGAGCCTAGCATTACTCGGGTAGGATTGTAGGAATAGCCTTACACCGGCTCACTGTGTCAGCTAAAATTTACGGATTTGCCACCCGGGATGATGCCCTGCAGGTTGGCCGGAAAGGTGGCGCTGATCACGGGCGCCGCCAGCGGCATCGGCAGGGCCACCGCCGCCGAGTTCATCCGCGAGGGAGCCAAGGTCGTCCTCGCCGACATCCACCACCAGCTCGGCAGCGCGGCGGCCTACGAGCTCGGCCTGAGCGCCACCTTCGTTCACTGCGACGTCACCGACGAGTCCCAGGTCTCAGCCGCCGTCGACTACGCCGTTGCCGCCCACGGCCGCCTCGACGTCGTCTACAACAACGCCGGCGTCGCGGGTTCCTTGTCCCCCAGCATCGTCGACCTCGACCTGGCCGACTTCGACCGCACCATGGCGGTCAACGTCCGTGGGGTGGTGGCCGGCATCAAGCACGCCGCCCGCGTGATGGTGCCCCGCCGCAGCGGGTGCATCCTGTGCACGGCGAGCGTCGCCGGGGTGCTCGGCGGGGCCGCGCCCCACGGGTACTCCATCTCCAAGTCGGCCGTGGCGGGGGCGGTGAGGACGGCGGCGGCGGAGCTGTGCGGGCACGGGGTGCGTGTGAATGCCATATGCCCCTACGCGGTGATGACGCCGTTCTCGGTGAAGGGGATGAGGGAGATGTTCCCCGGCGTGGAGGACCGGCGGCTGGTGGAGGCGGTGCACCGCAGCGGGGAGCTGAAGGGGGCGGCGTGCGAGGAAGTTGACGTGGCGAGGGCGGCGGTGTACCTGGCGTCGGAGGACGCGAAGTTCGTGAGCGGGCATAACCTCGTAGTGGACGGCGGCTTCACCGCCTTCAAAACGCTCACCCTCCCTGACCCATAGCTACAGCCATGCACAGTGCAGCCTGCTGATCTTGTAATAAACAGTGATTTTTTATAATATCTAAACATTTGAATTTCTTAGATTTAAACACGATTATAATATTTGATAAAAAAATTTGACGAAAAAAAATTCATATAATAGACCTCAAATAATAAGAGAATACTCTCATGACGATAATATATGGTATCTTTTATTCTTTTACTTTGATAGGTAATATATGTATGTAAAAATTCTAATCTAAATTATGAAAAGCCTTAATCAATGAATTGAACTATTCCTTATATACACATATATCTTTTATCCCTCTCTTTTAAATCATACATTTTTTTTTCTGTAATGAAGAGATTTTAGTTTCGATTCAGCATGGAGGGGGGTTCGCTAGATCCTTCCCCACACGTAGACTTCTTTGGATTTCACCTTTCCAAATAACTTTTGTATAGTTTAGTGAATATGCCCTAAACCCAAACAATTAGTTAAAGTTTTTTTTAGGGAAAATTAATTGAGGGTCCCTGTCAGAGCCTTCTACTTTTTTCCTGGTCCCTGTCAGAATATCGGTAGACGTAAAATTCCTCCTTTTCTCAAGGTTTAATTTTCAGTCCCTGCTTTTCGCACGTCACCATTTACGACCCTCCACTCACGGTTTCCGTCTCCTTCGCTTCCGTCTCTTTTTCCCATTCCCGTCTTACCATTCCCTCCTTTTTTCCATCGCCTGTTCCCCAAACGACGCTGACGCTTCGATCCTTTCCAAGGCCCGTGAGCGGTAATCGATGGGAAGTTACTCTTACATAACGTGTCAAGAACTGATACAGCAACCATTGACATCACTTACACAGCTCCTTTCGAAGGCCTGTGAACCGTTCTTCACAACTATAAAAGGAACACAGGGCCCCATACTTATCCTTCACAAGCTTCTAACGCTCTTCTTCTTCCTATCTTTCTTGCTCGTCTTCTTCATCTTTATTTGCAGATGTATTCATCTAATCGTGCTCCCCAGAGGGATGGCAAGGCACCTGCCTCACCGGTGCCACCGTCGCCCCCGGCTCCCCCGTTGCGACAGTCCACCTTCAGCGCCGACTACTGGGACGGTTTTTACATGGGCTGGAAGATGGCTTTACAGAAAGCCTCCCGGTATTACGGCGACAAGGGCCTCAATAACATCCTCCCAGACATCGGCCTTAGGGTAGAACACATCCCTTCCTCCCCTTCCTCCCCTGACCGTTCCGGCACCTGGCCTTCCTCCCCTGACCGTTCCGGCACCTCCCCTTCCTCCCCTTCCTCCCATCCCTCCACTGACCGTTCCGCCTCCTCCCCTCCGTGCTCTACCGAGTGGTCGGTAGAGTAGAGGTAGAGAGTTATTGTAACATGGCTTGTTTATGATAAGTATTTTCGTTTGATGCAGTCTTTTGTGTGCTTATGTATGTGCTCTGTATCATGCAAACTCAACATGTTACCAATAACACACTGTAACATCACATCATATATAGTATAATCAACATGACCAACGACTGTAAGAGATTATAACATATAATGTAAAACTGTATGTTAGACTGTAGTGCTTGAACTGTAAGAGTGTAGTGCTCAAACTGTAACATGGCTGTTCTTTAGGTGTAACACTGTAGTGCTCGAACTGTAACAGTCTAGTACTTAAACTGTAACATTTTATTACGTATAATATAACAGAATACGTAAGTGCTGGAACTGTAAGAGTGTAGTGCGAGAACTGTAAGAGTGTAGTGCTGAAAATGTAAGAGTCTAGTGCTTAAACTGCAACATGTTATTACATATACTGTAACAGAAATCGTGAGGAGACAGTGCTCTTCTTCCTCCTATCTTTCTTGCTCGTCTTCTTCCTCTTTATTCTGAGATGTCTTCATCTAACATACGGTACACAGGTCAAACTGTAAGAGTATTAGAGTTAAACTGTAACACTTCGTTACGTACACTGTACAACAAAACGTAATTGTAAGTGCGCGAACTGTGCAAGTGTATTACTGAAACTGTAATAGCGTAGTAGTGGAATTGTAACATCGTAGTGCGTAGACTGTAATAATGTATTACATACACTGTAATATTGGAATATCAGGACGACGTTCTGTTGTAACTAATATACAACATTTAAAATCCGTCAGGATTGTGGGGTGGGTTGCTATAAGTTCTTCGGTTGTGACATGTTTGTTTGCACCGTGAACAAATATATGCATGATCTACTTCTCCTCTTGAATGTATTCTCCTCTTTCTCGGTCTTCCTAGCAACTTTTTTGTTGTCGGTGGCTTGATTAGAACTTCTGATGGTTGAGGCGGATCCGGCATGTCAAATGTTGGGATAAGTTGAATGTTTCTTTCATATGCAGCCCTATACACTTCTGTGCTGTAAAATGCCGAAACATATTGAGTAACGGCCTCCTTGTTACTGCCAATTGCTGCGGAGAAGAAGGAGGAGGAGGAGGAGGAGGAGAGGAAGAGGAAGAAGGAGGAGGCGCAGAGAAAGAAGGAGGCGGAGAAGAAGGAGGAGGAGGAGGCGGAGAGGAAGAGGGAGGAGGAGGAGGACCAGAGGAAGGAGGAGGCGGAGATGAAGAAGCAGGAGGAGGAGGCGGAGAGGAAGATGGAGGAGGAGAAGGAAGCGAAGAGGAAGAAGAAGGAGGAGGAGGAGGCGGAGAGGAAGAAGAAGGAGGAGGAGGAGGAGAGGAAGAGGGAGGAGGAGAAGGAAGCGAAGAGGAAGAAGAAGGAGGAGGAGGAGGCGGAGAGGAAGAAGAAGAAGGAGGAGGAGGACCAGAGGAAGAAGCAGGAGGAGGAGGAGGACGAGTACATGAAGAAGATGGAGGAGGAAGAAGAAGAAAAGAAGAGGAAGCGGCGCCAGATATCCCCATCATCATTGTCCCGACGTGTTTCAGTTGGGACGAGGATAAGACGACAACCATAGTGCTATACGATATGGTTTCCCCTTACAGAATATACATAAGCTGAGCATTCAGTTACAGAACCCTTCATGACACATAACAGTATTATTCAGAGTCCGTTACAATTACATTATAATCATTTTACAAAACATTCTTTTTTACTTACTCTATCGCAGCCAGACGATTTTCGGGACCACAAAGCCACGAAAGTGAATGTGTCCACTTCCGAACCGATATTTGTTGACTCTCAAGAGAGTACAGACACACTTCCAAGGGGCAAGAAAGAGGAGAGACGTGATTACGTCGCCCGGGAAGCATTAGGAGTGGCCGAAAAGTCATTGATTGAACAATTTCTTAATGAGTGCATCATTAGTGAGTACGTGTTACAGTATATATATGTCTACCATGTTTACAGTATATGTCTACCATGTTTACAGTATATGTCTACCATCTTTACAGTATATGTCTACCATCTTTACAGTTTCGTCTATTACTGATGACAGTCTTAATTCTTGCCAAACATGTTTTCTTACATGTAGAGAGTTCATGTTCAACGGCTCTGAGGAAGGACTCGACAATTTCCTCTTGTTTCATGACATCCGGGAGCTATTGTTCGCGAGGGAAAGCGAATCGGTCGTAATTGACTGCTACGTCAACGCTTACTTGTTTCACCCCCGTGAAGAGAACCCGGACATTTTTTGGAATTTTGGATATTTGGGAGCCGTTTTAAAGGGTTATGTCCAATCTTGTAGAGACGACAAGAGCAAGAAAGAACATTTCGAATACGCTTTCAGGACATTGGACTGCGCCCCAAATGAATTCGACCTCATCTTCTCCCCCATGCACGTTGGAACGAACCATTGGGCTCTTTTGGTAATCCACATCAAGGAAAAAGAGTTCCACGTGTACGATTCATTACGAAGCAAACATCGTGCTGACATTCCACAATATGTAAGTGACGCGTGTTACATACAATGCTTACATTCGTTACAGTGCGAGAGCACTTGTGTTACAGACGTAACAGTAACATTAAATCTACATTAAGTTGCGGGAACTCTTTTGTTCATTCTCTCATGTAGGTGGAGGAACTGAAAAGATATCTGAAGGGCAAGCACATAGATGCAGATAAATGGCCGCTACGCTACCCCGACCCATGCCCACAACAAGGATCGGGAGACGACTGCGGAATTTTTACTTGCAAATACATGGAATGTCTAGCACGTAGGGACATTCAAGATTTGCCCTTCAGTCAGGATGACATGCCTTTAGTGCGAGCAAAAATGGCCCTCCACTTCATCAAAGCGTACTTCAATGGACAAGGGCGTTCATAGCGTCTACAACTGAGGGAGAACTGCCGCACGTACTAATTCCTAACCATTGTAATGATACTTGTTGTACAGTCTTTACCTATTGTTGTTACAATATAAATTATACTATGTTACAGTTGAAGAAGTACAGTCTTACTGCTTGAGCGCGCAGCTACGCGTACCTCATTACAGTGTATGTAGAATCCTGTTACAGTCTTTACCTATACTTTTATAGTATACATGATAGGCGGTTACAGTTCCAGAACATATTATTACAGTATAAGTTGAAATCTGTTACAGTACTTACCTATTGTCATTATAGTATACATGCTATGAGGTTACAGTTCGAGCAGTACATCGTTCCTTTAGCTTTGACCGCACACCTACAACTACATTATTACAGTATACGTACAAACCTGTTACAATAGCTGTATATTATCATTACGGTATGCATGATAGGAGGTTACAGTTCGATAACTAAACCTACAACTACATTATTACATTAATAGTTTCCCGTGTTACAGTATGTGCCCTTCTTCATTACAGTGTCCATGCTATGGGGTTACAGTTCCAGCAGTACAGCTTGACCGCTTCGGAGGAACCTGTTAGTATTACAGTACACGCATCATAGAGAGCACATACAAGCCCACAGAAGACTGCATAAAAGAAAAATATATGTATATTCCATAAACAAGCACTGTTACAATCTAAACTCTGTATCCCGATAGCATGGACACTGAAATGAAATGGAGGGGAGGGGACAAATAAGGACAGCAGAGATAGGAGGGGAGGGGAGGAATAAGAAGGACAGCAGAGAAGGGAGGGGAGGGGAGGGGAGGGGAGGAATAAGGACAGCTACAGAGAAGGGAGGGGAGGAATAAGGACAGCAGAGAAGGGAGGGGAGGGGAGGAGGAGGAACGGGCTGGGATGGGAGGGGAGGGGAGGGGAGGAGAAGGAAGTGACCGGGATGGGAGGGGAGGTGAGGAGAAGGAAGGGATGGGAGGGGAGGGGAGGAGGAGGAACGGGTCGGGGAGGGAGACATTCTAAACTCCCTAACCCGATTACTCGGTGGACGCGGGAGGGGAGGAATAGGCCGGGGAAGGACGAGAGGAAGGTGAGGAACAGATGTGTTCTGCCCTAGGGCCGATGTCAGGGAGGATGTTGGTGAGGCCCTTGTGGTGGTACAGCCGAGAGGCTTTCCGTAAAGCCATCATCCACCCAACGTAAAAACCGTTCCAGTAGTCGGGACTGTACATCTCCGGGAAAGGTAGAGCCGGGGGAGCCGGGGGCGACGGTGGCACCAGTGAGGCAGGTGTCTTGCCATACCTCTGGGGTGCACGGTTAGATAAAGACATCTGCGAATAAAGAGGAAGAAGACGAGCAAGAAAGATAGGAAGAACAAGAGCGTTAGAAGCTTGTGATGAAGGATAGGTATGACCCTGGGTTCCTTTTATAGAGTAAAGAACGATCATCCGAACGCTGTTTGTAAGTGCTGTTATTGATTGTTGTAACACTTATCCGCACGCTATGTAACTTTCCATCGATCAGAGTTCACGGGCCTTCGTGTCAGCGTCGTTTGAGGAAGAAGCGATGAGAAGGACAGAAGAGTAAGACGGGAATGGGAAAAAGAGACGAAAACCGTACGTGGAGGGTCGTAAATGGTGACGTGTGAAAAATAGGGACTGAAAATTAAACCGGACATAAAGAAGAGACTTTACGTTTACCAATATTCTGACAGGGACAAGAAAAAAATACCAACCTCTTATAGGGACCCCTAATTAATTTTCCCTTCTTTTTAAATATTAATAATATAAACATTTTCTTGCCTGCCCATGAAAAGAGATTTCCAAAAAAAATAATCTTTCAATCTACATATTCGATCTCTCTGTACAGTTACAATACATAATTTTGTTTTCATATTTTTTTTAAAATAAATATAAACAGTTAAATTTTGCTTCGCCAGAATCATTTCCTTTATCACAAATTTGCACTTTCTCGATAAAAAATTACCATAATCCTTTATTCCCGAAAGAATTTCAAAAGTGCACACCCCCAAACTATTTCAAGGCAAAAAAACAAATAATATGGCATTAAAAATGGCTTCCTAAATATAAAAATTGGAAGAGTTGCAACAACCATTATTATCGTAATGATGATAACACCTTTATAACTGCGATGATTTCAATGGTCACGGGGGTTGTCGGAGACGAATTATTCGTGACGATAATAATTATAAGGAATCCGACGGAGACCAGTGTGAGCTCCGATGCAATGAGTAGGGGCCGCCCATCACTTAAAGTCAAAGTCGAATCTTTCTCGCGTGTATGGATTGGGGACGATGGGGCCAAAACTCAAACCAGCCAAAAAAAGTACATGAACGAAATCTATTAAGTTTCCACATAGATCATATCATAATTTCTCCCATTCTTCTAAATTTTATTCACTCCCTACATTGGGGGTCTCTTTATTAGAAAACAAGACAAGCATAAGTCACATACAAGATACTTGCATGCCACGAACCCAGAGTAGTTACCAACACAACAGAACGTTTCTTTATTCGAGAACGAAGACTATCTTCTCTGCTTGGGAACTGTTGAAGATTAGCATGAAGTGCTTTGCCGAAACCAAGTTACGCCTGCAGTCCAATAACACCTGAGATAGAGAAAGAAGAGGAGGTTGTGCAGATCAACTAATTAGCGACTCAAATCATAGAGGCACCAGCATCTGAACAGAAGGCAAGGTACCAATCGTATTGGAGACAAACGTAAAGGCTTACCACAAGCTACTCTGCCGCCAGCATTTCCGGTGCTCTTGCTGAGCTCATGTCCACCTGTGAAACGCAGAGTAAGAATCTCAAATGCAAAGCACACCCCACCCGCGGCAGCAAGAAAATTCAAGGATGTGGCTTAAAACTGATTAACCAGACAAGTTTCCTAAAAGGACCACCGGATTATTGGCATGCACAAACTAATATGATTGTCCATCACGGCGGAAAGATTCAATGGAAAAGATGCCACAAAGGGTCAAAACTGATTGTTGTTCAAGGAGGGGAACAGTTCTCACTTTTCTTGGCAGTAAGACTGGTCATTAATTGGTCCACCGACTTTTCTCAATCACCTTGTCTGGCACTAGCTTTTGCTTATTGTAGAAGATATTATGTAGTTGTAGCACGGCAATGGAGAAAAGTTCAGTGTCAAAGAGAAACATGATTGTGCCATGAGAAACAAGAGCAGGTAAAAGGAGCGCCCGGTGCAGCACCTGATTGGTAGGGCGGGACCATGCATCCTGCTGGCGTGTGGAGCCCAACCGCCTGACCAATCAGATGTCTTAACCGGGTGAACAAAGTGTTTCTCGCTTGCTATATCTGCAAAATGGCGACATGTTTCCCATCCCCGTACCTCCTCTCTCTCCCTTTCTTTGACATCACTGGTTGATGATGAAAGAACACTAGGAGAGCAGGGCACCCCTTCTCTCCTTTTCATTGTCATTAAGGAAAATATTGGCTGATGATTTATAAACACCAGGGAGAGGGGGGCCCCGCAATTCAGCAATCCTAGAATCAGGAGGGCGGACTACTTGGACCCATAACGTCCTTCTCCAGGGGAGCTACATGAGCCAGCTGCACCACGGGACTGCATGGTTATGGACCCCCAATTAATACGTGACTACAGCAATGTCATGCTCTCAGCTACCCAATTCTCTCGAGAATTTCTAGGAGTTGCAGGTGAAGTGGCATAAACACATGTAGGGAACATCTAGCTATATCTAGCTCCATTGAGATTTCTCTTGTGTTGACCCTCGATATGTGATAGCATGCAAGTCCATCTGAGACACAAATTACCCACCAAGGTCCAATCCTCGTCAACTTTTTGTACTGTCTTTCAAATTTTGCTCATTAAATATGTGCAGGAACAAAATTAAGGATCCCCAAGGACATGAAAGTTGGCAATAAATAGGAGGTATATGATTTTTTTTTTTTTTATAGGTAAGTTGGTTTGGGGATGGGGAGAAATGAGGAGCAAAATAGGTTACTGACTAAAATTAACCTATTAATAACACCTGTGGATTGGATGATGAGTTAAAACACTCCTACAACATCACACTTGCAACGCACAAACACATTACAATTGATAAAAATCAAGGTAAAATCCAAGTTCGGTAACATTTGAAATCTAATGATTAACATGCCTTCCACACATCCAAACTATAAAACAGCAAGTCAGACAGAGATGAAGATGAATAGGAGACAACAAAGTCAGATGGTTATGGGAATATGAACACAGTGTTTCCCATTCTGACCATGCATCTGAATTCTTTGTAGACCTTGTGGCTTTCTATATCAAAGGTTCGAAGTCAACGTACCAAGTCTGACTCACACAGAACCGGTTAATCAATTGCAAATGGATGTAAATGCATCATGACCAGATTGAGGGGAAAACTCAGACCAGAAACACCATAACACTGAATAAACTCATGTTCAACTAGATTGAGCATCCATGATTAAACTTTATGTAAACTCAGACCATAGCAAGCGTACAATCAATTTTCACAAGATAAATAAAAGACTAGAAAAGAAACATAGGGATTACCCTTTCCAAGATCATCAGGGTCTGCATGGACAACAACCGCCCTTCCGATAATAGAGTTAGCTCCAGTCAGGGGTATCTGTTTAACAAGAATGAAATCAGTTTCACATTTAGTGTATAGCGATATGGATGATAATCAATTCATGTCTAGGATAAAGGAATACTCGAAGCATCTAAGACAAAACAAGAAAGGAAAAAATAGTACACAAAACAACATATCCACATTACCTGGCTGTCAACAGTGGAGAAACTAACAGTACCTGCATTACACAGCAAAAGTCATTAATGTAAGATGAGATAGCTATTATATTGAATTAAAGCATAATTCTTATTCAAATTCCCCCCCCCCCCCTTTCTTCCACCAAGGAAGAAAGTCTCGTATTTTTTGCAAATGGCTAGGCACAGTTTTAACTGGATCTTCCAACTACTAGACAGAATACCAAAACAAAAGAAGGAAGAAGGATACCATCCTCGCCAGCTGTGACATTCCCAAGGTCCCCGGAGTGACGATTTTCATCCTCTGGAGCACCATGCTCTTTTCCAGCAGGGTTGAAGTGCGGACCTACAGAGTCATTACTATTGTGATGACAGTGAAGCTCAATGATGCAATAAAACACAAAACTTAAAACATTCCAGGTCTACTACATTCTGCATGACTGACATACTAATTTGGTGGTCAGGTTTCATTCTCAGGAATAATGGAGAAATTGACGCAAACGTTCATAACAGGATCAACATAGCTAAAAGAAGAAAAGGGCAAAATGAGATGCCATATGTGATTGTTGAACACCTATAAAATTTAGGGAAACTTCTGTACGGCAGAAAATAGAGCATGCTAAAAGGGAGAATTTTGCAGAGATCAGTAATCACATCCATGAGAAGAAATTGATGGTACAGAGAGATAGATGATGAGGTGGAGACATGGGCTTTCTGGTAAGAGTGGGCACTAGAGGACAGAATCAGAAATGAAACTATTAGAACAATTCTTAGTATTCTTCCAGTCAAAAAACCAAAATTAGAGTGAAGCTGACTGAGATGTGTCAAATATATTCAATGTTGACCGAAGGCTTAGACATTCTGGAGAAAGTAAGACTTAGAAATAGCAAAAGATGAGACTCACAACAAAATACGTGGAGCAGAGCTCCTCGACATGTGACATGTGCTTATTTCCTCTTCCACCCCTCATTTTGCTGATCATGTAGCTCTTACTTTAAGATAAACTCAGAACTTGGGGCAACCTTTCTCGTGACCTAGTTGATTCTCCTACTAACCAAGGGAAAAGGAATTGGATTGGCCCAGGGATCACCTTGGGCCGATGATCAGATTGGATCAGCCAGATCAGCTGATCCACCAAAAGTCTGGTCAATCCTGGAATGCCCAGATTATTATTATTATTTTGAAAAAAATAAGGAAAATCATAAAAAATTCAGGAAAATCAGAAAAGTCAGGAAAATATGTCTTCAATATTTGAATATATAAATATATAAATATATATATATATGTAATCATATACATATATACATATCATACTAATGCACAAACAAAATTAATATGTATATTCTCATAAATGTATGCGTTATACATATATCACAATCATTAGATTGTGAACAGTGTTGGAATACGAAACTTGGGGCCTCGATTTCTCAAATGTGCGGATACGGACATGCAGATCGACCAATGTGCGGGTACCCACACGTGGATCAACCTGCACAGTCAGGCCCCCAAAATAAAAATTTTAATTTGCAAAGCAAAAGGATAGACCTCATTTGTTTATACATATGTGGTTATGATATATGTAATCATACAAATAAATTTATTCATTCACAAATGTATACAATATATATGTAATCACACACACACACAATATATACATATGCAATAGTTTATATATGTGAAATGATGGTTGAATGCATGTATTAATTAATGTAAACAAGAAAAACATTGTGCAGCAGAATCAGCTGGATCAGCCGTTACAGGCTGATCCGGACCAATCTGGATCAAGTTGGTCCAATTCCAGCCAATTCAGCGGAAATTGCTATGATCTAGGGGATTACCACCCTGGAATTGGATGGGCTGATACATAATCGGCCAATCACAATCCGGATTGGCCAACTCCACAATCCATGCTATTAACTCAGTAAGGTTCTTATGGGCTATTCTAGTGTACTCCTTGTCCCTTGTGTAGCATATTTTACTGTTCTTTCCTTTTCCTTAGCACTAGCTGTTTTTGTTCCTTCGTTTTTCTTGAGACTGCATCTCATTGTACTCTTACCTTTCTTGCACTCATTTATTAACGAAATGTGACCTTTTGGTTACTTTCCGAGTATATATTCTCATTTTTATTTTCCCTTTTTGTAGGGTATGTTGTTCACCTCAATCTATTGTCATCATAAAAGCTCTACTGTCCACTTGGCTGCACCTTCGAGGGTAGTCCTCCCCTAATCGCAAGCTACTGGATCAACAAATTGCAGGTTGGAGTAAGAAAAGCAACCTATTGGAGATTTTTATCCAATTCTCTTGGGCTCTCAAGCCCTAAGCGAACCAGGATTGATGACATAAGGCTTTATGGTGAACCTCAACATTATCAGAATAGGATGTAAAGTCAAATCTCACGTAGCAAGTTAGATTTGGGAACATCATTTTCACCTGCAACAAAAGGGAATTTGGTGGAGAGCATCATACCTGTGGACATACAGCCATTTGTGGTGTCACCAAGAGCATGAACATGAAATCCATGAAGCCCGGACTTTAATCCATGGAGATTCGCGGTAACTGTTGTTGGGCCTAAACCAACGTTAAGAGCATATGTAAGTGATAAATACAAGAGGCAAGAATAGAACTTACGAGACACAAAATGAGGACATTCTCTACCTCATGCTAAGGGTAAATGTTATAAATCTTACCATCTCCCTCCTGGGTAAAGTACACAGTGCCACTGACACCCTCCGACCCAGTAAGAACAGCAACAGCCTTCACCATCTTCAAATGTGATCTGTATACGAATTGGAAGCAACAAAAAAAAAACACGAAAGACCAGTGAATCAGAGAAGCCTCAACATATAAAAGAACCGAAAGATTGGAGCATTCATATAGCAGACTAACAGCAAGCATATCCACCATTCCATACAATCCTCAATGGCATAAACTTTTAACTTAGTTAGTACTGACTAAACGAAAGCAAACACTGGAAAAAAATACAACACATCCCTCTGATATATACCAGGTTAACTACCCAAAATGGTTCCCCACAAATAGAAAACATCAAGAAGAAAGGGCCAAATAATGCTCCGAAATATGATAAACTGCCCAGCTGATCGAAGAAACTACCACGAGGAAAAGGAAAAAAATTAAGGAGAAAAAAGAAGAAGACAAAGCATCATTTCGGGAAGACACCATCAGAGCAACAACACGAAGCAGACAACATCCAAAACATCTGCCCATCCCTAACCTCCACGCTCGTTCGCAATGGAAGAAGAGACAAACAAGCACAACAGCAAGCCCGGATATCCAGCAAAACAACGACCGGTCGCACACAGCTCAAGACCACCAGAGCCCCACAGATCTGGAGCAGAACAAACAAACAAGTACAACACACAGAGTACACACAAGTAGACATGTATCCACGATCTTTTACATCGGAAGACTCCGATTCCATCCATTAGATCGAAGACGACCACCGACCGCACACATACGCACAAGAATGGGATGCGAAGAGCCATCGGAGAGCAGATGATCTCACCTCAGGCGACCCCCGTTGGAGGATGAGCAGACGGAAGACACAGAGGGGCGGAGGAAGCAACGGCGAGGGCGAGCGAACTGGCGAGGCGGTCGAGAGGAGCAAGCCGTGGGTGTGTGGCATATGGTTAGTCTCAGAGGTTATAAAACCAAAGCCGCCGCGCAGGCTCACACCCACCTACCCCGCCACGACCACCGCTGCCGTGCGAAGCCCCGCGGGGCCCTGTCTTTCTGGAAGTTTCGGTCAAATTATCTTGGGAGATTTGGATGTTTCCTTGGGTCATTTATTTATAAAAACACTCTTGTTATAACATAAATTGTTTATTTGTAAAATCTTAATTTTATAAGTGAAGATGAAATGTTGATGAAATATTGTCAAACACCTCAAATGGACGTTAACCGCATGGGCATATTTGACATTATGCTTTACGATAAGTTATTTTAAAAGTTATATAAAGATAAAACTTTAAAGGCACCTAGTATATATATATATACTAGGTGCCTTTAAAGTTTTATCTTTATATAACTTTTAATATATATATAATAAATTAATTAGAAATATCTATCAAATATTTGACTTTTTTTAATTATTAACTGAATTATAACTCAATACAATAAGTGTTATCTTCTGTTATATACGTTAAGTTCTGTTACAGCAAAAACCTCATATGTTATAATCAAAGATTATTAATTAATTTACTCATATATATATATGTGTGTATATAACCATTAAAATTTAAATCACATAGAATATGTTGTTTGCATATGTACCTTTCTCTTCTGAATCAAATGTTGTTAAGAGTACATCAGAAGTGGTGTGGTTGATCGGAGACTCCGTCTTACACCACATGAGAGTAGTTTAATATCCAAATTTGTTAAGTTTATAAAAAAAGTTTTTTAAAAAATTATAAATAATCAAAATTTAAACACGTGTCTTAAATCTCGAATCTAAAATGTGTTAGTACAATTCAAAAGATTAAAAGCTGAAGAGACGCGATTTAAGTGTGCCTCCCAAGAGGTATTGTCTCCATACTTGGGGTTTTGTCCTTTAAAAGGGCCCTCTTGGGAGAAGAGGTGAGGCTCTTGCTGATAAATACACACTTGTTCTTACTATCTTTCAATGTGGGACTAAAGAATACCTCTACACAGCCCCCCAGTGAGGATAAGGGTGTGCGGGTCTTATGAAAATGAGACGCTCGGGTAGGGCTCATGGCCTCTCGTTCGTTCCACAGACGGCGCCAATGAAGAGACGTGATTTAAGTGTGCCTCCCAAGAGGTATTGTCCCCATGCTTGGGGTTTTGTCCTTTAAAAGGGCCCTCTTGGGAGAAGAGGTGAGGCTCTTGCTGATAAGCACACACTTGTTCTCACTATCTTTCAATGTGGGACTAAAGAATACCTCTACACAGCCCCCTAGTGAGGATAAGGGTGTGCCGGTCTCATGAAGATATGACTTTCGGGTAGGACGCATGACCTCTCGTTCGTTCCCACAGACGGCGCCAATGAAGAGACGTGATTTAAGTGTGCCTCCCAAGAGGTATTGTCCCATGCTTGGGGTTTTGTCCTTTAAAAGGGTCCTCTTGAGAGAAGAGGTGAGGCTCTTGCTGATAAGTACACACTTGTTCTCACTATCTTTCAATGTGGGACTAAAGAATACCTCTATAAAAGTTAACCGAACTAATATACAATATATACTAAAAAAAAAAGTGTCATTACTTCAGGAGAGATAAAAGAACATGAAGTATTTTAGTTGAACCAGTCCCCAAGGACACATGTGGCATCAGATTCATCTATGGACGGTGCACAATTGGAGGGTGATGGTGAAATATTGTGAAGCATTCATCGTGTTTGTTAAGTATGCATATCTGATATTTATATATAACAGATGCATTCAGTAAGAGTTCTGAGGTCCAGCAGATTAGGTGACAAAGGTGATAAAAAATCTGTAATAGGATAATATTCATATAATACTGTTGAACGTACTAAGCATTTTTCTTCAGCTTGGAGATATTCATGTTAATAAGGCAGCATGGGAGTTGTATAGACTTTGTATGAGGCCTTAGTTTAAATGATCAGGATTGCTGCAATTTTTTAACTCGAGAAGAGAATGTGGAAATTTAGCGGTAATAGTAATTTTAGGGTAAATTCTCTATGTTACAACACCAGGAGTGTATGATCATAACATGCACAGCTCTCTCTTTCCATCGGATCTTTCCGTCTCTGATCTCTAATTTAAGAGTCGGAAGGTTTCTATCGAGTAACCTCCCAACTCTCTAACTTAAGCATAAAAAAATTTCCATCGAGTAGGATATGTATGACTACAGACTACAGAGGTGCCTTGTGCAATCTTTCTGTTCCAGTTCAACAAAAAGAAAAAGGTTTTGGGTATCGATTTATTAGGTCTATCTTTTGACACCAAAATGGACTCCAATTCATAAAGATATATCACATCATTACTTCACAGCAAAAACACAACTGCCTGTAAAAAAAAAAAAAAAAAACTTCATAAAAGAGGGAATGATGCATGTTTGGCCCTGTTTTAAAAGTGGGGTCCGAGTGATTCCTTAAATCATCTTCCAAAAGCTTTAGATTGGTCCATTTCGTTCGGTACGAGCTTGCAACAGTACTGTAGTACCCACCTTCTCCGCAATCCATCTGTCACATCCGTATCAAGTATGACAAGTCTTGAAAAATGTCATTGATGCTTTCCCAACTGTAAACTATATGAAAAATATTCCGGCGAGACAAGTATCATCTCATCGACCATTCAAAGCGACCTGGAACCCTAGCATCATTCTATTGCATTTGCTCTTAAGATGCTCAATCCAAGAGAGGTGAAGATGAGAAGAGGAAGTGATAAATTCTACGCACGAATTCAACAGTACACAAAATTTATTAGACTATGGTTTAAACAGTTCAGGGAACATTTGTTTCGCGAAACCAAACTCCATACCTCCCCAAAAAGAAAACAGAAGAAGAAAGATTAAAAAAAACTAAGGAGATCATGATAGATAACAGAGCTAATAATAGCTCAGGGAAACGATGGCTTATTTCCCCCCGACAAGTTTCTCGATCATGTCAGCAGCATCTTGGATGGTTGCAATGTCCTGTGCACTCCCTTCGTCCACGCTGATTCCGAATTCCTCCTCAAAACCCATGACGATCTCAACCTGCAAACATTTTCAGCACGATTCAGGTAACCCCATGCATGCATGAGTAGTTCCGAATTATCTCAGAGCGAAACCCCTGCTCCGTTCGTTGAAAGGAGTCTATACGGGCTCAATGAGTAAAGACTAGCAATGTACAACGATTAAGTGTCAAAAGGCAGCGAAGAAATACTGAAACAACCAGCGACAGTCTCGTAGCACCTGATCCAGAGATCAGACAAGGGAGAGAGATTCAAAGGCTGAAGGCTTCAATTATAAAATTTGAACCATGAGTTTAGAACAGCTGAGACTCACGAACTTGCAAAGATTTCCAACATCTAGAGGTCAGAACCCAGGGAAATAGTGGTCCTATTAACTAGGAATGGTATAAAACATATATTGCAAGCGTAAAAAGAGTACCGTATCAAGTGAGTCGGCTCCAAGCTCACTGAACTTGGATTCCCCAGACACAGAAGAGTCCGCGGAGAGTGCCAATTGTTTCCTAACAATTCCGATGACCTTTTCCACCGTCTCTGGTTTGGCCTGTTCAAGAAATTAAGCCTTGTGTTATTAGATGTGTGGCAACACAATAATGCTTAGATAGCACAGCCACCTTTAAATAAATTCATGATCTGAGTACGATCATGTTACAAAAAAACTATGAAATTCCACAAACAGAAGAGAAGAGTAAGCAAGATCAGTTAAAATATAGATATCATTTGACACTCAAATAACTATAATCCAGTTGTGCAAAAATATAAAGTCACCCTCAAAATCTAAGCATTGAGGGGACAAAGGGACAACACCATATAAGGACAAGCCCGTTCTCGGATTAGCTGATATGGGACAATCTCACATGCCTCCGCCCGTGACGGCCCCACATAGGGCAAATGTCACATAGAACTAATTAATAGGATGATGTGACGTCCACAACCAGAAAAATAAAATTAACATCATGTGTAAATATAAAATCACCCTCAAAACCTAGACATTAAGGAGACAAAGACAACACTATATAAGGATAAGCTCATTTTCAAATTAGCCGATATGGGACAATCCCACACCGGCGCTAAACGTGAAAATGGAATAGATAAGTTATCACAGGAGATGCATAATTGCAAAAATACTTAGAGATAAATAGCATGATCTTATCCTATAATAGTTCATAACCTGTTACAATATTTTTTTAGGTAGACCTATCATAAGAGATTGACATGCTTGCTTATTTGACACTGAGGCCCACATACAAAACATCCTGTGATTGAAATTAACTTTAACTTTGTGTTTAACATAAATTACATGTTAGGGCCTCGATTCTGCAAGAGACAGCTAAATGGAGTTGAACTAATTGGAGTCGAACAGACCACATATCCTCCGGGACTAAAATGACAACTGGGCATAACTACAGAAATTAGAATGAAAGAAACATACCGAACAGGAAACATGGAAGCGTGGTGCAGCAGTTCGCAGTTGTACAGGGGAAAAGCTTATCCTCTGGCTTGTAAAGGAAACTGATCTGAACCCAGAAATGCCAGCCACAGCCTGCAGTAGTAGCAAAGAAATAACCTTATTACTAAATGCCAAACGTTGAAGCAAACCAAGGCAAATGGACAAAGGGATTGCAACATAATCTTTAACAGAAGCGAAGAATTAGGAACCAAAAGAAGGAAACATGACGATCTAAGAACTTCTAAGCAAAAAAGTAACTGACATTTGGTCAAATGTCACGGATCGAATGTGCAACACATGAAACTTTGTAAGACACTGTTCGGAAGAATCACGGTTACCTGAACATACATACCAGAAAGATGCATGGATACGTGCATAATTTATTGTAAGATCAAGTAGCAAACGAAGACATTACTCGTCATAGCTGTCAACTAGCATAATTTCATCCTACCTTAGAAAGAGAGTTCAATTACATCAAGCGTAGGACAAGGGAGAATACGGTTAATAGCATGCTAAGTTTTTCACAAACTTCATTTTGTGAACTGCAAGTTTTAAAACTAATTCCTATCCGAGTTTAAGGTCCTGACACATCCTTCAAATGGTTCATCAGTTAATGATCAATGGAAAACATGACAGCCTCAGTGCAGCATAAGAAATTTTTAGAATTTTCACGAGTTTGTATTTTTTTTAACCTTGGGTATAGTATCATTAAGTAGCATTTATATTTGTTCGTTCGATGTTACACTCCAATCGTAGCACACAAATCAAGATCCACAGCTGAGGGAAACAGATATGGTTCATAACATGCAATATAGTTTTCTCACGCAAACAGCACATCAGTATAGATTCTATAGAACTACGGATTCCTATCCTCAAACATCTAGGTTTCTCAATAAAACAACCAACACATCTAACCTTGAAACCTTGTTTTCCCCTTGTTTTCTCTTTCACAGTCCCATTTCCACTTTCCTCGATCTGTCACTTTGACGAGAGCAGAAGTGGCCCACCCGGGGATTTGCAATCAAAGACACGGAACAAAGGAATCCCAAAACGAACAGGATCGCACGAACCATTGCCATATCATACGCATGCAACATCCACCCGTCCGCCAACCAACCCAAACACTAAGACGGATCTCGCAGATCGGGAGCCGCAACGGGGAAATGCCGAGCAGATCGGCGGTCGTGCTGGATCAGATTACAGATCAAACAAGACCTCACACAACAGAGACATGGAGAGAGAGAGAGAGAGAGCGCGAGAGAGGACCTGGACTTTCTGGGGAGCAGATCGGGCGCGAGCAGGGATGGAGATCGAGGTCGCCGCCATGGAAGCCATCGATCTCCCTCTCCCGGAGCGATCTAACGAGGGATCTGAGTAGAGAAGATGCGAGAGGGGGAGAGAGACAGAGCAAGCAGCGCGGAGCAGAAGTGGCGTGGTGAGAGAGAGGAAAGCGCCCCCCGCACTTGCCTTTATAGACTCGTCCTACTGTATCGTGCGTAACGCCGGGTTGTCTTAAATGGCCGAATTGCCCTTCTGAAATAAAATAAAGGGTTTATAGCACATGTTCTTCTACGCAGTTTACGCGAAATTTATTATATATAAATTTATCATATTATTTTCATGTATTGTAAAAGAAAGTGAATAAGAAGGCCATGCATAGAAAATTAATCTGCGTATGGAAGGGTTCAAGGGCAAATATACGTCTAGAATTAATTTGTACGTAATTTTACTTTAACAAGAGTATATAAATGCAAAAAGACCTGTCCGAGGCCATAGCCGTAATTTCCCAGCCAGTCCATGGGCCGCCAGTTCAGCAGTGTGTGCTAGGTTGGGGCCCGGGGGGTGGGGTGTAAACGGCGGGCCGCCCGGTCCGCCGTCCCGGCTCGCACTTCGTTGATATCGACGTGTTGTTTCCTTGTTTCCTTCGCGCAGAGCGGTGTGGTCATTGTCTTGTGGGTTACCGCTCGGTTGGCATTTGCTAATGGCAAGCCGTGACGGCGGCTGTGCTGTGCTGTGCCGCTGTGGTGTGGACGGGGGTCGGGGGTGGATCTGCCCTATGGTCATCTGTACTTTGTACCCGAGGGAGGTGACCACACCGCTGCGGAGATTACGAAGACTCTAAAAAAAGGCCAAGGGAATCCGAGTAGGGCCCACCACGCCACCCCCCGTCTGCCACGCATCTAAAACGTGGAAGAGGGTCCAATTCGTGGTCGCTGGTCCGTGACCACACCGCTGCGGAGATTACGAAGACTCTAAAAAAAGGCCAAGGGAATCCGAGTAGGGCCCACCACGCCCCCCCCGTCTGCCACGCATCTAAAACGTGGAAGAGGGTCCAATTCGTGGTCGCTGGTCCGAAACTGTGGATTAAGATCGACACATCTATCAAGGTCCTGTTACATAAAAAATTTAAGAAAAGTGAGATGAAAGAGGATATTAAAATTATTCTTTTATTTGACACAATTTTAATAGACGTGCACAATTTAGTGTGCATATTTGGTGTGTACTAAATATTTTTTCAGAGTAATTTTTTTGTGGGCCTAGAAAGTCATTGTTCATTAGGAGAAATACTTGTTAACAGTCAAATCTGATAACATGTTCTATGTAGATTGTTTGCCAAATATTTTTACTACTCGAGGAATAGAAAAAGAAAAAAAAATCTGACAAGAGTCATAAAACTTTTAATTAATAAAATTATTTGATAAATAAGTCACATTAGATTTTGTTACGGTATGCGTAACATAGGTCGGCTCAGGCCGAAGTGACTGTTGAAGTGCTCCTCGCGAAAGAATGAGCCGAGACGATCAAGCCGATGAATCCGGTCTGAGACGCACTTGGCCGACGTGTGACGCTGGTTCCGAGCTCCCAATGTGACCTGCAAAGTCTACCGAGAAGCCTCGACAGGAAGACACTCTGACGCTCTTGTGAGTCGCTAGCTGAGCAGAATGGCCTAGCTTGTGGAATAGAATAACGTACATGCGCCTATGGAGTGTCTACCTCTTATAAAGTGTTAGGACACGTGTGTAATTGTTGGACGACCTCGCCAATCTCGCTGAGGGTTTGTTTGATTGACGCCAGATCGTGGCTGTAACCAGTATGCCAGATCACCGAGATCGTGGCCTTAATGGCCGCAATTATCAGGCACGTGATCCTTAGACCTTACCTCATTTGTTACTGCACCGTCAGTCACGTGAGCCATGCTCCGGGACACCCGCGAGCATGCTAGGCTCCAGGTTGGCTAAGTATGAGATGAGAAAAACGTTTCGGCTGAGCTGAAGAAGTCGGCCCGAGGTGTGAATGGAGGTTGATTTTGCCAACCAGGGTCGTCAGATTAAAACGGCGCCAACGGCCCCCGCTTCACGAAGGGACGTCGGCCTATACATTCAATGAGGTCGATTCAGCGGACCTGTCGAGAACTCCCCGTAACAAATTTGTTACTACACTTGATTGGTAACTGTTACAGTAAGCGTAACATAGGTCGGCTCAGGCCGAGGTGACCGCTAAGGTGCTTCTCGCCAAAGAGTGAGCCGAGACGACCAAGCTGATAAATCCCATCTGAGGCGCACTTGGCCAACGTGTGACGTTGGTTCTGAGCTCCCGACCTAACCTGCAAAGCCCGCCGAGAAGTCTCGGCAGGGAGACACTCTGACGCTCTTGTCAGTCTCTAGCCGAACAGAATAGCCTAGCTTGGGGTAGAACAGCGTACATGCGCATGTGGAGTGTCTGCCTCTTATATATTGTTAGGACATCTGTGTAACAATTGGATGACCTGTCAATCTCGCTGGGGGTTTTCGGGATTGATGTCGGATTGGAGTTCCACCGGCCTGCCAGGTCATCGTGACCGGTTTAATAGCCACATTTATCGGTTTCGTAATCTTTCGAACCTTACTTCATCTGCCTTGTCAGCCACGTGAGCACCGCTTCGGGGCACGCATGAGCATGTTGGACTCCAAGTCAGCTCCGTCCGAGCCGAGAGATCGTCCTCGGTCGAGCTGCGAAAGATGGCCCGAGGTGTACCACAGGTTTGACCGTACCGACCAGACTCGTTGGACCGCACATCGCTGACGTTTTGCCTGAGAAAGCAATGACGTCGACCTATGCCTCCAATGTGGTCGGCTAAGCCTGAGAACTTAGCCAACCTGCTGGGATATCCCCGTATCATTGGCCCTCAAGTTCTCATCAGACTGGGAAATGGGCCGAGGTGAAGCTGTAGAAGGAAATGTACGTGCCTTGCCATGTAACCACGCCAGCCCAGGTGGCTGGTGCCGCATCATCACACTGCCAGTGTCGGCCTACCACTGATCACATTGTGACCGTCAGTGCTGGCCTGCCATAAAGATGCATCATAGTGCTGTTAGAGCCGCCTTGCGCCGAACGTCGCCTCGACTGTTGTACGACGCGCCAGTCGTCACATCACCTCCACGACTCTTGTGCGCAATCATGGCTATCCTCGTCAACTGTCCTATTAGAATCTGAGGAGACGCTCGTCACTCGTCAGCCAATCTTGCTGCGCCACACGTGTAGATCTCAACCGTTGCCATGGAAAATGGATGTCCACCATTGGATTCGATTGATACCCCGACACTATAAATAGTAGGGTCTGCTGCCGAAAAACCACCCTTGTTGTGACGGAATACCTCGTCCAAGTCCATTAAACCGGTAACGTACTTGATCCGAGTCCGTCTCCCGCGAACGGGCCAAAGTCTCGCTAGGGATGTCACACCACAGTCCGTGTAAACACAAAGGAACACACCATTTCATATATATATTTCACAAGTTTACATAGCCATATTTTCAAGAAAAGAAAAGGAAGTACAAGAGCGTGGGGCATACCCCGAGGTACAACTGAAGAAAGTAAACAAACTAGCTACACTACACTGCTGGAGTTGCTGACCCTGCACCGCTACGATGCGGCTCCGAACTGGACGATGGCCGAGAAACGTCCTCCTCACCCTCACCTGTGGGGGTATGGGTGAGTCTCGCTAGTCACTGGCTCAGTAGGGAACTCCCCCAACACCGAGCAAACAAAAAACACAAGTACAAAAGTAGTAAACTGCGCTAACAATTTATAAAACAACTAAACAGAATATTAAAGCTGTAAATGTACTCACTGTTTGCCGACTGCATACAGCAACTATAATAAATAAACGGCAAACCCAAACAGGTATACGAGCTAAAGTAGAGTCCGTCACACTCGAGCCACGTGAACTGGTTCGCGACACCAGTGACTGACTCGGACAACACACACAAGTCCACCTCTCAGTCTCGCAGCCACGGGAGAAAGATCCAGCTGCCGCTCCACGTGAAAAGGTCAAGCAACTGTGGAGACCAATTAAACACCACCACGTGCGGACCACACGGTCCCAGGCCCATGCCTGACACCTCTAGAGACCCTGGCCTGGGCTCACTAGAGTGAGGCACTGGAAAAGGACTAGCTGGGGACCAGTGTCGACTACTGGTGTCCGTACCCCCAACTACGAGCGCGCTACAAGTGACCAAAAGACAAGTACGGCAGTCACTGTCCCAGTATCGTCTTTCCCTCAGCCGGACGTACAACTCAAACAAAGGAGTGAGGGTGTCCAGGTCAGACGACACAGACCTCGACGGTACAGCACAAGTACCGAGACAAAGCCCCGAGCTAACAACCTGGCTCACAGAGAACTTGGGGCACCCAATAGGAGAGGTAACCACGGTAGGCGTCGCATTACTCGCCACGTATACAAAACCACGTGCACGTCACACAAACCACGTGAAGACTCACGTAAATCGAGTGCACTAATAGTCCACTACACGTGAACACATAAAGAACCAGCTAACCGCGTACCCAGTACGCTAGTCTCAAGCACTAGGTGCACCACAATTATCATTGCACCGCTCGATATCGTTAATATTCAATATAACAACATTTACCTAAAAACATGCTGGCGGCAACATCGACTGCCGTCGATGGGATGTAAACGAAAGGTATCTGGCCGTCAATCTCCCAGCTGAAGAACCTGGCATCATCGATATTGACGCTAAGATCTTCGGCTATCAGCTTCACAGAATCCTGGGGCTTACCTCAGGTATTCTCAGTCTTAAAATCAATAGAAAAATACGAGGAAACACTTCCTCTAGTATGCAATGAATCCTTCAAATGAAACAACATGTTTCATTCGTTAAATTGCTCAACCACCCATTAACCCACATGGAGTACCTTTACACCAAAAACATAATTAACATGAAGATCCATGCGTTCCAGATGCATTATCACGACCTAAAGGATTAAAGGGATCACTCCCACCTCAAAACACACTTAAACTTCTTAATCCTCCCAATTCACACCAAACCCTCCGCGAGCTCCTATGGAGATTACACATCACTCCGGCATTTTCTTGGCCGATTCGTCACCACCTCACGTTCCACGATCCTCCAACTAGCCTCTGCAACCATTGGAAACAGTAGAGGAGCAAAGGCATGAAAGTAGGGTGAGGAAGAGGGAGAATCCGAGTGGAAAAGTTGCCCTCGGGTAGACCTATATTCTGCAGATCGCACAGGTTGGCGTCAACATGACTGCCGCCAATTAAACCGCCAAGGTTTAGACGTCCATATCTCCTGTCGCCAAGTTTATAGAGTAAACGTCATATACATGGACGCCAACCCATGTCAACGACCACCCTAGGCCGTCAACCTCTAATCAACTGCAGCAGGTCCTATCTTGTTTCAGGACCAAACCTGCTCCAAACCTGCGCGCACCACACAACCAAACCACACTGGCCTCACAATGGCCACCACAACCAATACACACATGATCCATAAGGATCCGAAAAACACGCGACGTTACACTTGTTCTTACACGCGATCTGCCCCCAAACAACCAGTCGATGTGCCGACGACATTCGCACCGACGTCTGAGCACTCGACGTCCGACCTAGCTTCTCGCTTGCTTCCTTCAGCGGTAAGCGATGTCTTCATCTATTTCATTTACGACCTCTTCTTTCGGTCCTCGCCTTCATGAGGATTCATCAGTTGGAGGTTCTCCTTCTGAGAACTTTTCTTCCTCGTCTAAGGCGTCCTCGTCCTCTTGCCCTTTCGAGAGGACGATCATTCTGGAGGCTTCTTGGCTTGACGTCCAGATGTCGGGGCCAGCCGAGGAGTCATCCGTTCTTCAAGTCAGTTTGGGTCGTAAGTCCCCAGGAAACCATCCTCCCACACCTCAGATTCTCGTCGGCAAGCCGACAATGTTGTCGACGCCCGATGTGAGATTGACTCCAAGACCTTCCAATGGATGAAGAACCGTTCAGGTCTCATCCTTCCCGAGCATTCTACCATCAATTCAAACAAACAACTCCGAGCCCACTACTCCATGGAGGGTGGAGTCTGTCTTTATTCTGAGGCCGTCCGAGCAGACTTTCGGCTGCCTCTTCATCCTTTCATTATCTTTCTACTTCTTAAGCTGGGGCCGCTCCATTGCAGCAGACCCCAAACTCTTGGAGGTCGATTGTCGGCTTCCTAGCAGCTTGTGCTCTAACCGAGGTCCTTCCGACCACTCAGTTCTTTTTCTATTGCTTCTCGGTTAAGGCATTTGGTGACTGGCTGTACTTCGCAGCTCGGTCTGGTCGGCAAATACTTGGCTGAACACCGTCCTCTGTCCACAACTGGAAGAGGAGTTTCGTCTTCATTCACTGTCCATCTGGATGGCCCTTTCCGACCACATGGTCCGCAATCAACATTCGAGACAAGGCCTTTCGTTCCTTGAACCTTGTTGAATTCGAGCTCTCGGAGTTTGATTCTTTGTAGGTAGTGGAGCCTCCCAACCTGTTCAAGCCTTCCAAGAAGTTGTTTGAGCTGATAGCTAAGGCCGGCCAAGGTCTAAACTATGATTTTATCTTTGATTGTTGATACAATCTTAGGAGAACTGACGATCTTTTCTTGCAGCGATGGCCGACAAGGGAAAGTCGTCGGCTCCCCCCACCAAGGGGAGCAGCCGCCTCTCCCTCTCCGAGCTGGCCGAAAGGGAAATCATGTCTCGGGGCAAGAAGAAAGTGAGCCGAGGGGAGAAGCAAGCTCGCTCAGCCGAGATCGACGTGCCGATCGTTGCCCCTACCACCTCGGCACCTCAAAAAGAGTTGCGCATCCCCGAAACAACGGGGCCTACCAAACCTCCTCGGCCATCAAAAGACATGTCAATCGACGTCACTACCTCGGTCTGTAACGTCGTGCATTTTTTCAGATCTTTGCGGATCCTTGCTTAGCGGGTTTGGTGGCCACTGTGTGGCCCATTAGTCAGTGTTTCAGGTGTTTGCGCAGGTTGTGAGGCTTTATGGGCCGGCAGGTTGGGCCCAAAGCGCTCACAGGTTCTCTGTCTATGAACACGACAGAGCCTGGAGTCGCGTTCTGAACGCGACGGCCCTGAATATCGCGTTCTGCTTATCGACCGAGATGCGGTCTTAGTTTGCATGCGCGCTACGTGTCGAGCGCTGGGCGGCATGCTGACGTCGGCCTTAAGAAGGCGACGCCCTACTCCGTCGCGTTCAGGTCACGACAGAGGGGTACGTCACGATCTTAACCGCAACAGTTCATAACCCAGGTCGGCCAGACAGAGTCGAGCGAGCTCTGTTTGGCCAGGGGGAAGAACTACTGCGGGGATCTCGGGCGATTTGGCATTTAGGAGTCGTTTTCGGCATGGTCTCGCCACAGGACCGCAGCACACAGAGTGGGGGAGATGCTGTGTCATGGTTGGTCTTTGAGTTCTTCGCGAAGGTAGGGAGATTCCACCTCGTTTTACTGCGTGGATTGCATGTGGTGCATGTTAGAATGTTATATGCCTTATAAACGGTAGATACCATGCTAGGGCATTGAGAAGACATGAAAAATGGGTTTAAACACCAGTTTACAGGTTTAAGGGGAGATCCAGCTAGGGGTCCCCGGATTAGGTTCCTGTCTGTGAAGGCGACGGACCCTCCTATAGCGTTCTGAACACGACAGGCCGACCCGTCGTGTTTTGCTTTTGAACGCGACCTGCTTCTAATCGGGGTGTCGCGTTCAGAAGGCGACATGGGACCTTGTCGCGTTAACAGGTCCAAGAGGTTTTATGTGTGTGTATGTTGGCATGGTTACTTGATTATCGTTAAAGTGATGTGCATGGCAATGATATTGGTGCATTGGCACTTGTAGCGCTCCTTGAGTGTATTGTTTACATAGTAACCGTGTTGTTCACATGGTTGACGTATTGTTTACGTGGTTTAAGTGGTGTATATGTGGTGATTGGGCAGTGAGGTTCCAGTGTGAACCTAACCTCGGTCCTTTGGTATCTTTTATAGATTATTTACGATGGTTTAATTAGTAAAGTATGTGTAAGGTTAAGAGTTAGTGTATGGTTATTAAGTGATTATTGTGTATTGCGTTTAATGTGGCAATGGAGGTCATGAGATTACCAATGACATGTCAGATTATTATTAGTTAATGTAGTTCATGTATGCGTCTGTGTAGGCTAGTTTGTAGGTCACATAGTGACCAAAGACAAGCTAATCCTGACACTTGCACCGTGGTTTATAATAAAGATTATATATATATGTATCGTGGTTTGTGCCTTGCCGAGTTTGGTGGTCTGACGTCTATTCCGAAATATCTTTTCAGTTGGGTACCACAGGTTCTGTGTGACCCAGACATGTGTGTTTGTTGTGCTCGGGGTTTGTCCCAGTACTGTGTGTACCGTCGAGGTTTGTGTCGTCTTCCTAGACACCCTCACTCCTGTGTTTGAGTTGTACATCCGGCTGAGGGAAAGACGGCAGAGGGGGCAGCGACTTGTGAGAATTTGTGTTTAGTCGCTTGTAGCGTGCTCGTGGTTGGGGGTACGGACACCAGTAGGCGTATTGGTCCCTAGCTAGTCCTGTGTTTCCAGTACCTCACTTTAGGGAGCTCGGGCCGGAGTCCCTAAAGTGTCAGGCGTGGACCTGCAGCTGTGTAGTCTGCAGGTGTGGTGTTGGTTGATCTCCATTGGTTAGATACTGACATCATGAACCAGTAGTCCGTTCCTGTGTAGTGGCGTCGTTCCTTTCCGACTCGTGCTTTGCCACTGGTGGTGGTTGTGTGTGTGACATGTTGGTTGAGGTTTTACCCGTTGTGGTGTGCCCTGGTGGTGGCACGATTTTGGTTGTGGTTCCGTTGTGGTACCTCGTGGTAGTAGGTACCTATACCCTTTGTGAGTAGTTTTGTGTTGCGGTACTTCGTGTACTAGTCCCTTCATGTGTTGATGTGGACTTGTGTTCTGTGGAGGTATGTGGAGTGACCTTCCATGTGTTGTGTTTTTACTCGCTTTCAAGTAAACTTCCAATTATGTTTTGGTGTGAGGTGTTGGTGTGAGATGAATTGGCTAGCTGATTCCAGTCATGTTACCCTTCGTGGGTAGGTTGCTTGTGTATCTTGTAGCTTCAGCGACCAGTTGCTGTAATAATTTGCCTGTGAGGCTTGTGACCTAGGCTTTACAGTTTTGGGGGGGACTAGTGATACTGTGCTAGTCTGTTGTCCCTTTTATCTTCCGAGATTTGTGCTAGCTAGTGATATTTATTGTTTAGCTGTCATTATCATGCTTTGTAGTGAGCATAATATGTTTGGCTATCGGTGTTGCCAGTGAAACCCTCTAGGGTTGATGTCTCTTGTGCTAGCTAGTGATATTTATTGTTTAGCTGTCATTTATCATGCTTTGTAGTGAGCATAATATGTTTGGCTATCGGTGTTGCCAGTGAAACCTCTAGGGTTGCTGTCTCTTTAGTTTTGTGTGTTGTTTTTGGGTGGTCCCTATTGAGCATGTGACTTGTTGAGATTCACTCCCCTATAGTTCTTTTCAGGGCTTGCCGTTTGTGTGACTTGCGGAGGTGTTGTGGCAGACTTGTACCACCAACAATAGAGTTAGTCGTGTTGTGTGAGCTTGTGCTCTCTCGGGATATGCCCCAGATAGTTGTGCTTTTAATTGGACATGTAATTATGTATGGGGATAATTGTAAATTGATATATATACAAGTATGAGCACATGTACTTTCTTGTGTCTTATACTGTTGTGATTGTCTTAAATATTCTTATTGGACACGTGTACGAGTTATCCCTTGTGAGACTTCGGTCCGTTCGCGGGAGGCAAATCTAGATATGGAGCCTTATTGGGCATAAATATTCAGGGCTGTCTCACGGTCGCCTCTCAACCGAGGTCATCCGGGCGTTCTGGAGGGCTCAGTGCCACAGAGTGGGGAAGGCAAGCGCTTCTTGCCGAAGTGAAGGTTATGACCTCAGGTGTGAGGTCAAACCAGATAATCGAAGACTTCTACTCGTCGGTTCAAGGTGTGATGGCCCAGTTTGCAGCAGTTCTTCATCGGGTCAAGACCTCCAGAGCTTCCGCCGAGGCACGCCTAGCCGAGTCTGCCAGCAAGCTCGTGGGCCGAGAAGGACCTTCGAGCCAAGGAGGCTGAATGGGTAAACAAGGCCGAGCCTAGAGCCGACAAACTCCTGAAATCACTTCAGGCCGAGAAAGGAGGCCCACCAAGCTAAGCTCCTGGCTCACGAAAAAACCAAGGCTAGCACTGCTTAGTTGGTAGCCGACGAGCGTGAGAAGGCGATCGCCGAGGCTGTTGCCGAGTACCGCGAGTCTGACGAGCTTAAAGCCGAGCTCGTCAAGCTTTTCTGGCAAGGGTACGACTTCTGCCTCAAGTGTGTTCGAGAACACTTTCCAAGCATTGACCTATGCGAGGTCGTGCTTGATGCGAAAGAGGACGAGGAAGCGAACGCCGACGATAATGACGGGGGCATTGTTGCTGTCGTCGACGACGCGCTGGCCACTACTACCGAGGGTATTTTGGAGGCCGCTGCCGCTGACATTATAGCTGACTAGCCAGCAGTGCCTGAGAATGAGGCTTAGGTCGGTACTGAAGACGTCGTCGTAGACTAGGCTCCTCATGTTTGTACATGGCGCCTCGCCACACAAATTGTATCGAAATTAATACTTTTAAATGCAAGACTATCACATTAGCTCAACAATTCCATAGAATTATACGATATTATAGTTTCAAGACTTTTCAATATCTATATATATTATGAAATACATATCTATACTATATTTATAAAACTCAGTCCTAGATGTACACGTGGCAGTCATATAGCCTATCTACATCCTGCCAAAACTGTGGTATACCCTTTTATCCTTCTCTCTTTCTCCCTCCGCGATGCCAACATGTTCTCTTTTTTCAAAATCAGTAAGCCCAGCGCGCCCATCTCTTCCGCCTTCCTTCCTTAATACAAATTGTTGCATGGCCTTCCTTCCTTAATCCCTCCCGCCATGCCAAAAATCTATCTTTCCTCAAAAACAGTATGCCCACCGCGCCCACCTCTTCCCCTTTCTTCCTTACGATCTACCCAAACTTCCACAAACCAAACCTTCCTTAGGTTATACCCAATCCTGCCTTCATTCGTGATGAATTTTCCTTCTTTTGAAACATGTTCCCATACCTCACCTCGCCCTCACATGCTCGCGAACGAATCCCCCTCCGCCCTCGCATACTCCACGACCTCCGTCTTCACCACCTGCTTCGACATATCCACCGGAAGAGCCACCTTCGCATACTCCCCGGCGTCGCAGCTCTTCCGTCCATCCTCTTCGTCTCGGCAGTCGGCACGTACCGCGCCGCGTCCGCCACCGGTGGGGGAGGCGGCGACCAGCAGCACCAGGATCATCGTCCCCACCTATCCCCAATCGCCGCTCCTACGTACGTCCCTCCTCCTTTGCTGTGTTTTCTGCAAAAATACAAACACAAGTAAATTTTTCCGCATACACCCCCCTCCCCCTCTGACTGCTTCACACCCTCCCCTACCCCACCACACTGCCACCATTGTCCCAGATTCCACCTCTCTGCGTGTGGTGGCAGAGATTCTGGAAGCTTATTCAATCAGAAGCTTCAGTCACCTTTTTAAATCTTATTTAGATGCATTTTTTTTTATCCGTGCTCATGTATATAGGAATTTCCATCAAGATAAATCCAATATGTGAAAGGTAATCTTATTCATCCATCTTATTCTATCAGAAGAAGGTGAGAGATGATCTTATTCAATCAGAGGCTTCAGTCACCTTTTTAGATGCATATATCTCTTAACAATGTTCTCTAACAATTTTTAAATCTTATTTAGATGCATATATTTAGATGCATATATGTTTTTTTATCCGTGCTGATGTTTATAGGAATTTCCATCAAGATAAATCCAATATGTGAAAGGTAATCTTATTCATCCTCTTATTCTATCAGATGCTTCAGTCACCTATTTTTTTTAAATCTTATTTTAGATGCATATCTCTTAACAATGTTCTCTAACAATCTTTAAATCCTATTTAGATGGATATATTAGATGCATATATATTTTTTATCCATGCTGATGTTTATAGGAATTTCCATCAAGAAAATCCAACATGTGAAAGGTAATCTTAATCATCCCTCTTATTCTGTTGCATTAAAGTGTAGAGGCTATTTTTAGCCTCCTAAGCCCATAGGCCCATCAAGACCCAGCAACGCAAAATGGCTACGGCCTCGCGCCACGTGTCCTCGGCTTCAGCCAACCCAGCTGCCGAACACGCTTCAGCTGTAAGCGCCCAACGGTCTCAGCGGTAGTTTCCGAACACCGCACCGGCTGCTCGAAAAGGATTTGTCCTTACCGGCAGATCAGGCGGCTCCTGCTCGAGCCCGCAATCGCTAAGATGCCCGAGCACCGGAACCGCACGGGCTCCACGCCCGAACACTCCAGGATCCAGAGAGTGGTCTCCGGACACCCCTCACTCTGTTCGGTCCAGGCCCAGCCTACCGAACAGGTCCTGCTCAAGACGCACCGTGGTCCCATTGGCATGCACTGCGCCCAGGACACTGGTTTACCGAACAGCAGGTCTAGCCTACCAAACAGGCAACCTGCTCGGGTACCTGTCGCCAAGGAGCCTCCAAGCAGCTCTCCGTCTCCTGACGACGGTTACAACAACTCCATCGTGCGCACCCCACGATCGTATGGCGCGCCTTTCCGGCACGATCAAGAGACGAAGCGTCCCTTCTCTTCAGCACTTTTCGCCCATTAAAAGGCTCAGGTAACCTCCATGTAGAGGTACGCAGTCTCACAGACTCACAGAGACGAAGCGTCCCTTCTCTTCAGCACTTTTCGCCCATAAAGTAGGCTCGGTAACCACCCCTGTAGAGTACGCAGTCTCACAGACTCACACTCGCCCTCGTGCGATTTACACACGAGAACCCCTTTCCTTCAGCCTTCAAGTCTCGTTCTGTTAGGCATCGGAGGTTCTCCCCGGTTCTTCAACCGGGCCCTCCTGATCCAGTTCTGGTCTTGCAGGCTTCCTCCGCACCGCGCATCTTCCCCATCTTCTTCAGTGGAGCCCGTTTGGCTTCGGCCCAAACAGGAAACGCCACCAAGTTTGGCGCCGTCTGTGGGAACGACATTAGCCATGGCTCGGCGACGTTCCTCTCACCAGAACTACAGTAGCAGGGCGACGAGGTCTCGACAGTCACGCACGGACTCTCGCGTCGGAGTCCCCCCTGTCGACGCCGCCGTCGCCCCCCTGGTAAACCCGGCGACAATCCTGCTACTGCAGTACCTCGACCGCCCTGGAGATAGAAGAGCTCCGGCAGCAGATGCAACATATGACAGAATCTGTCAGGGCCTCCAGGCCCAGTTGTCCAGACAACCGCCCCTGACAGTTCCCCCGCCACAGGAGCACAGCGGAGTCGTTCACCGACGGTCTCGTGCCCCTTCAGCGCCGCAGAAGCGGCATGCAGAATCACCCCCGTTCGCACGCCGAACGCCAGTGCGACAGGCCAACTTACCCCGCCATTTCGCGCGGTTCAGGCCCCCCGCGCGTTCCGACGCCGATTCCAACGCCCACGCGTCCAGGCGCGAGGGCTCAACTCCTGCCGACCAGGAATTGTTCGTACCCTCCGCCGCGTCGCTGACCTTGAGCGCCGCATGGACGCGATGATCCAGAAGCAGAAGCAAACTCTTGGGGGACGACGACCTGGACTTCTGCTCCCCCCCGTCACCGCGAGATCCTGGAAGCCTGGTCTCTCCAAAACTGCCTCTACCTTCCATCTCGCCCTACGACGGCACCACTGATCCAGCGGACCACGTCCATAGGTTCGAGTCGCACATGGTGTTCCATGGAGCATCAGACGCGGCCAAATGTCGGTATTCCCGACCACGCTGAAGGAGCTGCGCGGGTATGGTTCGAAGCCCTCCCCGCAGGCTCCATCTCTTCCTTCCACAAGTTGAAAAAGTCCTTCTCGGACAACTTCCTGTCGGAAGGTCTCAGCCAGCGCACCGCGACATCTCTTCTGTCTGTTCGGCAGAAGAAAGACGAAGCACTCTGGAACTACGTCCAGCGGTTCCGGACAGAAGCACTTCGCATCCCGAGCCTCGACGTCTCTTTAGCTACCAGTGCCCTCATCAGAGGCCTCGCGACGGCTTCCTTCAAGGACGCTCGGGGTCCCAGCAACCGCCTACCCTCGCCGAGCTCCTCTCCACTGCCCAACGCCACGCTGTGTGTGAGGAGAATCAGCTGCCGCCGAGCCAACCCGGCGAACTCACCCCGAAACGGGAAGGACCTGATAAGGTCATTTGAGTTCTCGAAAGAGGTTTCCACAAGCTGCCTATTTTCGTGGCCGTCCTACTTCTCTCTTTGCTGTTCTATCGGAGGACGAATGGTATAACCCGTGGTCACGAGCTCTTCAGCTCAGAAGACCAGCGCGCTACCGTCCTATGACAGAGGGTTCGGTTCAACCCCAGGTTGACGAGCTCTTCAGCTCGACCTGCACGGAACCCACGAGCCTCTAGACACGACGATTCCGATTCAGACAGAACACACTAGAAAAGAGGGGGGAAAAGGACAACGTAGTTAAAGAAGTCGGGCGAGCGGTACAACCCCTGGCCACGAGCTCTTCAGCTCAGAAGACCAGCGCGTACCCGTCCTATGACAGAGGTGTTCGGTTCAACCCCAGGTGACGAGCTCTTCAGCTCGACCTGCGCGGAACCACGAGCCTCTAGACACCAGCGGAACCCACTTGCCTACCGCCAGCTCGGCAGCCACTCCCTCAAAGCGACCTCCGACCTCGTTTACAAGTGCTTCTCAGGAGGACGTCGCCTAATCGCGATCGAATGGTTGCTCGTCGCAGGCATGAAGACATCTCCCCTCTCAAGTGCTCACGATCACATCCAAGCAGACTTGAGAGGGTGGGGGGCAAGTGTAGAGGCTATTTTAGCCTCCTAAGCCCATAGGCCCATCAGACCCAGCAACGCAAAATGGCTACGGCCCTCGCGCCACGTGTCCTCGGCTTCAGCCAACCAGCTGCCGAACACGCTTCAGCTGTAGCGCCCAACGGTCTCAGCGGTAGTTTCCGACACCGCACCGGCTGCTCGAAAAGGATTGTCCTTACCGAGCAAGACAGGCGGGCTCCTGCTCGAGCCCGCAATCGCTAAGATGCCCGAGCACCGGGCACCGCACGGGCTCCACGCCCGAACACCTCCAGGATCCAGAGAGTGGTCTCCGGACACCCCCACTCTGTTCGGTCCAGGCCCAGCCTACCGAACAGGTCCTGCTCAAGACGCACCGTGGTCCCATTGGCATGCACTGCGACCAGATACTGGTTACCGAACAGAGGTCTAGCCTACCAAATAGGCAACCTGCTCGGTACCTGTCGCCAAGGAGCCTCCAAGCAGCTCTCCGTCTCCTGACGACGGTTACAACAACTCCATCGTGCGCACCCCACGATCGTATGGGGCATTAACTGCAGACCCCTTTAACGGGCGCCTCAAGCATAACTCCCAGCCAACCGTTGCGCGCCCTTTACCGGGCACGATCAAGAGACGAAGCGTCCTTTCTTCAGCACTTTTCGACCATAAAAGGCTAGGTACCTCCATGTAGAGGTACGCAGTCTCACAGGATCACATCGCCCTCGTGCGATTTACACACGAGAACCCTTTCCTTCAAGACTCTCAGTCTCGTTCTGATAGGCATCGGAGGGTTCTCCCGGTTCTCAGGGCCTCTGATCCAGTTCTGGTAGTGCAGGCTTCCGTCCGCACCGGCGTTCATCTTCCCCATCTTCTTAGTGGAGGCGTTGGCTTCGGCCCAACAGGAAAAACGCCACCACAATAAGTGATCTGTTTAGCCATAGAAAAAAGATATAATGCAAGATAAATGCATATAAAAACATGTTCCCCTGCATTCTACACCTAGCAACATAACATGAATAATAAAAAACCACAGGCATCTCCATCTAATTCTCTAAATCATCTCCTTGTAAATATGAATTGAAGTAATTGCTGAATACTCTTGAGTTATGTTTTACAGAGATGTCTAGGTTTAAAAATCATTTCCACCACCAGAACAGCGAAGCCAAGGTTGATTCCAATCTTATTCATGAAGAAGGTACCACACTCTAATCTCCAGATAAACACAAGACTGAAACCAGAAGCACCAAAGTTAGGATTGTATAGAATCTATAGATATCCTCTTTATGGTAACATGGTTTAGAAACCAGATCACAGCCCCAAGATGTCCAATCTTTTTTAGTGTTTTTTTTCCCGTAATGTTTTGAAATAGGTTTTAATCTTAGTAAATTGACTATTTAGCCTTGAACCAGAAACTTCATTTTTCCTTAAAGCAGTTTTTTTTCAGAGACTATAAGCCAATTGTAAAAGTTACCACAAGTTCCCTGAAAAAAGACATGTTTATATTAATTGTAAAAACTGAATTTAGAGACAGGCAACACACAACAGTAATGACCAAGACAAACCACTGATAATGGCAAATAAATAATCTGTCCCCGTTAGCCAATAGGCCCTAAACTGAAATGAATACATGATTAAGTGAACATACACTTGGAATGGTTGTGTTTAATGATTAATAATCCATACACGTTTATATCTAATGTTTTAATGTGCTTACTTAGTCTATGCCTTTCTTATCATCCATCTTATTCATAAGTCCTCTTCAGTCAGCATCACACCACTCAAACTGGATACACAAAATCAATTGTGAATGTGCTAGACTGTAAAATGTCAATGCCTTCACACTAGGAATTGGGTTCCTTTAGGGAATACAGCAGAGATTTGCTGATTTTAGAATATGACAAAATTCAGATGGTGGTTGGATGCTCATTTCCAATTAAGGTACCCCTGAACAGAATGCCATAATTCAGATGACAGATGGTGGTTGGATGCTCCTTTCCAATTAGAAAATTAGGGTGCATGAAGGTAACTGAACAATTGCTTCACAAAACAAAAACAAAAAAAGGAAGAAGGTAACTGAACAGCAAACCTAGCTTTACACATCTATATGAAGGTGAGCATTGATAACTGCACCTTCCAGAAGGAAATTGTAGAATGGATTGGGTAGGAACAGATTGCCAAAAATCAGATGACAGCTGGTGGTTGTATGTTTCTTTCCATTTAAGAATGGATTGGGTAGGAACTCTTTTGAAAATTCAGATGCAAGGAGTCTATATGACCGCTGTTATCTTCCGGGGTCATATTATGGTGAATGAAGGTAATTGAACAATTGTTTCACAAAACTAAAACAAAAAAAGGAAGAAGCTAACTGAACAGCAAACCTAGCTTTTCACATCTATATGAATGTGAGCATTGATAAACTGTACTTTCCAGAAGGAAAGTGTAGAATGGATTGGTTAGGAACAGATTGCCAAAATCAGATGACAGATGGTAGAAAGAAATGAAACATATAATATGACCTATCTCATATATATGATCAAAAATCCTGTGCATTTATGTTGTGTAAAATAGATTGTACAAATTGGATCAAGCATGTAGAACCATATATTTGTAAAATAGATAACTTCCAGGTTTTGTTCTTTAACATAGTGTTTTAATATGCGATGCATAGGCATATAAACACATGGTTGTTTGATTTTTTTCTATTGAACTGGCTGGCACTAAAAACTTAGATGTTTTATCTTAAGTGCATGAGAATTGTGACGGCCCTCGTTACACCGGTACGGTTGTACCAACCCACGTCGGTATAGCGAGTGCTGCCACAGTGGGACATTTACCCAAACGATACAAACAGCTGAGATACACGCGAATATACAACAGAGTAGCGGAAGTAAAAGACAACAGTCTCCATTCTTTCATCATCCACATTAAACATACATGCAGTTTGTAATTAACAAAAGGAACTAAGAGTTCACATAATTTAAATTGCTGAAATTAAATACAAATGTCCACACTTATACATCCTTTTCATAATACTTCTAGTACAATGTTTCAAATTTACATACTATGAAATACACAAATCTCAAAGAACTCCAAAAACTAGCTAGTCTCCGCGCTCGGAGTCCGTCTCTGCTGCCTCCTCCAAAGGTGTCACGTCACCAACTACACCTGTACGCCGAAGCAAGGAGTGAGTCCAAGGACTCAGCAAGCAACACTGCTCATAATATACACTTACAAGTCCTAGCGGTTTCTACATGCACATTTACAATTTGCAACATATAGCATGCTAATCAATTCAAGTTTCCAACCTATCATGAAAGTTCTACAATTTATACATAACTCATGCTTTCAGGTTTCTAAAATAAAATTTACCTATCACATGGCTCTATTCAATTTACTCATGAACTTTAATCCTAAAAGAGCTAAAACATGAGAACTATCAACATGAACGTTGTTTCATGGCTGAAAACCTATGCATGAGAGCTACAATAATGCATAAAACATGTCCTGTGATCAAACAATCACGCTATCTTTTGCCTGTTTTCACCAATTATCCCTAACATGGATTCTAAGCATCTTTGCACATAATAACATGATGATAATAACATAAACTCACTGAGTTCACATGATTTCAGAATTGTCTCACACATGTTTTTCAATAACACTATTTCACATTCTCTCTTTACACAAGTTCCATTTTTCACATGGTTCACTTTACACATACACATTCACATGTCACTTACCATTTACACATGGACACATACACATTACCATTTCACATTACACATTTTAGGTGCCGTGACACATGTCCAAACCACCAAAGAAAGGACATATACACATCACATTACACATAGACGCCATTTAGGCATTCCAATGACGACTCTTGGGACTGCGCAGACCGGGAGAACAAGTCTCCACCCTAACCAGTGGTACTTGTCCACCTCCAGGATTTCCCCCCTAATGCCCTTAGGGTCACTTACACAATGAACTTTCTCAGGGGACTTTTCCCTGATACAGCTCCACTGCCCTCTACGGAAGCAGTGTCAACTTGGCACAGTTACACATTTACCGTTTTACACATGGTTTTACACTTTACACTTTTCATCACATTCACTTTCTCACTCACATGAATATCTCTGTTTTTCCTAACATGTACTACAGAATTCAAGAGTTTAACACACAGTAAACACACAATCATGTTGGTTTTAGACCATAACTAATCACATTACGATCATATGCATGAAATTACACATTTCACATGAAAATACATAACTTTTTATTTACTGATCTAAATGACCTGAAATTTTAACCACATGCTGTTTTCGTTTCAAGATGATACCCTCATTTTTCAGATTTTTATGAGCTTCATGGAATTTACAGTAAATAAACCACCTAATTAGCATGCCATTCACAATTTAATTTAACATGGGGTTCAACACATCTTGCAAATGTGCCACTTACTGTTTTACACAGAGGCTACTAATATATGCATGATTTGAGACTACAAAATTTCCCTAAATCATACATCTATAGATCATTACCACAACCATTCTTGCATGCTTTCATTTTTATTCTACCGAATCGGATTCATTAGCAAGTTACACAAGCATGGATAATTTACTAAAAATTGCAAAGCACATATACTGACCCCTAACATAAACTTCATGATTAAGCCAAACCAGGCCTTCATACAAATCTAATCAAGAAAACTAAATTTTGCAAGATCAACAATTCATGCTCACAAGTTTAAGGGTACCATTTTTCCCACATTCACCATCACACCCCACATCCATTCACACACCACAATTTACATATACCATAGAGTATAAGGTCTATCATATATCCTCATCACGGAAATCTATCGAAATTAAAGTAGAAGAAGGGCAGAACAGTTCACTGTTCTGTCCTGAGGAACTAGGCGGCGGTCCTCTGGCCGCTGACTCAGGGTCAGCGCATGGTCGATGGACGCCAGGCATGATCTGGGCGTCCAGGGACCTTGCCGTCGAATCAGGTCTGTGCAGAAACACAGACCCGAGCTCTGAAACTTGGGTGAATGGAGGGTCTAGGACTCGAGGAAAAATCCATAAAAATAAGAATCGACCTAGACTCATAAGGGGACACCATGGATAGGTCACTTGCATTTCAAAAATTCCTCCAGGGATTTAGGGCTCGGTGAAGACCTCCTTGGGTAGTCCCAAGAAATTTGCAGAAGTGCCTCCAAGATCACCTTCCTCTGGGTTCTTGGATGAGCTCCACAGCAAGGGACGATGGGAAGCCTTCTCCTTTGCTCCGCTTCCTTCTTGTCGCAGTAGATCTCCAGACCAAGCTCCAAGGGTCGGATTTGAGGGTGCTAAGATGGGGTTTTTCTCACAGTTCCCTCCTAGGGTTTTTCCTCTCTTTTCTCCTCTTGCAAGGGTGAAGGGAAGAGTGGGAGAGACCAATTCAGGTTTAGACAATAAGGAGGGTCTCTCTCCCACTCACTAGGGTGATAGAACACCCTCAGAGCCGTTGGGGGGACATCCCCCAATGGTGCCATACCTTGTTTCAGAGCTTGCAGCTCTGCTGCGCATGTAGGTCAGAGAAATTGGCGTCCATTCGCTGGACCCAGGATGAGTGTTGGCGTCCATGTCTGGACGCTGACACCATCTAAACGGCCAGGGTTGAGACGCCAAGGGCCTTTTGGCCATAATTCTGAATTATGCAGAAACCATGCATACCCATGCTATATACATGCAATATACATACGGTATTGTATCCATACTATCATCATGCAACACATACATTATTTATACTTAATATAAACACATGCACACGTAATTATACCCATTTAATGCATACGTAAAATATGTACATACATACACAAGCACAATCATGCACACTCAAATACGAATAAATGCGACGGAAATTCAAGGTCTACACCCTCTCCCCCTTTATGAAACTTCGTCCTCGAAGTTAGAATGACACTACTCAAACAGAAGGGATACTTCTTCTTCATCGCATCCTCAAGCTCCCACGTAGCTGTTGCCCAGCTAGCTAGCCCAGAGGGGGGTGAATGGGTTATTAAAATTTGATCTTGATTAATCTTCTTCACGCATCCTCAAGCTCCCACGTAGCTGTTGCCCAGCTAGCTAGCCCAGAGGGGGGTGAATGGGTTATTAAAATTTGATCTTGATTAAAAACCTGTTCACTACAAAAGATTACACAACAACTTAAACAGTAGTTAGAGTTAGAGGAAAAAGAATAGCAAACGCACAAAACACAGCCACACCACAGGAAAATTTTATCCTGGTTCGGAACTCCTCTCCACAGGAGACTACGTCCAGTCCCTGAGCAATACCTCAGGATTTCACTAACAAGGGTACTATCCCCCTCACGGATCCTTACAACCCGTCCAACTGGTCTTCCTTCAACCTGAAGGGGAAAACAATCACCCTGGATACCACCAGGTCTTCCTTCGTCCAGAAGGGTACAACCAATGAAAGGAGGATTGACGAACACACTTCAGACCCTAGCTAAACTAGCTGCAAGCTGAAGCAGACAAGCCTCAAGAGAGAAAAGGATTTAGCAAGGGTTTCTCTCAAAAGACAACACAGGCTCTCACACAAGAGAATCTTCTATGAACACTGAGAGCAGTAGAGCTGCAGGAAACAATTTGAATGAACGCTTGGCTCTAGTCTGAACTCTAAAGACTCGTAAGATTTGAGTTGCTTGCTCTTTGAATGATGTGCACTTTCGTTCCACGTCACCTACCTCTACTTCTCCGTCTTGAGTCTTGTATATAAGCTTCCATTTGAAATTTGAACGTTAAGGTACCGTTGTCTCTCATCCAGGTGTACGTTAGACTGAGAGAAGGTTGGGTCTTGAAAACTTTCAGTCAACAATCTTTGAACACGTTGAACACGTAAGGAGAAAAGATCTCCTAGATATCTTTTGTCTTCTATTTGAGGTAGCGTTGCAAAGAGGAATGAATCTGTTACCTGCAAGCTTATCAAACTCATATAGCCAACAGCTAAGCTATCTTGACGTCAGTCAACGATAAAAGAATGCATGGAAATAGTAAGACCGAGTAGCTGACTCTAAAAGACGTTTGCAGAATAGGCATGATTATGGACGATATCTTCTGCATGCATGCAGAGACACGTTAGGGTCATATCACATGCGGGTGTGTCAGAGATAAGTAAAAGTGGACTTTGACTAGTCACACAGATAAAGTCAAGTTGATGACATATATACAATCGATGGCCTCAATGACTTATGAAATCGTTATGAGTCAGCAAGTCGTTCTATAATAGATGATATAAGAAATCGTTATGAATCATGGCAAAGGTTCTGATTCTGAAGAAATCGATGTGAAACACTTATCAAATCGTTATGAATGCAAGTCGTTGTGTTTGTAAAGAAATCGTTGTGAAACACTTAAGAAATCGTTATGAGATGCAAGTCGTTGTGTTTCTAAAGAATCGTTTGTGAAACCAACTTAAGAATCCGTTGTGAAACAATTTAAGAAATCGTTATGAGATGCAAGTCGTTGTGTTTCTAAAGAAATCGTTGTGAAGACACTTAAGAAATCGTTATGAGATGCAAGCGTTGTGTTCTAAAAGAATCGTTGCGAGACAAAGAAATCGATCGCCTTACAAAGTCGTTACGAGTTCTAAAGAAATCGTTACGAGGTCTAAAGAAATCGGAATTTATGGCTAAGGAGTCGTGCAGTTCTAAAGAAATCGTGACAGCTAGAAGTCGTTGCGAGTTCTGAAGAAATCGTTACGGCTAGAAGTCGTTGCGAGTTCTGAAGAAATCGTTACGAAATACTAAAGAAATCGTTACGGCTAGAAGTCGTTGCGAGTTCTGAAGAAATCGTTTACGGATTTAAAGAAATCGTTACGATTCTAAAGAAATCGTTATGAGATTTAAGAATCGTTGCGGCATCGATTTGTTTGGAAACGTTCGCGTCAGAAAGAAAATCGTTCTGCTTATCAAAGAAGTCGGATGTGTGAAGTCTGAAGGAGTCGCGATATGAGGACTTAGACAAAATGTGAGATGAGACTTACTGATTTGTCCTGAATTTCATTTTCCTTTCACTACCTGTTCTCAAAGCTCAGGTAACTCATTAGTACTATTTTGGCATCAAAAACCATTAGTAATATTTATTAATCATCAAAAGTCATGTTAGTACATTTTGTTAATCATCAAAGTTCATTAGTACTATTTTGTTAATCATCAAAAGTTGGTCACAATCTCCCCCTTTTTGATGATGACAAAATATACTAAACATCATACTACAAACAAACATGATTTTGAGAAAAGCTTTAGTTTTCTCCCATAAGTATGTTTCAGATATCTTTAGTTCTCCCCCATTTTGTCCAAAGCAAAAGGTTATCGATGAGACAAGAAGAAGAGAGAAAGTTTTATATAAGATGGAGGAAGATAGTACAGAGGTATAACAAGGAGGGATGCTGTGAGATAACAGCCATGCCTTGATCTCAAGATCCTCAAAAATTTGCTGAAAAACTCCAAAAGCAATGAGAAGAGGGTCCCATGGAGGGAATGTTCCTCTGAATGTAGAGGCCTTTGCTGCTCTAAGAATTCTCCATAGAGTTTTGTCCAATATGAATCTGTAGAAGTACTCTTGCCAAAACTGGCCTATGGAGAAATCCGTCCAAGGAAATGGGATAGTGAATCTTTTGATCTAGAAGATCCTGCTTCATAGCATAGAAAGCAGAATATCTAGCTGCCCATACAACATAGATCTCTTGTATGGGGTGATGGAGTTGAGATCCAAAAAGGTTTCTGCAGAAAGAGTAGGCTTCCTCTGACTAACTAAATCTTTATTGATAGGTTCCAATTGCTGATGAGAGGCCTGATAGAGAATCTCCCATTCAGATGAAGTGAGTCTTTCACACTCAGAAAGAGTGGAGCTAAGGTCTGAGAAGAAATGCGGCCAGTGGTGGTATTCTCTGAAGATGAACCGCAAAAAGGAAGGTGATCTGCCCTGCTTGGCTGAAATCCTGGCCCATCTGTCTTGCAAACATATCTAGAGCATGAGACCCAGCATCTGAATCAAATACTAAAGAGTGCAGCTTCGGCAGAAGAACTGGAAAATCAACCTTGAAGGTGACAAAATCCACCTTAAGAGGAAGGTTGAGAGGGAGTTCTGATTTCAGCACAATGATCTTCGAATGGAACTGGCAAAACTGAACTTCTGGTATTTATTCAAGTAGCAGAAGTCACTGTACAGCTAAAAAGACCTGGCAATACGAATCTCCTTCAAAATGAGGGATCCCCAAGAGTTCTTATGCTGGAGAAACACTCAGCGAATGTGAGTGGGGGAGCTCTGTGGGTGAGAGATTCGGCCCTGGCAGTCAAGTATTTTTCATACTGAGCCTATTTTCTTTGACCACTGCCCACTGATCCTCAGTCTTGAACTCAGTGCCCTCAAGGATTTTGGATTTGTAAGCTTGGGTATCTGAGTAAAAGGAAGAACAATGTCCAGGTGTTCGGATAGGTTGAGAAAAGGAATACCATAAATGGTAGAAAGAATGCATTTTTGGAGGTAGTCTTTGTAAATAGGTTCTCTCTTAGGATCAAGGGTAAGAGAATACCATAGAGGAGGGTATAGAGGAACAGAAGGAATGCTTAGAGATGAGGAGGTTTTCCTCTTTTTCTTGGCAGGACTGGGAGGGTCAGTCCTGTGAATATGAGAGGCTGTGAGAGAATGGTGAGGAGGTGTTTCCTTTCAAAATTGTCTGGTACATTGGTGTCAAAGACACCAAGAGGCAAGAGGTTTATTGGAGGAAAGATAACAGAATTAGGAGGAGTAGGAGGATAGAAAAGATGTTTAGGATTAAAGGAGGAAGTTGGTTGAAGTGGAGGTGTTTGAATTTTAGAAGGTGAAGGTTTGGGAGTTAATGAGGATGGAGCTGAGATGTGAGATGGAGTAGGAGAGAAAGAAGGTTGAGATGAAATAGAGGATGAGGAAGGTTGGTGCGAGGCATGGGATTTTTATGGTTGGTGGAGCAGGAGGTGCAGTAGCAGGAGATGAAGGTGGTGTGGAGAGGGTTGGAGTGGCAAGAGATGAAGTATCAGGCCATGGAAACTGACACTGGCTCTTCCCCTTTGGCCTGACTCTCTCTGACTGCTGGGGAGGGTCCTGAATGACCCTGAGGCTGCCACTGGTCGGGTGACCTCACGACTGATGGCGCCTGATGGCCCTGACCTTGAGCAGATGGCCCTGCTGGCCCTTGAGCGGTGGCCCTGGTGGCCGAGGAGCAGCTGGTCTGCCGGAGACATCCCCTGGACCTTGACAATACACCCAGCAAAGTCTTCATGTCAGACATCTCTTTATTGAAATACCTCATTGCATTTCTTATTGAAGATACTATGAGAAGTTGAAGCTTGATTAGCAACAATGCCTTGTATGCTAGACTGGACTGATGCCAAGATCTCTCCTGGGCCTTTAACAAGCCATAACAGGCTTCAAGTTCACTTTTCTATGGCCCTTCCTTGACCTCTGTGAGCAACTCTCTTCTGCTTACCTTGTTGAGTGACAGGCTCCTCAAGATTTACAGTTGTACTTGGGCCTTCACTAACATCAACCTTGGCTGGAGCTGGAATTTCCTGAGTAGGTGCAGCTTTCTCAGGAATAGCTTCATCTCTGGCTTCTCAATCCCAGCTTGCTCTCCCCCTGAATGGGAGCAGGGACTTCAATACTTAATTGCTCCCCCCGAGCAGGAGCATCCTCCATAACCACATCTTGTTGAGTACCTGCTTGTACCTCAACATCTGCAACCGATTCAGACTAAACTTCAGTATGGCCTGCTGCCATAACTTCTTCATCAGGTCCACCTGCCTTAGAGGAGGCTGAGGTGGAGGGAATGGAATCCAATACCTCTCTTAAAATAGAGGCGACTAGGTGGTGGGCAAGGAATCTGCCACACCAGCTACACCCTCTTCCAATTGAGCTTCGGATTGGCATTCCACAGCTGGTACTTTACTGCTGCTGGCTCTACTGGTTCTTGTTCTGCTGCTGCCGCTGCTACTGCCACTGCCTGTTCTACTGCTGCTGCTACTTGTTCTGCTGCTGCTTGCTCTGCTGGTTCTGTTCTGCTACTTCTTGAGCTTCTTGGATATTCCAATGATTGCGCCTCTCCCTCAGCCACAGAAGTCTTTGACCACAATCCATCTACCACTGAGAATCCACTTTTCTTCAGATTTCTGGACCTTATTGACTGGCCCATCTTCTCAGCTACTGCACCTGACATATCTACTCCAAAGTGCTTGAATATCTTGGTCAGTAGATGAGCATACGGTAGGGAAAATTCACTTGCTCTTTGTTTCCCATATCTGAGCATGTGCAAACATCATTCGCTCAATCATCACTGCGGCCATGGTTATTCTCTTGTTCTGGATTGCCCAGAACATTATGTCGAATCTGCCCTAGTGCATGAAGAAAGGTAGCACTACGAGGTACTATGATTTGGCAGACTATAAAGTGAAGCAATTATAAATGTGGACATCTGATTAATATCAAGCTTCCCGTCCTCAGCTTAAACCCTGGACCAATAATCCCGAGACCCTTTGACTTCATCATTCACAGAGTGAATGCCATGAATCCAGAGGTCTTTACTCCAAACAAATCACGCAAAAGCTCATGGGTTATTCTGATTTGGATGCCCTTGACAGAGGAGACAAGGGACCCATCTGCTTCCGATTTCAGACAAATGTAGAAGGGTTTCACCAAGTCCGTGGGTAGCTTACCTCATTGAAAGTAACTACATCCATCCACTGCAATCTTCTCAGGGCTTCGACTAGCCTAGCCATGCCACTCTTCTCAAGATTCTGAACATCCACTGCCTTATTTCCGCAAATCTCGTCTTCACAAACGTAAACCTCTCTGCTCCTTCGGCGATAGATACTCAGCACTGTAGCCCCCAACACTCCCGCGATCATCGGAGCGGCCATGGGTGCAGAGGAGAAAGGTTCTGGGAGGAGGATGATGGAAGGGGATGAAGCTCTCGAAGGGATTCTCGCGGGAAGAGGGGAAAGCTTCGAAAGATGCAGAGAGTCGATGGTGGAGTCGTTAGGGCATCAGCTTTGGGTGAACAGATAAAGGATAAAGAAAGGGTAAAGGTAGAAGACCGGTCGCTCTCAGAACGATTTGAATAAAATAATATTATTTACTGAAAAGAGGAGCGCCAAAGGCGGTAAAGATAGAAAGCGACGAAAAGGTTTGACAAGTCAAACAACTTTCTACACAGAAGCGGTCAAAGCATTAGATAACTGAGTTTTGCTTAATTTTATCGGAGAGAAAATTTCATTTAATCTGAAAAATTTATATGTCAACAAAATCACAGAGATTCTTTCACAAATTGCACATCCCTAATTCCTTCTAAGAGAGAGATGTAAATCTCTCTTCAGGTAGGGCTTTTGTGAAGATATCTGCCAATTGACCATTTGTATCTATAAACGAAATTTCTAAATTACCACTAGCTACATGGTCTCGAATAAAATGATATCTTACCTCAATGTGCTTGTCCTTGAGTGTTGAACTGGATTTTTGGTGAGGTTGATGGCACTTGTATTATCACACAATAGAGGAATTGATTGATGTGAATGCCGAAATCTTCAAGTTGTTGCTTTATCCAAAGAAGTTGTGTACAACAGCTTCCGCAGCAACATATTTGCTTCAGCTGTTGATAGAGCTACTGAATTTTGTTTCTTGGATGTCCATGATATTAAGCATCCTGCAAGAAACTGACAACAACCATGGTGCTCTTTCTATCTACTTTGCAACCATCATAATCAGCATCTGAATATCCTATTAGTTTTATTTCACATGATCTAGGATACCAGAGACCTAAGTCATGAGTTCTAGCTAAATATCTAAATATTCTTTTTACAGAAATTAAGTGAGACTCTCTAGGGTCTGCCTGATACCTAGCACACATGCAAACACTAAACAAGATATCTGGTCTACTTGCAGTTAAATAAAGTAATGAACCTATCATACCTCGATAATTCTTTTGATCTACCTTTTTACCTTTTGGATCACTGGCCATTCTGGTTGATGTGCTCATTGGAGTGACAGTGGCTTTGCTTCTTCAAATCCAAACTTCTTTAACAGCTCTTTGGTGTACTTGGCTTGACAGATATGAGTGCCATCCTTCCCTTGCTTGATTTGCAATCCAAGGAAGTAGCTCAGCTCCCCCATCAAGCTCATTCGAATTCTCCCTGCATAAGCTTTTCAAAGTACTTGCAAAGAGATTCATCAGTAGATCCAAAAATGATATCATCTACATATATTTGCACAAGAAGTATGTGCTTAACCCTAGATTTTATAAATAATGTACTATTACTTTACCTCTAGTAAAACCATGTTCTAATAAGAAAGTACTGAGCCTTTCATACCAGGCTCTAGGTGCTTGCTTTAAGCCATATAACGCCTTATGCAATTTGAATACATGATTTGGAAATTCGGTATCATCAAAACCTGGAGGTTGTTCAACATAAACTTCCTCCTTGATAAAACCATTTAAAAAGGTGATTTGACATCCATTTGAAAAAATTTTAAATCAAATGCAGATGCTAAGCAAGTAGAATCCTAATAGCCTCAAGTCTAGCTACAGGTGCATAGGTTTCATCGAAGTCTATGCCTTCCTCTTGGGAGTAGCCTTGAGCCTACCAGTCTGGCCTTGTTCCTTAAAATTATTCCAGACTCATCCAGTTTATTTCTGAACACCCACTTGGTGCCAATAACTGAATGATTGGATTGGTCTAGGAACAAGTGACCATACTTGGTTTCTCTGAACTGATTTAGTTCATCTTGCATGACTAATATCCAAGATTCATCAGATAAGCTTCATTGACTGTCTTAGGCTCTATTTGAGAAACAAATGCTAAATAATCACATGGAATTACATTACCTCTAGTTCTTACCCTACAGATGGATCACCAATAATGTTTTCAGGAGGGTGATCTCTCTGATGTCTCCATTCCTTTGGAAGATCTTCATGTTGGATTTCTGTTGCTGCAGTTCTTCCAGAGTTGGATCTTCCTTGTCCTTATTGAGGTATTCTTTAATTTTTCGACAAGTTATCTGCATCATCAATCACTAATTTCTTCCTTTTTCAAGGAAGGTTAGATTCATCAAAAATAACATGCACAGACTGTTCAATTAATAATGATGTTTATTGAAAATTCTATAGCCTGTGGGTTAGAAGTGTACCCTATAAAGAGCCTTCATCTGATTTGGCATCTAACTTACCAATGTTCCTTTTTCCATTGTTGTGGATGAAGCAAGGACATCCGAAGATTCTGAAGTGGCTGATCTTTGGCTTCTTTCCTTTGTAAAGTTCATACGTGTCTTCTTCAGAATCGGCCTGATCATCACTCTGTTAATGAGTGTAGCATGCAGTGTTGATGGCTTCGGCCCAAAAGTACCTTGGCAAATCTATTCTGATAACATAGTTCTTGCCTATCCAAAAGAGTTCTGTTTTTCCTCTCAGCAATTCCATTCTGTTGAGGTGTCCTTGGAGCTGAGAAGTTGTGCTCAATTCCTTGATCATCACAGAACTTTGCAAACTTATCATTCTGAAACTCACCACATGATCTGATTTGATAGACACAATTGTGAATTTCTGATCTTTCTGAACTTTCTTACTAAAGTGACAAAGTGATCAAATGTATCATCTTGTGCTCTCAGAAAGGATACCAAGTGAATCTTGAATAATCATCAACTATTACATATCCAAAATTCTTTCCTCCTAGACTGGTAGTCCTCATTGGCCCAAATAGATCCATATGTAGTAGTTCTAAGGGCTTTGAGGTGGTTACTACAGTCTTTGATTTGAAAGAGCTCTTGGTGTGCTTTCCTTTTGCACAAGGTCTGCAAATGCTGTCCAATCTGAAATTTACCTTTGCGTCCTTCCACTAGCTTTCTCTTTCTGAGCTTGTTTCAACCCGTCCAAGCTGCAGTGGCCCAATCTTCTGTGCCACAACTCAGTTGATTGATCTTTTTAGCTGCCAAACACCCATCTTGATCCTTGAGTCCTCGAGATATAGAACATACAAATTTCTTTCTCTGTAGGCTTCAAATATGACTGCACCATCTTTAAGATACTGCATTTTGATTCTTGAAACTGAATTTGATGGCCTTTGTCACACAACTGGCTGATGCTGATAAGATTGTGCTTTAACCCTTTGACCAGCAACATTTTCAATACTGATTTTCCTTTGATGTTCACGGATCCACTTCCTATTACAACTCCTTTTCCATTATCTCCATATGTGACTGTACCTTCTTCAGCTTGGAGATCAACGAAAAAACTTCTTGTTGCCTGACATGTGCCTCGAGCATCCACTGTCCAAATACCATTGGATGCTCTTGACTTCCCTGAAATTAAAACACTAATTTTAGGTACCCAGTTCTTTTGGTCCTGATGGTGTTAGTATCATTGTCTTTTCCTTTAATTATCCATTTTGTTCTTGTTAGGACAGGTTTCTTTGTTATGTCCAAGTCTTACAATGAGTACAACAGGTTATTCTAGTTACTCTTTCAATGGGTGTGGTTTAAATTTTTTATGTTCTTTATTCTTTTCAGATATAATTTAGGAGTTGGATAAGTTTTCGGAAAGACTTTGTTTCTTCATTTTCTGAGGGAGATATCCAAAACCATATTTCTTTTTTAGTTGTCTTTTAGCTCCATTATCATTAGGAGTGGTTTATTTATTGTGAACTTATTTTTAGTGTTTGGCAGGTGTTCATTTTCTTTATTAGTCTTTCTATTTTGTTTTGAAGTTCACTTAAGTCTTCTTGTTTGAGTTCACTTAAGTCTTCTTGTTTTTCTAGGTAGTTATTTTTTATGTTTTTCTCTTTTAAATCTTCACACAATAATTCATTTCTCCTTTTGTGTTCAGTTATTGTTTTTCAAGTTCTTCATTTTCTGTTTTTAGTCTGAGTTTGTATTTTCTAAACAGACTAGATTTTTCTTACTATTTTAAGTAATTTAGATACTTTCTTTATATTTTTCATAGAGTTCATTAAAAGCACTCTCTAGTTATCGGAATCGACTCTTGGCATGAATCAAAGGAAGAGTCAGAAGTTACCTTATCTTCGGTGTTGGCCATGAGGGCCAAGTTTGCTTCTTCTCCTTCACTGCTCGAGCTTGACTCACTATCTGAGTCACTGCTGTTCTCCCAAGCAGTTGCCATTGCTTTCTTTTGTACTTCTTAATCTTCTGAAGTTGTCCCTTCTTCTTGTGATCACTCTTTTTTGATCATGGGACATTTGCCTTGATGTGTCCCGGCTTTTACATTCATAGCATATTACTTCTCCTTTCTTTGGATCCTTTACTTCTGGCTTTCTGAAGTCTTTGTTCCTCTTGAAAATCTTCTTCCAGACTGATGCTTCTTCTTCTTTGCTAGTATTCTCTGAGTCTTCGAGACAACATGGCTTCTTCATCCTCACTGTCTTTACTACTGTCACTGTTATCCAAGGATTCCTCGGATATATCATCATGTATCTTGAGAGCATTTGACTGCTTCCTTCTGCTTGAGGATTCTCTAATCTCTCCATATTTATCTCATGAGCCATGAGAGATCCTATTAGCTTTTCCAATGACATTTGCTTTAGATCATTTGCTTCCTCAATGGCTGTAACTTTTGGAGTCATGAGATGGGGAGTGATCTGAGGATCTTCTTCTGACCATATCTGGTACCAATTATAACTTTTTCTAGACCAGCTAATCCATTTGTAATATCTGTGAATCTATTAAACATCTGAGTTATAGATTCACCTGATTGCATCTGGAACCTTTCATACTGAGTCACAAGAATATCAATTCTTGTCTCCTTTACCTTGTCTGTCCCTTCATATGGAATTCTAAGTTTTGCCCACATCTCCATAGCGGATTTGCAGGCTGAAACTCGTTGAATTCTTTCTTGCTTATGGCACAACAAAGATGCTCTTGGCCTTGCAGTTCAGAGATATTCTTCTTCTGTCGTCATCTGTCTCCACTGCGCCTTAGCATTAGTGACTAGAAATCACCCTTCTTCACAATGGACCAAATTGTATAATCATGGCCTTGTAGGAAGTATTCCATTCTTGTCGTCCATAGGTGTAATCTTCTCCATCAAACAAGGGAGGTCTGTTGACTGACTGACCTTCGAGTTGCTTTGGGCTGCCATTGATCTTTGCTCTTCAGATCGTTGGATCTCTTCTTTGTCGAAGAGACTAGCTCTGATACCACTTGTTTGCCCACTCAGCTAGCCCAGAGGGGGGTGAAATGGTATTAAAATTTGATCTTGATTAAAACCTGTTCACTAAAAAGATTACACACAACCTTAACAGTAGTTAGAGTTAGAGAAAACGAATAGCAAACGCACAAAACACAGCCACACGACACAAGGAATTTTATCCTGGTTCGGAACTCCTCTTCACAGGAGACCTACGTCCAGTACCTGAGCAATACCTCAGGTTTCACTAACAAGGGTACTATCCCCCTCACGGATCGACACCCATCTCAACTGGTCTTCCTTCAACCTGAAGGGAAAACAATCACCCTGGATACCACCAGGTCTTCCTTCGTCCAGAAGGGTACAACCAATGAAGGAGGAGTGACGAACACACTTCAGACCCTAGCTAAACTAGCTGCAAGCTGAAGCAGACAAGCCTCAGAGAGAAAAGATTTAGCAAGGGTTTCTCTCAAAAGACAACACAGGCTCTCACACAAAGAATCTTCTATGAACACTGAGAGCAGTAGAGCTGTAGGAAACAATTTGAATGAACGCTTGGCTCTTAGTCTGAACTCTAAGACTCGTAAGATTTGAGTTGCTTGCTCTTTGAATGATGTGCACTTTCATTCCACGTCACCTACCTCTACTTCTCTCCGTCTTGAGTCTTGTATATAAGCTTCCATTTGAAATTGGAACGTTAAGGTACCGTTGTCTCTCATCCAGGTGTACGTTAGACTGAGAGAAGGTTGGTCTTGAAACTTTCAGTCACAATCTTTGAACACGTTGAACACGTAAGGAGAAAGATCTCCTAGATATCTTTTGTCTTCTATTTGAGGTATGCGTTGCAAAGAGGAAATGAATCGTTACCTGCCACCACTATCAAACTCCATAGCCAACAGCTAAGCTATCTTGACGTCATCAACGATTAAAAGAATAGCTGGAAATAGTAAGACCGAGTAGCTGACTCTAAAAGACGTTTGCAGATAGCATGATTATGGACGATATCTTCTGCATGCATGCAGAGACACGTTTGGTCATTCACATGCGGGTGTGTCAGAGATAAGTAAAAGTGGACTTTGACTAGTCAACACAGATAAAGTCAAGTTGATGACAGATATACAAGTCGATGGCTCAATAACTTATGAAATCGTTATGAGTCATAGCAAGTCGTTCTATAGATGATATAAGAAATCGGTATGAATCATGGCAAGTCGTTCCTGATTCTGAAGAAATCGATGTGAAACACTATATCAAATCGTTATGATATGCAAGTCGTTGTGTTTGTAAAGAAATCGTTGGAAACACTTAAGAAATCGTTATGAGATGCAAGTCGTTGTGTTTCTAAAGAAATAGTTGTGAAACACTTAAGAAATCGTTGTGAAACATTTAAGAAATCGTTATGAGATGCAAGTCGTTGTGTTTCTAAAGAAATCGTTGTGAAACACTTAAGAAATCGTTATGAGATGCAAGTCGTTGTGTTTCTAAAAGAATCGTTGCGAGAAACAAAGAAATCGATACGCCTTACAAAGTCGTTACGAGTTCTAAAGAAATCGTTACGAGGTCTAAAGAAATCGTTATGGCTAAGGAGTCGTTGCGAGTTTCTGAAGAAATCGTTACAGCTAGAAGTCGTTGCGAGTTCTGAAGAAATCGTTACGGCTAGAAGTCGTTGCGAGTTCTGAAGAAATCGTTACGAAATACTAAAGAAATCGTTACGGCTAGAAGTCGTTGCGAGTTCTGAAGAAATCATTACGGATTCTAAAGAAATCGTTACGGAGTCTAAAGAAATCGTTATGAGATTTAAAGGAATCGTTGCGGCATCGATTTGTTTGAAACTGTTCGGTCAGAAAGAAAATCGTTCTGCTTATCAAAGAAGTCGATGTGAAGTCTGAAGGAGTCGATATGAGGACTTAGACAAAATGTGAGATGAGACTTACCTGATTTGTCCTGAATTTTCATTTTCCTTTCACTACCTGTTCTCAAAGCCAGGTAACTCATTAGTACTATTTTGGCATCAAAAACCATTAGTAATATTTTATTAATCATCAAAAGTTCATTAGTACTATTTTGTTAATCATCAAAAGTTTATTAGTACTATTCTGTTAATCATCAAAAGTTTGGTCATCAGTAGCCTCCTCACGTGAGAACTTCCGCCATAGAACTTTCACCGACGCAATACTCTTGTCCGAGGTGCTGAACCTTCCGGTCAAGAAGGCTACGGGTGCTCGACATAATAAAGATCTGGCTAGATCTCCACTGGCTCATGACTAATCACATGAGACGTATCTCGACATACTTCCTGAGCATAGATTACGTGGAATACAGGGTGAACGCTAGCCCAAGCTGGGGGTTGTTGAACCACTCCTATATTTTTACCCCTTTTATTTTGTGATAACAAAATTATGTTTAATTAATTATTATTAAAAATAGTTACTATCATGTTTTTCTTAATAAATAAAATTTATGTGAATTATTGAATTTAAATATATTTAATAACATGATTTTTCTAATTATAATTAAATATCATGATTTTCTAATAAATAAATTTTAATGTGATTAATTGAATATTAAATATATTTAATACCATAATTTTTAATAATAAATTAAATATCATGATTTTCTAATAATATAATTTTATGACATTATTCTATAATGATTTGCACTAAACAGATAAATGGATTCCATTCAATATATATATGGATTTCAGTTCAAAGTGCCACATCGATTTGGTCTCATAACGATTTGATAAGTGACTCTCATAAGGATTCCTTTGTACTCACACAGACTCCTTTGTAAACTCATAAGGTTCCTTTGTAACTCACACAGACTCCTTTGTAAACTCATAAGATTCCTTTGTAACTCACACAGACTCCTTTGAAACTCATAGGATTCCTTTGTACTCACACAGACTCCTTTGTAACTCATAAGGATTCACTCTCTTAAGGAATCGATCTCATAAGGATTCGCTCTCAAGGATTCGCTCTCTTAAGGAATCGATCTTATAAGATTCGCTCTAAGGATTCGCTTCTTAAGGAATCGATCTTATAAGGATTCGCTCACATGGATTCCTTGTAACTCTCAAGGATTCCTTTGTACTCTCATAAGGATTCCTTTGTAACTCTCTATGGATTCCTTTGTAACTCTCACATGGATTCCTTTTAAACTCTCATAAGGATTCCTTTGTAACTCTCACATGGATTCCTTGGTATCTCTCATAAGGATTTGCTCTCACATCGATTCCTTTGTAAAATATGGATTTCACTTAAACATAGATTTATTTTATATTTCAAAATATTTTTTGGCATCTAGTGAAAAAGTCAATATTCTTGATTTGCGTAATCCTCTATCTTTCTGACAGGAGATCTTTTTGCTTATCTCTCAAATCTTTTCTTTCCTGCCAACAAAAAGGGATTACTTACCACTTCTGGGTGGCATCAGGAAACATAAAGGTATGAGCCTTTTTGACAGAAACACTCTTTTATCTAAACACTTTTTTTCTATGCTTGCAGACCTCGTAGACCACAAATTATCAGAAGAAAGAGAAGATGAGCAACGGCTAGAACTCCAACGGATTTATTCAAATTGCTCATATAAAAGATGAAGCAAGGCTGAAGAAGAAGTATGAGCTTTCCTGAAGATTTTTCAAGAGTGTACATCCGGGAAGAACCTCAACTCCACATACACTCAAAGGAAAAGAGAGAAAGAGCCTGAGCCCAGAAGAAGTGTTCAAGCATCTGAAGCCCTCAAGCTTCAAGCTCCTTCTCCTCTCTTCACTCTCTCTGTGTGCATCTTGTAATCTGGGGAGAGAGTCTTTTGCTGAGAGTTCTTTTGGTTGGTTTTTTTTGTTCCACTCTCAGCTTTGTTCTTTCTTTTCTAAGAAAGACTTCTGTCCAGCTGTAGGACTGTATACAGTTGTTAACCTAGCTAGGGGTTAGTGTCTAGCAGAACCGCACTGGGGTTTGTACCAGGAGGTTGGCTTCTTTACTGTAAGAGAAGTGGGCTGCCTTCTTGCCCGGAAGAGAAGAGAGACCAGCTGGGGTGCTGGGTGTTGTAGTGTCCTTAAGGGGGACTGTACCCTTGGTTAGTGAAATCCCAAGAAGTTGCTTGGGACTGGACGTAGGACTTCCATGTGGGAAGGGCCGAACCAGGATAAATCTCTTGTGTTATTTGTGTGATTGTTTATTTGCTTCCGCACTGCTACTCTTTATCACACTAAACTAACCAAACCTTCAAGTTTTAATTTCTGTGTTTAAGATTTCTATTTCAGATTTCAGAAAAACCTATTCACCCCCCCTCTAGGTTAGCTTGCTGCCGTACCAAAAGGGCCAACAAGTGGTATCAGAGCGGGTCTCTGATCATTCAAAGAAGATCCAACGATCTTAGAGCAAAGATCTATGGCCCTCAAGGATATGCTGAAGGTCAATCAGTCACCAGACCTCCATTCTTTGACGGAGAAGATTATCAATACTGGAAAATGAGAATGGAAATGCTTCATTCGAGGCACAGACTTTGATCTGTGGCAGGTAATTGAGGTAGGTGATTTTGTTATTGTTCCTATTGAAGGCACTACTGCCATTACACCTGCTGATAAAAATAAATTATCTTTAACTTTAAAGCTAAGAACTACTTATGTTGTGCCTTATCCAAAAGAGAATTTAGTAGAGTGTCTGCATGCAAATCTGCTAAAGAAATTTGGGATAAACTGCAGATAACTTATGAAGGAACGGATAAGTGAAACAAAACTAGAATAGATCTTCTTGTTTCACAATATGAAACCATTTAAATGCTTCCAAGCGAAAACATTACTACTATGTATAATAGATTTCAAGCATAGTAGTAGGCTTAAATTCTCTTGGAAAAAACTCTTTCCAATGAAGAACCTTTAGAAAAATACTTAGGTCCTTAACTATTTCATGGACACCTAAAGTAACTGCTATTGAAGAGGCCATGATTTAACCAAATTGTCAATGATAATTTAATAGGTTCTCTCATGGCACATGAAATAAATATGGAGCGATTGTCTGAAAGCTCATCTAAGAGAAATGTACTAATGCTCTAAGGTTGTAGCTGCCCTTTCCCTTCTTCTTCTAGCTCCAAAATGCAGATTCTGAAGACAGTGACGTAGATGAAGTTCTGTCCAAGCTTCAGAAATTTTCAAGAAGAAGAAAAATGGATCAAGAAGGATTCAAAAGAAAGAAAGAAAGAAAAGAACCGGTCTGCTATGAATGCAGAAAACCTGGACATCTGAGACCGATTGTCCCAGTTTAAAGAAGAATGGCCAAACCGAAAAGCTCAAGAAGCAGCACAAAATTTAAAAGAAAAGTCATGGCAGCTGCTTGGGAAAATGATGAGCCACAAGCTCCAAACATCAAGCTCAGAATCGGAGAAAGAGCAGGTAATCTTGCCCTCATGGCAGGACTAGATGAGGTACATTCTGACTCTTTTTGATTCTTGCACATATTCAGGATCAGAATCTGAAGATTTAGATCATGTTTTTAATGAACTTTATGATAACACAAGTTGTTGTAAAAGAATTGAAAAATATCAAGAACAACCTTACTTGTTTGGAAAACACTAATTGATCTTAAATCAGAATGGAACAATAGAAGATCAATTAAAGAAGTAAAGATAATAATTATCTTTTAAATGAATATTTAAAAAGTAAGAATAATGAGAAGATAGAGTTAGAAGAAAAATTGAAACTCTAACTGAAGAAAATCTTTATTTAAAAGAATCAGTTAGAAAATTAACTAAGGAAAAACATCTTTACCCTATGCTTAAAAGGATCAAAATCTGGAAATGACAAACAAGGGCTTGGTTATACCCTCCAGAAAAAGGAAACAAGTAATAAACTCAGGAAAATATCATTTACCAACATTTGTAAAAGAAACAAAATGCCTCAGAAAAAGGAACTTGAAACAACCAAGCTTTATCAAAAGAAAAGGTTTCTAAAAATTATGTCCTAACAGACATCATAAAACAATAAGAACTGCAAAATAGATTATATTCATTGTTGTTCTCATGTAATAAATAGGACACCACAGTAAAACCACCACACAGGCACTTAGTTTTGGATTCCTAAAGGTTATTTTCATGCATCTAACCATCAAGGACCCAAAAGATTTGGGTACCTACCTCTGAGAATGTATTTGCAGGTTAGCCTTGGAGCATCAAAAACCAAGGATGCTCAAGGCAAGTGACTGCAGACTCTTCATTCAATCACATCTGAAGAAAGAGTAGTCACAAAAAATTTGATTATCTTCATTACTAATAATTATTTACAAGTTTCATTCAGGTGGATCTCTCATTCAGGGGAGCACAGACTAAGGGGAGTTATTCATTTATGTCAATCATTGTTGAACCCCTCAATGGTAAGAATCTCTTTCACAAGGGGAGAGATGCAATGGTAAGACCTTCCTTTTTGTTTGTGACAAAAAGGGGGAGAGTATGCATGGTATGCATTATCTGTGAATTTTCTGTATTTTCTATGCTTTACGTATTTTTGTAGAAATTCTCATAAATTTTGTCATCACCAAAAAGGGGGAGATTGTTGACCACTCCTATATTTTACCCTTTTATTTTGGTGATAACAAATTTATGTTTAATTAATTATTATTAAAAATATTTAATATCATTTTTTTCTTAATAAATATAATTTATGTGATTAATTGAATATTAAATATATTTATACCATGATTTTTCTAATTATAAATTAAATATCATGATTTTCTAATAATATAAATTTATGTGATTAATTGAATATTAATATATTTAATACCAAATTTTTCTAATAATAATTAAATATCATGATTTCTAATAATATAATATTTTATGACATTATTCTATAATGATTTGCACTAAACAGATAAATGGATTCCATTCAATATATATATGGATTTCAGTTCAAAGTGCCACATCGATTTGGTCTCATAACGATTTGATAAGTGACTCTCATAAGGATTCCTTTGTACTCACACAGACTCCTTTGAAACTCATAAGGATTCCTTTGTAACTCACACAGACTCCTTTGTAACTCATAAGGATTCCTTTGTAACTCCACGACTCCTTTGAACTCATAATTCCTTTGTACTCACACAGACTCCTTTGTAACTCATAAGGATTCACTCTCTTAAGGATCGATCTCATAAGGATTCGCTCTCAAGGATTCGCTCTCTTAAGGAATCGATCTTATAAGATTCGCTCTCAAGGATTCGCTCTCTTAAGGAATCGATCTTATAAGGATTCGCTCACAGGATTCCTTTGTAACTCTCATAAGGATTCCTTTGTAACTCTCATAAGGATTCCTTTGTAACTCTCATATGGATTCCTTTGTAACTCTCACATGGATTCCTTTGTACTCTCATAAGGATTCCTTTGTAACTCTCACATGATTCCTTTGTATCTCTCATAAGGATTTGCTCTCCATCGATTCCTTTGTAAATATGGATTTCACTTAAACATAGATTTATTTTATATTTCAAAATATTTTTTGGCATCTAGTGAAAAAGTCAATATTCTTGATTTGCGTAATCCTCTATCTTTCTGACAGGAGATCTTTTTGCTTATCTCTCTAAATCTTTTCTTTCCTGCCAACAAAAGGGGATTACTTACCACTTCTGTGTGGCATCAGGAAACAAAGGTATGAGCCTTTTTGACAGAAACACTCTTTTATCTAAACACTTTTTTCTATGCTTGCAGACCTCGTAGACCACAAATTATCAGAAGAAAGAGAAGATGAGCAACGGCTAGAACTCCAACGGATTTATTCAAATTGCGCATATAAAAGATGAAGCAAGGCTGAAAGAAGAGTTGAGCTTTCCTGAAGATTTTTCAAGAGTGTACATCCGGGAAGAACCTCAACTCCACATACACTCAAAGGAAAAGAGAGAAAGAGCCTGAGCCCAAAAGAATGTTCAAGCATCTGAAGCCCCAAGCTTCAAGCTCCTTCTCCTCTCTTCACTCTCTCTGTGTGCATCTTGTAATCTGGGGGAGAGAGTCTTTTGCTGAGAGTTCTTTGGTTGGTTTTTATTTGTTCCAACTCTCAGCTTTGTTCTTTCTTTTCTAAGAAAGACTTCTGTCCAGCTGTAGGACTGTATACAGTTGTTAACCTAGCTAGGGTTAGTGTCTAGCAAACCGCACTGGGGTTTGTACCAGGAGGTTGGCTTCTTTACCTGTAAGAGAAGTGGGCTGCCTTCTTGCCCGGGAAAGAGAAGAAGACCAGCTGGGGTGCTGGGTGTTGTAGTGTCCTTAAGGGGGACTGTACCCTTGGTTAGTGAAATCCCAAGAAGTTGCTTGGGGACTGGACGTAGGACTTCCATGTGGGAAGGGCCGAACCAGGATAAATCTCTTGTGTTATTTGTGTGATTGTTTATTTGCTTCCGCACTGCTACTCTTTATCACACTAAACTAACCAACCTTCAAGTGTTAATTTCTGTGTTTAAGATTCTATTCAGATTTCAGAAAACCTATTCACCCCCCCTAGGTTAGCTTGCTGCCGTCCAAAAGGGCCAACAGGGGTAAAGCTAGCTCATACGCCACGCTGCCCAAACGTCTGAGAATCTCATATGGGCCAATGAATCTAGGGCTTAGCTTGCTATGCCTGCCAATCTGACAACTCCACGAGTAGGCGATATCTTCAAGAAAACATGATCGCCAACCTCGAACTCCAAATCCTTTCTTCTGTTGTCGGCATAACTCTTCTGCCTATCCTGTGCCGCAACAAGCCTTTTCCTGATAAGCTGAATCTTATCCGAAGTTTCCTGAACTAACTCCGGTCCGATCAACTGCCTATCACCAGTCTCCTCCCAACATAAAGGAGATCTGCATGGCCTACCATACAACGCCTCGAATGGAGCCATACCATACTAGCATGAAAGCTGTTTTGTATGCGAACTCCACAAGAGGTAAATGACGCTCCCAATCATCCTTCCAATCTAGAACACACGCTCTCAACATGTCCTCGTGCGTCTGGATAGTCCTCTCGGACTGTCCATCGGTCTGGGGATGAAACGCCAAACTGAGCTTAAGCTCCGAACCTAACGCATCCTGAAGACCCTTCCACAATCTCGAAGTAAATCTCAGATCTCGATCCGAAATGATCGACTTCGGCACACCATGCAATCTAATGATACCGCTAACATACAATCTAGCCAAACTCTCTACTGACTGCTTCTTCTTCATAGGCAAGAAATGAGCAGTCTTCGAGAATCTATCTACAACTACCCAAATCGAGTCATTGCCCCTTCTAGATCGAGGCAAACCCGATACGAAGTCCATAGTGACAGCTTCCCATTTCCATACGGGGATATCCATCCTCTGCATAAGGCCAGATGGTCGCTGCCGCTCGGCTTTCACCTGCTGACATACTAGACATCTAGACACATAATTTTCAACATCCTTCTTCATGCCGGACCACCAAAATGATCTCTTCAGGTCTTGATACATCTTAGTGTTACCCGGATGAATAGAGAATCACGATCTATGAGCCTCCGCTAACACGTGCTCACAGACATCTACCACATCAGGGACACAAACACGGTGCTGGAATCTAATCACACCGTCCTCATCACGAGCAATGCCCGCCTTACCCACTAACTCTAACAATCTAGGGTCGGCTTTCTGCTGCTCAATCACCTCATCCAAGACTGAGGATCTAAGGGATAACTGAGCTACAAAAGCCTGACACAACGACGGCTCTAACTCGGTCATAGAGCACGCTGCATCCTCCAACATCTTCCAATCCTGCTGGAGCGAAGACCTCTTTCTACTAAGAGCATCCGCTACGACGTTCGCCTTTCCAGGGTGGTACTGAAGGTCGAAGTCATAGTCCTTCAAGAACTCAATCCATCTCCTCTACCTCAGGTTTAATTCCTTTTGGGAGAAAAGATACTTCAAGCTCTTGTGGTCGGTAAACACCTCGAATCTGACACCATAAAGATAGTGCCTCCAGATCTTTAGTGCATGAACCATAGCTGCGAGCTCCAAATCATGAGTCGGATAGTTCCTCTCATGCTCCTTCAACTGACGAGAAGCATAAGCCACTACCCTTTCTTGCTGCATGAGCACACAGCCTAAACCAATCTAAGATGCATTCGTATAAATGGCAAAACCTTCTAGACCACTAGGCAATATCAATACCGGAGCAGAAGTAAGCTTAGCCTTCAATAGCTGAAAGCTGCGCTCACATGCCTCAGACCATACGAACTTCTCACCCTTTCTGGTCAGCTTTGTCAAAGGGGCGGCGATGGACGAGAAACCCTCAATGATCGCCGATAGTAACCAGCTAACCCAGGAAACTACGAATCTCCGAAGGGGTCCTGGGAATCTCCCAATCCATAACTGCCTGGACTTTTGCTGGATCAACTGCAACACCAGCGCCAAAGATAACATGCCCGAGAAAATGAACCTTGCGCAACCAGAACTCGCACTTGCTGAACTTCGCATACAGCTTGTGCTCACGGAGAACCTCTAAGACTAACCTCAAATGCTGACGATGTGTGGCCTCATCCGGAGAATAGACCAACACGTCATCAATAAACACAACAACAAAGCTATCTAGATACGGACTAAACACCCGGTTCATGAGATCCATGAACGCTGCAGGGGCGTTAGTCAATCCGAAAGGAAGGACCAAAAACTCATAATGTCCATAACGGGTTCTAAATGCCGTCTTGGACACATCCTCACTCCTAATCCTCAACTGATGATAACCAAATCGCAAGTCAATCTTGGAAAAGACTGATGCCTCTCGCAACTGGTCAAACAGATCATCAATCCGAGGTAAGGGATACCTGTTCTTCACAGTCACTTGGTTCAACTTCCTATAATCAATACACAACCGAAGTGACCCGTCTTTCTTCTTGACGAATAATACAGGTGCGCCCCAAGGGGAAACACTAGGGCGAATAAATCCCTTATCGAGCAATTCTTGCATTTGCTTCCTCAACTCGGCTAATTCTACAGGGGCCATCCGATATGGGGCCTTCGAGATAGGAGAGGTGCCTAGAAGCAACTCTATAGTGAACTCTATCTCCCTATCTGGTGGCAATCTAGACAAGTCATCGGGAAAGACATCTGGAAAGTCCTGCACCACATCGATCTCTACAAGAGTCCGTGACGAACCAGCATCGGGTACTAGCATAACGCTGGCAAGAAATGCGTCACAACCCTTGTTCAACATGCGCATCGCCTTCATGGCAGAGATAACTAACTTTCCCGCTAAGTTCTTTGGCAAGGGATGAGAGAACTCATCCTCACCAGGAATGCGGAAAACAATCTTCTTTCTACGACAATCCACTAACGCATAGTGCTCCTCTAGCCAATCCAGACCAAGGATACAATCATAGTCCTTCATCTTTAGCAAGAAGAAACACCCATCTAGGAATCTATCCTCAATGCACACAGGTAACGACGGAATGCACTTCCTAGTCGATACCTTACCCGCAGGGGTGTGCACAGACAAAGAAACCTCTAATTCCTCAGACTCTATGCCTGACTCTAGGGCTAACTGCCTAGCAAACCGCTCGGAAATGAACGAGTGAGTAGCACCCGTATCAAACAAAACCCGAGCGTGCACACCGAAAAGTAAAACTGTACCTTCGGTGACATGCTCCGCCTGCTCGGCGTCCTCACGAGCTAACGCAAACACTCGAGCTGGGGCTCGAGGCCTTCCTGGTCGTCCTGTAGCTGACGCGGCTGCCGCTACTGCTGGTACTGGCGCTCCTCACTGAGCTCCCTGCTGAAGTCTTGGGAAATCTTTGATCTTGTGGTCGCTGCTCCCACACTTTAGGCATCTACCCGCTACTAACCAGCACTCGGAACCTCCATGGGTCTTCCCACAATGGGGACACTCTTTCTTCACATCGGGGGAACGTACATAAGGTACCTGAGAGTTGCTGACTGCCACTGATTTCTGCGGTGTCTGGTACACCGTTTTCTTCTTATCCTGCCGCTGGAATGTCGCTGCCGGCCTCTTCTGCGAAGCCTTCTTCTCCTCCAGATATTGCTCCATTTCTCCCTCCTGTCTGCAGGCTACGCTGAGGGCCTCGTCTAGCGTGCGGTGGTCGAACGCCACGAGTCTCGTCCTCAGTGATGGTTTGAGACCCATCACGAATTTCTTGGTCTTCCTGCGCTCATCCTCTACTATATGCGGTGCATATTTAGAAAGTTCGGAAAACCTTGCCTCGTATTCCAGGACGGTCATTGATCCTTGCGTCAGGGAAAGGAATTCTTGCTCCATCTTGTCCTGGATGTGCTCTGGGACGAACTTGGCTCGGAAGAGCCTCACGAACGCATTCCACGCCACGTCAACTGCTCCGTCCTTTAAGCGTGTACGTAGTAGGGAGGACCACCATACATCAGCTCTCTCCTGCAACACACCTTCATAAGCACCAACTAACAAATTCTAACTTGACAAACAACATACAAGCATAGCTAAACATACCTGTAGCATGTAGGTGGCTAAGGTCACCTTGTCCTCATCAGGACACCTGATAGCTCAGAAGATTTTCTCCATCTCCCTCATCCAGCTTTCTGCCATTAGCGGATCAGTCTCCCCCTTAAAAGAGGGTGGGGTCATCCTCTTGAATCGCTCCATGATGGATGGTCCACCATGGTCCTGAGCTGGGGCCTGAGCCTGCTACATTAAACAATAACAATATACAATAAACACAATATCATGCAATTTAAATAGCAAGCTACTTAGTTGTTTCATTATTCTACCTGGGCCTGGAGTGCTGCCTGGGTATGAGCCTGCGTCTGCATGGCTTGCACCAGACCTTGCATGAATACTCCATAGTCCACTGGCGGTGGTGGGGGAAGCACAGGGCCTCGCGGTGCTGGGGCCTGTTGCTCCGCCTGATCATCACGCCTCTGCTCGTCGTCGCGAGCTGGCACACCTCCACGTCGTCCACGGGAAGCCATGGCTGTAATAAAATTTCAGCCACTATTAGAGCTAGGTTACTAAGTTTTCTAACCATTTTCTTATCTATCTTTCACTCCTTATTAGCATTTTCTACACATGTGGACATACTTGGCATGCAATGGGGATGATGACTTAGGTATATTCATGTGCAATCTCAACCGGTCGCTCTGATACCAATCTCTGTGACGGCCCTCGTTACACCGGTACGGTTGTACCAACCCACGTCGGTATAGCGAGTGCTGTCACAGTGGGACATTTACGCAAACGATACAAACAACTGAGATACACGCGAATATACAACAGAGTAGCGGAAGTAAAAGACAACAGTCTCCATTCATTCATCATCCACATTAAACATACATGCAGTTTGTAATTAACAAAAGGAACTAAGAGTTCACATAATTTAAATTGCTGAAATTAAATACAAATGTCCACACTTATACATCCTTTTCATAATACTTCTAGTACAATGTTTCAAATTTACATACTATGAAATACACAAATCTCAAAGAACTCCAAAAACTAGCTAGTCTCCGCGCTCGGACTCCGTCTCTGCTACCTCCTCCAAAGGTGTCACGTCACCAACTACACCTGTACGCCGAAGCAAGGAGTGAGTCCAAGGACTCAGCAAGCAACACTGCTCATAATATACACTTACAAGTCCTAGCGGTTTCTACATGCACATTTACAATTTGCAACATATAGCATGCTAGTCAATTCAAGTTTCCAACCTATCATGAAAGTTCAACAATTTTATACATAACTCATGCTTTCAGGTTTCTAAAATAAAATTTACCTATCACATGGTCTCTATTCAATTTACTCATGAACTTTAATCCTTAAAAGAGCTAAAACATGAGAACTATCAACATGAACGTTGTACATACATGAAAGGGGCACACAACTAGCATGGGTTTTACATATTTTTACACACATACATGAACCTTTTTACATGCTTTAGGTTGCTGATTTCATATGGTTTCATGGCTGAAAATCTATGCATGAGAGCTACAATAATGCATAAAACATGTCATGTGATCAAACAATCACGCTATCTTTTGTCCGTTTTCACCAATTATCCCTAACATGGATTCTAAGCATCTTTGCACATAATAACATGATGATAATAACATAAACTCACTGAGTTCACATGATTTCAGATTGTCTCACATGGTTTTCAATAACACATTTTCACATTCTCTTTACACAAGTTCCATTTTTCACATGGTTCACTTTACACATACACATTCACATGTCACTTACACATTTACACATGGACACATACACATTACACATTTCACATTACACATTTTAGGTGCCGTGACACATAGTCCAAACCACCAAAGAAGGACATATACACATCACATTACACATAGACGCCATCTAGGCATTCCAATGGCGACTCTTGGACTGCGCAGACCGGAGAACAAGTCTCCACCCTAACCAGTGGTACTTGTCCACCTCCAGGATTTCCCCCTAATGCCCTTAGGGTCACTTAACAGAATGAACTTTCTCAGGGGGACTTTTCCCTGATACAGCTCCACTGCCCTCTACGGAAGCAGTGTCACATTGGCACAGTTACACATTTACACATTTACCGTTTTACACATGGTTTTACACTTTACACTTTTCATCACATTCACACTCACATTTTTCCTAACATGGTACTACAGAATTTCAAGAGTTTAACACACAGTAAACACACTAATCATGTTGGTTTTAGACCATAACTAATCACATTACGATCATATGCATGAATTATCACATTTCACATGAAAATACATAACTTTTTATTTACTGATCTAAATGACCTGAAATTTTAACCACATGCTGTTTTCGGGTTCAAGATGATACCCTCAATTTTTCAGATTTTTCTGAGCTTCATGGAATTTACAGTAAATAAAACACCTAATTAGCATGCCATTCACAATTTAATTTAACATGGGGTTCAACACATCTTGCAAATTGCCACTTACTGTTTTACACAGAGGCTACTAATATATGCATGATTTGAGAATACAAAATTTCCCTAAATCATACATCTATAGATCAATTACCACAACCATTCTTGCATGCTTTCATTTTTATTCTACCGAATCGGATTCATTAGCAAGTTACACAAGCATGGATAATTTACTAAAAATTGCAAAGCACATATACTGACCCACTAACATTCATGATTAGACCAAAACCAAGGCCTTCATACAAATTCTAATCAAGAAAACTAAATTTTGCAAGAATCAACAATTCATGCTCACAAGTTTAAGGGATACCATTTTTCCCACATTCACCATCACACCCCACATCCATTCACACACCACAATTTACAATATACATAGAGTATAAGGTCTATCATATATCCTCATCACGAAAATCATATCGAAATTAAAGTAGAAGAAGGGCAGAACAGTTCACTGTTCTGTCCTGAGGAACTAGGCGGCGGTCTCTGGCCGCTGACTCAGGGTCAGCGGCATGGTCGATGGACGCCAAGCATGATCTGGGCGTCCAGGAACCTTGCCGTCGAATCAGGTCTGTGCAGAAACACAGACCCGAGCTCTGAAACTTGGGTGAATGGGAGGGTCTAGGACTCGAGGAAAAATCCATAAAAATAGAAGAACCGACCTAGACTCATAAGGGGACACCATGGATAGGTCACTTGCCTTTCAAAAATTCCTCCAAGGGATTTAGGGCTCGGTGAAGACCTCCTTGGGCAGTCCCAAGAAAGTTGCAGAAGTGCCTCCAAGATCACCTTCCTCCGGGTTCTTGGATGAGCTCCACAGCAAGGGGACGATGGGGAAGCCTTCTCCTTTGCTCCAGCTTCCTTCTTGTCGCAGTAGATCTCCAGACCAAGCTCCAAGGGGTCGGATTTGAGGGTGCTAAGATGGGGTTTTCTCACAGTTCCCTCCTAGGGTTTTTCCTCTCTTTTCTCCTCTTGCAAGGGTGAAGGGAAGAGTGGGAGAGACCAATTCGGGTTTAGACAATAAGGAGGGTCTCTCTCCCACTCACTAGGGTGATAGGACACCCTCAGAGCCGTTGGGGGACATCCCCCCAATGGTGGCCATACCTTGTTTCAGAAGCTTGCAGCTCTGCTGCGCATGCAGGTTAGAGAAATTGGCGTCCATATCGCTGGACGCCAGGATGAGTGTTGGCGTCCATGTCTGGACGCTGACACCATCTAAACGGCCAGGGGTTGACGCCAAGGGGCCTTTGGCCAGAATTCTGAATTATGCAGAAAACCATGCATACCATGCATATATACATGCAATATACATACGGTATTGTATCCATACTATCATCATGCAACACACATTATTTATACTTAATATAAACACATGCACACGTAATTATACCAATTTAATGCATACGTAAATATGTACATACATACACAAGCACAATCATGCACACTCAAATACGAATAAATGCGACGGAAATTCGAGGGTCTTACAAGAATAGTTGATGGTGGTTTATTTTCACTAAAACTTGCCTTTGAAGCTTCATGGGTGCAAATCCTACTCAATTTCTCAGGGAGTGCAGTGGCTGGTGTATTGTTCAATTTAGCTAATCTTAACAGTGATGCTAGCCAGTCTACAACTGCATTAGTGGATATATCAGACAAAGTCACTATGTGTAAAGGTCATATAACGAACAATTTCTTAATCTCCTCTGCAAAACCCTTGATTTCCAATGGAGCTTTCCATTTTGCTGATCACAACGATGATGTCTCGACATTTTCTGAAAGCACCCCTCTTCAGATCCAGTATATTAAAGATGAAGACGAATCAGATAGTCTTCTAGATGAAGACGAATCAGATAGTCTTCTCAGATCATGAGAAAACGCTTAGTTATGTAGACTTTTAAAAACAGTGCCTCTAGGTTTGACAAAGTTATAACTAAGACAGACAACCAATTTTTTATGAGCACATATATTTGTAAAATATATAACTTCCAGGTTTTGTTCTTTTAACAGAGTGTTTAAATATGCCATTCATAGGCATATAAACACATGGTTGTTTGATTTTTTTTCGTATGACATAAGCAATTATTTTCTTTTTGGGATATCATAAACATTTATAGGAGTTGTTATTTTTTCCTCAGCAGACATTTTAGCAGAAGGCACCAACTTAACACAATGCCTTTTAAGCTTTCTCCAATTAACTTAACACAATGCCTTTTAAGCTTTCTCCAATGAGAAGCACATGTTAAACCTTTTGACTGTCAATCGATATTGACCTGCAAAGGTTTTTCGAGTAACTAGAAAGTATCTCCAATTAACTTTTATGATTTAACATGTACCAATTAACTATTTATTTCATTAACTGGTAGAAATTACTCTACATTACTGCTTATTTTTTGTTCTGTTTAAGATTTTTCAGTGGTATCCTTTTCAATATTTTGCTATGTGCTTGATCTTTTTCTGTCTATTTTCTTCCTCTTCTTCTACTGTCCAAATTTTGAAGAAATGTATTTAGTGCATAGAAAACAGAGATTCAAGTGCACAAAAAGCAACTTGAACTTAATTGTCAACGGAAAAAAAAGAGTAGGTATCTCTATTTTTACCACACTAACCACATTCTTGACAGAACAAGGGAATGTCATATTAGTTTGAAAAACAGACTTACATTCAATTCATGAAAAATTTGAGATCAAAATCAAAGACTGAAAATTCTATATATAAGCAGTCACAAAGATTTGGCTAGGGATCATATTGAATGAATATCTATTTTTACCAGACTAACCACTTTTTCTTCTTTTTGCCTTTCCTCTTTTCCAATTGCAGTAGTAGCAAACTGTGATGTGTTTCTGTCATGTCCAGGAAGTTTGAGTTCTCTATGCCTAGGACTAGCAAATCAATTTACAGTATTATTCTTATTGCATCTAGGGAAGCACTTTCTACTTGATTATGTATTTTCAGCTGAATTAGGATTTGAAAAATGTTGCTTCATCCAGTTGCAATTAGCAAACATCTCTGCAGGACATCAGAGAGCTAGACCAACAGGAACGGATATTCACTCACAGCGTCACATCCACACATTTATGTGTTTCACAAATATTACATTTGCAAGAGTAATTTTTCTCATTTATGGGGGGTATAACTCTCAAAACTTATCACATATTGGTCGGAATATTGGCATAAATAGTTTGCTTTATGTGCTTTATAAATCTGGAGTTCTAATGTTAACAATTTTTCTATTAGTATAAGGATAACTTCCAGAAGTTTCAGATGGAGAGGGTCATTGAGGAATTCAGTCAGCATCACTCACTCAAATCTGGATACACAAAATCAATTCTGAAATGTATAGTTTGGAGCCTACCAAGACCACTGAGGACATATAAATTAGCCGACCAGGACTACTCATACTTTAATGTGCATGTTAGACACGCTATTACTTTCAGTAGCAAAGATTTTTTTAAAAAAATATGTTAGACACGCTATTACTTTCAGTAGCCGAATAGAGACAACTTGCTCCTGATAGACCATGCCATAGTAGTTTGTGGTGAGAGTCAGTGCATTTTCATTCTTCAATTTTATATTTGAATGCATTGATAAATATGTAATGATGGCTGGCAGTTGTAGACTTTTTAGTTCTCATTTGCTTGAGGTCAAGCTCAGTTGTGGAACTTGAGCTCAAATTTCTGAATCAGAAAATCTGAACAAGAATGCATGGATAAGAGTATTGTTTGCATGTGCACAGATATGTTGGGATTATATAATTGAATGCATAGATCTGTTTTTGAAGGGCTTAAGAAAATGATAGATAAAATTTGCACCTGTTAAAATTCTGAAATGTATAGTTTGGAGCCTACCAAGACCACTGAGGACATATAAATTAGCCGACCAGGACTACTCATACTTTAATGTACATGTTAGACACGCTATTACTTTCAGTAGCAAAGTTTTTTTAAAAAAAATATGTTAGACACGCTATTACTTTCAGTAGCCGAATAGAGACAGCTTGCTCCTGATAGACCATGTCATAGTAGTTTGTGGTGAGAGTCATTGCATTTTCATTCTTCAATTTTATATTTGAATGCATTGATAAATATGTAATGATGGCTGGCAGTTGTAGACTTTTTAGTTCTCATTTTCTTGAGGTCAAGCTCAGTTGTGGAACTTGAGCTCAAATTTCTGAAAGAAAATATGAACAAGAATGCATGGATAAGAGTATTGTTTGCATGTGCACAAATATGTTGGGATTATATAATTGAATGCATAGATCTATTTTTGAAGGGCTTAAGAAAATGATAGATAAAATTTGCACCTGTTAAAATTCTGAAATGTGTAGTTTGGAGCCTACCAAGGCCACTGAGGACATATAAATTAGTCGACCAGGACTACTCATACTTTAATGTGCATGTTAGACACGCTATTACTTTCAGTAGCAAAGATTTTTTTTTTAAAATATGTTAGACACGCTATTACTCTCAGTAGCCGAATAGAGACAGCTTGCTCCTGATAGACCATGCCAACTGAGTTTGTGGTGAGAGTCATTGCATTTTCATTCTTCAATTTTATATTTCAATGCATTGATAAATATGTAATGATGGCTGGCAGTTGTAGACTTTTTAGTTCTCATTTGCTTGAGGTCAAGCTCAGTTGTGGAACTTGAGCTCAAATTTCTGAATCAGAAAATCTGAACAAGAATGCATGGATAAGAGTATTGTTTGCATGTGCACAGATATGTTGGGATTATATAATTGAATGCATAGATCTGTTTTTGAAGGGCTTAAGAAAATGATAGATAAAATTTGCACCTGTTAAAATTCTGAAATGTATAGTTTGGAGCCTACCAAGACCACTGAGGACATATAAATTAGCCGACCAGGACTACTCATACTTTAATGTGCATGTTAGACACGCTATTACTTTCAGTAGCAAAGATATTATTAGTTTTCTGACTATTCTTTTTTGTCCCAATTAACTTCATGGTTGTTTGATTTATTCCTCCCTCAACACCCATCACAGATCATCCCTGGATGATCAATTATTAAACTTTTCTCTATCTATTTTATAGACTTTTCTCTATCGGTTACTTTATAGAACTGCCTATTTTTGGTTACTTCAAATGTAGATTTATCCAACAGGGTTAAAACATATAAGAACAATCAATATCACATTTGTATAAAAACCTGAAAGTTAACAAAATGACAACAGTTAAATGCTCGTGCGAAATATATAGATAAAAATACTAATATGAGAACAAGGCTGAAATGACAGGGTTGGAATTCCCACTACTGCTATTATATTCCCATAAAATTCAAAATATTTTCTCCTTGCGTTTTCTGCCCATCTGTGTTATCATTCATTTAGCACTCTGATTCCCATTTCTAGGAGGACCTATAGTAGGACTTCTATTAGTCCTTGAGGTTTGAGCCAGGTCTCAAAAATCACCATTTGGCTCAATATGGTCTAACTTACATCCCCTATCACCTCATTCTATAAGCCCAGAGTCCTGTTTTCGTCTGCTTCAATTGGCAACCATACTTCATATGTTGGCTATTCCACCAAGTCAATTCAACTATCATTGGAGCCATACACACATCAAAGCAACTACATAAACCACTTCCAATCAGGTTCTTGGATTTGATAACATCAAATTTCAAGAAAATTTATTCAATTTAAACTTGCTGCTTTCTGCATCAATTGACATTAATCAAGTCAAAAGAAATTTGTCCAAAGCACAAAATCTATGAAGAAAAGTATGACAAATTCTGTCATTCTACGAGAGAAGCTTCCTTATTGGATTAAAAGGAGTACAATGTACACCATGTCCCTCCCATCCATTCCTTATTCCACAATCTGCAACCTCCAAATCCAGATCACTGTGAACAAGAGTATCAAAGTTAAGATTAAGCGAACCTGATAATCAATAATCCATGCTAAACTATTCTAACATAATAGAAAAACATAGCACTTTTATTTTATAGGTACAAAATCTCAGCCATACAATTGTAATCAAATGACTGAGATCAAGAGTAAATGTTAAACATAATCAGTCTATCTGATAGCATACCCGATCATACAGATGCACATATTGCCATGGGCTTGATTGATGTTCATCAATGGGCCAGGTCATAGATAGTAAACTTTATTTCCATGTTTAGTTTTGGATTCATCATTTACTCTGTCCTGAATCTGACCTACTTAATTAATTCAGCCCAGGCTGAACCATTAGATGACCTATTTCCATAACCCAATTGTTGCCCAGGCAGAACCATAGTTTTGGATTCACCATTTATTATTTCATTATTCTACAAGTGTGATGAAAGGCAACCATAGTTAAATAGGTAGGTGGCAACTTGAGATTACGGAAATAGCAATTTCGCAATATTTCAAGAAAAGTGATGGCACGTGTGAAAAAACATTTACAAGAATGATAATCTTTTCCAAAATTTTGTATACTGATGGGTTTTACCCAAAGCTCCCTTTTTGTTTTCAGTGGATAAGATCCAATAGGTCTCTTGATGTTACTTATGTTAAAAGTCTCTCTCTCTCTCTCTCTCTCTCTCTCTCTCTCTCTCTCTCTCTCTCTCTCTCTCTCTCTCTCTCTCTCTCTCTCTCTCTCTTTGCTTATCCATATTGTGTTAAAGATCAAGATGTTGCAATCCTGATCAACGTTTACTTGGACATGTTCACATTTGAAGATCCTAACAATCTTTCTGCTGAACCAAGTTGGCATGGAATTATATATAGGACCGTATCTGGATAGGTCTGTGAATCTTTAAAATCCGCTTTGTCATGGTACTGGCACTTATGCTGAGTGCTACTGTTGCATCTAACTCTCTTCTTCACTCATTTTAATGCCATCAATTAGTTTTAATTCTTAGGGTAGACTCCTTCCACCCATTGTTTTTAAGGTGTTGCCTAGGCGAGTGGTCGCCTAGAGGAGCAGCCCTAAAGGACTAAACAGCTGAATGATTCATGACCCGCATCAGCCCCTGTTGTGTTTTTTATTACTGCATCCTTAACTACACACCCTGGTTGAGTCATTCTTTATCTCATCCAGCAACCTCCCATGTAATTGGATTAACAGGTAGAAAGTAGTCTACATTACTGCTTATCTTTGGTTCTTTTTAAGATTTTGAAGTGTTATCCTTTTCAATATTTTTCTCTGTGCCTGATCTTTTTCTGTCTATTTTCTTCCAGTTTGGAAGATTGGAAGTCTCAATTAAATCTGCCTCGCGCTCGCAACGTCGATCTTGCAGCCTTCCCGTTGCAGCCTCAAAGCCGCCTTTTTCAGAGAGGTACTCAACGATTTTCCCCAAATTTCCCCCCGTTCATGCTGTTTGTTCGCCACTTTTTTCTCTTCCCGCTATTCTTCAGGTACCTTATCAGTTTTCAAGGTCGCTATCTTCCAGTAGTTGATTTCTTTTAAGCAAAGTTCAAAGTTATAAAAATTATATGATTTATGGCTATTCATTTTTTTGTGTTTTAATGATTGGTAGTCTCTAATAGTTTAATATTTAGATGTCTTAATGTGCATGTTAATTTCATTTATGCTTATGTTTCTGAAACACAGTGCCTTAGTGTTTGTGAATTCTGTGCACTAAGGTACTTTTTATGGAATCCCTTTGCCTTATGATTGTCATTAGATTTTTTGGTGGGTAGGTGATGAAAAAAAACTGAGATACTTATGAGAGATGAACAAAGTGAGAGGCATACTCCCATCAGGTTTAAAAATCTTAATGCTGAGACATCAGCATCACAGCCAGTTGAATCATCCAGATACTCCCCAAAATAACACGATGGTAAAAACTTTTAATACAGAATCTTCATTAAAAAGGCAGAAATTAGGAACATACAAATTAGAAATGCTGCAATACAAAATGGACCCTAGAACAAAAAGCATGCAGATAAAAAAAATAAACCAAGTAGCCCACATTGCATATTTAAGCCTCATCAAATCACATACAACAAATAACTTGAGCACTAAACAACTCATCACTTAAATCACTTAAAACATAACTGGGTGCTTAAGAGAACATACGTATCCCGTCTGATGAGAAGGTTGGGTGTATCACCAGTTATGTTGAGAAAATAAATAGAGATACTGCATCCTTTACAAAATTAACCACAAAGTAGACCCGCATTACTGTCTTTGAATGACAACATGTTACACAAAGTAGACTTCTAAAAACATTCTTATTCTAATGCACAATGGAATGTTCAGACATGCATTTGGTTACTATGGTTGATTTCCCTTAGTTTTTTGTTTGTATTTTTTTTTTTGGGGATATCTAAGCATTAGTCAAATAGAATTCATTTTATTTGAATGTGAACTTTCCTTTGCCAGTTGAAAGAAAATTTACATCAAATCATTGATAACTATTTTTTTGAATGACAACATGTTACACAAAGTAGACTTCTAAAAACATTCTTAGTCTAATGCACAATGGAATGTTCAGACATGCATTTGGTTACTATGGTTGATTTCCCTTAGTTTTTTGTTTGTATTTTTTTTTTGGGGATATCTAAGCATTAGTCAAATAGAATTCATTTTATTTGAATGTGAACTTACATTTTCCAGTTGAAAGAAAACTTACATCAAATCATTGATAACTATTTTTTTTTATGTTATATTCTCATTTATTAGTTAACTGATTACAATTTATTTAACTTGATAGAAATGGACCAACATGCTATCATGGATGATACGGTGAGAGGACAAATTGAGGATTATAAAACTACAACTCTTTTCAAACGAAAGATTTTGCGATTCGATATAGGAAGATTGCATGATGGACTTATTGTGGTGAAATCGAAAATAAGGAAGATAATGAAGATGTTAAGTGCAGAGGAGCACCAACAGTTGAAAGAAAAAAAAAGAATCATCGTTGCTGTACAAGATCAGAATGGACAAAGATATTATCCAATCATTCGTCCAAGTTGGGCTGGTCGCATGTACATGTTTAGTGGTTGGGGATGGAGAAAGTTTGTAAGAAAAAATTGTATAGATGAGTATACTACTCTGAAGGTAGTGTCATCACAATATGTCCCTAGAGACAGAAATGGAAAGCTATATTTAGGATTTAAGGTGATTAGGTCGAAGATTATTAGAACTGATGCATCAGAGGTGAAATACATACCATCGGTGACAGCTGAATCTCATCAGTACAGAAAGTATTTTGAATTTTGAGTAACAACAAAATGATACTATTTGAGAATCTTTGATGCAATCATGGAAATTCCTATAAATTGTCTTAATATTTTTTGTCAACATCAATATATAAGGCTTATCTTTTGTGGTATAAATCAAATTTGATTACAATTTTTTGGTGTGAAGTATGTATGTTGGCAAACATATTAGATCTTTTTTATATTATTACTATGTTCTTCAGACTTTATTTGTATTTTTTTATCGTTGTTTAATGTATGACTCTCTGTTTTTTATGGATAATTATTTACAATGACTTAACCATAAATTATATGTTTCTTAAATAGATTTTGCAAGGCCTACAAGCCAACGACAAACTTGGAATGGATGAAAGATTAAAACGAAGCATTGCAAAATATGCAAGATTAAGGAGGAAAAGTATTATAATGGGAAAACGTAAGAGAAATGATCAGAAAATGCAAGGTAAAAAATATTGAATTGAAAATTATACATTAATATAATTTATTCTAATTTAAATAAAAAGGTTGGTGAACTTTTTTAGTAGGTGAGAAACGAGGTCAAGAAGAGGATTCATTGGAGCTGCAACGAACAATGTCAAGAACTCCGTTAAGTGATGTTACAAACTCCATGGGTTTAAGAAATTCAGAAGCTCATAGAAAATTACTTCATACTGGTGATTGTGTTGGAAGTTCAAGAACTCCTTTAAGTGGTAGTACAATCATCACCAGTTTAAGCAATTCAGGATCTCAGACATTGGCAGTTCATATTGGTGAGCATGTTGGTAAAACATCGGCTCATAGAACTCCGCTAAGGGATGTTACAAACTCCATGAGTTTAAGTAATTCAGAAGTTCATAAATCATTATTTCATATTGGTGATTATGTTAGCAATTCAAGGCATCATCGATCAACAATGACAACACGCAGCTCAAATGATGTTACAAACTTCACCAATGTAAGCAGTTCAAGATCAGCAACATTAGCAGCTCATATTGATGATTATGTGGACAAAATTGGATCTCATACATCACATTCAAATCCCATGGTAATATGCAATTCTATGCACTTTACCATGCAACAAAGTTATGAAAGGCAAAGTTCAAACATTGTGAATAAGACTACTCTTCCTGAGCCTACGATTAATTTATCAGGAGAAACATTGCATATGATCACACGTGGAAAGTATGTATTTCAAAAGCAAAATATTTTAGAATCTATTTCACGTATTGAAGCTGAATTATTAGAAGATGAAGAGACAGTCAAAAATAATGAAGGGCAGACATACTTACATGATACACATGATGGAGAGGAGCAACACAACCCAAATGGTATATCGATGTCTTTTTTTCAGTTTATATGATATTGTCAAGTTATAATAAAGTTAACATGTAAATGTATTTTTGTCAACAGAAATTGATGAGATGATTGATGAAAATCAACATTTAGATCAAATTGACTATTGGGATATTGGGGATCCCATACGGACATGTGAAAAAAGTGATGGATTAATGTGGTATGAAGAGAGATTGGAAAAGAAGAAGAAGTGCACAACTCCAAAATTCTATCTATGTTGTATGCAAGGAAAAATTCAAGTGCCTTTATTGAAAGAGCCTCCTGAACTTTTACGCAAGTTGATGTATACAAAGGATTCAAGGAGTAGACACTTTTTAGACAACATCCGATCATGCAACATGATGTTCTCCTTCACATCAATGGGAGGGAAAATTGATTCCTCCATAAACAATGAAACTGGACCATATGTTTTTAGAATGCTTGGTCAAAATTATCACAGGATCGGAAGTCTACTTCCAAATCCAGGTGTAAGTCTGAAATTCGCTCAATTGTACATATATGATACAAAAAATGAGATATCAAATCGAATAAAGGCAAGCATGTTTGTTTTCAACTTGCCTATGAAATACTTTTATGAAATATTTTTGAAATATAAATTTCATTAATCACATTTTTTTAATGTAGGATAAATGATCATCAAAGATTAGACACGACAATTGTGTTGGAACTAAAAGAGATGCTTGATACATTCAATCCTTTGGCAAAAACATTCAGAATGGCTAGAGATAGATTCAATGATTCGGAACTTCAAAACTTAAAGATTAGGTTGATTGGAAAAAGAACTACCGATGGAAGGACTTATAATCTACCGACTGCTTCTGAAGTTGCAGCTTTTATAGTCGGAGACATTGGATGTTCTAATGAAGATAGAGATGTTATAGTTGATACTCAAGATGGTAAGTTAAAGCGCATTAATGAATTGCACCCTTCTTATTTGGCAATGCAATATCCTCTATTATTTCCTTTTGGAGAAGATGGTTATAGAGATGATATTCAACACAACGATAAATGAAAAAACACTGTTGTAAAAAGAACAAGATTGAGTATGAGAGAGTTCTTTGCATTCAGACTTCAAAATAGAAATTCTGAAGCCATGACCATATTAGCATCTAGAAAGTTATTTCAACAATTTATAGTTGATGCTTACACAATGGTTGAAGCAAAGAGATTACATTATATTCGATCACATCAAAAGGAGTTGAGGGCTGACATGTATCGAGGTTTGACTGAGGCTATTTTAAGGGGTGAATCAGATCCTAAATCTAAAGGAAAGCGTATAGTATTGCCATCATCATTTACTGGAGGTGCAAGATATATGATTCAAAACTATCAAGATGCTATGGCTATTTGTAAGTGGGCTGGATATCCAGATCTTTTTATTACTTTCACCTGCAACCCAAAGTGGCCAGAAATAATCAGGTTTGTTGAAAAGTATGGCACTAGACTTGAAGATAGACCGGATATCCTATGTAGATGCTTCAAAATGAAATGTGAACAGATGATCAATGACTTGAAACACAACAACATTTTTGGTAGACTCAAAGCAGGTATGTGTAAAAATTTTATTACTATTTTGAACAAATAATTTAATATTATAAAAATAATTAATATTAATTCATTCACTTTATGCAGTTGTCTATACAATTGAGTTCCAGAAGCGAGGACTACCTCATGCTCACATTTTAGTCTTTTTGCATCCTGACGATAAGTATCCAACAGCAGTGGATATTGATAAAATCATTTCTGCCGAAATACCTGATCAGAAAAAATTCCCAAAATTATATGAGGCCGTAAAAAGTTTCATGATTCATGGACCGTGTGGGGTTGCATTCAGAAATTCTCCATGCATGAGAGATGGAAGGTGCACAAAATATTTTCCAAAGAAATATAATGACAGAACCACTGTTGACGAAGATGGATATCCTTGCTATAGAAGAAGAGATGATGGTATGACTATTGAGAAAAATGGTGCTCTTTTGGACAATAGATTTGTAGTACCATATAATCATCAGCTTTTGCTAAAATATCAAGCTCATATTAATGTGGAATGATGTAATCAGTCAAGGTCAATCAAATATCTTTTCAAATACATTAACAAAGGCCATGATCGGGTGACTGCAGCCTTCTATGAGAACTCTGAAAGTTGTGAAATCGATGAAATAAAGATGTATTATGATTGTAGATACATATCTGCATGTGAAGCAGTGTGGAGAATTTTTTCTTTTGATATTCATCATAGAGAGCCTGCTGTGGAAAGATTGAGCTTCCATTTACCAGGAGAGCAATGTGTCATATTCTCAGATGCAGATCCACTTGAGGAAGTTTTAAATCGACCTGGAGTCGAAAGAAGTATGTTTTTAGCATGGATGGAAGCTAATGCGGAATTTGATGAAGCAAAACACATAACCTACTCCGAATTCCCAACAAAGTTTGTCTGGAAATAAGCTCAAAAGAAATGGAGTCCAAGAAAACAAAGATTTGCTATTGGAAGAGTTTTCTATGTGCCTCCTGGGAGTGGAGAGTTGTATTATCTGAGAATTTTTCTTAATAAGGTTAAAGGGCCAAAATGTTTCCAAGACATACGGACTGTTGATGGGATTTTGTATCCTACATTCAAAGAAGCATGTTATGCATTGGGATTGCTTGATGATGATAAGGAATACATAAATGCTATAGAGGAGGCATCATTCTGGGGGTCAGGTTGTTATTTGAGAAGACTATTTGTCACTTTATTGCTATCCAATAGTTTTTCAAAGCCAGAACATATTTGGGAGAAGACTTGGTGTCTATTAGCAGAAGATATTTTGGCTAGACAAAGAAATCTTCTACAATATCAAGATTAGCAATTTTATTTTATTAATATATTTTTGAATTGTAGGGAATATAGTAAAATTTTATCTATTGTTAATTTATTATATTTTCAGAGTTACAACTAAGTGACGAGGAACTAAAGAAATATGCCCTCTATGAAATTGAGAAGATTCTACGAAGCAATGGAAAGAGTCTTAGAGATTATCAATCAATACCATTTCCAGAAGGTGTTGTTCTAACCGATGGACAAAATAAACTCATGCAAGATGAGTTGCAGTATGATAGACAAGCATTGTCAAGAGAGCACAGAATATTACTTTCCAATCTAAATGATGAACAAAGAGATGTTTATGAAACAATCATGAGTGCAATTGCAAATAACCATGGACGAGTATTTTTCCTCTATGGATATGGTGGTACTGGAAAGACGTATTTATGGCAAACTCTTACTTCTGCTTTACGTTCTGAAGGAGAAATTGTACTTACTGTAGCTTCCAGTGGAATTGCATCTCTCCTACTTCCTGGAGGTAGAACGGCTCATTCTAGATTTGAGATACCATTGATGGTGAATGAAGATTCTACTTGCAACATTAAACAAGGAAGTCCATTGGCCGAGCTGTTGGTTAAGACAAAGTTAATTATTTGGGATGAAGCACCAATGATGCATAGATTTTGTTTCGAAGCTCTTGATAGAACTTTAAGAGATATCCTCAGATTTGCTAATCCAACAAGTGCAGATGAACCCTTCGGTGGTAAAGTGGTTATTTTAGGAGGTGATTTCAGACAAATCTTACCAGTCATTCCTAAAGGTAGTAGAGAGGACATTGTGTTTGCAACAATTAATTCATCATACCTGTGGAGTTCATGTCAACTACTTAAACTAAGCAAAAATATGAAGTTGTTGAGTGGTTCTTCTGCATCTGATATAACAGAGATTAAAGAATTTGCAGACTGGATTTTGAAAATTGGAGATGGTCGTTTAGGTCAGCCTAATGATGGAGAAGTAGATATAGAAATTCCAGATGAATTGCTTATTAAAGATTCATGCAATCCACTTGCAGCAATAGTTGACAGTACATATCCATCATTGCTGGATAATTTACACGACACACTCTATCTGCAAGAGAGAGCTATCCTTGCTCCTACACATGATCATGTTGAGAGTATTAATGAATATATGATTTCTTTAGTCCCAGGAGAAGAAAAGATATATCTAAGTTCAGACACCATTTGCAAGGCTAACAATGATAGTGAAACTCATGAGGATCTCTATACTTCAGACTTTCTCAATAGTCTTAAAATTTCAGGAATCCCAAATCATATGTTGAAGTTGAAGATTGGTATACTTGTCATGTTGCTTAGAAACATTGATCAAAGTGCCGGGTTGTGTAACGGGACGTGATTGAAAATCACTAATTTGGGAAACCATGTTGTAGAAGCACAGGTCATCTCTGGAAATAAAATTGGATAGAAAGTTTTCATTCCTCGGATCATACTGACACCTTCGCAATCAAAATGGCCTTTCAAACTATAGAGACGACAATATCCATTGTCAGTTTGCTTTGCAATGACTATAAATAAGAGTCAAGGCCAATCACTTTCACATGTTGGTTTGTATCTTCCAAGGCCAGTTTTCAGTCATGGACAATTATATGTTGCTATTTCGAGAGTTAAGAGTAAAAAGGGATTGAAAATTTTGGTGACAGATAAGCAAGGAGAAATAACAAACACTACAACTAATGTTGTGTTTAAAGAAATATTTCAAATTTTGGCATAGGTCAGTATTATACTCTACTAGCCTTTTTATACCAACTATCTTGCCATCCCAGATTTGTTTTTAATTCATCTTCAAATATAATATTGTTGCAGTGTTACATTTTTTTTTCATATGTTGTGACATTATTTAATATCAAATAAGATGAGTTATTTTTTGTCATGCAGATTATGGCTCCCAAAATTGATTTCATCGATGAGATTAATCCATTTAAGGAGACATGGAAAATCAAGGTGAAAGTAACAACTCTATGGAATACAAGCAAGTTCAACAATCCTGAAGAAGTGTTTAGTATTGATTTTATTTTAATAGATGAAAATGTAATTTATTTACCATTCAAATATATATATTTTTTGTTTTGATAGTCATTAAATGTATTAATATTATTTATTAACAGGGTGGAAAGATCCAAGCCACGATGACGAAAAGTCTCTTCAATAAAATCAGTTGTCAATTGAAAGAAGGCAGTTCTTATGTAATTACAAACTTTGGAGTTGGCGAGAATATTGGAAGCTATAAGCCTACTCAACATGCCTTCAGAATCAACTTCCTTTATTCAACGTCTGTTCGAGAATGTCATGACATGTTAATGCCTACCAAATCATTTGATTTCATCGCATTTGAAGACATCACTTCAAATCGTATTGATGTCACATACTTAGTTGGTAAGTAGGTTATCTTATTAAATAATGTGTTCAAATTTTTTAGATCTACAACATATAATATATTTTCTTATTTAAATTGTTCACAGATGTAATTGGGGAGCTGACAGGTATTGGAAATATTGAAGAATGGGAGAACAATGGAAATAAAACTAAAAGATTGACATTTGAATTAGAAGATGAGCAGTAAGTACTCTTCACTATATTATGATAAAATTTTTTCTGAGTATGTTGAAGATTAACATTTTTTTGTAAATTTCTAGAAAGAATAAATTAACTTGCACAGTGTGGAGTAATTTTGCTGAACAAGTTGCAAAAGATGTGTTACATGATGTTACTGCTCCATTTGTCTTAATTTTACATCTAGCAAGAATCAAGATGTGGAAAGGTATTTCACTAAACCCAATATGATGATTTTTATTTCTTAAATTATTTTTAAGAAGTTTATTTTATAAGGTATTTATATAAATTTTTTACCAAGCATTGACACTTTGTCAAACTCTTTGCACACGACCCGAATATTATGTGATCAAAGTTTGCCTGAAATATTAGAATTCAAAAGCAGGTATAGTTTTATCAATGCAAAATAAAATGTAATATATCTTACATATTAATTTATTCTTTCTTTATATACTCACAGACTTTTGAGTGGACAAGAATTATCTTCCAAAATTTCACAAATATCAACTTAATCATCATATTCATTGAAAGAAGATTTGCTTCAGTTAACAGAAAGAAAATTTTTGGATGAAATTCGGGAGACACGTCAGGTAAAAAATAGAATAGCAAGATATATTCCATTTTGTTCATAGAAACTGACAAATTTATTATTCATTAGTAAAATTAAACGGATTTGACAAGTTCTTGCAATACAGATTGACCAATGTGTAATATTGGCGAAAGTCATGAAAATTGAGACAGAATACAACTGGTTTTACAACTCATGTAACAAATGTAGAAAGAAAGTTAAGCCAGATGGTGGCAAATTCTGGTGTGACAAATGCTCCTTCTTTGTAAAATTTGTTGTTCCAAGGTATTATTTCAAACTTTCAAATATATTTATAAATTTTTGATTGATTATAATATGCATATTCTAAAGAATGTATAAATTTTTTTAGGTATAAAGTTCAGCTTAGAGTTATTGATCATACTGGAAGTGCATCATTTCTGTTGTTTGATCGAGAGGCCAATCAAATCCTAAATAAAACTGTCATAAATTTACATGACAAATTGATAAAGGTACACTCTCATAAGAACTTTGGATCTACAACATATTTCATTATATTTGAATATGAACTTCTTACTTTCTTGACAGGATGGAGATACCGAGTCATTCCCAGAAGAGTTAGATAATTTTCTTCATAAAAAATTCATTTTCAAGATCCAAATTACGGAGTTCAACCTTCAGCAAAAGTGGTCTATTTATACAGTTGTTCATGTGACGGATGATAACAGTTTAATTGAAGAATATTTGTCTTCCTCAATTGTAATTATTAACCAAATTACATAAATTTATTATATTTTTTTAATATTCAAAGTAATACTATTTATCTTATTATTTTCAGGAATCAAATGAAAATCTTGAACTGGATGAGAGCATCAAACAAGGTGAACAAATTACTGATGTGGATACTATAAGTACACCTATCAAAAGTATTCAATTATAGAAAGTGTCATATTAATTATAAAGTGACATTAATTAAAGTAACTATCTGTGATTCAGGATACCTTTTCAATTACATGTTCTTCCAGTAACATTACTCCATTGAAGAGAAGTATTCTAGACAATGATCGTGGAGAAGATTTATCTGTTGACAATATTCCCGCACAACATTCATGCAGCAAGATGAAAAAAATTAAAATTGAAAAAGAAGATGTTTGAAGTTGAGATGAGATCTGTTGTTATGAATATTTGTGAATTAAACTTACATGACACAAGAAAAACTTTTGTGAAGACTTTTTATTTACTGACATTTTGGATTTATCACTATATACAGTTCTTATGTTTCTTACTATGTTGTTAGATATGTTGTTTCTTTTTTACAAATATAAAGATGTTGGGAAAATTGTATTTTTTTGACATGTTATTTGAAAATTTTTATTTATATAAAATCTTAGACAAAATTTTTTACAGTTATCGTAAAAAATTATTCAGACTAAACATGTAATTCAATTCAAATTTAATATAAAAAATATTTATGTATTGAAACAACTAACTATGTTGACTATTTTAGATATTATTATTTATTAAAATTTAAATATTTAAAAACTTTCCGTGCATCGCACGGGGCAAAGAACTAGTGTATATATATATATATCTATATTTTTTCTCAAGCATTTATTTACAATTCTACACACCAAAGTTCAAAGCTTTTTTGAAGTTTTAAACCCCTCCATACCAGCGCGGTATACCGCGCCGGAGACGAGGAAGAAGGCAGAGGGGCGATTCCGGTGACGACACGGCCGGAGGGAACGCCCCGCAACAGAACGTCCTCAGGGCGACGCCGTGAAGTTGAAGTTACCGCAGGTGGTCCTGAAGAAGAACAGCGTCGAGCTGAACCCTAACCTGGACCTCCCGACGTCGAACAGCAAGAAGTTGTTTTCCATTTGGAACCCTCCCACCACCACCGCTGCCGCCTCGTTCCCCTTCGCCTCTACGAACGCCAGGCACGCCGTCTCCTCGCCCACCTGCTTGAACGAGTTGGCGCCGAACACGGTCCAGTTCTTGCCTCCCTCCAGCATGAGGTCGACCTGCGGCACGGCGTAGCCCACCCGGGTGAACCCCATGGCGCTGCTGTTGAGGCAGAGCTCGAAAGGCGCCACCTTCTGCCCGCGGGGGATCCCGGCGGTGGCCTCGGCGTAGGCCCTCAGGAAGGGCCGGTATACGTCCGTTCGCAGCGCCGTGTATGGCGTCGCGGTGCTGAGCCTGGCGCCGCCACGGCCCAGCGGGTCGAGCACGAGCGCGCGCTTCGGAAGGCCCACAGCTCGGCCGTTCACGGCGATGCGCTGGAGGGGGAAGTAGTAGCCGGGGTTGGCCCGGCTTGTCCTCAGGGCCGTGTAGCCGAGGAGGGAGGTGACCTCGAGCTGCGTCGGTGGAAGGAGGTAGAAGGGCTTGTCACCGAAGAAGGCGACGCCGGGGGAGGTCTCCCCACCGGGGAGGCAGAGGGCAAACTGCCTCTTGATGCCCAGCCTGGAAGCCAGCTGCGACGGCACCGAGAGGCCCGACCGCGCGAGCCCGGCGACGCCCACGGCGCCGGCGGGAAGCGACCTCAGAGACTCCGGCGGGGCGCACGCCGAGATGAATCCCGGGATACTGACCTCGCCGGTGGGGTTCCTCCCGTCGGTGGCGGAGACGGTGACGTTGGAGAGCGTCAGGTCGGCGGCGCTGCAGCTGCCGGTGACGGGGTTCACCACCCCGGCGGAGCAGGCGCATGGATAGCGGTGCCCACCTGCTCGGCCGGCGCTAGGGCAGAGGAAGGCGCGGGAGGCGACGCAGCTGGCGGCGCCGCAGGGGATGGTGGGGTGGCGCCGTGGGCAATTGGCGGACCACAGCAGGGGCCCGGCGAGGTCGAGGAGGAAGTTGCTGTTGCCGGCGAGGGGGATGGTGTAGAGGTCGGTGAGAGGGTCCTTGCTGATGGGTGCCACTGTGGCTCTGGGTTTCGAGCCGGGAGGAGCTCCCAGAGCAGTGGAGGAGGAGGAGAGTGAGAAGAGCAGAGTGAGCAGAGGCACCAGTAACTGCTTCTGCAGCAGATCTTCCCGGGTTCTTCCTCTGTGCGCCATGTCTGATACTTCTCTTTTCCCCTCCCTCCCCTGTTGCTGTTTGGACAGTGCGGAAGATCGTGGGGATTTTAAGGCAGCAGATGGATAAGATGTTTGACTTTTCCCAACGTGTCGCGCCAAGCTGTCGGAGAAGTTGACTTTGACCAAGTTGCGGAGAGTTGCGTGGGGAGCTGGGGGAGAGGGGACATGGCAGCTGTGCTGCAAAACACCATGGCTTCTGTGGGGTTTGATCTCACCAGGTGACCTCAGGTTTGGAGCTTCTTTAAAGCCTTTTGAAATCGTCTGTGCTCATTGCCTTCGACTTGATCTGGATGTGTGGGTTTATCCTTTCGTGGAGTGCTCTCCCATGGATATTTTCCCAAGGATATTTAGCAATCTCTTAAGACAGCACTTTTTTCTTACGATCTTGTAATTTTTTTTTACTATTATATCTATTTATGCGATTGTTTTAATTCTAAAAGTTTTGCTGCGAAGACTAAATTTCTTATGAAAACATAGGCATATTGCCAGGTTCAAATTTTCCTTGCGAAGATCCCCACCTCTTCCCCTTCAAGAAACACTTGTGAATTAACAAGGTAAATCTCCATCCTTGTCCATGGTTTCCCTGCAATGCTGCCAGCTGTAGTCCCTGCAATATGATTGTACACAACATTTCTGGCTACTTCTATACATGATCAAGTCAAGTAAAATTTTACTTGCGATGTTTTGAAGTTATAATTCTTGGAATACCCTCTTTAGAAGAAGAGATCATTGTGATCGCCCTCTTTCTGTTGTCACCCAAGAAATGGATAGCAGGGCACTCCTGATAATCATGTTATTTTTTCCTTCCATTTTATAATAAAATGGTCTTTTTTATGGAATTAGTTGCATAACAATCTTCCTTTTCCATGATCCACAACTATTCAAAGGGGGTTGTCTTTCAAATGCTTTTCATCAGGTTTACCTGTTTAGGCAAACATAAATTGATCATGTATCTGTAAATGAGGATCTGGAATTCTTGCACATTGATTGCCAATATAAAACCAGGAAAGGGGAAGTAACATTGTCCGTGGAACATAACCTCACAAAGGAAGATGCAGCAACTCTTACAGTCAATTCGAATGTACCTGTTGCTAGTGAGTTGTATGCAGACCAGAATGAGGAGACACCATGAAGCCTTGTAACTTCAGAAACTGCAATAGGAGATGACCACTATAGAAAGAAACAACACTGCATTTGAATTTGTAAGACCAAGAAGCTTTTAACTCAAACATTTGGGATCGATTAGATACCCGTAGTCCAAAATAAATACACACTGCAGACTTTCATAAACGTTATGGACATCTACACTTGGCAGATTCTTAGACTAAGGGCATTCTTAGACTAAAGGCATCAAAAATAAATACACAGCAAATACATCAACACACCCACTCAAAAAGGCTTAAGAAGCTGCACAACTCAAAATTACAAGGTCGTATGGCGCCAACAGCAGCACAGGTAATGGTAATAATGTCGTTTCTTGACCCTGCTCATTGCCATGGAACATTGTGTTCAGTTGGTGAGCCCTGCACAAAAGGAGCAAAGCCTCGCCCACCAAACATGGGACGCATGACGGCATCATCAAACTTCCGCCAATAGCGGTGGACTGTGTGAGTTGGTGTTGTCAGCAGCATGCGAAGAGCTGTTGGGCGAGAGTTAGGACCTCCGATTTCAAGCTCAGAACCCTCCCCATTTCCAAGGAGTGATGTAAGGAAAGATTTGGGACTTGACACCTCTGAGGAGATGCTGTCATAATGTCTCATGCTTGAAGGCAACAGAAGCCTTATCAAAGGCTTCGTCAGTATCCCATATACCTGAAATGCAGCGACGCAGTATTTAGTGCAACAAGATGCCAGAATGATTACCACTCAGCAAGAGCAAAGAGGTTTTAATTTGGCTCAATATCTAAAATTTGAGGATGAAACAAGCACCGACATAATATAGGGGCAAAAGGTGAGTTGTTCATTTGCATTCAAGTAATACTTGGGATCACAATCACCAGAAATAATCATTGTGCAAAAGACAATGGGATTATGGGAGGCTGGAAAGTGGGAAACATAAGATTAAGTGATCTACTAGTATCCAAAATGCCTGACGTGAGAACTTGGAGTGCTGAAAGAAGATTAGCAGCAATTTATAGTTTAATATCATATAGTGCACACAGATGAATTGAACAACAACAGACTATCTTAAGGACATTATCAGTAAAATCAAGATTAAATGGACAAAGACGGGCACATCATGAAAAACAATAAACGATCCTGTTTCAAAGCTACAAACATTGTTCAAGCTCCTATTATTTTGTTTCCTTCTAGTGTGAAGAAGTCCATAGCTTAGCCAACTTATGTAGACAGAACGTTTGGGGGATGTTTGCAGTCGCACATCAAAACCTCCGGGAAACTTTTGCAGACCATGGTCGATTGGTGCTATACTCTGACAAGCTTACATCAAGAAAATGATCTAAAAGATATGAAATTACTTACCACAGTACTGAAGAGTACGACTGTAATTGTGCTGGTGATCATAATTGCATTTCCACGGAGTTGGGTGTGGCCAGATCTTGTGAACTGCAAAAAAGTGAGAGCTGTCTCATGTTACTAGGCAAAAGTAATTCACTGGATAACAGAGTACAGAATGAGAACAAAAGCATCCCAAAAAGCACAGCTAGAGGAGGAAAATCATAAAATGACGGGCACTATGAAACAAATCGATAAGGTACTATAGACATTTAGAATTTCATCCATGTTGCAGTTTATGAAGATCCAGGTTTAAATACGATCATAGATATCAATATCAAATTCTGCTCCTCTGTCACAAAGGAGATCACTACCAAACTTCACTACCTCCGCCACCTATAATGATTTTTTTCATGAAGGCATTATCTGGCAATGTCATTACCTTCTAAGAAAATCCATGGAAATTTTCAAACAAAATATTAGTCACATGTATCTAAGGAGACAATGTTGATGAATTGTTTTCAACACGAAAAAGGGAAGCAGACAGAAATTCCCACAGAATATGCTGTAGGGCTCCCCAGATTAATCCTTATGCAAAGAACCAAAATGATAAACTGCATGGCTATTTCAACAAACAAAGGAGGAATACATACTTTGCTTCCCACAAAGATGATTGATATGTACAAGCAAATGTATTGAGGTACATGAGTATTTGATGCGACCCGCGGATACTATAAAAGATGCATGTTCCCTGAGGTACTATAAAAGATGCATGTTACAGTAATACAATGGACCCAGAAAAAATAAGATGGACATAGTGACATGCCGTCCGGATAGTTCACATCCACATGTTTCCTTTGCACTTTGTGAAAAAAACTTTTGAAATGTTAAATAATCAGGTAGATACGCTTTAACATCCTGACAACTGCAATCTATGTGGGATGTAAAGAAGATTTTGAAAGGAAAAAACTTTTTCAATTGTGTGTTGTCACAGAATGCCAAGAACCTTACCTTATTGTAGGCAAGTGCCATTGATACAGCTCCTCTCATTAAACCAGCCCACCATATTACAACCTGATGATAAAATTAACCTATAAACTTAACCAATCTCCTAGAAAATGATATTAACACTGATGCAAGAAAAACACATCAATCAGTCTCCAAAAGAATGATATAACTGAGTCCCAGAAAAAATTGTTACCTGCTGTTTGAAGTGGATCTTTTCATTTGGGGACTTCTTAGTTAAGTTGGACAGAAAGGAAAGTGGGAAAACAAAGGCTGCTCTCCCAACTAAAACTAAGCCCAGAAGAACGGAGCTTACACAAACAGATTTGCCAGGACTGCAGAAAAGAATAATGAACTTTTAAGCAACTCACGCACCTAGGTCAATAAAAACCTGAATTTAATTTAATACACATCCAACATGTATGATGAAATCCATCAAACAGAAAGTCTATCCTAAAAATGTTCTCCCTACAATACACTGATTTTATAAACCAATTAGGAAACCATGGACCAGTTGCATGATATATTTGTAAAGCAACAGCAAATGTGCTACTGTCTAACATGGAAACTGCTAGCTTGTTTTATGTGAATGTAGAATCACCTTTCCTTCTCTAGCAGAAGGTCTTAAAACTGCCAAATTGGTGTGATAGTACATCATACCTGTTACTAACAAATCTCCACTTCTCCATGTCCAATGCATCCATGCCAACATAAAGAAAAATGAAAGTCTCAGCAATAAATGATAAAGTTGCAAAGGCATGCCTGCATGCAAAACCAAAAGACTTGTGATTATGACTATATTGCCGCAAGCTAATCAAGGGGACAAACCGAAGGTCTTAATGTGTATAGGCGATACTTAGTGGTTATTCTTGAACTTTCTGTCACATTATGCCAGGTATAATGGGACATTACTATCCCACAGAAGAATACAGTGAGAATGCCACTTAGATCGAGTAGCTGCAACAGGAGTGAAACCTTTTTAGCAGTAATCACAGATATCCACTGTGGACCAACCAGAACAGGTTTTGAAAGTGAAAAGTAACAAATAAAATTTGGAAGGCCAAACACGTTAAAAACTTTTGTGAAGGAGTATTACCTCAGCCAGCATATAAGAGAGATATGCCATCAGCATCATAAGTGATACTTCGCGATCAGTAGAATGCCTATAATAAGCAGAAATTTCAATAATTAAGAGTTTTGGCATGAAATAATGTGACTACTTCAAAATTTCATCTACAAACTTTACAATCCTCTACTACCATACCGCATAGTATGGTTGCAAGTAACGAAAACTTTTGTGAAGGAGTATTACCTCAGCCAGCATATAAGAAATAATGTGACTACTTCAAAATTTCATCTACAAACTTTACAATCCTCTACTACCATACCACATAGTACGGTTGCAAGTAACAAAAATCTAATTTAGAAAATATCACTCAAGGTTCTCAAGGTGAATGGAGAAGAGGGAATAGTTTCCTTCAAAATAATATTATATGAGCATCACCCAGAAGCTATCCTTTCACTAAAACTTAAATTACAGAATTATGCAGACTAGAAATTGGCCAAGCTGTAACTCCAACTTCTTAAGAAACTGATGAAAACTCATATCAACTTGCACAAGGAGGAAATGTCCTATAATCCACAGATTAAAAGATGTTCAAACCTAATTATGTATCAAACTTCCACAAATATCATACACTACAATTGGAAATCAAAATCAATATGGAAATGGATAAGTTCCATTCAAATGGACCTGCCAAAGTACAAGGTTTTGATGATGTATGCACTGACCAATCCAACCTACAACAGAGAGAAAACAGATGTATGTCACTTCACTTCATGCATGGAGAAGAAATCGTAAGTGATAACATGATGCATAGATTGAAATAAGAAAAAGAAACTTGTCACTGCATAGATTTGGGTATGTAAGGTTGAAACTTACTATCAGTCCCAGCAAGGTGCTTGTGAGGAATAAGTACAAAAAGTTCCCAACAAAACGTGGTGCAATTGTTGTGTCCATATGTACAAGATCAAAACTCTGGATTGCCTTGAATAATACCACTGATGTGGCGTCATTGACAACACCTTCTCCAAAGACTAGGCTGTAAAGTAATGGGGTTTCATCCTGATTAAGCACCTGCTCAAAATCAAAATGCATTATGAGCTGTTAAGTTTATCAAATTGGCATTGCAGTACTCCCAGGATGTTTCACAACCTGCAAGGTGCAAACAGAATCTGTTGCAGAAAATATTGCTCCAATGGCTGCAAAAGTGCAAGAAAGAAATAGATGAGGGCATGATGTGAAAGTAGAATGAATGAAATATGCTTAGAACGTACCAAGAAAATCACCAAAGTCAAGTCGGCCTATATCAATATTGCTAAGTAATCCAATAGCACCTGCATCAAGGCTATGAAGTCAATATTGCATTGTTAAAAGTACATATAGAAGAAAAGCTAGTATGAGACCGAAAGGAAGCCATATAGTATCACAACCAAATTCACTGATCGATGCCAGTAAAGCATACCTACATAATGATGCAAACAGCCAATCATTGAGTAATCCTTCAAGGTTACCACTAACACTGAGTTCTAAAAAGAGAATGTGCAGCTAGCAGAATGTCAGAAAAGAGCCATGTAGTGCCAAATCCAATTTCACTTTTAGATGCACGTAAACCGTGTGGATGTAACCACAGTGAACCAGTCACTGAGTAATAATCCTTTGGTGCTATGTTCTTGCTTTGACGAAGTCTCCTAATATATATATTTTTCCCTTCATAGACTAATGTTTGCTAAATGATTTAAAGATTCAAGGTACTTCATAAATTAAGAGTACACAGGGAACTTATTTCAGTGTTTCAGATCACATAAAGATTCCCAAAAGCATGTTAACTTAGATATAAGCCGTTCTAGCAAGGAATGATTTGCTGTTTAGTATTCTAACTTATATACAGTGGCATTATAAAAAAGAAGAGTAGATGGAAAATGTGGTTCCAAGATATAATAGGAGATTTAATGGGAACTCTAGTGAGCAGATGAATCATAAAAACTACCAACAAGAGCATATAACTTTAAGGCTACGATGTGAAAATCAGCCCACAAAATAAGTATGAATCATCTTTAACAAGTGAATAAGTGGTTAAATAAACAATAACATTCTAAACAGGTAGGTTGAATGCATGAACCAGGCACATGTTAAAAGAAGTAACACAAAGAATAGGCAAAAAGAGTAACCTATTGAAATGATGAAAAACGATATCAGTGTGCCAACAGCACCAAATAACACGATAGTCATGAAGTTGCGGAAGAACTGCTTCTTTTTAACCTGGAATCTGAGCCCAAATGTAGCATCAGAAGTAGGAAAATATCCTAGTATCTATTTACTGTTCATAGAATATGGTTATTCAAGCTTTAAATAAAAGCAAATTTGGTATAACTAGACTAGGGGTGTTCATTTCTCAGTTAAACCGAAAAACCGAACCGAACTGAAAATTTCTGTTCAGTTCGGTTCAAAATATTAAAATTTGGGTGAATGACACAAACCAAATCGGATTAGTTTTAAATGGTTCACAGTCTGAAGAAAGAACAGAGACAGTAACTAGTAAGTTCAAAAGCAAGAACAGAGACAGTAACTAAAAATTTGAGGTAAAAGCAATACTAGACGTCTCATCAACAAATAAATGTACAGAAATAGACCGTCAGTTTACATGATATTTTGTATCTGCTAGAGCTGCAGGTCAAAATTCTAAGTATATTCTAGCCCTCATATGACTTTTTTAGTACAATTTGCAGTTTGGTTTACTGTGGCAAATCTCTGCTGCAATTGAAATGGCAAAGGGGAAAAATTCAAATTGAAAGTGTTATTTGCTAGGGCTCGATGCATCTTTCATAAAGATTCAAGAAGCCTATGTTGTCCGTAAAAAGAAGAGAAGACAAGAGGGGAAAAAAACAAAATGGATTTTGCAAATCAAGATTGCCAAGTATACGGATTTTTGTCTAAAGCAGATGAGAGAATAAGTTTATGCCCAAATGTAAAACTCATGCATATATTATAAACACACAGAGTGAGAGAGAGAGAGATTCTTCCTTGGGATTCCCCAACATCATCTTATACAAACACTTTATTGCCCTTGAGATTGTTCCACACGATTTTCTCACCATCATCGCTAAACACAAAATGGGGAACCAGCAACACAACGATCAAAAGCCAAGCATACCCGGCATTGAATATAATGGGCGGAAGCAGGTATATGAAGAAGAGGTCCTCGCTAAAGACAAGAATATGAGAGCTCCTCCCTTTGGTGGTCAGCAGGATTACCACTCCTGTGCCCAGCCCCTGCGACACCCAACAAAGTGTTAGATTTGTCGCGAACCAGCAAAGGCGACAAAATCCCAATCTTGGCGGCGGAATGAGCTAGAACAGGAAGCCGAACTGTAGAAAGGAAAAATGAGGAAGAAGAAGCAGAAGGAGATGGAATCAGAACCCACGATCAGAAGTGCAGTGATGGACTCGTTCATCCAGCGACTTTCCTCGAGCAGGTGGCCGACGACAATGCAGGCGCAGAGCAGCGCGACGAACAGGTTGATGGAAACGATCGCAGCATAGTCGGACGTGGCCGCCAGCCCCAGCTTCGCCACCGCAGAAGCGATCAACCCCCCCGCACCCGCATCCATGGCTGCCGTGCCTTCCTCCTTCCCACTTCAGCCCGCACAAAACCTCTGGGTATCAGTCCAGATCCAAGGAAACAACAAGAGATGGCGCAGAAGCAGAAGCCATTTGCGGCAGATCCTCCCGGGTGGGTCGCCTTCGAACGCCGGCTCAGGAAGGAGCAGAAGAAGGTACGCGACGGAGACCGGGTTAATTTAAAAGTGGGGAAACAACTGTGCAGCCATTTATATAAATGATTGCGCGCAGAGGTAGCGGAAGGGGCGTGCAGGAAAAGCTAGGGGGATGCCATGATTGCGTCGAGGAAGGGAGCACCCGGACCAGCACCAGCGAAAGGGATCCCCTTCCCCCCAAAACGGGGTTGCTTGGCGTCGAATGCTTAAATTTTTCCTCCCGTGTACCGTGTACCCTCGCAGGAAAGGAAAGCTTCCTCCTTACATCAACTCCACTGTTCCCTTAACGCCCGCCACATGCCCCCCCGGCGTCGGAAGCCACCCAAGGCTTCCAAAGTCTCGCCACCCTGTTGCAGCTGGGACAGCGAAGTCCACAATAGAAACGACCCCCCTTCTCGGAGAAGACGGACCCCATGACGCCAGGGCGGACGCATAGATTCGCACCAAGTCTGGAAGTTCGTGTGATGGAGACTTGGAAGGGAAAAAGGCGTCGTCTTTCTGACGCGGGCAGGCAAGAAAGTGGGAGCGAAGGGCGTTGGGAGGCGAGGGGGGACGGCCTCTGTTGGTGGAGTTCGAACGTGGCGGGGTTGGATTCTGCCCCAAAATTCCACTGCAGGTCGAAAGCGGCAGACCACTCTCTGGAGCATCAGATGAGGAAGAAAGAAGACAACGACGACCTGTGGGCCTGCAGCAATCCAATCTCCATCTTCTGCATGATCTTATGCATGGCGGTCCAGACAAAAATCTCTCTCTCTCTCTCTCATATTTATATTTATATTTATTAATAAATTTCTCGAATATCTATCTAATAAATGAGAGATTCCTTCCGTGCAATCCCACGACAATGAGATTATTCTGATTTGGAGGCCCTCTCAGTATAGAACGAATACGAATGCAGTGGATATATTTTTATATGATTGGTGTATGTAGAAATATTTATATATCTTGTTTCAGCCATAGTTTGTAATTACACACTCATATAAATTCCCATATATTTGTATTTGATTAATCTTGCATTTTGATTAATCTTGTCGCACTGTTCTTGGTCAAAATCTCAAGCGCATGCTCATCAGCAACTGGATGAATGGACCCGGAAGAAGAGCAGCCCAAGTCAAGTTGCCCTTAAAATAAAGAGGAAAAGAAAAAAGCTGCTCACTGTCCTGTGTTTGCTTCAAATAAAAGGTAGCTAGCTACATACATGTATATTTGTATATATATAATTAGTCTTAATTAAGCCAAACTATTTATAAATAAGAGATCAAACAACTGCATATTTATTCTCTAAAATGATACATATGTTTGTATTTGTGTAGAACAGATAGACCAACTGGGGTTAACCTGGCCTGTCGACAACTTTTAAGCCCAGCAATGATCAACCAACTGAAAAAAAAAATGTTATTTGAAAAGTCTGAGAATCTTTTAGCCTAGTAATCAAATAATCAAGTGTGAGATCTGAGAGCGGAGGACAAAGTTATCTAAAAATAAAGTCCCCCCCCCCTCACTAATCTCTGATCACCCTCCTCACGCTCCTCCGATGTGGGAGATATGAAATAATTGTACCGTCATTTGACATCGCGGAGTAATAAAATATATTTTGAATATTTCTTTATCAACTATTTTAGTAATTGTTAGATATCATTTGAATACTTTTATCTCTAAAAAATTAAATAGACTGTTTTATTGTAATGAAAAAAATATTATGGGTAATTTTAATGGATAAAGTCGAGTCCTGTATTTTCATTGACAATTTCTGACAGTTACAACAGGCAACGATAGGATTTTTTGGTAAAAAAAATTGTCCAATAAGATTTTTGATGTTGTGGTGGTGATTTTCTATTTGGGCCGGAACCAAACGGACCTCCACTAAAGAAGATGGGGAAGACGAACACCGGTAGTAGACGAAGGTTCCTGCAATCACTAGAAATGATCAGGGGGCCCGGTGAAGACCGGAGAAAACCCTCCGATGCCTAAGTCAGTATGAGGCTTGCAAGACAGGGGGTTGGTGAGTGTAAAGGTGTGTTCGCGTGAGAGAGAACGTACCTGTGCATGGTCCTGTACCTGTGCTTTTATAGGCAAGGATGCTGAGGCAGGCATGCATAATGCCCACGGATCGTGCCTAGAAAGGCGCCTTGATTAGTGCGCATAACGGGAGGAGTTATGCGCTCAGATGTCCGTTAGGATGCAAGGCAGTTAACGTGCCTCTTGATGATGGGGCGCGTGGCCTGGGGCAGTTATAACCACCGTGAGGATACGAAGAGCTGTTCGGCAACCTCCAGACAAGACTACCGAGCAGGTGACCCACATGGGGGGATCAAACGTGCTGTTCGGTAACATCCAGGGTTGTTCCGCGCAGCAGGATTAACGCCCCTGTTTGGAAGCATTCCGCTAAAGAGCTCGGCAATGCTTCGCTAGGGATGACTGGCACGTGGGGCCCTTTTAACCGGTCCGTACGGAGGCGTGTGACCGTTCGAGGAGGCCACGTACAAAGGAAGGCGTTGATGGGCCTTGACGCAATGGGCTTAGGTGGCAGAAAACAGCCACCACACTTGCCCCCCACGCCCTCAAGTGGCTCAGAAAACGGAGCACTTGAAGGCGGCGACCTGGTCGGGCGTCACTTCCGCCATAAATGCGGTATCGACCTCGGAGATCCGAACAGACGTGCGGCGACGTCGTTACAGGAGGGTTCCCCTTGAATACGAGACCTTCATGATGACGGTAGGGGTCGTGGCGCGCCCAGAACGTCGCACGCCAGGCGCGAACAGTCACCCCCGGGTCATTCGAAAAGGGACTTGGAGCGGAGGGAACTGCCGATTCAGGCCCCGCTTTGAATTTCGCGCCTCACCTTCCTTATAAGGAAAGGGAGGAGGTGAGAGCGGGACCCTTGTCTTCAAAAATCTTCCTGAATCTGCTGCCTCTAGAACCACTAGCCATCTTCTCCTTCGCGCTTTCCTCCGCTCCCTTGCTTCTTCTTCGCCGTCCGCTACGCACCTTGCCTTCCAGTGATGGCCCAGAAAGGAAAGGAGATCGTTGAAGTCAGCGGGATGCCGCCGGTGGGGGCGAAAGCGGCGAAACTCCGGAGCTTCGAAGGTCTTCGAGAGCGCTTCCGGATAGGCGAGGAGTACGACATCGTCTTGATGCGTGAAGAGGAGTCCTACCTAACCACGAGGCCAGGGTGCTTCGTCCTTTCGCTGGATTTGCTGGAAGCTGGTCTCCGGCTGCCGATGCCGGAGATCGCGAAGGAGCTTCTTCGGAGCTGGAAGGTGGCGCCTATTCAACTGACGCCAAACTCCTGGAGGTCCATCTTCGTCTTCTGCATCATATGCAAGAAGAGAGGCATCGAAGCGACCGCGGAGATCTTCCGAAGCCATTTCAGTTTGGCTTGCTCCCCGCAATCCGGGATGGGGATCGTGTACGTGAAGCACCGTACCAACCGAATGCGGATCAACTTTTCGCCCCGCCTGTCCAACAACAAGGGGTGGACAGGGCGTCTTTTCTTCGTGGGGCGGAGAAAGGGAGCGAACATCCCAGAGTGGGACTTCCCCGTGAGGGTGGTGGAGCCACTGAAGAAGGCGGACATGGCCCCCTTTTTGATACAGGGGGCAGCCGCTGCCTCCCACTCGCTGAACACGGTCAGGGTGAACCGCGCTGAGGGGTACCTGACCGAGTACAATCTTGTGAAGTACAAGCTTAGCCGCGCTTGGGGTAAGTCTTCTGCTGCTTGTCTCGCTTTCCCACGTTCGTAGATTATGACCTTTCCTTTTGTTTCTTCCAGACGACGAAGAGGTAGCCACTGGCCGGGGTCGGAAGGAGATGACGAATTACGCCAAAACGATCCCTATTAGCCTTTACTTAATAAGGCTAGACGAGGGTGCCTCCGCGAAGGGGCCCGCGCAGAAGGCGAAGGCCGTAGTGGGAGAAGGTGCCGCGAAAAAGGCACTTGAAAAGGCGACGATCGCGGAATCAACTTCTCTCTCCAAGCCGAAGAGGAAGGAGAAGCGCAAAGCGGCCCAGATGGAGTCGCAGGCCGGAGATCGCATCTCCGAAGAGGAGGTGTCCAACGAGCGCCGAGCTCGTAAGAAGAAGAAGGCGACGAAGGCAGTGCCGCGCATTGTAGAGAGCGCCGAAGAAGCAGAGGGGGAAGAGGAGGATCTTGAGCCTCTGCTGGCGCGAAGACCACGCCAAGACACGAGGACGCCCGAGGGGAGGGTGTCCGTAGCTCCAATTGTGGACCGTTCGGCGGCGGTCACGAGAATGTCCACCGAGCTAGGTCTAATTATGGTCAGCGACGAGTCGGACCACTCCGGAGGGCGGGCGAAGTCGCCGATGCACGAGACCCAAGGTGGCCTGCCCAGTGAAGGCATCGATCAGGGAAGCGCCGAGAAGGGTGGCACGCCAAACGAGGGCGCAGAGTTCAGTGCCGAGGACGGGGTGGTCGCCGCGGACTTGGGGAGAGGAGTGGGGGAAGTCAATACTCTCACTCCTGCGACGACAATGGAGTCCGGTGCTGGCGAGGCAGTTCTTCTGAGGGGGGATATTTCGCAAGGAAGCGGAGACATCCTGCCCCCCATGCCCCCTACCTCAGTGGTCACTATAGGCTGTGTAGTCGGCGAGAGTGCAGCCGAAGTGATTGCTGAAGGTATTGTAGTCGGCGAGAGTGCAGTCCTCTCCGGGGAGGGAGGCACTCAGGCACTTGGACATGCCGAGGAAGGCCGCGCAAGAGCCTTTGCAGCATCTGCCAGTGAAGCCGGTGGGGAGGTGCAGCCGGCAACGAGGCAGGAGGCCGTTGGGGCGGATCAAGCGATGGCTTCGACGAGCTCTGTTGCCATGGCCTCTGGGTCGGGCCAGCCAAAGGACATTGAAATTGACGTCGCCCCGGTCCCGTCTGCCACTGCTGCGGCTGTAGAAGAAAGCTCCGGGGACGACGATAGGCCTCTGACGGAAGTGCTACAAAGGAGACTCCCCGAGGTGCCCTCGGTGGCGGTGCTAGAGGCGACGCTTCGCCGTGTTGAAACGTTGCCAAGGAAGCTGCCTGCTAGCCCCACTGCCTCTTATCTTGATCGACTAGCAAGGTGCCAGGATGTGACGGAACACCTCGGCCAAGCCCGTTAAACCGATAACGTACTTGATCCGAGTCCGCTTCCCGCGAACGGGCCGAAGCCTCGCAAGAGATACCAAACCACAGTCCGTGTAAACATAAAGGAACACACCACATTTTATATATAATTCACAAGTTTACATAGCCAAATTTCCACAAAACTATAAAGAGGTACAAGAGCCTGGGGCATACCCCGAGGTACAACTGAAGAAAGTAAACAACTACAAAACTACACTGCTGGAGCTACTCTGCTGGAGGTGCTGACCCTGCACGCTACGACGCGGCCCAGAACTGGACGTCGGACGAGAGACGTCCTCCTCGCTCTCACCTGTGGGGGGTAGGGGTGAGCCTCTCTAGTCACTGGCTCAGTAGGGAACTCCCCCAAAACCGAGCGAAACAAACACCACGAGTACGTATAGTAAACAACACCAACAATTAATATAACAGCTAAGCAGGTAAGTAAAGCTGTAAAAGTACTCACCGTCTGCCGACTACAAGAAACAACAGTAATAATTAAACGACAAACTAGTACAGGTGTACAAGCTAAAGTAGAGACAGCCAACACGAGCCACGTGAACTGGTTCGCGACACCAGAAACTGACTCGGACAAACTAACACAGGTCTACCTCTCAGTCTCGCAGCTACGGACGAAAGGTCCAGCTGCCGCTCCACGTAAAAAGGTCAAGCAACTGTGGAGACCAACTAAACACCACCACCTGCAGACCACACGGTCACAGGCCCATGCCTGGCACCTTAGGAGACCCTGGCCCGGGCTCTCTAGAGTGAGGCACTGGAAAAGGACTAGCTGGGGACCAGTGTCGACTACTGGTGTCCGTACCCCCAACTACTAGCGCGCTACAAGTGACTAAAAACAAACACAAGTGTCACTGTGTAACGTCGCGCGTTTTCCGGATCCCCGTGGATCTAGGTTTAGCGGGTTTGGTGGCCAATGTGAGACCTATTAGTGTTGTGTGTAGATCCTTACCGGGTTTGGTTTGGATCCGTGTTGGTGTTCAGCTTGCTGGACACCAGCAGTGTGTTGGCGTCCATCGATGAGGACGTCGACTGTTGAATTTGGCGTCAAGCTTTGTGGACGTCTAGTTGTGGCGGTCTGGTTAAACGGCCTAGGGGTTGACGTAACCTGGCATGCCTGTGTTTTTATGGCAGACCCGAGCCCTGTTCTTTCCCCTCTCTTTCCCTTCCTCTTCCCCCACCTTCACCCTTGAGCTTCTTCGCGAGTCCTGACGATCGGCGGGAGCTCGTGGGAAGGCCGTGGTACGCGTGGTAACGGCAGATCGGGCGGGGAATGACGGATTGGAGCGCGGTGTTCGTGGGACGTTTCTCGAGTTTTGGCGTGATTCGAGGTTCTTCGGGAGTTTAATTGCGTTTCTAAGGTAGGGGTCGAGCCCTGTTAGCTTGTTAGAAACATTAAAACACGACTTAATCACCTGAACCAGCATTTTTATTGTATTTTCAGATTAAGTTGCACCATGTGGGGTTAATGGGTGGTTTGAGTAATTTAGTGAATGAAGCATGTTGTAATGGGTTGTTTCGGGTTCTGGTATGTTAAAGGAACTGTTTCTATATGTTTTTCTGTAGTTTAAACGGTTGGAAAACCTGTAGATTCGGATTAGGGTTTCTACAGGGTCTGGGGTTGAAGAGCTTGGCGTCAACATCGATTGACGCCAGGTTCATCAGCCAAGATATAAACGGCTGGATTTCTTGCCGTCTATTTCCTTTAAGCGGCAGTCGATGTGGCCGCCAACCTGTGCATGTACTCATGCAGTATGGTTTACGTAGCTCTTTTGGTTATGAGTAATGTGTTTGTGTGTGTGCATGGCGATGACCGGTGTGAGCCAATGCACTTGTTATGCTCTTGGAGCATACTGCTCATGTAATGGGCATGTTTTACGTAAATGATATGTGATGTACGTAATCGCTTTACGTGGTATGTGTGGTGCGTTGGCACCCGTGGCACTCTTGGAGTGCGTTGTCCATGTGTTGGACATGTGGTTTACGTGGAAGATGTGTGGTACACCATCCAGGGTGTAATATACACGTATTGTCTACGTGGTTTGAGTGTGTGTTTACTACACACTTTGTTGTAATGTAATTCTTATGATTTATCGTAGTAATTGAGCAGTGAGGTTCCTGTGTGAGCCTAGCCATGACTTTATGGTGTTTGGACAGTGAAGGTCCATACCGACCTAGCCCTGGTCCGTTGCTGTCTTTCGAATAATATTATATGGATTTATGAAGTAAGTAAATGGTGTGTTATTACGAAGGTCATCTCATGATCGATGATAGGCCAAATATGATTGGCTATCGTGATTTATATATGTATTAGTGTGAGTTAGCTTGGAGGTTACAAGATGACCAATGATAGGCAAGTTAGTGGTTCAGGTATGTGTTGGTGTGGGATAGCTTTGGGGTCACACGGTGACCGATGTTAAGTTAATCCTAACACTTGTATATTGTGAATTATAAGTAAAGGTTATATGTGTAAGTATCGTGGTTTGTGCTAGCCGAGTGTGGTGGTCCGGCGCCTATTCCGGAAATGCCTCTCTAGTCGGGTACCCCAGGTTCTTTGTGAGCCAGGCACGTGTGTTTGTTGTGCTCGGGGTTTTGTCCCGGTACTTGTGTTGTACCGTTGAGGTCTGTGTCGTCTTCCTGGACACCCTCACTCCTGAGTTTGAGTTGTACGTCCGGCTGAGGGAAAGACGGCAGTGGGGCAGCGACTTCCCAGAGTTTGTTCTTTTGTCGCTTGTAGCGCGCTCGTAGTTGGGGGTACGGACACCAGTAGTCGACACTGGTCCCCAGCTAGTCCTGTTTTCCAGTGCCTCACTTTAGAGTGCTCCGGCCAGAGACTCTAGAGGTGCTAGGCATGGGCCTGCAGTTGTGTGTCTGCAGGTGTGGTGTGGTTGGTCTCCACAGTTGTTTGACTTCTTCCTTGTGGAGCGGCAGTTGGACCTTTCGTCCGTGACTGCGAGACTGAGAGGTAGTTCTTGTGTTGTGTTGTCCGGGTTGGATATTGGCCTGATCAGTCAGTAGTCCGTTCCCGTGTGGTGGCGTCGTTCTTTCTGACTCGTGCCTTGCTAGTGACTGTGGTTTATGAGTTTGTGACTCGTGGTCGAGGTTTGACTTGTTCGAGATGTGCCCTGGTGTTGGCACAGTTGTGACTCAGTTGTGGTTTGTGTGACTCGTCGATTAAGGTTTCACCTGTAATATTGTGCCTAATTAAGGTATAATATAATTATGGTTCAGTGTGGTGTTTATCACCTACTTGTACCCTTGTTGGGTGTTTGTGTTGTGGTACCTCAGAGTAGCAGGTACTTGTTCCCTTCGTGGGTTACTTTGTAGTTTTGTGGTGGTACATTGTGTACCAACCTTTCCGGGTACTTGTGTGTTGTGGAGGTCTTGTGGTTTGACCTGCCACTTGTTGTATCCTAATTGCTTTAAGTAGATCTTTGTTTATAAGATTATTGTGAATTAGTTTGTAATTATTAATTATGTTACCTTTGTGGGTAATTTGCCGATGAGGCTTATGGTCTAGGCATGTTGTGGTTTAATTGAGCTATGTTCTGTGGAGGCCGTGTAAGACCTTCCACTTGTTGAGTTTTACTCATCTTGGGTATGATTCCAATTATAGCTTTAGTGTGTTTTGAATTGGCTTCGTGTTAGCCAGTTCCTTTACCTTTGAGTAGTTCTGTTGTAAAGTGGTTTGGAGTATAAAGGACCAGCTCTTTGTTAGCCGTCCTATTACTCAAGTGTTTGAGGTTCGCCTGTAAAGCTTGTAGCCTAGGCAATGACTTGCTTGTGTGGCTTATATTTAGGCAACCCGTTGTTGTAGCAGTGTGCCAGTGAGACTGTGGTTTAGGCACTTGGTGTTGGGCTGACTAATGATATTATGTTAGTCCTGTAGTCCTACTTTTCTTCTGAGGTCGTTATGTTTATTATCGTAAGCATGTTTAATTGTTATTTATTGTCATGATGTGAGCATGAAATGGTTTGGCTATTGTTGTGGCCAGTGAGACCCATTGGGGTCGAGGTGTCTGTGGTTACAGTGTTGTTTTGGGTAGCCCCTACTGAGCCAGTGACTTGTTGAGGCTCACTCCCTACAGTTCTTTTCAGGGCTTGCCGTGTGTTTAGCTTGCAGTGGCGTTGCGTCAGACTTGTACCACCAGCAGTAGTTTAGTAGTTAGTGTTGTGTGAGCTTGTGCTCCCTCAGGGTATGCCCCAGGTAGTTGTACTCTTTTAAATTGGACATGTATTAATGTAATGGGACAGTTGTACAAATA